>OX592702.1:7500000-8750000 GCA_951361185.1 Ochropacha duplaris | reverse complement strand
GCAATATCAGCATGGTGAGTGATTATGTGACCGATGATTGTGAATCTACAAAAGCTACTAGGGAACTGTCAATCAAGTGTAGGTATATGTGTACTAATTTTATGTGGGAGTGTTTTTTTGTTTTTTTAATGTATAGCTGGAGCATCTTGGTCGTTTTATGGCGACAGATTTTCAAAGTAGTCAACCAAACGAGTACTACAATTTGATGGGCCTGTTGTATTGGAACTGACACGCCACAGGTCGTGGGTTCGATTCCCAACCAGAACAGATATTTGTGTACATGATCATACTTGTCTCTCTTGTGATAGGATTGATAGGACTTGACAGTGTTAGGATTAATTAATAAGATAATTTACATATTCATTTATGGAAGTCATGGGGCAATAGATGGCTTTTAACACATAATTTGGGTCAAATCACGCCTAGCCATTGATATTATATTTTTTTAAACCACTGCTCCCGCAGCAGCGTTCCGTCTTTGGATGTCCAAACTAATGCGTTGGCGGATAAAAGCTCCCTATCTGCCGGTTTATTAGATTTTTGATCAATCATTTTCTAAAAATAGAGCTCATCAAATCGAGACTGTAATAGGCGTTTCACCCTTTAAGCCAATCAAGATTATCTTGCGAAAGTCTAGCTAGGCACTAGAAAAGTGATTTCCTTCAGCTAACTAGGGTGTAGTGTAACCTAGGCACAATTTACGTCTATCATACGATCAACGACTGACATTGTTGCGTGACCACGTTCAAATAATATACACGTACTGTATAAAGGTAAAGGTAAATATTACAAACGGGTCTATTCGGTTTAGATAGGATTTTCTCGTTTTTTGATATCTTGGAAGTCGATCGTTTTATACAATTTGATTTGTACTGTATCGTATTATGCAGTAAGTGCTAGTCCATACTAATATTATAAATTCGAAAGTGTGTCTATCTGTCTGTCTGTTACCTCTTCACGCTAAAACCGCTGAACCGATTTAGATGAAATTTTGTATAAAAATAGATGGCACACTGTAGAAAGACAAAGTATACTGTTTATCCCGGGAACGCGGGTGAAACCGCAGGGTGGAAAACTAGCATTATAATATAAAGCTAAACTTAATTTACCAAACGATGAAAGAGATTTTTTTTATGAGACTACATAACACTTACATTTTAAAATACATAGTAATCATCAGATTCATAATGTTACAAACTAACAGACTGTTGTACTACATTATCATAGATATTTTACTAACGCTAGAATCCAGTTACGTCTTCAACAATCCACGTTTTAATTAACATCGTAAAATCTTGCAGAAATAGAATTTACAAATTTCAAATTTCACAAAACCGAAGTTTGTATTTGAAGCAAGAGAATTGTGGCCATGATTATAAAATTATTACTATTATAATTATAAAACTCAATTCAAATTTTTGGGTTAGTTTTTGCATCGCACAATGTACTTATCACTGAAATGCCAGAATAGATCAACTATTTAAAATTAATTAAATACTAAAACTATATGTATATTACGGTAGGTATGTATACAGAAAATCATATTATTAATTACTTGAACCGCAATTCCTTAAATTTGGTGGGACAACCGTCCCACCCGCGGGTTGAATTAATAATGGTTAAAATTGTCAAATACGGTAAAAGTATTTGACTTATATTATTCGAAAAAAATATTTTATCTCGTCAATAATACAAATCCTACATACAATCTACCATAACAGTAGAATTAAAAGTTACTCTTCACAAACTTAATATATTTATGGCACAAAATTAAAATTTTGGTAGATTCACTCTTTCACACGTAGGGTAGGTAGGTACTTTGTGATATCTTGCAAATTTCCGAAACACATCGAATCGGATGTGAGGGTAGTTCTCACGTACAGACATAAAGTTTACAATGTACGGATTTTAAAGTGTTTGCTTTGATAGAATTTTCTAGAAAAGATTTATCGGGAATTGCTTTGTAGCAATTTGACTTAAATTCTTTTTCGGAAATTGAATTTGTTCATACAACTGATTATGTATGTGTAGGTATGCTGAAAATAAATAAGTAGGTTTATTTTAATTTACCGAAATAATAATTTCCTTTCTATTCACAAATTCGGTTTCTTACGGTTGATTTTATTTATATTACATACCTATCCTGAACGACAAATTTATTGAAATGTGACAATGATGTCATTAAAGTATGAGGATATTAATGATTGACTAAGTAAAGCTTCCGCCTCACGGCTCTATCTGCGATTTCTTTAGTAAAATATTTTTTTTTATCGATCAGTAGTTTAGGAGATTGCCTCCTACATCCAAATCAATATTTGCAAACTTAGCCTCTTTTTTATATTATTTCTAGCATGATGAACAGTGGTCTATAATACTCAGGGATAATGTAGCAAGACTATTAGTAAAACAATTTTCAAAATTCGGTCAGTAGCGACGGAGTGGTTACGGAGAGTGCTACATCCAAACTAACAAACTTTACCTCTTTATAATATTAGTATAGATTGGAAAATCTATAGGGAATTTAGTAATTGATTTGGGAAATTTATATCAGAAATACCACTATTAATTATTATGAATAAATTCCTTACCGTGACGTTGTAGTAAGTAGGTATATAAATAATTTATTATCCTGCTTCTATGTATATGTTGTGTATGTTGGAAGTAGCCACTGCCTTTGAAGATTTCTTCACAAGTATACCAGAGGAAACCACTAAAAGCCTTAACTTGTGTCCCGAATAGCCTTAATTTAAAAAATACAGAAGACTTATGGGGATTGTCAGTAACGATTTTAAAATCAATAATAACAGTAATTGCACCTATTTTATTGGATATTTTCAATGAATGTATCAGGGTTCTTTTCCTGACCTAATGAAGTATAGTAAAATAGTGCCAATATTTAAATCAGGCTGTAAAGATAATACTTCTGATTATAGACCGGTATCTGTGCTTCCTGCACTTAGTAAAATCAACTGTTGCTTAATCAAATGTTAGGTCATTTCAATGGTTGTGAGATACTGCATGGTCATCAGTTCGGTTTCACGAAGGGGAGATCTACATCAGATGCGGCAGCAAAATTATTGAAGCACATCTATGAAGCCTGGAAAAACTCACAGGATGCCATAGGTACCTGTACCGTACTCTGCTCCTAAAGCTTAATTATTATGGTATTCGTGGAACTGCTCATGAACTTGTTTTGTCTTATTTAACTAATCGCCAACAAAAGGTACGAGTTGAAGGTACAACGTCCAATGGTTCTGTAGTCAAAATGGGGGTACCTCAAGGTTCCATACTTGGGCCATTTCTATTTCTAGTCTATATTAATAACTTACCGTCGGTCGTGAATGGTCTCTCAGATGTAGTCTTGTTTGCTGACGATACCTCATTCATTTTTAAAGTAGATAGAAAAGACAAAGAACTTACTAGAGTAAATGATACTTTGTCAATAGTTTCTAAATGGTTTGCTGTAAATAATCTTTTATTAAACTCTAAGAAAACAAAATGTTTAAAATTCGCTCTTCCAAACGTACCGCAAGTAGACAGTAGGGTATTAATAGATGACAGCAGCCTGGGACTAGTTGATAAAACTGTATTTTTGGGCATAACACTTGATAATTAACTACAGTGGGGTTCTCATGTACAATCTTTAGCTAGTAAATTGAGTTCTGCTGTATTTGCTGTTAAAAAAATATTGACGAATGTTGAGACGGCCAGATTAGTTTATTTCGCATATATTCATAGTCTTTTATCATATTGCGTTTTACTGTGGGGAGCTGCTGCAGATATCGAAACAATTTTTGTATTACAAAAAAGAGCCATTCGTGCCAGAGCCAATATGGGTCCACGTGAATCATTAAAGGAAATATTTAAGGAAATAAACGTAATGACTTTACCTTCACTGTATATATATGAAAATATTATGTTCATTCGAAAAAATGTAGACTTGTATAAATCAAATGAGAGATTCATAATTTCAATACAAGACAAAAAGATAAATTAGTTGTTCCGTATTTTAGATTAGCTAGAGTTAAAAAGTCATTTCTTGGGAATAGTGTTCGCTTTTATAATAAATTACCAGTATCTCTTACCAAGATGACTGATTCTAGATTCAAATCGTACATAAAAAAAGTTTTGAAAGAAAAAGCTTATTACAAGGTAGCCCAATATATTGAGAATAAAGATGTCTGGAAGTAGCTGCACTCTGTACAAGTAGCTGCACTCTGTACAAGTACCTACACATTGTTTTTTTTTT
The DNA here is from genome assembly GCA_951361185.1 of Ochropacha duplaris. Taxonomy (NCBI): domain Eukaryota; kingdom Metazoa; phylum Arthropoda; class Insecta; order Lepidoptera; family Drepanidae; genus Ochropacha; species Ochropacha duplaris. The sequence goes on along the minus strand of OX592702.1, from coordinate 8,745,751 downwards.
ATTGTTAATTGCCTTTTTTTTTCTAATACGCTGTTATTAGCTGGGTATTTTTTGTTTTAGTTTACTATGTAGGTAACTAATGCGGGTTATAATTTTTTATGTATTTTTGTATTACTTTAAGAATAAAATTGTTAAACATTTGAAAAAAAAAACCAATATAGTCAGATGGTCCAAAAATATTTAAAAAATGTTACCTTGCTGAGTTTCTTGCCGGTTCTTCTCAGTTGAAGGCTGACTTCCGAACCGGTGGTAACTTCTGTAATTCGACCTTCATAAGTGCCCTTCTAGGGCCTAAACGGAATAAAAGGTTTTGACTTTGACTTTATGTACTTACTTATCGTAATATTTAATTTACTTTCAGTATATTATTTAGGTAAATATAATTTAGAAATAACTTTTAATTTCTTATCTCAATGATTTTAAACGACTTATGGTATATATTTATGACGTCACAAGCCAGTATTTAATACAATACTCCATATAAATGATAGAATCTGATTTTGACATACAAGTAATTTTTTTAAGGCTTAAGGTACAAAATTATCAAGCCATTTCATTATTTTCAATATTCTTATTTTATCTTAAAGTCACATTATATTACATTCATAGTAAAGTCTAGTCAACCAACATCCCCCTTGTTAAATTATTCTTACAATTCTCGTAACTTTTGAATGAGGAACAGCAAAGGTACACAAATCAACCATTTTGCATTCACTTCGATAAATCGTCACGTGGTTGCAAATGCCTATCAATGACGTTGTACCACACTTATTGAACTACTAGCTGTTCCGCACGGTTTCACCCGCGTTCCCGAGGGATCATATCTTTTCCCAGGATAAGCCTATGTGCTATTCTAGGCTATAATCTATCTCCATGCCAAATTTCATCCAGATCCGTTCAGCCGTTCTGGCGTAAATGAGTAACAAACATAGGTACATCCATCCATCCATCAAAACTTTCACATTTATAATATTAGTAAGATAATTAATAATATAGTGGGATTTTAATAAGACTGATATGTAAGAAGGCATCTTTAGCTATTAATGAATTATTTTCTTAAATTTTTACTGCATTTTCAAAGAGAATAAAGAGGAACTTGAAGCGGATTATCAAAAATGAAGATATAAATTTCAAAGGACAACTCCCAAATCCCAAAGGCAGCTTATTATACACTAACAAGATCTAATGATGAGTTAACGTTGAATCAGGCAATCGAAAAGAAAAACAACGGTGATTGGAAACCGAACCCAACTGATGTCTTAAACAAAACATGATAAGCATCTCTCAATACTGTATCGGACACATCAAAGAAGTACCTAACTATAGAATATTCTTTTACAAAGAGAACATCATGATGTGAAACATATTATTATGTTCCTATTTATAATGCTATACAATATTTTATCGTTTGTACATGTTTTCTCCACCCAATGGTTTCCGATCGATTTTGACACAATGTTATAACTGTTATGTTATTTTTCCTTATCATGCTGTACAAATTAACTGTTGTCTATCTATTAATCTATTAATATTATCTGTTCAATGATTCAATTACTTATGAAGAACTTAAGTAATAAGTTTAGTGATACACGTGATTAATTTTTTTGATAAAACTTTGGGTTATCTTTTTGTTATAAAATTGGCGTAATGCACTAAAAACGTGAACGTATAGCAAAATAACCTTTAACCGAAAAACCTTTTTATAGCCTAGGTAAATGTTATTTAGCCTAAAAGAAAAGAAAAAAAATGAGGACGTGGGGTAGTGTTAAGTTTTTTTTTCATGATTTAAGTATGCATAATAAAATTCGCAATGGTTACCATTACAAAAACCTCAGATCAAATAAAAAAGGTAGGCAGAGCCCCGCGCACTTAAAGTGAAGAACAGTAAAGGAAGCTGAATTTGAAATAGGAAGCCGATCGCGTTCCTGTGCGGCACGGTCACGGGATAACGTACGTGCAGGTCACGCACACAATCGTGCACGTTGCTTCAGTATATTGGAGACGCTTTACGTACGCTCCATCTACCTTTTTAATTTGTTCTATGTTACAAATATGTAGTATGAGTTCAATTTAAAAGTCAAGTTACTACGGTTTACTAATTTATTTATTATTATAAACTTAAAGGTTACCATTAACTTGATTAATGCCATAACCGGTCTTTTTAAACAAAATTTTATTATGAAACAAACAAGTTCCTCCAGTTTTGTGTTGAAACGTTTCACATTTTCACACGGTTAAATTTAATCGGCAGACAGAGTAAATGACGCCAAAGGGAACTCCAGCGCACCGGAAGTGATAATACATTAATGGCGGTTGCTATTAGCATCCGGCTCCGATGATGGACGACGCTTAGTTGCAAGCTTCGCTGTTTGGCTTTTTGTTTTATGTCTAGCCACTAACTATGAGCTTGGGTACCCCAAAGTATTTAGTTGTAAGTTGTTATAGATTTTCGTTTCCATGACCAAAGTTAATGAAAACCAGAGATAATTCTGAATATTTGAAATTATTATTTTCCATCCGCAAACCGCAAAGAAAAAGTTCTCCGCTCATTTTTTACGGTACTTAAAATACGAACACAATGTATGCATCCTCATTTATACCTAATGCGAACAGCGAAGGTAATTCGGCTTAGGTTTCGTCATCGTCCTGAATGTCCTGCGGTTCAGTGACGTATAAAATGAAAAAAAAAACGTATAACCAAATAAATACTTCAGTAACATTACTGAGATTATATTTCCCGTTACTTCAAAAAAATTTTTTTTTAAGAATTAAAGTATTATATTATAGTAGGTATTTACAACAAATGTACAAAATATACAAACAAATGTACAACTATAATATATAAAAAACTTTTTCGAGGCTGCCGCTGCTGCCGATCGGCAAGGTTCCCAGAAGGCTGGCAGCGTTTCCTCTTTGGATGGCCAAGCTGATGCGTTGGCGAAAAAAGCTCCCCGCCCGCCGGTCTCCTCGATTAAATTAAATTTAAACTCATTTTAATTATACGATAAATTGGAGTAACTTTACGTAAATGTGACTAAAATATTCTCGCATTTCACACCTGCAGCTTATATAGACGTATACAAGTCCGCTTTACTGAAACATCAAGTTTTATTGCTTATGCTAATTTCCTGGACCTCGCTGGTTACTTGTTCTCTACCCTGGTTGGCACTAACGTGGTTCTAGTTTCTAAGTTACGATGGACTTTAGTATTAGGGGTAACTAAAGCTGAATGAAGAACTTTAAATTTAGTACCTACATAGAGTCATGAATATTCAAGGATAATAAACAATTAAAATAGTTTTAGATCGCATTGACATTTATGAGTAAAAAAACTCTCTCTTAAGTGCAGTTTGCGGAACTACTTTTAAACTAGCCAAATATTACAAGTCTTCTCTGAAAACTGAACTTTCATACGTTATCAATAGGTACCGAAATTCATATTCGCGCTTGATATTTAAATTACTTTAAAAATTAAGTTATCATCCTATAGACATTAGCATTACCAGAGGATTGCCAATGTTTTCGATACAAACCGATAGGTGCTCGGGGAGCGATTTTAACAACAACCACCCGAAAGTCAAGTATTATGTTTCCTTCAAAGAAAGCCTTTCCTTCCGACCGTAGCCGTGGTATCCGACGTCACTACTAAGCTATCATTGCCATCTAATTAGTTGACAAACTTGGCAAATTCTAATCGGTTGGCTAAATTAATTGTAAGGATCAAATAAATGAGTCACCATGGGAACTCAATTGGCGTAAAAGCTTTCGAACAACAACTAAACGATCTAATATTTCAATCAACATGTCCTAGTGTCGTTCGTGAATTGGTGATTTATTGATAACAGCTTCACATAAACACCGCGAAGTGACCACGTAGTTCGGGCAATTTGTTATAACGATAGAACGTAATCGATTGCTATTTATTGAATCGTAAACTGGTAACTAAAAGTTCCATTTAGACTGTATTGTGTAAAATGTTGAGTTTTTCACACAGTAACAAAGTTGTTGTAAAAGTATAGCGACGAGTTGTTTTTAAAAAACGTATGGTTTTGGAAAAAGAAGTGTTTTGATACTGTTGAATTTAGAAAAGAAAATTAGTCTCAAGAAAACGAATGAAGTGATACAGGAAGATGTGGTACACCAGGTGGCGATATAGTCGCTGCGCGTCCCTCGTATTTTGCATGCATTCTATATTTAAATAAAAATGGTTCCATAAGAATATGACCCTTTAAAATAAGAAATTTGGGCTACGTATTCAGCTAACAAAAACGTTACCTATTTAATTGTTCTACAAAATGGCGACATTGTGTATTGTTAAATAATTCACAGAAGATAGAGACATTTAATAAAATTCAGACGATCTAATTTGGTGTGGGACCCAAGTGTTATTATGGTCTATAAATTAATCAGTGTTCCTTGGCAAATAGTCTGATGAACATTGATGTGCGTACAGCTTCAGTAAAGTTTAATAATCTCTACTTTAAACACTAGCTGTCCTCCGCGGTTTCACCCGCGTTCCCGTGGGATCTTATCTTTTCCCGGGATAAATATATAGCCTATGTTACTGAGGGATAATGTAGCTTTAAAATGGTGAAAGAATTTTTGAAATTGGTCCAGTACTTTTTAAGTTTATTCGTTACATACAAAAATACAAATCTTTGCTCTTTATAATATTAGTGGAAACAAAGTTCTTAGTTATATACTTATGTTCAAATGTGTTTCCTTCATTTAAAAAAAGGCATATTTGATATCTGTAATATTTGTAATATGATAATCATAAAATACATAAACATTTTGACTCTTATACCTTTTTATGACCTTTTTATTTAATCTTACAATGAAATGAAGTAGGTACTTCAAGTACATTGCTTTGTCAAAGATTCCAAGTAGCCTTACACTGTACTATCATTACCGACAGAGTCGGAATCCGCTTAGTGACATGTGTGTGCCAAACGGAGCCAATTGCTAGAATAGACACGCGGGCTTATGTGAGAAATTGTTCAAAATGTGTGAACCCATCCTTACATTCTCAGTTAAATAAAATCTCCCAGTGTAGATAATATTTTATTTTAATAACATAATTATTATAAAGAGCAACGATTTTTCAAATGTATGTATGTTTTATTTTGTAATAAAAATGATAAGTAAATTAAAAAAATACTTACACCTTCAAAAAAAAATATTTCAACTATCAAAAGCTACATTATAGCGATTAACATGGGCTATATTACATAACAATTAGCTCGGAAACGCGGATGAATCAGCGGGGCGGAAAGCTAGTGTTAAATATCTTTTTTTGTCAAAAATAGCAAATTTATAAATAACAGTTACAAAAGTTCCGATAACAGTGATATCTGTATCATAGGGCACGAATACAATAAATATCAACGTCCGGCAGCTGCAAAAAAGATCCCAGTCGGTTGTCAATTAGGGATTTTCGTCTGATGGACACTTTTGAAATGTTAGAGGAATATTTCCCTCTATTTCGAAATAAAATAGGGTTCACTGATACAGACGTATACGTCAGTTATTATTGAGCGGTGCCTATGTTTGGTTGTTTCAAATTGGATTAAAGAATTTCATTGCACCTCGAATATTTTGCTTTGCAAAATGTAATTGATATATGAATATTTGTTTTGAGTATCAATAAGTGAATATATTTACATTAGAAAGGATTGAATACCTAATATGGTGAAAAAAATATTATAGAAAGTAAGGAAATATTTATTTTAAATTGTTACATACAAAGGGAATCTTTATTCTTAACTATTATTATCTGTTCATGTTTACGCATAAGAAGATTGCATTTATTAACCGACTTCAAAAAAAAGGAGGAGGTTCTCAATTCGTCTGTATGTTTTTTTTTTTTTTGTATGTTTGTTACTCGATTTCTCTGCCAATTATGAATAGATTTTGATGATTCTTTTTTTGTTTGGTAGATCCTACTTCAGAGGTGGTCTTTTGGAGGTGGAATTTTGTCGAAATTGATTAAGCACTTTTTGAGAAAATCAACAAAAACGAAAAAAAATATATCTCGTTTGATAAACCTTAGTGAATCAAACTGAGTTGTTGAGCATGACTTTTTGGATTTGGATGAAATTTCGTGTGTATACTTCAATGGGTTCTTCGATGGTTTTAAAATACAATTGGACCCGGTAGGTGGCGCTGGAATCGAGTTCCAAGATTTGTTTTAATTTCAGGGCAGGACGACGTCTGCCGGGCCCGCTAGTTATATATTATATTTTACCGGCCAGACCCGATTTCAGGACAAACTAGTTTTGCCTAGGATAACATATAATAAGGAATAAACTTTAAAAATTAAAAAATAAAATTATTTTTAAAAATAAAAAACAAAAACCGACTTCAAAACTGTAACCTATACCTATGTACAAACATAAACTATAAAGTAAAGAATAATATTTTAATTTCAAAGCAAGAGCCTTAAAGGACAATCAACAAAATTATTGATATTTATATATCTATTTAATATTTATAAACAGTTCTTTTTGGAGTCGGTGCCAGCCAAGAAGGACAGTTTAATTCTGCCTTTGTAACAAACTTTCGAAAAGTAGGGGAGCGACGGCGCAGACCTAAGGAACATTACCGTAAGGAGAGGTGTCGTAAGACGTTTTCTCGTATGAACACTTCGTGTCCAGTTCAAAACTGTCCTTCTTCTTGACTGGCACCGACTCCAAAAAGAACTGTTTATAAATATTAAATAGATATATAAATATCAATAATTTTGTTGATTGTCCTTTAAGGCTCTTGCTTTGAAATTAAAATATTATTCTTTACTTTTTAGTTTATGTTTGTACATAGGTATAGGTTACAGTTTTGAAGTCGGTTTTTGTTTTTTATTTTTAATTTTAAGCCCTCATTCCAAAACAAGCTTTCTTTTATACCAGATATTATACGTATTTATAACATTTTTTGATGGAAAAACTACGTAATTAGCATTACACTGTAGTCGACAGTAGTTGCAAAAACTTCAAAAAGGGGAAGGTTTACAATTCGGATGTTTATTTAAATCAAAGATCTATAGGCATCTTTTATTTTTAGCTACGTCTAGCTATTACAATCGTAATGATGTTAGCAATAAGGTAAATTCATGCAGTCCATCCAAATAGATTGCACGTATAGCTGTGTAAATAATATGAATACAATTTTTATATGCAGATAATATTTTATATGAAACGAAATAAAGTAAAATTTATTCAAATATACGGAAGTACAACTAAAAGAAACACTGTAAGGGAATTGGTTTTCCTGTACAACATATACATTGTACCAATGTTGATACGATGGGTAGACACAGAGTTTTATCGTTGTGATAGCTATGAAAGAGTTCAATACGTTAAGTTTCCAAAGCTACTGTAGCCAATCTAGAATCTACTACTGCTGGCTACCACCATCAAGTTTATAAACTGCCATATCCTTTGTGTGCTTACTTACCATGGAGCCTATCTCATGGTAAAAAAAACGATTCCACCTGTTAATGTCATGTCGTTCATCTATCGATACCCTTAGCTATTAATACCGATGTTCTCATCTTTATTATCTTTTTTTTTTATTCTGGATAGGCTTGTGTTTGACCACAATCTCACCATGGTAAGTGATGATGTGGCCGAAGATGGTAAGCACACAAAGCCTAGATGGGAACTGGCTCTCAAGTGCAGCTGTTGGAACACACCGATAGGTGTTTTGGCGACAGATTTTCAACTTGAGGGTAGTAGCCAGCCAGTCGGGTACTACAAAGTACCCTACCACCGTGAAAACCTTATACCTTAGCTATTAATACCGATGTTCTCATCTTTGCTATCTTTCGGTGAGCCCACGTTCCCATTTTGGGAGGTCATAGTCAACGACGAAGTCATCAGGGAATAATTTTTAGATAGAGCCGTTATTTAGATTTGGCAGGCGTCCCGTTATATCAATTCCTCTTCTAAAAAGCCAAAGCCAAAAAGCCCAGCAAATTCCTCTTCTAAATTTCTACACTTCATCCTAATTCCTACTTAATATTATAAATGTGAAAGTATGTATGTTTGGATGTTTGTTCCTCAATCACGCCAAAACAGCTGAACGGAATTTGATGAAACTTTGCACACAGTTAGATCATATCCTGGAATAAAACCTAAAATACTTTTTATCCCGAAAAAAGATAAGATCCATTGGGAACGCGGGAAAAACCGCGGGGCCGAAAACTAGTATGACATACTATGCACATGAGCTCTAATGATATGTTATAGACGCATAAAATCTAAATAAATAAACCAAAAACTAGTTTGATAATCTGTAAAACAATGAATCAAGTAATTTTAGAAATGAGTTGACTAAAGTTTTAGCTAAGATAACTGCAACAATGGAGGCATAGAATATGGACAGGAATTAATTAGACATGCAATATCGGCGATACACGGCACCTACATGCAGAGTTGCTCTCTCGGACGGGTAAGTTTATCAAACAAGAGCCTTATTAGTAGCCCTACAGCATAAGTTATGAACCTACACTGCATGACTTGATGACTACATTTATACCAACAACTCAAACATGAAAATTTCATTCGGTCTTACAGAAAAAAGGTTACCTACTTGATATAATAAAATAAGTAGAACAATTATGAATCATAGGTATGATTTTACGATATCATATAAATTGTTGTGGTATTTATTAATTTTACCCTCAACAAATCGCATTGAAAATTATGCATTTTAGGGATGCTGCCTATATAAAAAATATAACAGTAACCAGTGAATAAAACTACTAAAAATATTCAAAAATGGCGAATACATAGTGAAGTTCATCCATTCTACTATAAGATCTTTTCATGGTGTATATTTATGAACTCACAAGTCAGTATTTCACATAAAACTGTATATTAACTATCGTTTTGACATTTGATAAAAAGAAGCTGACGTATCAAACGTCAGTCAACACCCCTATTCAAATTTCTACATACCCACTCATTTCAAAAATGGAATCTTGTTTAAAAAAACAAACACGACAACATGCACCGCACCACGACGCATCCTAACAACAGTGTGAAACAAAGCAGCCAACTCTCGGAACTCAAAGAAACTGACCGCACACACACGTGCCTCTAAGCAGAAACTCCTCAGGGAACTTACACTGTGTTTACAGAGGAACAAAGGCGGGGATTAAACTTGTCCCGGCTAGCGCGGTTTATTGTGTAATTAGAGGATTAGAATCAGCTCCCGACTTTGAAGCAACTAAGACGTTGTAATCGAAACCAGAGAGAATTGGTAATGTAGTGCGCAGTTATGTCTTAACTGATGTCCCTACATTACTCCAGTATCCCATCCCTACATAGAGATTTGTAAGGTAGAAATAGTGACAGTGAAAAAAATATATGAAAAGTTTGTTTTTTAATTTTCCATAAGCTTGTGTTTGACCACAATCTCACCATGGTAAGTGATGATGTAGCCGAAGGTAGTAAGCACACAAAACCTAGATGGGAACTGGCTCTCAAGTGCAGCTGTCGAAACACACCGAGAGGTGCTTGGCCACAGATTTTTAACTTGAGAGTGGTATCCAGCCATTCGGGTAGTACAAAGTAAGTACCCTACCACCGAACTATGGTTTCCACACGATGCTTTCCTTCACCGAAAGCTCAAGTTCATTGTAGGATTCGAACCCACGACCTTCGCCGCGGTATCCAACGTCACTACCACTGAGCTATCATCATCTTAAAAGTGTGAACAATCTTGAATCGTCAAGTGTGAAACGAAATATCTTGCTGCTTAAAAATAACATAGGTATTCGATCTTAATTATTCGGTTGGAACTTTTGGGAAACTAGGTATATAAGTTCCGAGTAGACATAAACATGGTAGTAAGTGTGTTTTAACTCTTTTTTTTGAGAATGAAACGATAAATTCTGTCTAATACCTACTTATTGGGTATCTTGGATGGGAAACTGTTGTCTGCGGTTTAGTTGGGAATTGTTACATGAACAAATAATATTGCTATGAACTTTCAGTCAGGTGCACTAGTTACTATTTTTCCTTATAAGAGATTCAATGCATTTTTTCTTATATTATCTGACTAGATACAAATATTATAAGGAATTAAATATTATATGTTCGGATATTCTAAACTTCACATTCCATTTCGAATATTCGCTCTCCACTGCTCCACATTATCTCTGAATACTGAAGACGCGGACAGGGCGGCACGAGGCATTGCCCAAGCAGTGCATACCTCGCGTGTAAAGGAGTAGGTACCGACATTATGTAGTGGACAAAATGAAGACAAATTACTAAACATTCAGAAAGTTTTCAATTGATTCAACCAAATAGGTAATATCCAAAAACATTTATCATATACAAATAGTTTTCACAACAATTTTCTGAAAAAGAATGCGTGACTCCTGGGTATTGGAAACTGGTATTAAGGTTGTTTTAAAACTATTAAATATATAGCAAAAGTAAAATAATTATATCATTTTAACTGAAGCTTATTCCTAGAACAATATGATAACTCTCACAGATTTTAAGTAGACTGCAGCAGAGCTGGTGCTTTCTGTGTGATATTTATGAATTTGCACCATCAAAACTTCTCTCCGTTGACGAAGATGGTAACCAGTGCAATTATTTTCCGCTTCCGATATAAACTTTGAACAAAGTTTTACACCCGGATACAAAACAAACCAGAAACCGCAAACGCTCAAATATTTAAATGCAGTGAGGGCAAAAATAAAACAGGAAATGTATACCTTAACTTATTTTTTACACGATGAGTAGCAAAATGGTTTGTATTTAATATTAATTCACATATTTTATAATCATTTAAACAATTTACGTAAATTAAATCAATCAATTTATGTATTTTGTTTGGAAACCATCTTTTATCTATTTTTCAAAACAATTACTCTACTCTTAATAAATTTACAAGATACTGATAAAACTACGTACTTAACGTCGTTAAAAGATAGCAGTGGGTACAAACACGAACATTTTTAGCCAGCCAATGAAACCTCCGAATCCAGTAGACATTATTTAGTTAGTGTAGTATAAGACCTAATATTACATGATGGCATAGGACTTTTTTTTTTTTTTTTTTTATTCTGGATAAGCTTGTGTTTGACCACAATTTCACCATGGTAAGTGATGATGTGGCCGAAGGTGGTAAGCACACAAAGCCTAGATGGGAACTGGCTCTCAAGTGCAGCTGTCGGAACACACCGATAGGTGCTTGGCGACAGGTTTTCAACTTGAGGGTGGTAGCCAGCCAGTCGGGTACAAAGTACCCTACCACCGTGCTATGGTTTCCTCACGATGTTTTCCTTCACCGAAAGCTCAAGCTCATTGTAGGATTCGAACCCACGACCTTCGTCGCGGTATTCGACGTCACTTACCACTGAGCTATCATCGCCTTAAATCTTCAAGGACTACACTTATAATGCATAGGACGCTTCTAGTTTCTTCTATTATCAATGGTTTCACAATTATGTCCGAATGAAATGTCCTCGAGGTGTTTTTTGAAACCGTGGTGACGAGAGAGGGTGCAATTGAAATTTTGTTTATGGTTAAAGATGAACTTCGTAATCTATCTGTGGGAACTTTAGGAAAGTTAGGAAAGTTGGGTTTATATTATAGTTAGTCTATTATTGTTTATTTTGTGAGACGAGTTTAAGCTGAATGATAGAACTTATAACAAAATTAAGGAGATTTAATATTAAAAGAATCTGTATGCAAAAAAAATCTAAACCATGCTCTTCTTTTCAGTAATATTTTTTACATGAATTGTTTTTCCTAATGAAACGGAAAGTGAAGATAAACGCCTTTACTTATTACTTCGTTTATTTCTTGCAATCAGTCGACAGAGTTTCAGCTTAAACTTAGAGTGTAGAGTAGAATAATCAAACAAATGGCTTGCACAGGCTTATATCGACACGATCCCCACTTTTTGGCTACGGCGGTGGCGGTGGCAGTGGCGGTGGCAGTGGACGGAAGGGGGCGTGTCGACATGGCGGGCTTGGCGGGCTGGCAGGAACTGTGGCTGGCTGACATCACATCCGTTACATTCGGCCATCCTGTAACAATTGCTCCCGCAATGGGGAACATGTAACAACAATTAGCTCTCTAACAAGTCAATAAGATCTTCGGTCTCAAGTTGTTCATCAGAACTACTAGCACTATCAGAGATGGGAGCTATACTTCTATAAGGCCTTAACGAATCTGCGGGTACTAATCCGGTGAAGCTTTTATAGCCCCGCAACCCTTTAATACTTCTGATTCGGTATCTATCATTTCCTACAACTTTGGTTACTACATATGGGCCAGAGTACAAGTCGTCTAACTTTGTATTTACTCTAGCGGCGCTACTCGTTGGGGCCTGCCTCCATAGTACAAAATCTCCCATTTTATACACACGAGCACTTTTTCGTTTTTTATCAAAATTGCGCTTCATTTTATCACTTGCTTTTTGTATCCTAAATGTAGCATTTTTACGCCGTGACTCAATTGGTTCAGGTTCCCTACCAGGGACTGAAACGTCACATACTGACCTACCAGGGCGTGCAAACATTAAATCATAAGGCTTGTAACCGGTGGTATTGTTATGTGTGTTATTTATACCCCAAATTATGTCAGGTATGGAATTTGCCCAGTTACTAGAAGCTTCACTGGGATCAGTTGCCCGCAGTGCATCTAAAATAGTTCGATTCGTTCGTTCAACCTGGCCATTAGCACGCGGACAAGCAATAGCGTTTAATGTGTGCCTAAATTGCTTATCTATGGAGAACTTTTTAAAGTACCTACTAGTAAAAGCTTTACCATGGTCCGTGACTACGTGATTTGGGTACCCGAATAAACTGAATATCTTTTTCAAAGCACGAATTGTCTCAATTGAATTAGCTGTGCGCGTTGGTTCAGCTATCACAAATTTGGAAAATGCATCTGTCATCACTAGCATATATTGATACCCCTTATTTGTCCTACAGAAGGGACCTACGTGATCTATATGTACCATGCGCATCGGATCAGAAGGTTTAGGGATCGGATGTAGCATTCCTTCTTTCCTACCATAATTACCTTTGCCGTATGCACAGTGAAGACATGCGGTCACGTATTTTTTAATAAAACGCGTCATTTTTGGAAACCAATATTCACTTTTAATCAGTTCAGTACATCGGTTCAATCCTACGTGACCAATGTCATCATGATGCATCTGCACAATTTTCCATCTAGCCGAATTCGGAACTACCAATCGATTTCCGTTCAATGTTTTTCGGTAAAGTTTATTATCAACAACTTCGTAATTGTTTATAATGTTAGTGTCGGTGGTATTATTTATTAATTGATTAACTATTGAAGCTAGCTTTTCGTCTTGACATTGTACTGTATAAAACCAATCTGAGACTTCTAGACGGTTTATATTCATTGTATCGACCGGATGCCTACTCAACGCGTCTACATGCTTCATACGGTCGCCAGGTCTGTACTCTATGATAATGTCGTAATCTTGTATCAAAAGCCACCATCGTGCGATACGTGGTATGATGTCGCGTTTAGTGAGCGTAGCACGGACCGCTGTACAATCGGTTACTACCTTAACATGTTTGCCTACTATATAGACACGAAACCTACGTAATGATTCGACAACCGCGAGAGTTTCCAGCTCGTAACTATGATACACGCTTTCTTCCCTACTTGTGACCCGGCTAAAGTACATCACAGGCCGCAGTGAATTGTCCGTTTGTTTTTGTAATAGTATGCCAGCGATACCTAACTTACACACGTCTGTATGTATTTCCGTAGGAAGCTCAGGATCATACAAGGCTAGCACAGGGCTGGAGCATAAATTGTTTTTTAGTTGTTTAAAACTCTTATCTTGTTCATTGTCCCATACCCACAACTTATCTTTTTTTGTCAATTCAGTTAATGGACGCGCAATCACAGCAAAATTCGGTATAAACTTTCTAAAATAACTACACAGACCGATAAACTGTCGCACGCTATGTACATTACAAGGCACAGGAAACTGAGAAACGGCGGTCAATTTTGATTCGCCGGGCTGTATACCATCGGCAGATATTTCGTGACCTAAGTATGTCACTTTTTTTTGCAAAAATGAGCACTGACTCATGTTCAGTTTTAATTTCTCGCTATCGAGTTTACCGAGTATATTTTCTAAAATTATTAAACCAGATTCTACATCAATTGAGGGTAGAAGCAAATCATCTAAAAACGCGAGTATTTCAGTCTGACCTACATAATTACTTACGTCTTGATTTTTATTAGGTTTACCCACTGATTCAACAATTTTATTCATCAACCGCATGAAAACCGAAGGAGCATTTGCTAAACCAAAAGGAATTCGGACGTACTCAAAATGACCTTGAGGTGTAATGAAAGCAGTTTTGTGTGTATCTTCTGGTTGAATACGCAATTGATGATAGCCCTGGGCTAAATCTAAACTTGTAAAGTAACGCTTGCCTGCTAACTTAGAAACCTGATCATCTATGTTCGGTAATGGATACCTATCTTTTATAGTGATTGCGTTCAATGCACGGTAGTCAACGCATAATCTACTGTCGCCGTTTTTTTTCTTGACAAGAATTACGGGTGAAGCATAGCTAGAATTGGATTCTTTTATTATACCCGCATCTAACAACTCATTTACTTTAGATTTTACTATTGCCTGTTCACTATGTGAAAGTCTGTAAGGTTGGCGATGTACGGGCTGATTGCTAGTGAGCTTTATTTGCATCTGAACTAAATTTGTACAACCTAGATCACGCGTATTAGAGGCAAAGCTATCTTTATACTGTATTAATAAATTTAATAAATCTGAGTATTCTTTATCAGTTAATGGTCCGGTTTTAATTTGGTCCAAGTCTACGCCTCCTATCTTTGAAATATTGGTAATGGCATGGCTTTTCCCTCCAATATTAAGGCAAGCAGAAAGACAACACACCTGGCTATTTGGCTGTGGCTCCTTGCAGCTTTCGGCCCTCGTTAGGACCTCACCCGGCGGCCACACGATGGTCTCGCAGCCCATGTTGACGACTTTAATGTAGCCGTCCTCGCCACGCAGCAGCGTCGCAGGCAGAGAGTAGGACACGCCGTGAAGCTCATAGAGTCGCGGCGGAGTCACCACGTCGTTGTCGCTCTTGTTCCCCAGCACGCGGACTTGAATTATTGATGGACCAGGCGGCAGTCGTTCTTCATTTGCTGTGACGACCTCGAATCGGTTGTTTTCTTCAACAGCCTCGATTGCGCTAATAAGATCTGAAACAAGTTGAAGTTTAGAATAGCCCTGGCTAACGGTCAAAGTCATACCTTCGCAGTTGATTATTGGCTGCCCGATTAAAAGATTGATTCCGTTCATTTTCATGGCGGACAAGTACGCTTGACATTGCAGTGTAATGCCGTCAATTTCTAATTGGAATTGTACTTCTCCTTGGCTCGTTGTGATACCACCCGAAAATCCTTTTAAGGCCACACTTGTAGGTCTGACTTCTAGAGACAAGGCGTTTGAAACTTGCTCGTTTAGTACATTGACTTGACTCCCAGTGTCGATGTAAGCCTTTACATGAATGCCGTTAACTTTTACCATCTTCTTGTAAATGTCATTGTAAGGTCTTAACATGTTGACCTCTTTGATGTTACTGCCTGATGAAGACGCTTTGCTTGCTGTAGATCTCATCGAACAACGTAAGGCAATGTGTCCTTGGGCTCCGCATTTGTAACAAGTACGTGTGTCTGGTTGGGTGCAATCACGTAAAAAATGCCCTGTCTTCTTGCATCTAGGACACGGATCTGTTTCAGGATTAGGAGCAATAAATCTTTTTTCGAGTGGTGACCGCTGGAAAATTGGCTTTTGCAATCGGGGCTCTTGCGGTAAAACACGGTAATCGTCAAGGGCACACAAAAATCCCTCATATAGCTCGCCTGGTGATTGACATTGATATGCGCGCGCATTAGGCTGTAGAGATAGCGGCAAGCCTCGAATAATACAGGAGACGCTGGCATTATCAGATAATTTGCACCGGAAGCACATGGCGACTTTGTCTTGATAATATTTTGTCATCGTTTCGGAGGGTAGTTTTTTTCTCAGCAGTAACTCTTCAAGCATGCTACTGTAATCTCTGTGCTTAGGAAATGCGCGTAATAACATTTCTTTCCATTCATTCCAGGAATAGGCATAGTCTTCTAATCGATTGTACCATTTTTTTTGCTTGACCTCGTAATTTATCTTGAAGGTGGAAAGATTTCGTAGTTTCATTCCAACCATGAATTTCACCTATTTGATCAATCTTTCTTATCCACGCTTGTACTGTACATTCTTCAATGTCAGGATCGAATTCAGGAATCAAAGAGGCAGCACGGTGTCCTTTTGGCTTGCTGGAACCAGGTTCCTCTTCCTCGAGTTCTCGTATCGCCTTGTGGATCTCCTTCTCGAGCATAGTCTTCAAAATCTTCCTCGCTGGTGGTGAAGGAACTTCATCTTCTTGCTCCGATTCGTCCGAAGACCGAGTAGTCTGGGTGTTTATAAATTGTCGCTTCATTTCGCTAAATCCCAATTCTGAGTGAAACGGAAAGTGAAGATAAACGCCTTTACTTATTACTTCGTTTATTTCTTGCAATCAGTCGACAGAGTTTCAGCTTAAACTTAGAGTGTAGAGTAGAATAATCAAACAAATGGCTTGCACAGGCTTATATCGACACGATCCCCACTTTTTGGCTACGGCGGTGGCGGTGGCAGTGGCGGTGGCAGTGGACGGAAGGGGGCGTGTCGACATGGCGGGCTTGGCGGGCTGGCAGGAACTGTGGCTGGCTGACATCACATCCGTTACACTAAAGTATTCCTACTCTAAAATTTTCTAACTAATCCAACCCAATTCCTGCTAGAGATACTTCTCTCCTTCTTTTAAACTATATCAACATGCCACCTACGTTTCTAAAAAGGAAAGCGGGCAAAGGAAACTCCAACACTAACTACTGGCCACTCGTTGATTGTCTTTAGCACTAATTAACTAACAAAAAACAAAGTTTCTAACTCGTGCAAGTTTTCAGTATACCTTCTTGTTTGTTGAGCTGACCACGTACTTGACGATTAAACGTAGACTTCTATTGTATAATTTAACGTTAAAAACTGGAACTCTTTTCCTAAGAATATAAGATAATCTCAAACAATTGAATAATTTAAAAGATTCAATTTTAAATTATACAATATAATTATGCATTTTCTCTCTCTTTAAATATATTTTTAATACTATTTAAATCTACTTACTTATCGTGTCACTTTGATGGTATTATAATATTGTATTAATCATATTTATTATAACTGTATGAATATTTTAATAACAGTGTTGTACCTACTTAATAAGTTGTTGTTTATTCATAATATTAACTATGATATATATATATATATTAACTATTTAAGTATTTACAACAAATGTACAAAATATACAAGCAAACGTACAATTATAATACATAAAAAACTTCTTCGAGGCTGCCGCTGCTGCCGATCGGCAAGGTTCCCAGAAGGCTGGCAGCGTTTCCTCTTTGGATGGCCAAGCTGATTGGCGGAAAAAGCTCCCCGCCCGCCGGTCACCTATCACCTTAACTATGATTATGTTTAGTCAAGGATCTAATAATTAAGTTAGACCTGCACTATAATTATCCAAAACAAAGTATGGAACCAAAAATGTACGAAAATTTAAATAAAATTCATGGAAATATGGAATCTATTCCTAAAATCTACCTGCATACATAATTTCAATTTTCAATTCGTAAATTCAACTTATTGGTATCGATGCTTTATAGTCACGCTCTTCTCATATACCATATTTATTTACAGCCACTGTTATAAAAACGAGTAAAAGCATTTCTATTTTAAAAATATTGCAACAAAGGTATTTTGTTGTATATGTTAAAAGTAAGTCTTGAGTCCTGTGAATGCACAGTTCGCATGTGAAACGGCTATTCAGTGCTTAGCCACGAGCTGTCTTAAAGCTTCAATTATGTTTTCAACCGTAAATTACCGTTAAAAGAAATTGGCGTAAAGTTACGATTAACATAGAGTAATTTATTTTTCTTAATTTAGATTTTTACTGTAAATAAACTGGGTTACTAGACATTGCTAACTCAAACTTAAAACTCATTTATTTTCTATAACATTATCACGGGTTTGGAGCTGAAACCTGCTGCTTAGCAAAAGTAAATTATATGACTAATATTTAAGAGAAATAATCCGGATTAGGCCAACATGTAAACAGTCAGTTGACGTCAACTTTTATTTTAATTTTAAGTAGAAGTTAATAAGTAAAAGCATGGTTTGCGAAAATGGTTATGATCTATTTATTAAGTTATTAAAAATGCTAAAAATGTATATTTTGATATAAAATAAAATTAACTTTCATCAGTTTTTTTTTCGTCAAATCTATATTAAATCCATACCATAATTATAACGTCGTAAAAGGCTCATAAATTATATGCTAAGGTGCTGGTGTTACTATTATTACTTAATCAATCTAAATACTTAGCTAATTAATGAGTGCCACTTTGAAAAACATATGAGAAATCTAAATTGAGCGTGCTAAAATGGTTTTTATACGTCATATTTTCGTATTATGAAATTACAGATATATGGGTCTGTTATGAGGACTTTTTAAGAGAATCACATTCTTAAATAGAGATATAAATGAGTATATATATACGGTCATTAAGTCATTGTAAATCTGTGTCAATATTGCTCGAAGAGGCCAATACAGACGGGAGAGCCGTGATGCAAAGTGCCGATCGGGTAGATTGATAAATTGGTTGGAGTGATGGCCGCTGGATACACCCGATTGAAGCTTACTGACATACGAGTATACGACCCATGAAAGGTTGAAATCAAAAATATTCGTTCATCTACTATTTAATAAATAACCAGATTTCCGTCCCGCGGTTTCTCCCGTGTTCATGAATGAATAAAATTAAAAATGTAGCTCATGTTATTTGCTGATAATGCAGCTGTATTGGTGAAAGATTTTTTAAAAATCGGTTAAGCATGTTTTGAGTTCATAATATACATAATTATATAAGCAAACATTATATATATACACATATTAAAGTATCAACATCTCGTACTTAGCATTAATTCTGTGAATTGAGAAGATTTTTTGTAAATCTCAACTATGTAGGTAAGTGCAATTTGAAAAGACACACGAACTCATAAATCTTCTTTATAGTAAACGATAAAAGAAATACAAAACAGAAACACGTATTGCAGTGAAATTGGAAAAACGTCAGCGTTATTAGTTATAAATGATAATGTGAAGAGAGTAAATAAATTGGTAATGTTTTTAAACTGCTTGACTTCTCTTAACCTTGTGCTATGCCTGAGCTTTTCGGCATCCCGGCCCCATACCAAATTTCATCAAAATCTGTACTGTTTAGCCGTGAAAACCAAGCAGGCAATTTGTAATATTACATTTTAAATGATTAACTGGTTGGTTCTTAAGTGGGACGGCCGTACCAATCAAACAATAGCATAACAATTGATTAGAAATTCCTCGCGAGTTTTGTTACTTTTTGTAATAGATGTCAGAACCTATATTAATAAACAAGTCATACATAATGTTGCTGTGTATAATATTTGAATTTTTCACGACGCTGTTTTCTTTTTACTTTAGTTAGCACTGCGTTTGACCAGAATCTAACTAAGTAATGAGTACAATGTGTTTTCTCTACTTGTTTTTACAGTCATTGAAGCAACGACTTTCAACACGGCATTCGACATTTCTACCGGAGTTTTTACCTCGATATCTTTTTTTTTCAGCTGTATCTATGATAATTCTGTGAAATTTATTTGGGTCCCAAGTTTAAAAACGTTCTTACAACTTGGGTTCAGTAACTGTTTGGAGTGTTAATAGCTCTAAACTTTTTTGCTAAAGAATATATAGATAGATCGTCAATTTTATGTTGGTACATGCAACAGTTCCAATACTGAGATATTTTTCAAAAGAGTAAAAAAAATAGCAAGCAAAGTTTCTTGTGATAAAACTTCATTCATAATGTCATTATTTAAAAAAAACTACTTTCTTAGTTTTCTTCAGATAAATCGCTTATACCCAATAATAATCCGTTAGTGTAATTTACCATTTGTAAGTCAACTGTTCCTACATTTTCGGGTATTATTGCGTTTAGTTTGCCATGTAGGAAAATGCGCCGACGACACCGAAATTGCAATATGGCCCGTACAGTAAGCATGCGATTACGTACAGGTAACACCAAAGATAGAGTTTAACTAGAATAGTTATTGTTTGATATTCTTCATTCATTGATAAATAAGCAATTTTTCGGATAAATCTTTACGAACTATTTAAAACCTTGCAGGTAAATAAATAGTTTTTTTTTTTTTATTCTGGATAAGCTTGTGTTTGACCAAAATCTCACCATGGTAAGTGATGATGTGGACGAAGGTGGTTAGCACACAAAGCCTAGATGGGAACTGGCTCTCAAGTGCAGCTGTCGGAACACACCGATAGGTGCTTGGCGACAGGTTTTCAACTTGAGGGTGGTAGCCAGCCAGTCGGGTACAAAGTACCCTACCACCGTGCTATAGTTCCCTCACGATGTTTTCCTTCACCGAAAGCTCAAGCTCATTGTAGGATTCGAACCCACGACCTTCGTCGCGGTATTAGACGTCACTTACCACTGAGCTATCATCGCCTTGATGATTTAGTGTCAGGTAATAGGTGATTGAAATCGTATTTGTTTGCACTTAATAATTTTATATGCGAGCTTCAAGCTTCAGATATCTGATTCAATATCTAATCTCTTTGATTAAATTCAATAATTGTTCCTTTTAATTTAAAAAATATCTTTCGTCTCCTAGTATAAGTACTGATATTAAAAATGGTAGAATTTGACGGAGTACTTTTTTACACCGAATTTCACGGTGACAAAGTCGCAGGCTAATAATATTATATTACAGTGACTTAACTCATGAATGTCAAACCTTATCACTGAAACCCTATCTTTTGGAACTAACTTACTAAGTTCACGTATCTTTAGTTATAGGACTTTGCCAGACTTTGAAACTTTGGCTACACCGAATAGAATAGCTAGAGTTACTGATAGTGTTTTTTTATATATATTTAACACTATCTTCCGCCCGCGGTGTCATCCGCATTCCCGAGAGAATTAAAATAAAATATTCCCAATGTGATTAGGTAGCTTTCATTTGGTGAAAAAAATTTAGAATCGATTCAGTAGTTCCAAAGATTAAAATAAAAATAACCACAACTCTTATAATATTAGTAAATGCATAACTAACAGCAGAATATGATGTTATTTCTAATAATTACTTTGTTGTTTGGGTTTGTAGCGACTTGCCCGGAAAAGATAGCAACAACAGGCCTTGGCATTTTGTAAAATATAGTAATTTGATAAGGTGAAGTGTCGAAAGAAAAATAGTTCCATAGAAGCAGCCTAGGCGTTTGAATATCAAAGTATCAACGCAAAATGCCGTAAATCTATTTTTGTTCTTATTGAATTGTTCTTGCTTTCTTGCGGAACACGGCTTTATAACGGGAAATCACCAAAAATGTCCCTATCTGACAGCCAACTCTACCAGTTTGCTGTCAGATAGGGACATTTCTTCTATTGTAGTCAGGCAAAGGGTTTTAGACCATACAGCCTCAAACTCAAAGAGGTTGGTACATGTATGGTATACCAAGGTGTCAGATGTTACACATTATTATGCTACTACTGTAAGGCTCGCTCGTTTGTTTTATTCTCATGTTGCCCATAAAAGTTGATTTATATCTACTTGGAAGGAAACGAAAAAAATTTACTCAGGTTTGGACAAAAGTATTGACATAACACCAGTTGACCGAGTAATGGTTGAAATTTACGAGGTTGACATTATATAGACATAAAACATAAATCTGGGGTAAGGTCCATAAATATTTACAAATTTATTTGCTTCTTACATTTATCGTTTTCCCTACATATTGTTTGGGTTTTATACTAAAGGTCCCTGTGGGTTGCACTAATCTTCAACATAAGGCTGGATTTTTCTCTTTGATTTATTTTCATCTTTTGCTTAGGATTTTCTTTTTTAATACGCTTTTTATATATTGTTGTTAGTCGCTTGTCGCGAGTTTGCATATTTTATAGGAAATATTTTCTTTCATAGAATTATCTACTAATAATAAGTATATCAAGCAAGACTAGTTAGTAGGTACACAGGTAAATCTCGCGACAAACTTTTATATCATTTAATACATAGTAATACATGCACTAAATTGATTGGTTTGATTTAATTCAGAGTAATCATCACATATTTCAAATAAAAACTACGTTTTTAATTTATTTAACTACTTGTCATAAAAAAGACGTTACCACCCCCTTTTCCCCTTACGTTACCCCAAAAATTTTGGAATATTGCCCACTGTATAAGTCGCTAAATACAAATTTTCATGAATTCATCAAAAACGGTTGCCATTTCTAGCGACTTACTTACAAACCGGGGGTTTTAACTTATGAGTTTCATATGTAAATTTATTGCAGTCGACGTTGGGCTAATTTCTGCCATAAATTTTGCTATTCTCGTCTCTTTGGATATTTACGTGCTGCTTAATAGAAATATTATGTTTTGTAGTTAATAATTATTAACATAAATATTACGCATATTCTGATAATGATGCAGATTTTCAAACTGAAATTGTTTTTGCACTGCTTGTTTTAAAATTTATTGTAAATGGATGTAAAACATTTAAAGCTGTCAAAGTAGTTTTTGGCAATGTCATGGACATAAGAGAGAGAGGGACCTTTTTGGCGGGAACTTGCGAAGTGACGATGTATATAAATACTAGCTAGATATTTAATGTCTTGAAAATGATGACATATTTACTGGGGTCATTTTTGCATGTTTTGTTGGTGACTCACCCGTCTATCTTCTCCTTAAGTTTGTCTTAGTACTTACCGGATACCCTGTATTTATAGTTTAGTTTTATTTACAGCTATCTATCTCTTCTATATATGTATATAAAATTCTCGTGTCACAGTTTTAGTTACCGTTACTCCTCTGAAATGGCTTGACCGATTTTGATGAAACTTTATATTCAATAGGTCTGATAATAGGTTGTTATCTATTTTTTACTAGCTGTCCCCCGCGGTTTCTCCTGCGTTCCCGTGGGATCTAGCGTTATAAAAAAATAATAACAACTTACTCTCAGACCTACTGAATATACCTATAAAGTTTCATCAAAATCGGTCAAGCCGTTTCGGAGGAATACGATAACAAAGGACCGATTTGGATAAAATTTTGTGTGTGTATTTCAATGGGTTCCTCGATGATTTGAAAACAAAATTGGACCCGGTAGGTGTCGCTGGAATCGGGTTCTAAGTTTTGTTTTAATTTCAGAGCAGGACAACGTCTGCCGGGTCCGCTAGTTTACTATAAAAAACATCTTTAAAATGTTACTTAGGTACTTCTATAAAATTTTAATGAGACACTAAATATTTTTGCTTACTTGTAAACTTAGTAAAGTCCTCATGTCGTTGTTGCTCCAACAGATTTATTAAAATCGTATTGTGTCAGTATTTTGTACTTATTTAGGTATTTTTCACAATTTATGATTACTAAATATGTATTGTAGTTAGTTGCCTCTAGCATTATATCTGTCTCCTCCAGTTCTACAAATTTTTAAAGCTTTTGGCGGGAACGAAGTGACGTTGCGTTTTCCTTTTATTTTTATTGAAACGGTGTATTTTAGTTTTATATCGGCGGCCTTTTGTCCAATTATCAATTTAAGTGCACCACTAAGTGAAATGAAATGAAAGCGTGTATCGTGACTTTACAAGTTGTCTCGAAAAGTCTGTGAAAAGTCGTAGTGGAACGGCCACCAATTTCACTAAAACCAAACTTGACTTCTACGGACGATAACTATCTTTACTGTGTATGTAATCTAATATTGTAAAGAGGTAAAGATTGTGTGATGGTAGGGGGTAATATCTGGATCTAATTAACCGTTTAAAAAAATGTGTTAACAATTATGCGGGCGGGGAGCTTTTTCCGCCAACGCATCAGCTTGGCCATCCAAAGAGGAAACGCTGCCAGCCTTCTGGGAACCTTGCCGATCGGCAGCAGCGGCAGCCTCGAAAAAGTTTTTTATATATTATAGTTGTACATTTGCTTGTATATTTTATACATTTGTTGTAAATAAATTGGACTATGTTAATATGTTACCAATAGAAAGCCACGTTATTTGTGAGTTTTATAGGCTATATTTTTATTCCGAGAAAAGATAAGATCCCACGGGAGCGCGGGTGAAACCGCGGGGGACAGCTAGTATAACATAAAATAACAATATCTTAAAATTGACAGAAATATGTAATACTAATAGGAAGATTGTCACAAACAGTAAGGCGATGATAGCTCAGTGGTAGTGACGTCGGTTACCGCGGCGAAGGTCGCGGGTTCGAATCCTACAATGAGCTTGAGCTTTCGGTGAAGGAAAACATCGTGAGAAAATCATAGCACGGTGGTAGGGTACTTTGTAGTACCTGACTGGCTGGCTACCACCCTCAAGTTGAAAATCTGTCGCCAAGCACCTATCGGTGTGTTCCCATTTAGGCTTTGTGTGCTTACCACCTTCGGCCAGATCATCACTTACCATGGTGAGATTGTGCTCAAAAACAAGCTTATCCAGAATAAAAAAACAAAATAATACGTTTGAAGACCATAATGGTGTTAAACATTATAAAATTTAATTGATATGGGCTGTTCCATCATCATTCATCAATGTTGATATGGTAGTGATTATACAAATCTTTGATAAAATTCATGAACTCTTAGTCGGCCAACATTCTAAGCGCGTCAAGCTGTATTGCTTCTCGTCTATATTTTATATTTAAACAATAACAGAACTTGTAGGACGAGTTTAAAGTAATAACGTACATAGTTTTACAATATATTTCCGATATGTTCCCTAGAGAGCATGTCCTGCTGCAAAATAAAATTGAAATGGAATGGCACGAGCTACGATATTACAAAAATATATGGAAACTTCAATATGTTCTATCACTTTTTTCTTTATCTAATATAGTTGAAGTATACCTGAGTTGCAATTTTGTGTATAACGTTCATGAATATTGAGAACAATTTTATTGTTATTACACTGTTTCCCATTTAAATTCAGTTACTTTTGGAAAATAAATATGAATAACTCATAATTTTAATAAATATATTTATTACATAATGTCAAGTGTGTATCATATTTTTATAATTAAATGTTTATTATTAGGTTACATAAAGTGACACAAAAGGATTTAAATCTATGATTAGGTCCTATAATTATTAAATTATATATAATAATCTAAATACTCTTTTACAGGTATAAATTACCTACACTCTAATTATTGAACACTAGCTGTCCCCCGCAGTTTCAACTGCGTTCCCGTGAGATATTATCTTTTACCGGGATAAAAATATAGCATATGACACTCATAAATAACGTGGCAAAAGAATTTTCAAAATCGGTTCAGCAGTTCCAGAGATTACCCCCAACAACCTCACAATCTTTACCTCTTTATAATATGTCTAGACGATTAGATTATAAATGTTAAATGAACATATAATTTAATACGTAAACCAGTGACGTTAAGGTTGTAAATCTAATAACCAGGCTGGGTGATAGCGCGTGCTGAATACAAATCGATTAAAAGTCGATACAGTACAATTATTCGCTAATTAGGTAACTGTAACGGAATGTGAAATGGTGTATTGTAAGAGGCGCCTAACTAATCCATTAGAGATACCCAACTAAACGCATTAGGAGGATTACAACTAATAGTATTAAAAGCTCATCTGTATGTGAGATTCGCGTCCCTATCACACTTGAGTTTTGCGTATTTCAACGAATTGATTTTAAACGGAGATTAATGTGGGTTGGTACATACCTATTTGACAAACAAACTTGGAATTTGATTCTAAGAATGATTTTTTTTTTAACATTGGTTGTTAATTTTGCATAAGGATCGATTAACTGTTTAGATTTTATTATGTGCAGATACTGATTTGGGTACTTAAATTATTGTATAAATAAGTGCGGTAACAATGATCGAAGAAGGACTTGCAGCAGCTACCTAGGCAAAGGTGATTTCCACAAATTCAGGATGTTTAAAATTTTATGTTTGAACTCGTCACGTCGTCACTTTAATCTATGTTATAAAAAAAAATGAATCCATATTTCCCTTGGTCACGCCATAACTTGAGAACAACTTCACTGATTTCATTTATAAGATTTCTAATACTTTGTAGAAGGTTTTTACGCAAAGAGAAATTTACAAAATGGCGCAGTAAACTGAAAATTTCTGAAAACTTTTCAACTATTTTAATTTCGCGCGTTTGATGAATGTGAATTTAGCAGACAGCTGTTTTATATTTATTTTTGAATGCGCATAGCGTGGGTGAAACCGCGTGGGACAGCTAGTAGTAACTGATTTCCTGCCACATTCTTCTCACGCTACCGTCTGATCACAAACTAGGTACACAGAGCTTACTGTGGAAACTAAATAACTGATACTCAAGACCAATAGATATGTTGTTTTTTTTTATTCTGGTTAAGCTTGTGTTTGACTACAATCTCACCATAGTAAGTTATGATGTGGCCGAAGGTGGTAAGCACACAAAGGCTAGATGGGAACTGGCTCTCAAATGCAGCTGTCGGAACACACCCATAGATGCTTGGCGACAGATTTTCAACTTGAGGGTGGTAGCCAGCCAGTCGGGTACTACAAAGTACCCTACCACCGAGCAAAATTGTTGTGTTAATTGTTCTACTGATTGTCCTGTCCTAAAATTGTCTGCCCTGTGATCGAATCAAACCCAGGACCAGACCTGGAGACCAGAGTACCAACAACGCCAACCTGTAAATTTATGAGACTTTAAAATCATTTCGAAATCACTATCCTTGTAATACAGCTTATCTTACTTTAGCCCATATTAATACACTCAAAGTTTATCGTCATAAAATGGTTTGTGATAGTTTACCTAACGCAAACCGATAGAAGCTTACTAGGGTCATCTTTTATAGGTAGAAGGTATATCATAAAATAATTTTATGACTGTACTGCTATTCCGGGCTTTTGTTTTATCAGAAATACTATGAAATTTATTGATATATAGAAATAAAGTCAAATTGTAGGACATCAAAGTTTTCATTGCATGATGTCAATTTATTATGGCTTGAGATATGATTGGTTTATTTGGAATATATTTTGGAACAAAACGAAACGAAAGAATTTCAGAAAATTATTAAAAATTATCTCTATATCTTTAATCATAATCTACATTCTACAACATATATATAGTTTGCATGACTGGTGCTACAATTAACTACATCGCGCTAACGAAGTTTTCCACGCTATCTGCAAGGTTCCAAAATCTACAGTTAGACCGCGCCCAGGCACAATGACCTAACTTCGCGGAAGATGTTCCCTTTTCAATAAAGAAGACTATAACACCTCCATAGATCGTATTTCATCAAATAAGTTTTACTCTATTATATCATCATATGCCATACTAGCTTTCCGCCCACGGTTTCACCCGCGTATCCCTTTTTTACCCAGGCTGGTTAGAATAGTTGATTAGATCAATTATTAAAAACTAAATATATTTATATAATTTCCATCAGCTGCTTTATCCCCGTGTCCAGTATAAAAAGTAGCCAAGCCAAACTCCGGTCCGTAAACTGTCTCTATGCAAAAACTCACATCGATCCGTTGTTATGTGAGAAAAGGACATACTTAGGCATGTATTTTACTCATAGTCTAAAAAATATGGCCCGGTTTATTTGCTACTGACTTACAGGATAGATTATTAAATCAATATATTATGTAAACAAAATAAAACACTGTCTAAAGCACAGAAAAGTATGCAAATAATTTCAGTGAAGACATGAATAAATTATGAAATAGAGGCAGCGGTACCTAAGTTAAAACCCTATTTATTTCTGCGTCCAAAAAGGAAATTCTTGTTTGTAAAAGCAAGTCGGGTTAGGATAGAATTGCGTTACTCTATTTTACGGTTGTTTTAACTTATTTCACAGAATACGGTCACTATATTACGAACCTACGTGGTTCGCTACAAAGTGCATTTTAAAACTGCATGCAGAGTAATTTATATGTAGGTACTTACTTTTTTTTATGCCACAAGTGACAACAAGGCAGGTGGGTCACCTGATGGTAAGTGACTACCGTCGCCTATAGACATAAGCAATAACAACTTCTGAATAGTCTAGACTCAAATGCTTGGTTATAGATTAAACCTTTAAAACTAGATTATTTTGTATTTTAGAATGCAATATTCAAAAATAAAAAAACAACGTCTGTCAAAGTTCTAATAATTTATATAAAAAATAAAAATAATCGTGATTAAAATTCTGAAAACTGGGAACTAGTTGCATTGTTTTCGCGTCTTAATTCTCATGCATTCATCGTGTCAATTCCATGTGAAGAGGAAAATTGCTCTGGGAAAATTGGTAGAACAACCTTCCACGTCTGACAGCCGTCTGATAGTAGTGCGCTGAAAATTTTATTGATAAAGCAACACAAAGATAAGATATCGAGAAACACAAAGGAAACACATCACTACTCTCTATTCACCGGCCAAAACACAAGAAATAAATAAAACCTGACAAGACGCGACGCCGTGTGTCTCTGGGGCAACGGTCGCGAAGGCTGCGCCAAAATGCCAGCTAAGGCGGCGCAGCGCCCCCGGCTTTCAGCGCGGCTGCGCAGTTTACCTATTGCACAGAACACTATTACTCCGCTATTGTCTTCAATGTCATTTTGATTTGTATAATAATTTTATTTCTTATATTTTTAATATTTTATAAGAGTACTAGTCGTAAGTTTTAATGATCAGTGGTAGCAGCGATGTAGGAAGTGCGTGTCAACCTTCAGCATCGCTGGACATCTTGGAGATCTCCCCTATGCACCCAGGCACGATATTTTAAAGGTAAGCGGGGTCTGAATGTGCATATTGGTAAAATCCATAAATCCCAACATGGACCCCGACACCGCACCTATACTTTCACAACCGACTTCCGATCCACTTTGGAAAACGTTGTCAAAATTAAAAAATTCAGTTCCTGTTTTGAAGCGAGTTCCTCGTGGCGCTAGACCTTTAGTTGCTCAGCATTTAGCAGGTTGCGTCCGCCTCGCAGCCCGGGAGAACTCGCAACGTGCCTGGGAGCGACTTCTCACCTTCCCCTACAGGATTCTACACGTTCAAATAAATCTGGCAAACAAAAAAACTTTAAGCACCAAAATTAAAGACAACTGACAATATTTCGACCTACAATTTTGATTCTAAATTACCGACACAGCGATATACCTCTAGAAGAAGTATATCAAATTTAGTAGAATCCAAGTTAAGCGAAGGTGACATTAGGGGAGCTGCCAGGATTCTTTTTAGCAACGATGTAGTGGCGCCGTGTTCTACGGATACTCTATCAGCTTTGGAGAGTAAACACCCCGCCCCCTCGGATGATCTTTCTTTTCCCGACCCTCCTGAACTACATATTCATAGCCTCACTGTTTCAGGTCAACAATTGATCGCAGCTGTGTGCTCTTTCCGGAGCGGCTCCGCGGGTGGCCTCGACGGCTTGAGTCCACAACATTTAAAAGATCTCACCTGGTCAAGCGCCGGGGATGCTGGTGAGCTGCTTTTGAAGGAGCTCACGACTCTGATCAATCTTATGCTCTCCGGCAGTGTGAACGATGCCGTCATCGACGTCTTGTACGGAGCAAATTTATGTGCTCTGCGCAAGAGGGATGGTGGTATTCGTCCCATTGCCGTGGGAACTACTTATCGTCGTATGGCAGCCAAGATTTGCTGTAAATTTTATAGTGAGGCCCTTTCGGAAAAATTTCAGCCCCTGCAGCTATAGGCTGCCGTACACGCCTTGTCGACCTACCTAAATCATGGAAAAGGAGAAATCATCCTGAAGGTTGACATAAAGAATGCCTTCAACTCCGTCAATAGGGACACCTTGCTGGCAGAAGCTAAAAAAGAAACACCCCAAATTTTTAGTTTTCTTTGGCAGTGTTATAGGCAACCATCAAAATTACTATATCAGGACAATCTTTTGTTATCAGCAGTAGGCTGTCAACAGGGTGACCCCCTCGGACCAGTGATTTTCAGCCTAGCTATCCATCCAATTATTCGCCAGTTAAATTCCAAGTTTAATGTTTGGTATCTCGATGATGGAACTTTGGGAGGCGATGTAGATACCGTATTCAATGACCTGCAATTTTTAATCAACGAATTCCACAATATTGGCCTTGACCTTAATTTTTCAAAATGTGAACTTTATTTATCTGACACGACCGACAACCAAACGACACTCGCAAAATTTAATAGTATTTCCCCCCAATTAAAAATGATTGAAAAAAGTTCTCTTCGCCTCTTAGGGTCTCCAATCTTAGAAAACGCTTTCCCCGATTTTATCGAGGAAAAAATTCAAAATTTTAGTGATATTTCGGAAAGATTGCTAAAAATTAACATGCATTCGGCTATCACCATAATCAGGTACTGCTGCTTTGGCCCTAAATTTAACTACATATTGCGTGCATCTCATCTTTGGTCACATTCACACCTATTAGAAAAAATTGATAAAATTATCCGCCATACTTTAACATCCATTTTAAATGTGGCCTTGGACGACCGAGCTTGGACACAAGCTACCCTCCCTATCCGTATGGGAGGTCTCGGCGTCCGCAAAATTGCAAGTATAAGTTTACTGGCTTTTATATCCTCGGTCCATGGGACTGAAAAGTTAACCAGGAAAATCCTAGCTTCCACACTGGTTGACTTTGAGGTACCGTGCTTCACTGAGGCTATAAGCGCTTGGAAAGCCACTTGTCCAAATATTGACCTACCCGCCAACCCATCTTCCCAGAGGCAGTGGGACGAACCGCTCAGCAAAGGTATACAAAAGAATCTTATCGACACGTCACCGTGTAATGCTGAGCGAGCGCGCCTACTGGCTGTGGGTGAGTGGGAGTCGGGTTTATGGCTTCTAGCACTACCGTCTTCCAACATAGGAACTATGTTGGACGACACTACTTTCCGCCTCGCTGCTTGTCTGCGTCTGGGAGCACCCTGCTGTTCTCCTCATCGCTGTCACTGCGGGGAAGCTGTCAACAGCCTCGGGCACCACGGCTTGTCATGCAGTCGGAGTGCGGGCCGTATAGCGAGACATGCGAATTTAAATGACATTATCCGTCGTGCTCTTGTTGCCGTCGGCGTTCCAGCCATATTAGAGCCAAATGGGTTGGCACGCGACGATGGCAAGAGACCTGACGGAATGTCATTGTTTCCATGGAAGATGGGTAGGCCTCTAGTGTGGGACGCAACGTGTGTCGACACTCTTGCGCCATCCCATCTTCCTAGCACAGCGTGTCTTGCCGGCGGTGCCGCTGCATCTGCTGAGAACCTCAAGCGGCGAAAATATAATTATATTTTCGAGCCGTTTGGGGTTGAAACTCTCGGGTCGTGGGGCCCGAGTGCTCATTTCCTATTTAAGGATATTTCCAAAAGATTGGTTGACGCTTCCCGTGACCAAAAGGCTAGCTTTTACTTTGGCCAAAGATTAAGCATTGCCATTCAACGTGGCAATGCTGCCAGTCTTTTGGGAACGTTACCAGTCGACGGCGATGCGGAGGAATTCTTCGACGCACTTTTATAGTTTATTTTAGGTAGTTTTTAGATTAGATTAATTTTAATTGTATTATGTTAATAGTGTAGATTATTAGTATTAGTAAAGTTAGAAAGTTGATTTATAGTCATGAAATAAATATTTATGAATAAATGCTTGGTTCGGAAGGTTGCTTTTGCTGAGAAGAGCCGGCAATAAACTCAGCAATTACTCTTTTCAAAAACAACTTACACCTATTCCATTTAATCATTATTTATTTATCTAGTCTCACTGATAATATTTCCGTGTTAAGACGGCAAAATAATAGCAACTCAGTGGCAGCCACGCGTGTGTTGTAAAAATAAAATAAAATAAAAGATTCACATTAACAATTTGAACTAGCTTTCACCCCCGGTTTCAATCGCGTTCCGGAGGGATCTAAGCGCCCCACTTTTTTCCTAATCCCTTACAGTGCAACTGTGCATCCTTTCGCTAGTGTTGTGGTGTTGTAGTGTTGTCGATATATCGATATGCAGCCACATACGCCACATATCTGAGTTCATTAAATAAATTCATTAGCCTATGGGGCCGTGAATGGCCGAATGATCTTAAATAAATATCAAAGACTTTCCATCATAACAATTTACATATATTCAATAAAATTTCAATGATAATGTATACATAATAATTTTATATTTCACAGAAGTTATAACAATGGCTTTGACAATTATTATTAATAATCTAAATTATGTCTAATTAGTAAAATCCAGTAGCATTGCAAATTTACTTTGTCAGAATTATTCTAGTCATGAATAGTAAACAACAAATTCAGAGTACCAACTGAATTTCAAATTACCCATTTCGATGAGATTGCAAAATTAGGAAGTAATTGAATTTTTTTTAAATATAAATTTTTATGGAGAATTTGAGCAAGCTTTTAGTTTAATTATTTATACATTTTATTATGGACCTATTTAGTTAGCTCGAACATATTTATTAATTGATAGGTATAGTTTTTGAAATAAGAATGATTAGCTAGAAATAATTCATTAACACTACAAAAGTAGTTCAATTTAGTAGTGATACAAAAACTTTAAATATAAAATTTCAATAGAGTATTTTTGTTTCAACAGAAACTACTATATTAAATGCTATAAATAAATTTTCAAGCTCTCTCGCATTCATGGGAGAATTTGGGTTTATTATTTCACTGCTCCTCAGTTTCGTGCAAACTATTTAAGTACCTACAAACTGGGTCGTGTTTTGAATAATTATATAAAACTGACGTTTAGGTACGGACAACGAATTTTCAGGTATCAACGAATACCGCTTATTCATTATTTCAATGACCAATAAAGTTTTTGACTTATTTTATAACCTTCAGAATTAAGGATATACCTATAATTTTATAGGAATCATAACAAAAACATGATTAAATTAAGTATTTGTGTACAAAATAAGTAAATAGCTTATTGTCATTATGTTATGTTTCAATTATTATTTTTAAAAAGACGACTATAATATGTATAAAACATTCATATTAACTATATAAAGAGCTCAAAATCCATATTCAAAGAAATATCAGAAATGCAAAAGGTCACAGTCATGAGTGAATGAGAAAATTAAATCCATAACCAAAACAAACCAACCGGCTGCAAAGCTTACGGTCCCAGAATCACCGAGACATCAAATTATTAGATCTGGAGAATTGAGTCACCAGAAACCTATTAAGGAGTGCCTACCAAGGAACGTACTCTACATGATAACCAATCTCACAACAAATGCATGATTAAGTACTAGTTTGTCTTACACAAAAAGAAAATAAATAAAGGCGACTAGGCTAAACTCACCCCAAGCGTAAGTGACCATCGAGCCTTGAAACCAACAAAACAATAATAATCGTGCCGATTCTTTCGTTTGCAAGCTAAAATAATATAATCTCGTTATATCTTTTTACTAAAATAAGAAAAGATTTTTAGTTACGAGTATGACAAATTACTGTATGCCAATGTAGGGAAAATAATCTTGACTATATTCACATTGAAATCAAGCAATTGGACTCGCTTTATTATTTTATGGCTATATTATAGCTAACATAAAAATATTTTATTCCTTTCTAACGTTTTGCATTAGAGAGAGATGAAGTGACATTAAAATTTAGTTTGCAAACAACAGGATCAGCACGTAAGCAGGTAGGTACCTACTATTTAAACCATCGCTATAATTTCTGAAAGCAGAGAGCATGACGTGTAATAAATAATACTAGGGCTACCAAAGTAGCCACGACGGGACGCGAATGTAAGTACACACAATTAACTTAGTCCCCGACACTTGCCGTGTGTACCGACCTTAATAGAACGGATAAATACGACATAAACGACAGGTGTGAACCATGCAGGATAACTATATGAAAGTTGAACCTTTGTTATACGAAAATGCTGAAATGTGGAAATAGATGTTTTTTATACCAATAGTGATAACCAGGCAGACGATTCACCTGATGGTAAGTGAATAGTCTCTCGCCTATAGGCATTATACACATTAGGAATTAGGTAGGGTACTTTGTAGTACCCGACTGGCTGGCTACCACCCTTAAGTTGAAATTCTGTCGCCAAGCACCTATCGGTGTTTTCCGAAAACTGCACGTGAGAGCCAAAAGAAATCGAAATGATTAATTTACTAAAGTTATAGCACGGTGGTAGAGTAGGTACTTTGTAGTGCTCTACTGACTGGGTACCATCTTCAAGTTAAAAATCAGTCGTGAAGCACCTATCGGTGTGTTCTGGCAGTTCCATTTGAGAGACAAGTATAAAAAATTTAAAAGTTGACACACATTGGCAATGCCTCTGTTATTGCCAACATCTATAATTGGCTGCTTGTCAAACTTTGACAACAAAGTCTCACCTCTGCTCGAGAATCAGCAACTCTCTTAGAAGAACTGTAATAGCTTATAGTCAGAATCATCACTTTTATTTCATTATCGTTGCTGGTTTGCTCTGGTCCTTTGAGCCGGATCAACTGATATACTTTTTACTTCTTTTGTACATAAGTATGTTTTCATGAATCTTTGAAATTGAGTGCTATAAAATATCATTTCCCTTTCTATAATTTACTTTACCCAGATACCTTTAACAATTTCCTTGTATGGTATATCAAAGCTAATGTAAGTCGTCTTTGCTAACAACAACGCACAGATGTTCCGTTAAATATTAATATCTTAATTTGGACTCACCTCTACACTTCGTCCTTTATCGTTTTATCACGTATATATCTCATCAGTCATATCCTTGACAAGTTCTAAGAGTAACATAGATATTAATATATCGGGTAATGATAGTTTGAAGATTCTACCACTTATTTTACTACCTGTAATATAATGAATAAGGGTGTTGACTGAAATAATAGTTTATATGGAGTTTTGTGTCTGAAATGAATGAAATATGCTTTATTGTACATACACCTTATACAATATACAAGAGAGATACATGATAAAAAAACAAAATCTGGCTTGTGTTGTCATAATTATGCATGCACCATCGAAACATAGTTTTTGTGATTAGATTGGAAATTCTTCACCGAAAGCTCGCACGTTTTAGGATTTAAACTCATGACTCTTGTCACCAAGTATGACGTCTCTTCACAGACGAGTACTCTTTTCAGAGTAGTCGTCATCAAATAAATGGTGAAGGTATACCTACGGGTTTTCAAATTATAGTCAAATGCTTATATTTGAACTGAAAATATGATATGATAGCTACCACCCATAATAATGAAATACTCGGTAGGATATTCTCTGAGTATAAACACTAGGCAGCTAAGTCCATAAACCTTTGAAACTCTGATTGTGCAAATTGATTAGTACACACACATGTCATCTCGTACACTATACGTAGAGTATACATTCGTCGTATACATACTATAATCGGTATACACACCGCCGCTTTTCAAATCCCTCCCAATCCACCAATCCGTTGGACACAATCTGACATCGGTTGCATTGTGGCAATAGTGTGTGTCTGCTGATATGTCCATACGTCTGCATTACGATGTACGGTGACGTGAGACCTGTCGTACAGGAATGTGATTTAGTGTATGTTCTAGTTACGTTCTATGTATACTTTGTGAACATGTTGTTGCAAAATATATTTTGCTCAAACTAATAGTAAATCAACAGCCTCTGTAATGTGGTCGGATAAGTTTTTTCAACTTCATATCTGCTAATTCTTATTTAATGTTTTGTTATTTCAGGATAAAAGTATCCTTTGATCTCGTCACAATTAATTGCGCTGTTGAGGCGTCTAGAGGTAACGAACCTATTCTTGCATTTTTTATTTTAGTAAGATTAGTAGGAAGTATAGTACGGTAGTTCTAGTCTTAAATAAATTCATCCACTTCAATAAACAAATATTTTCTCGAAAACTATTAATTTGCACTGAAAACTCTGCTTTGTATTTACTTCAAAAGTCTAAAACAGAATGGTTACTATTATAGTAACAATCAAAATTGAGTACCGAAAAAACCCAAATTATGTAACAGGTAACACAATTTTATATTCAAAATCACAATTTATTTCATTAATATCAACAATGTTAATTAACAACATTAATAAACATAATAATTCTTAACTAATAACATTAACATTCGACTTTACAAACGGCAAACAGGGAGTCGTTAATTGGGAAGCGTATTTTGTAAAGCCTGAATTCAACTCACGTTGCCCAATAAACTACTGGGAGCATTTAGCAGGACGCGTTCCGTTTCCAAACAGCGTTTTCTTGAGGACCTGTGAGCTTCTAATACACAGATGCAACGGACTGATTTAACAGAATGCTTTTAGGACATCTTTTAGGACTTTTAGGTCGAGAAAGTATAAGATATATTTATTGGTACTCATACACCCTTCGTATGAGTTCTGTACGAGAAACGGACCCCCTCTATAGCACAGATGGCGATCACCAAAAAAATATTCATATGACTACGAAACTAAAACCATGATTTTCAGTGGTATTGATGTCGAATGATGAAGTTTTTGCTGAATAGCTGAATGCGTATTTGACAGGTTTTAGAAAAGTATCTAAAATAAAGTTCATTAGAGCATAATATATTTGCAATTTGCTTAATGCTTTGTGAATTTTTCAATTTTCTTAAAAAATTACCATCAAAGTTTATATTAATATAAAGGCCAGCAAAACGCTAAGACGCCATTAATGCCTAGGTCGCGAGATATCATGACGTCACCTGTTCGTAAACAAACTTTTAGTTGTCAAAACATGTTTCATAACTTTACCATTTCCATTTTGCTGTGACAAGCAGGTGATGTCACACTCAGAATCAGCCAGGTACCGAGCGTATTCAATCCGTGGTCAAAAATGAAAATTTAATAATTTTACTATATTATTTATTGTTTATAGATATTTTCAAATATTACTAAAAATACTTCCTGTTTAACTACTACTATAAATATAATAAATTATATAACTAGTTTGAACTTCCCTTTCCAACAAGGAAAAGACAAATCTACCCATGATAAAATATAACCAGGCGTGGGCAGCATTAATAAAAACAACCTTTTTAGAAAAATAATACGAAATCCGCGGAACTGCTGTTTGCGGAGTGTGTTAGGAGATTAAATAGAGCATTTACTGTGAACAAAATGTAAGGTATAGCACACGCCTATACTATATTTATTTCATAGTAATTGCTGTCGCTCCGCTCCCATGTTGTTTTACCTAAATATAAATGACTACGAGTATTTTCTGTATTTTACAAACGGAGCTTTGTTGCAGTATACTTTAATTTAAATTATTTCCGTGTATAACGATGGCAGGGCCACTTTTTAAAACTTTATTATGAATAGCAAATAAAAAATTAATTGTTTATAATATTTAAGTAATCAAAGCAAAAAAAAAAAAATTTTTTTTAACGCAATGCATTGCGTGTTACTCTTTGTTACCCAAATTTGGTATGATAATTATATATATAACAATAGATAATAAAAAAAGGTTAATTAGGTATATATTGGTTTTTCTTGCAATATAATTTTCTTTTGTTTTACTTGCTCAATATGAATATTTTAATATTAATAAAATCTATCGTATCATAATATTTAAATAATATATTCAGTCACGTACGCTATGCAATTTTGTATTTACGATCATTGTTTGCATTATGCTATCTATTTTGTAGATAGATAAATGCGGTACGTGCCGCTATTTCAAAGTAAATATTTTATAGCGACTAATGTTTTAACATAATTAATCGGTTAACATTGGTTAAGTATACAGTGCGAGTTTTTAAACCGGGATATGGAAAACCTTAACCATATCCTATTTTCGTCAATTGTGAACTTTTTGTTAAAATCTAAAAAAAAGCCACAATATTATTTGTATCAAATTGACACAGTGTCATGTGAGAAATATTTCTTACTTTTCTATTGAATATAACTTACAGCGTTTCAAAATTATGCTGTATGGTGAAATTTACGTAAAAATCAATAAATCTGACAATGTTTGTGTAAACTTTTACAAAAAAATAGCATCCAAAAGTGATCATGGAAATTTACCACCTTTTGCGAGATTGTTGTCAAATTCATAATGATTTAGTGATTCCCCTTATTATTCTAATTAATTAAAATATTAAATAAAAAGGACTCGCGATTTATTTCCCAGTAACTCGACTACATATGAATTCACATAATTATCATCAATCCAGTCCATGTGGCTAGAGTTCATTCTCAGTACGTACGATTGTTTAAAACTTCAATTGGCTGGTCACCACACTGTGGTTAACACACGCTCATACAAAGAAACCCAAAAAAAATTGCTTGCCAAAATTGCACATTCACCTAAAATAATTCCCTAACTGCTCGTAATAAACCATCCAGCAACAAACAAGACCTAGTTATGTAACCGCTGACAAACTGTAAGAGGGGGCTACAATTCCGACAGTCTACCGGACAAATGCCCCACAAGAATGGACCTTAAATTTATGGCCACCTATTCGTTAGACCCCGACTAGATGGACACCAGGAATGCGTCTTACAACCATCAGGGACCGTTTGCTTTGGTCACGTTAATTTATATTTTTCTATTCTATGAAATAAGATATAGTTTGCCGTTAGTTTATAGTTCTTAATATCGGAAAAGTTGAAGTGATTGAAAATGGCAATATAGTAGAAGAAATCCTCAATTTCTCCTTTACATTATGTAGAAACCCTACATAATGTAAAGGAGAAATTGAGGATTTCTATATTTTGATCCTATATATTTGAAGCTCAGGAAATAGCAATCAAAGTCACGTATCGTATTCATTATGGTACACGTCTCCGTGTTCTAATAAAATAAAGTAAATGATATAATTTAGCCACAAATTATTTTTATTTTTCCGTTTTGTAATGTAATGATTTTAGGTATATTCTCTTTGATTTTGTTCATTATAACTGTATTTTTTATGTTTTGTTGGCAATTTTAGGTAATGATGCTGAACATGTCTTTATTTATTTATTTCGGAAACAAACAGCTTATAAATATTACAAATATTAAATCAAATAGAGATTTTATATAGAAACAATTGATCTTTCTTCTAATGAAATTATAGTATCATTATCACAAACATATCACAAATTGTTTTTTTTTTTTAAATTTGTACGCAAGTCTCTTAGTAAACTTAATTTGAATACTTTCAATTCTACATTATAATATATTTTTAGTAATTAGGGTGTGGTACCATAGTCGAGGCGTATTCTAATTGCGGCCCAACAAATGCATTGTATGATTTGACTTTATAACATTATTATCAGATAAAGTATATAAACTCAATAAAAATCTATTCCGTAGTTTTGGAGATTAGTGTGTACATACAGACCCTCACTAGCTGATGGGAAGAATTTTTTGGTAAATACATTCAATATACAGAAAGTACTTTACCGGAGGCAAAAGGGGATTTCTCATCATTAATTATATTTAACATGATACAAGTAAAACTTTAACATCAGATTTATGTATTAATTTAGTTGCCTAAGGCAAACCAGAAGAACAAGAAACTACTTGTGTTATGTTAACCAAAGTAATAATTTCAGATCATTTAAGTACAAGTAGTCACGCTACTTCAATAGGTTCCAACAGAATTAATATCAGATCTATTTGTTGGCTAAGAGAAAATGTAATAAGATATTTTTCCTTAGCGTTTTTATGTCAGCTGAATCCGGCATTATAATAACAATTGGATATACGTTTTCTCATGTTGTTTTACCGAAAAATATACTTCTTTTATCGTCTACTCATGTTATTACCACATAAATAACCACATTTGAGATTTCATAGTAATCATGTTTACGCTAAGTACAACAGTTTTATGCTAAGTACAATCAAAATAAATCTGTAAACATTGATTTCTTTAATGGTAATCTGAGCAAATATCTAAAAAAAACTTTTACAAACACCTCAAAAGTTCCACAAAGAAATAAGCGCACAAAGCCAGGAGCCTTCCGAATTCAAAGTATTAAAGCATGAAAGGAAACTGTCCGGAACTTATTGAAGCAATCAGATTGTGCAGATTCCGTTTAACATTAGCGGAATTCTTGCCGGAATCCAATCGCATTAAGAGCCCATTTAAACTTTTTGCCACGAAAGGATTCTGTAATTTCTACCATTCCTGAAAAATAAATAGGCTTAGCGATTTCTGTGCTATGGAATTTATCTGGATCGCATTTTGTGTTACATTCTATGAAATTATGTAAGAATGTTATTGAGCAATGGACGAAGTTGGTTTTGTTTGATATAGATAGATTTTTCTGGCACGATGAGCAAAATACTTTTATTCCTTTCCATAGTTTCACTTCTGTTCCATTCGATTCTCCTAATTATGGTTAGAAAAGGATGTTTTGCAGATAAAAAAAAACAATATTACCAGAAAAATAACACTCATCCACATTCACGATATAATTTATTAAATTAAAGTGCCAAAACTCTAATCTAAGCGATGATAGCTCAGTGGTAAGTGACGTCGAATACCGCGGCGAAGGCCGTGGGTTCGAATCCTACAATGAGCTTGAGCTTTCGGTGAAGGAAAACATCGTGAGGAAACCATAGCACGGTGGTAGGGTACTTTGTAGTATCCGACTGGCTGGCTACCACCCTCAAGTAGAAAATCTGTCGCCAAACACCTATCGGTGTGTTCCGACAGCTGCACTTGAGAGCCAGTTCCTATCTAGGCTTTGTGTGCTTGCCATCTTCGGCCACATCATCACTTACCATGGTGAGATTGTGGTCAAACACAAGTCTATCCAGAATAAAAAAAAAAAAAAAAAAAAAATCTCGGTTACGTTAGCGCTTCCACATGTTTTCCTTTTAAGGAAATTGTCGCCACATCAGTCACGTCCGCTTATATGAAAGCTTGCCTACTTGTTTGGGTGCTCAAAAATGTATTTCCTTTAATTTTTTTCTCACGGTCTCGCCGACAGATGGGCTAGCTTCATAACACATTCTTGCCACGTCGACCCTTTTCATAAATGCCTTTCTTAAAACATTGCGGTACGTCAACAAAGCAAAATGTATGGAAGAGCGGTATGAAGAGATAACAGCGGTTGTGATTTCATGAATTGTATTATACGGAATGTTTTATATATTTTTTTACTTGTAAATGGTTTATGTGTATGTGAAAGTAAAGGAGGTGTAGATATAATATTATTTCAATATTTATGCATCTATCTGTCTACTACTAATGAACTAATTTCCATGCGGTTCACCAATAGATAAAGTGATTCAGAACCAAACTTTTAAGTGTATAATGTATTGAGGTTTTGTAAAAGACTGAAATACGACGATGATAGTCCCAAGAAGTCGGAAAAATCCTGCCTTATGGTGTGCGCCACAGACCGTTAAGAGTTCCACATTAATAATATCTGGTGCGATTGTTATCTACTCTTAAATAGGTCCAAAAATATGCTATATTATAATTATGTGTACCACTTAGTCGAAAGGCTTATTGGAAAAAGAGTTAAACACAAATATATAGTAAGACGATGCACATTTTTTTACTCTTTAAAAGATTCATATCAGATAAAAGCTTTTGTCCGCTTTGGTGTATTATGTAACTTGGCCCGCCAATAGGACCGCTTCATTATTTCTATGAAGTGTGAAAACGAAGCGTTACTCTTACTATTGTCGGTACTCGCTACGCATCTGCGGTGGAAACGCAGCCTGAATAGCGTAAGTGAACGTGTCACTGCTATGTCATAAGAAAATCTTGTAATTATCTAAACTAATATAAGTATAAGTATACTAATAAATATAAGTTTGTTTGTTTGTTACGAGTTAAAAAACTACTGGACCGATTTTAAAAAATCTTTCACCATTAGTAAGCTACATTATCCCTGAGTAACATAGATTATATTTTTTATCTTGGAAAAAGATAATATCCCACGGGAACGCGGGTGAAACCGCATTAGAAGAGTTCGTGAATGTATTTAATTATATCACCAACAATATATACGATAATAAACTACATAACCTGTTCATCAAAATATCTGCAACATTTGAATAAAAAAGTCAACAAATATGAAAAGCGTGAAAACAAAAACGTTCCATTACCGACTATGCAAAGTTTACATTGAAATTGCCGCGTCCACAATTCGCAAACAGTGTATCCGTACGGCCGTGAATAAATGTGAAACTGTTGTAACGCACAACTGAATAAATTGAATACAGATCGTAACTCGAGGAATGTTAATGGAAATAAACGAAAAACTGTATTGTACAGCAAATTCGAATTCTTTACGTTATTGAAATAGGGCAATATTTCCTTTAGGCCGTCACAGTCGAGTTCAAGATTCATAAAGTACGAAAGACGTAGGAATTCTTGAGACGCAACTACTTGAGTACAATGACGAAAATTCTTGAGAGTTTACATTTTTTAAGTTCCTTTCTAAGCGTCTGTCAATAAAACAAATTACAGGGCATTCTGCGAATGTTAAATAAATTTACATGCATCAAAATACTTTTTTAATGGCGTAGAATAAATAAACACGGGGAGAAAATATGTTTTAACTTGTTTTCCAATTAATTTTAATACATTATTGTCCAACTTGAAACTTTTCAATATAGCTTATTTTATCGGAAACTTATTTAATTCCAGCCTTGAAATTATTCTGTTTGGTAAACAAAAGTTGTATCTAATGTAAACATCGTCCGACTCTAAAACAAAATCAAATATTGATACAATCCTTAATTTCAGTCCTGAGTAATATTGGTTCTCTTCCCTTCAAAATGCCACTTTTCTAGAGTGATCGTATTGCTATACAAAATTACTTTTGATGCCTTTGGAGTCTTTGAAAAAAGATCAATAAGTTTCTTATGAAGGGCCAAGATTAAAAGGTGAACCAGTGTCTTTTTTCCCATGACCTTTGGAAGTTTTCCTGTACGGGATACGGGATAATAGCAAACGAAATACGTGCATATATATAGTATAACTTTTTTAATCCACTTCAAAATAATAATCCATAGCAATATTATAAATCTGAAAGTGACTAACTAAACGGCTGTAGAGCTTTTCATGAGAGTTGGTAAATCCCCATTCCAAATCTGAATTTTCCTTGAACTCTTTTTTTAAATTAGGTCTCTTATGTAGGTTTTAAAGCAATTCGAAATTGGAAGAGCGAAGACTAAAAACAAGATGAAAGCCAGATATAAGATAGGTATAATCCCATTAAAAGTAATAGTTTAATCCCTGAAACAAACCATTTCAATGTTCTCTTACCAGGTAGGTAAATCTTCTGAACGATAATTGATATTTGCATACAAGTTAAATAGCAGCAATTCCCGGAATTCTTATTTTATTGTGTAGTTTGGGGATGACCGTCCCAACCGCAAGGCAAGGGAACTCATTGGAATGCTAAAGGGAAGGAAGAGATTCTGGAATTTGGTTTTTTTTCTTCATATTAATAATGCATTAATAATACGCTGAGGTTTTTACATATTATTTTTTTAAACATTTATCAATATTTGAAATTTCATTCAAAAAGAGCACAAATAGTTGATGGTATTAAAATTGTATTAAGAGTGTAAAAAAATTTACCTTATATATTTTCAATCAAATCTTTTTCAATAAAAATCAACTATAATACAAATTTAGAATTAAAATGCATAATTATGTTGACCAAAAATAGTTTAAATAAAAAACTGGCCTTTCCGTTAAATATTTAAAAAAACCTATCTCGTATTTCCCGTTTCCACGAAAACAAAGCTTTAAGTATGACAAAAGAGATGCAATGGAAAAACGAAACGTCATTGTCACTGACAGTGACAGTTGACCTTTCAAGTGTAGACAGGTCACTTGAAAAATAGTCTGAAGTGGTGAAGGGAGGCCGTGGAAAAGTCCAAGTGTTAGCTTTGGATGCGTTTGGTGTAAATAAGGACAACTTTTATTTAAATTTGATTAACTTTGCATCAGTATGCGCTACACGAATTTCGATAGATTATGCTATGGATTAAGCTACACGAATTTGGATAGATTTGTCGGTCGAATTACACAATATTATAAAGAATATAACGATGAACGAACAGAAAGTTATTTAATAAAGTATTGTTATTTGTATTTCACCAGAAGTCCTTTCAACGTTGTGCCTATCAGTTCAGTAAAAAAATGATAAGAAAATTTACAAAAAATATTTATATGAAGGATAATTGATTCATGTAAACACTTAGAAGATAGTCAAACGTATGATTTAGAATAAAAGCAAGATGGAATAATACAAGATAAAAAGTTACAAATCGGTGTGACAGTCGTCCACTAACACCTCCCTCGGCCA
Source organism: Ochropacha duplaris (assembly GCA_951361185.1). Classification (NCBI taxonomy): domain Eukaryota; kingdom Metazoa; phylum Arthropoda; class Insecta; order Lepidoptera; family Drepanidae; genus Ochropacha; species Ochropacha duplaris. Next base: position 8,701,280 of record OX592702.1, on the reverse strand, counting down.
AGCATCACAGCGTTTCATCTTCACGTTAATGGCAAAAGAAGGCCAATTTGCGTCGATCGCAATCACATTGTTTTTGATTAAAATTATTATTGTCCGCTTTATTTCTCAGTTTCTTGATCGCTCGTAAAGACATGAATATAAGGTAAAAAAAAAAATATGTAAAAAAAAATTATCGAGGCCTCGTCTGACCGGCGGGCGGGGAGCTTTTTCCGCCAACGCATCAGCTTGGCCATCCAAAGAGGAAACGCTGCCAGCCTTCTGGGAACCTTGCCGATCGGCTGCAGCGGCAGCCTCGAAGAAGTTTTTTTATATATTATAGTTGTACATTTGTTTGTATATTTTGTACATTTGTTGTAAATAAAATAAATATAATAGGTAAAAAGAAATATAACAACTTCTATACTTCAAGTATAATTAAAACATTACTAACTACGTCAACAGTAACTACGTCAACTTCTTTGATCTGTTCATTTTTAGGGTTCTGTACCGCAAAAGGAAAAAAACAGAACCCTGCAAGTTATATTAAACCATACACAGTCTATTACTTACTACAGTAAATAAACATAAATATCGAAATCTCTAGAGGAACACAGTCCAATATTTGTGGAAATGGACTCCCTGGGAAGCACTGTCTGTTAGTACGTGGTCTAAATTCTGAGCGCAAACGCATCTCGCCATTTGTAGAGCCATCTTGAATATCCAATACTGGGTCACGTACTGGATCTAATTTCTTCATAAATCTATGCAAAACCATAAAGGAAACCCGTTCGTCTTGTGAATGCTTTGATTCAATATTCAGCTTTTTGTATGGAATGGTTATTATTGAGAAGATAAGACATATCGTTTAAATAGAGCAAAAAAAAATTAAGATAATAATGATTATTATGAGTAGGAATGTGTGTTATACGGGACGAGCAGGTAAATGTTAGTTGATTTTTGTTGTAATTGGATAAAAAGAAATACTTAAAATGTGGTCTCGTCACCGTATGGGTAAATTTCCTTCTAGGCATTGTATGTCTACCACCTTCGGCCACATCGTCACTCACCATGGTGAGATTGCGGTCGAACAAAAATTTATCAAAAGTTAAAAAAAATCTATACGCGACGGTATTCACTTACCATCGGGCGACCCGCCTGCTTTGTGGTACAAAAAATAACCATTCGTATACTACAAATTCAAATCACCGTGTAGATTACAAATGCCAGTCGAAAGCTACGGAGCTCGGTACTTTGTCACTTCGTATGAGACGCGACGCCTGTCACAAGCGTGAAGTGATAAAAGGTCTCAAAGAACTCACAGCTGACACTTCTTTCACTTTGCGCACTTTAGAATGTGCACAGAGTGGCAACGGTAGCGCACATTTAATGACTGTGCAATAATTACGTCTTCTGTATTCTGTATTTTTACATAATCTTCGTCCTTTTTGTATGCAAAAAACGCTTTGAAGTTTATATGAAAATAAAAGTGGCGAAATTAAAATTTCACGATGACTTCTAATTTTGTTTCTTCTATGAAAAGTAAACACAAATAAACACGGACTATATTTTTAGTAATAACTAGCTGTCCTTCGAAGTTTCTTATCTTATCCCGGGATAAAAATATAGCCTATGTTAATCTGGAATAATGTAGCATTCAAATGTTGAAAGATTTTTTTAATCGGCCCAGTAGTTTTTGAGTTTATTCGTTACATACTTGTAATAGTGTATGTAAAGATTTGAGAGAGCGAGAGTTTATTGCTGGCTCTTCTCAGAAAAAGCAACCTTAAGAACCGTGCATTAGAGTAAAAAAATATTATTTAATATATCAAACATGTGACGATTAAAAATACCTATCATGAGTTTACTTAATAAAGAGATTTTTGAATTTGAATTTGTATGTATGTGTACAAATCTTTCCACTTGATAATATTATAATAAGAAAGGTAATTTCAAAACATGAGTATGAACATTTTATTCTTCTCTTTTTTTATCTTCAAAGCCTTTTCGATGTCTTTATGACTCTAATGACAAAATATATATAGTTTTCTCTGAAATAAATAATGTGCCCAAAACTTGTATGAACTAAACTTACCAATGAATTCTTAAATTTATTTTATTTAGTACAGCACAAGATTTACCTACTTTGAATTTTGTCAATGTGACTTAATAAAAAGCAAATAATTCAACAAGACTTCAAAGCTAAACTGAAAAATGTGACTTGTAACAACAATCCAAATAAAATGGGCATCTGCAATCTGAATTAAAATCTCCTCCATTGATTAGAAGGTTTATTGCTCTATAAATTACTAAAGTTTCCACCCATTCCCAAACGTGATGGTAACGATGGAACTTCCTTTTTTAAGTTGCTCCCTTTAATATTTCCTTCGCTCATGAGACTGTATTTTTTGTAATTAGAAAAGTACGAGCAATTAAAACTTTTATAATTGTCGAGAGATGGGGAATGCTAAAATTTACTTTACTGTGAACAATGGGCACCCGTCAAAGACAATAAAAACGGAACTTAAAAAGTTTCCCAATTAGAAACGGAAATAGCATTAAGTTTTCTGGCTCGATACATCATCGAGAACCTAGTTCTAGAATTGAGTCTCGATGACAAGAAATTGCCTTTGTAGCCATTGAAGATGTTTTTATAATACAACACAAATAACCTTCAATAGTACCGTTAAAGTTCTAAGAGGCTTGTTTGATTTCATCTGATGAATTGACCCTCAATTGGAAATTCACAACAAACTATTCGACGGTGGTTGAGAGTCGCGACATGGCTAGGTTGCTTTTAAGCGTTGATAAGGAAGGAAGTTACTATCTCCTCTCAATTGTGATCGTGTCATATCCTAAATCATCATGTCATGTGTATTTGTTATTACTCATTGCCGTGCAGTGTCAAGACTACTGTGCTCATTTCTTATACTTGTCTGAAACTTCTACATTTGCAATTCTTGTCAAGCGTCGTCGCCTGGATTTTTTTTTGTATAAAAATTAGAAATGTTTTCCTTGAAATGAAAGTGACTGAGAATTGAATGATATATGTAATAAATCAAGTACGAAAATGAGAAAAAAAGGAAAAAATCTGCTATTAAGCCAGTCACGCGGAAGATCAATGCTCTCTGTTGATTCATAGAGCTCATTTGTTTTTCCAGTATTATAACCCTTGGTTCTCTACCTACCGTTTTATTACAGACTGAGTCATTTGGTTTACAGGTATGAAAAGTTATGTTTTCGTATTTTGTTTTCTTAAATGGACGATTAAATCTATAAGTTGGTCGACATTTTGTATCGACCATTTACAAAGGACCTGCCTTTTATTTCTTAGTTGATCATAAATCGTCTCTTTTAAAATATAACGTAATAAAATAACTTTAAGTAACTTCAGAAAAGCGTAATTGAAAACGAAAGGAAAGCATATAACTCGTGTATTTCGTATTCATACAGTATAAACCTGTCTCAGCCCCTGTTTGTTAATGAGACCTTTCGGTAAAGTTCCAGCTACCTTCATTTGCATAATTGTTTAAACATCACGTTTAATTACATTATCCGGGTCACGACAAATCCTTGAGTGTACCCCTTTTTAAAAAACAATTTCTAAAATAAAGGGATCGTTGAAAAATTTATTATAATTGAGTATTATTGTTTTGTAACTTTCTTGTTTTTTGTTAAATTTGGGGTATTGCGTGGAATCTACGCATACTTGTTTTTTGTTAAATTTTGGGTATTGCATGGAATCTACGCATATTTTTATCCCTTTTCACGTAATGTCTAAAACGTTTATTTATTTTAACCTTGCCTCGATTATTATTTAATATATACGAGTATGTACATATTATGTAATGTACCTAACTACTTATATATTCATTATGAGTACATCTAATTTGAACACTACATTCAGTACAATATAATGAGCTCAAATGTTTTTATAATTGTAAATAAAAGGAAATATTTAAAAAATCTTTTTTTTAACAAAATTCTATAGGTAAAACAAAGGTCAAAAAAGGAACGTCAGTTAAAAAAAATACGTGTAATTCGCGACTCTTGGTCATTATTTTTCTTGTTAATAATCACGCAGCCGAAGGAACAAAACCCCATTGTCCCCAACCGTGTAAGAAGTGGACTGCGAATGAAAGAATGCCTTTTGTTTTGGGGTCGTCCGCCGTCTAAAAGCGGGTATTTTTTCTCTAGCTTTTTCTCAGTTGAAAAGCGAGATGAGCGATTATAGTCTGCTTGCACTTGAGAACTGCGATTCGCAACAACTGTGCTAAGGTCGGACGGTATTATTCACTGCGGAATATGAAATTAAAACGTTACATCTTTTTAGACTGTATATTAAAAATGTTTAATATTTCACTTTGGGACACTGGTTCTATTTTGAAAAATTATTTTTAATCCTATGTTAGAGATGTTTTAATTAAATTAGGATTTTTTTTTAGTTATAAAGTTGTTTTGCTTGCATTATGTTGCTACTGAATGAAATGAAAATGAGATGATTCCTAACAAAATATTTTTCAATCCAATTTTTTTGTCAATTTGTCACGCCATTGCTTCTAGTACGAGTAACGTAACGCAAATAAAGCTGTAACAATTTGCAAACACTATCCAAAAACCCATCCTTTATTTGCGGAATCGTTTAGTAAAACGCGATTCGGGGTATATAGGTACATCCGATTTCGGTGGAAGTAAAATAATACAAACCAAAATTCAATTTCGTAATCATCAATAACGGTACCCATAAATACCATCTAGGTACATCCTTTGCGTCGGTGCATAAATTTGTAAAATTCATTGGATTATTCGAAACATCGGAAATGGCATTGCATTGGGACAACGCTTATACTAGCCTCTTTCATGGACTTACTCGTTTGAAGCCTGATTTAAATTGTTGCTAATAGGTTGAGCGAGAACCTTCGAGTTCTAATTTGATCCCCTTACAATAAAAACCAAAGTTTAATCTATTCGATTGTGACAGATTGATCCAAGAACATGAAATAGTTAAACTTCTTACGAAGTGACTTAACATTAAAAAAGTTTATACATCGTTACCTATTTAATGGAGGCCTTAGTTTAAAAAAAACCCACCAATAATGAACGTATAAATCACAAGCAGTATAATAAATTGTACAGTCAAACGATATGACGTTCTCAATGGAAATTGCTGATGCGGAATTAAAATCTGGCAATGATTAAAAAATGATTTTGTAAAAGAGCTGTGGGCTCGCTTCCACAATGAGTGCTTAATGGAAGAGGATTATAGGCTTTCATCACGTTATTTCGCAAAAACCGGACAAGAACGAATCGGGCAAGTATTCACTAGGGTTTGCATAAAAATACCTGTACAAATATTTAAAAAAAAATGGAATTACTCAGGTATTTTAATTTGGTTAAAAAGTTTGAAACAGACATAGAATTATCACAAATCCATTGGCAACGCGATCCATCATGGTATCGAAACGGTATGTTTGTATGGCGAGCGACAGGTTTATTTGAAGATGGTAAAGGACAGTCAATGACCTTTATTGCGCCAATCCATGTGGAACGGACTATAGCGTACGGTAACCGGTTACTATCAGAGGTATACGTGTTTGTCATCTAGGTATGTAATATAAAAAAAATGTATGTATGAAATATTTTAATAGACAAATTTGAATAAAAGTATTAACTGTCTTTGGTGTAGTGTTTAAAAAATTTGGGATCTTAATTATTATAAACAATCGGACATTAAGTACCTATTCATAATGTCTACTGAACCCTAAAATCATCACTCGTATAATATTCGTACCTACATCGGAATCCCGTCCATTTAGATTGTGGTACGATAAAACACGGGATTGGTTCGATCTACATTGTCGTAAAGTAAAAATGTTTTGGACAATTCACACTGATAGCCTGTGGGATTCCATTATGCAAAACGCTACAACAATCAACTGTTAAATGCATTTTATTTTCTACTATATTCTGCCTTATGGTTCTACCCGTATATTGTAAGATCTAATATTTTCTCGAGATTTTGCCATAAGTTTAAGCTTGATCGATGAAAAAATATTCACAAAACAGACACACAAATTCTTTTAATTTTAATGTTAATAGAATTTAAAGTAAAAACTTTGTTATTCATTTATTTAATAACTACCCATACTAACTATTACCTACTATTTATAACCTATACTAACTAACTATTAATAACTAACTTACTTTGACTTAAGTTTATGCAACGGCAAGCTTATTGTTCAAACAAAGCAGTGTTCAAATGTATAAAATTATATGGTGAAGAAATCTTAACAATGCTTTAAGATAAGAAAATAGTACTGGAGTACGCTTTATTGCACCATGCAACGCTGTGGTAAGTAAATTTTTGTCTGAATGGTTTTATAGTCTACCTCCTACCTTATCATGGCAGTTTACATAAAAATAATGACAATCTTATACTCACGGCTGATGGGATTCGGATGACATTTTGTGCATAGTATAGATAGATGCACAAACAAATAGAACATTTACTGGAATAAAACCTAGGATACTAGTTAAGCTAAAATACGTCCGTAACCATAAATACGTCAAAATTCATCACGTCATTAAAATCTCGAACTGTAGGTTTAAGATGACACCATCACTTATCAGTCAACGTCACGGCGGCACCTTGCTTCATATTCGTCCCGAGACTGATATGGAAATGAAAGTTTCATTTCAAAAATGGGCAACGAATCTGGGTAGCGATTTCCTCCTGCCTCCTATGCAATACTCTATGACACTTCCATCTAGATAAAAAAAATAAGGTGTCTATTTACATAAATCAACTAAGATCGTCAGTGAATATAAACATATGACTAGTCACAGTCTGTCACACAAAGTGTACGAGAGTGCTACAAAAAGTCAAAAAAGCCTAAGTAACCTTATGAATATTCTATTAAAAGCATGCTCCTGAAAGGTGTCTCCTGTAATACTCATACTGAGAGGTGACGGTACAATGTGACAAAGGGATATGTTTGTTTATGGTGCTTTTTGGCTTTTGGGTGAAAATATTTTTTTTTGCTCTACTGAGGTTGTTTTTGTTTCGCATCACTAAATGTACCCATTTCTTGAGTTTTTATATCTTAGCTATGTAGCTTGTGAACTTGGATGAAATCAGGCTTTTATAGGATCCCTCATGTTGCTTGTCTTCCCTGCGATGAGATGTCTCGGCTCCATTTGGCTGTACCTTTTAGATATAAAAGAAAACATTAATGAAATGTTATTAAAGTTAAGGACTGCAGTGTAATCGTTAAAGTGTAGTTTGTGTGCTCAAGTCATAAAATGTCTAGTTAATTTGTAACGTTGAATTACAACGAGGAAGATACGACGCTTTGTAGGTAAATTGTAGTACAAGCTACGCGATAGATGCGGGGTAAACTAAAAGTACCTACTATAATCTGACAATGAGAACCTTCTATTTATATTGATAATTTTCATGTATAAAATATAAATATTCTCGTGGGTAATATGTATGTTAATCAAAGTTTGCCCGAAATATAGCTCATAATATTGGAACTCTAATGTTCAGTAAGAATCCTCTGTTTAACTTTTTGGGGAAAAATCTATCGTGTGTTTATGGACTGTTACTGTTTTAATGGCATTAACGGTAGGGTAGGGTGGTATAAGATTGCGCACTTTGCAATCAATAGGCCATAAAATAAAAAATCTTAATCCTATCTGAGATCAATCAATTATTTATTTTACCTTATTAGTATAGCAACAAATTATTATACCAATGTGAACAAAAAACATAAAGTCTTCTTAATAATTAAACAAAAATCACAAATCGGGAATTGCGCAATTTTACACACCCTATGGTGTAAAATTGCGCGTTGAGATCGATAAGATTGCGCAACTATATTTATTTGCACACATCACAAATAAAAACGCCGGAGCCATTGTAGTCTGAACACTTTTCATGCCACCACTCCATACATGTAGTATTGCACGCAATCCAGTCTTCTACTATTGGTTTCTTATACACTTCGTTACACCCACCACACCTCCAAATCTTCTTTTTATTTTTAACCTTTGGTTTGGTTACTTTTTTTTATTTTGTTTGGCTTTGGTTCAGATTTAGATTTATTTTTTTGCTCATTTTCTTTCTCTAGTTGTCTTTTATATGGTGAACTGCTAATGACGTCAGATTTTTTGTGCTTTCGATTAGAACTCCTTTTTATGTGTAGATTTTGGCAACGGAATCAGGTCTGTTTATTAGGTGGATATACCTGTCTCATCCATATTATAGATAGACTGTGGTGGAAAATTATATTTGTCCATTAAAGCAGATAAATTTATGTAAAATCGTTCCACCTGTGGTATGTTGAATCCCATTGCACTTACAATGCTTGTGGATGTTGGCTGTCTAAGAGAAATATTCGGGTGCCTTTTCAGAAACGCACGTAACCACTCCTTTCCTGCAATTTTAGTTTCTTTGTTGAATCTATGAGTTTTTTTTTTTTGCATACTCGAAAGCTGCACACCTCAATGCTTTTGATGTTAAACCATAGAACATATCATCTAAGGTATTCAGATGCTTGCAAAACTCTTCTTCTACCTCTTTCGAAAGTGTTGTATCATATCTGCCAAATTTTGTAGCACAATGCGGTTTTTGCAAACGGAATCGTAAAGTAGACTCTGCCATCCCTAAAGACGCAGCCACGGATCTTTTGCTTTCGCCATTATCAATTCGCCTACGAGCCTCCTAAATAGACTCATCAGAAGAAACTTGGCGAACTGTTTTCCTTTGTCTTCTCGACATTCTAAAAAACAAAAATTGAATTGTGTATAGAGGCAAAAAAACTAATAAAAAATTCATTACATAATCGATTGAAATTGAAAAGAAAAAAAAAACCTGGCTGAATAATACGAAAATTATATTTAAATTTATCAACTAAAAAAATGGACGTGTGAAATTGCGCGCGCAATCTTACACGTACCTAAAGTGCGCAATTTTACACATTTCGATACCACTCTAAACATCGTGATTTCACTGCCATCTCTTAAAAAATGTTGGAAATACTTCCAGTGATGCGGAAACATGAGTGATAGGGTAGGGTGGTATAAGATTGCGCACTTTGCAATCAATAGGCCATAAAATAAAAAATCTTAATCCTATCTGAGATCAATCAATTATTTATTTTACCTTATTAGTATAGCAACAAATTATTATACCAATGTGAACAAAAAACATAAAGTCTTCTTAATAATTAAACAAAAATCACAAATCGGGAATTGCGCAATTTTACACACCCTATGGTGTAAAATTGCGCGTTGAGATCGATAAGATTGCGCAACTATATTTATTTGCACACATCACAAATAAAAACGCCGGAGCCATTGTAGTCTGAACACTTTTCATGCCACCACTCCATACATGTAGTATTGCACGCAATCCAGTCTTCTACTATTGGTTTCTTATACACTTCGTTACACCCACCACACCTCCAAATCTTCTTTTTATTTTTAACCTTTGGTTTGGTTACTTTTTTTTATTTTGTTTGGCTTTGGTTCAGATTTAGATTTATTTTTTTGCTCATTTTCTTTCTCTAGTTGTCTTTTATATGGTGAACTGCTAATGACGTCAGATTTTTTGTGCTTTCGATTAGAACTCCTTTTTATGTGTAGATTTTGGCAACGGAATCAGGTCTGTTTATTAGGTGGATATACCTGTCTCATCCATATTATAGATAGACTGTGGTGGAAAATTATATTTGTCCATTAAAGCAGATAAATTTATGTAAAATCGTTCCACCTGTGGTATGTTGAATCCCATTGCACTTACAATGCTTGTGGATGTTGGCTGTCTAAGAGAAATATTCGGGTGCCTTTTCAGAAACGCACGTAACCACTCCTTTCCTGCAATTTTAGTTTCTTTGTTGAATCTATGAGTTTTTTTTTTTTTGCATACTCGAAAGCTGCACACCTCAATGCTTTTGATGTTAAACCATAGAACATATCATCTAAGGTATTCAGATGCTTGCAAAACTCTTCTTCTACCTCTTTCGAAAGTGTTGTATCATATCTGCCAAATTTTGTAGCACAATGCGGTTTTTGCAAACGGAATCGTAAAGTAGACTCTGCCATCCCTAAAGACGCAGCCACGGATCTTTTGCTTTCGCCATTATCAATTCGCCTACGAGCCTCCTAAATAGACTCATCAGAAGAAACTTGGCGAACTGTTTTCCTTTGTCTTCTCGACATTCTAAAAAACAAAAATTGAATTGTGTATAGAGGCAAAAAAACTAATAAAAAATTCATTACATAATCGATTGAAATTGAAAAGAAAAAAAAAACCTGGCTGAATAATACGAAAATTATATTTAAATTTATCAACTAAAAAAATGGACGTGTGAAATTGCGCGCGCAATCTTACACGTACCTAAAGTGCGCAATTTTACACATTTCGATACCACTCTAAACATCGTGATTTCACTGCCATCTCTTAAAAAATGTTGGAAATACTTCCAGTGATGCGGAAACATGAGTGATACTGCCGCAACAAAATAATGGCAAATTACTAAAAATACGTACATTCTCGGTACAGTAATGCATTCATTTTATCAAAAAATTAGATCAAAAGTGAATAAAAACTTTGTACTTACGTATCTTTTTTTGTTTTCCACCCATATACGATTTTTTTTGGGAGCACATGCCAGTTGCGGCCACTAACAAAACACAACTGAAGATGGCTACGAAGCTCACTTCGTTGTCCTGTTATGACGTATGCGCAATTTTATCGCCCGCGCAATCTTATACCACCCTACCCTACTGCCGCAACAAAATAATGGCAAATTACTAAAAATACGTACATTCTCGGTACAGTAATGCATTCATTTTATCAAAAAATTAGATCAAAAGTGAATAAAAACTTTGTACTTACGTATCTTTTTTTGTTTTCCACCCATATACGATTTTTTTTGGGAGCACATGCCAGTTGCGGCCACTAACAAAACACAACTGAAGATGGCTACGAAGCTCACTTCGTTGTCCTGTTATGACGTATGCGCAATTTTATCGCCCGCGCAATCTTATACCACCCTACCCTAATTGCCCTGGTATTGCAAATTTCCACAGGCAGCGGTGACCACTTAGGTGGACCATATGCCTTCTTGTCAACATATTGACATAAAAAAAACTATATAAGCATGGATGTTTTTAAGCTTATTTGATTTTTATCATGCTTACTGGCTACCACCTGGTGGTGGGTTTAAAGTTTAAATGTATATCATAAAGCATCTGCTAGTGTGTTCCAGCCTTTTTATTCCTTAAAAGCCTTTGTCCATAACATCGTTTGCAAGAATGAGGTTACGGTCAAAAACACAGGCAAAGTAAAAAAATATTACAAAATAAGCTTATAACTTACGCCTCAACCTTTCAAGGAGCAGGAAAACAAGCGTCATTCCCGTTTCCTTGGCCAAAACGAGATGACACCTTGAGTAATAGTCCCTGTATTCTTGTCACGTCAGACTTTCACACAATTTTTCTTCTTAAAAATATCGTGCCGTGCCGGTCTAAGAAATGTATACATCCGGCTTTGGAATGTCAGACGATGATAAATCTGTGCTATTTTAATTGAAGTCAATCTTTTGCGAAACTATGAATATTTAATTATTTCTCATATTTTTTATTGGCTAGTATAACTATAAATTTACAGATTATATTGTAAATTTTACCTAAGCGTTAAATGTATTTTTACCAACATTCTGGACGTCCTTTGTTTTTTCAGTTCAGGCTGGTGGTAGGTATGGCAGAAATAGTTAACAGAACATGAAACATATTTATTTTACTATATATTAAATCATATAAGGGTGCAGTTCCCAATTGCCAATCGAACATATAAAAGACTAATATGAATGAGTGAACACGTCAAATTTCCACCAGGCCTAATAAATCCAAAATTTTCTCTCAAACAGCGTAATCCAATTTAAAATTATTTGGAAATTCAAAAAGCCAACCCAGTTTTACATTTCATACGACACGGTTAGTCGTCTAAGGAAACTCGGAACTAATTTCGCGGTTCAGTGGTGCTATTTGCGCGCCGCTAACTTCATTGCAAAGTGATTTTCTCTTTTCCAACGTATAGTGCCCAACAGCAGTTTTGAGTACGTGACGTTTGCGACAGTTGTGTGTTCGAAAATTAAAAACTTATTGGATATCGAAAGCTTTATTGAAACTCTTTGGTCACCAGTATTTCTTCGTTAGATAAGTGACCAGTTTTTAATTCTATAACATTATTTTAGAAATCATCATCATCACATCAGCTGGAAAACGTCTACTGCTAGACAAAGGCCTCCCCAAAGATCTCTAAATAATTTATTGTGATTGTGATTCGAGTTATTAACCGTCCCAAATACAGAAATCTACAAATATTACTACAGAGAAAACAGTTTCATAATTTGTGTTAAAATATAATAGACAGAGCTCCAGGTGAGATAGTTATGAAGAAAAAATTTACAACCTTTGAATTTCCGACCGAAAAGTTACAGCAAAAGATTTTTCACCGACATTGTTAACTTATCTTTGACAAAAGTATCACGATGAGAAATTATCTAGCCACTAAAATTGTTTGGAGTGTCCTCTTTTAAAAACGACTTTAATGACTGGTTTATTATTATAAAACTTTTTGAATAAATCCGCAAATAAAATGCTTCGTAGTAAAGATAAAATACAAAAATGTTATTTGTAGTTACAGCTCCATACAGACAGTAGGTGTGTTGAGTATACAAATGATTTATTTAACTAAATTATAAACTATCATAGATATTTACATTATATAGCTACAAATAAAAAAAAAACTAATCTAATGTATACAAATTGATATAAAGTTTTGTTGACATCTACCAGTACTTAGCATGCTCAGGTATGGACTTAAAAACTATAGGTTACGACGTCATATGATCTTTCATGTATTGGTTTATAATAGTTTTCCAAAAATAGTGTAATTAAAATATAAAACTTTATTGATATACGAGGAACTTGTCTACAAAAAAATTCATTTGAAATCCCAAACCTTTCATTATATTCTGTTATTGACAGAAAAAAATACGTAGAAGGAAAATAAGTGGTGTAATACAAATGAATCGAAAATTATAGCTCGAATAATTTTTTTACTGTAATTACAGATGCTTATCCTGAATTTTTAAATGAGTAATTTATGTTATTTATATTCTGTAATCCAAAATAAGATGTTTCCTTATAAAGCAATAGCAAGTTTTTTTATAACCTTGGTATTTCTACGTCAACTGTGATTTCTTTTATCCTGTAAAAAATATGATTGCAAATATTACTTCTACACATTATTTATCAAGCATGGAAACTTTTTATTCCGGGAGAAATATATTTTTGACGACATTTAGGTCGATCTCAAGTATTTATATCTTTTTTTTTTTCTGTATTCAGTAGACCTATGATTTAAGATAACTTCGGTAATACTATATTTATTGATGTGACATAAAAACGAGTTTATTAAATTATGATTTCTCTAATGTAAAATATTATGTTTTAGTGTAATATTTTGACCCATTGATGCTCCTCATTGGGCTTCCTCGTTCTAAAGCTAAAGATTTAATGGAATGTTAAAAATATTAAAAAAAATATGGAGCTCAATTAAAAAATAAACTCAGAGGTCATATACATAATTACCTAAGTATAAAAATGAGCAGGGAAATAATTAAAAACGAGCCGCTTTATATTCCAGTTGCGTATAACGCTTTTTGTCCGCAAATTGCAAGAGAGGTCTTGGTTTATTCGAAATATGCTGTGCTTTGCGCCCACAGGCTTTTCTGAATATTTTTTTAAATCCGTGATTAGGTACTTATTTTTTTATTTGGACCCGTTAATTTAATTATAATTTCCTTTTTATATCAGAAGTGACTACTGTCGCCTAAAGACAATGTATGTGTTGTTAACCTTTTTGCAATGCTTTGAAGTCAACTTTTCTCAAGTGGAACTTCTGGAATACATAGGTGCTTGGTGATAGATTTTCAACTTAAGCATGGTAGCCAGTCAGTCGAGTAACCCGTGCTGTGATGTTTACCTTCACCGTACCCACTTTCAGTTGATACAGGCCTTCGACACAAATCCAACGATACTTCCATAAAATTTATTGTTAAATGTTTTATGAGAATGGCTTTAATGGTGGCGATTATTATTTTGGTATATATTTATTATAATAAACTGTAGGCCTCGTAATTATTAGTATGCCAAAAAGTTGAAACACCGCAAAGGTTTAAAGGTAATAAATAAGTAAAATTAATATTGCACTATGGTATTTTTCAGCCAGTCATTTTGGTCAGATTTTGCACAAAATAAGATGTCTAATGAATGAAATGGATTTACTCAATTAACACTGTTATTTGGGGCCGGTGTTAACAGAAATTCTGCGATTTAGTCTAGAACCGTTGACTAATTAAAGCCGACATAGTGTTAGACATGTAGACAATATGGCGGCTGGAGTGCTATAAAGCAACCTGCATGAGTTTGTTGTTTATTAAGTCAGTCATAATTAAATTCTATAGATTTCTATTTTTGCCGCCATAACACGCAAATATTGTCGGTGAGACTAGATAAATAATTATTGAATGAATGTAATAGGTGTAAGTTGTTTTTGAAAAGAGTAATTGCTGAGTTTATTGCCGGCTCTTCTCAGCAAAAGCAACCTTCCAAACCGAGCATTTTGAGTCTGACTATTCATAAGTGCCTGTGAAGGCCTATTTGGATGAATAAATATTTCATTTAATTTAATTTCATTACTTACCTACATTATTTAGATTACTTAAAAAAAAAAATTACTTATATTTTTGGTATAGCATGGTATATATTCAATATCCCATTATTCACTCCCCTTGAGAACACTATTAAAACAAAACAAACAGTGTCGTTTACATAAAACAAACAAAAAGCCAAACAAATACCTACCGTTTTCTTTATAATCGCAAACCAAATCATGTGCAGTTGACATCAAAGCTAAACACTTCTTTGTTCAAGCTTTCCATTTGCTGACACACGTTCGCTTCGTAATCGTCTGTGAGTCTGAAGTCCGGGCTCAGTCTCCAAAGGAAATTGACCCCTGTCCTTGGGGGTCCTACTCTGAAATACTACGTGTCTGGCATGCTGATTTCTTAAGAATAGGTTCCCTAATATAGCGGTAAGCTAATTTGATCCGTGATTGACTTCTCGAGTCAAGTGGATTAATGGAATTATTTTGGTATGACTTCTCAGTTTAAGTGTATTCCAAACCGATGGTAGAGTCAATTCTAACGTTCATAAGTGCCTTACCAGGGCCTAAACTGAATAAATGAGTTTTTAATTTGATATTGATTTAATAGTTTAAATGGATTTTTTTCAATTAATAAAACTTTTTGTTTACAACAATAAAAATTAAGTATCTATTTTCAATTAATATTGTGCCATATTTTCATGAAAAATTATAATTTCAGATTAAAATGTAGAAAATGTTAAATACCGCCCTACATACTCAAATCATACAAAAAATCATCCTATGTAGGTGCCGGTATTCATTTATCATCAGGTGATCCGCCCGCCTGCCGGTTGTACACTTGTGGTATCATTTAAAAAAAAAACAGTTATACATTTCAAAAATGTTACATCATAGACACGGGTAAGCTATGATAAAAGGGTAGGATACTCATTGTTTTGGTTCGATGTATTACGTAATAGCATGTTTATTTCATCAACTTTGATATTACAAGCTATGTATCAGCTCCTGACTTTGGCCACTTCATCACTTATGATGGTTACCAGAGTTTCTGCAAAGTAAGAAAAAAACTCATTAGATTACATTCGCAGTGTCCCGGTGATATTAAATGTATCACATAAAGATAAAATCAAATATAGGTATAATGCTTACCCCTATACCTTTTTACGACAGACTTCGCTTTTGGGAATTCTGTCAGTAATAATTTCTTCATTATCACAAAAATCTGCAAGAACAAAAGAAATGTAGTTAATTAGGTAATTTTGTGTTTCGGGTAGTTAGCTACGTTGCGTATGGATAATTTCCTTTGTAGATACGTGTGGGAGATTGTATCGTTCATGCGATATTATATTATTTTCATTAGGAAAAAATTGTCTATATGAGCTTTGTCTAATTTATTTGTTAGAGATAGGCGATGATAGCTCAGTGGTAGTGACGTCGGATACCGCGGCGAAAGTCGTGGGTTTGAATCCTACAATAAGCTTGATCTTTCGATGAAGGAAAAAGTCATTAGGAACACACACCGGTGGTTAGGTACTTTGTAGTACCCGACTGGCTGGCTACCACCTTCAAGTTGAAAATCTGTCGCCAAGCACCTATCGTTGTCGTCTAACAGCTGCACTTGAGAGCCAGTTCGGCCATCATCATTACCGTGGTGAGATTGCGGTCAAACACAAGTTTAGGTATCCCGAAGTAAAAAAAGTCATAGTAAAATTATTAATAAATTGATGTTATAAAATAATATTTTTAGTAAACATTATAAACATCATATTCAATACAAAATGTACATCATTGTTTTTCCTCAGCGCTGCGATTCGTCATTCTTCACAAAGAGCATAATAAGAGCAGTTTAAGGCCAGCAACACATCTCAATTGGCAACAGCGCAAGCAAATGGTGACGAATGAATACGCAACATGAATTTCCACACCTCAAGTTTCATAACAATAGAAGAAGTAATCTTTTTTATTTCAAACAGAGAGTAAAGTCGAAATACGTATAATTACTTGCCAAGAACCGGGTTGCAGCTGCTCAACCAACTTTCTTATGCAGCCTGCGGCATGAAAAGGAAAAAGTTTGGTGTTCGGATGAGACTCATAGCATAATGAGTTCTTCTATTTTTGAATGGGAAACTTTGTCTGTTACAAAATATGTTTTTATTACTTAGCTCATTTGAAAACCGATTTAAGTGAAGAACTAGTGCCGTACTGACATTTTAAATCGTTAAAAAATGTTAGCATTAGTTCAGAGAATTCACTTTTTTATGTAATTTTTTGGTTAGTAATTGACTAGTTGACGAGGTCTAAGTGTAAATTTTACCAATAATGAGTTTATTGCAGAATGGCAAAAATAATTCTGTAATAAACTAAAATGGCAAAAAGAATGATTTTTCTATGGCATTCTGTAATAAACTAATTATTGGTAAAAGTGACACTTCGTTAACTCTGGTTCCAACATATGTATCATAAGTATCTTTGGCCTGAATTTAAGTGAAAACGGTTTTCACCTTTTCCTAAAAACGAGGGAAAATAGTATAAAGTCCGATACGAGCCTTACTTAGATTAGTGGACTGCCAATCCGCACTGGGCTCGCAAATGACATGTGTCTTTGAATGTGAATTCTGGCATGCGGGTTTTCTCATGATGTTTTCCTTCAACGAATATCGAATAGCGAATTTGAACGAACATTTTAAACTCGGAAGTTTGTGACGTTGATTTAAACCTGCGTTCACTACTGAGCAGTCACTTCTTTCTACTGAGTGGGACAGTTCGGTCGACATTTTCAATAGAGATTGATTTTGCCCCATTACGAAACTAATTGATATTTTAAACCATTTTATCTTAACTAAATATTATGCTATTATTAACAATTTTAACTCAATTGGTTTGTCACCTACACCTAAATAAGATTCCTAAATATTTCCATACACTCAAAACTCTCATTATGTGGACGAATTACTCATACATTAGCGTTGACATAATTAAAAAAATAATCGTGGTTTCTGGAATCGCCATGCCATGTGCCAGTCAAAGGGTTAAAGTAAAAATTTGTAATATGTTTCTAAACATTACACTACTATTAAAAATTATAGTACAATTTAATTATTTTGGAAATATAGGTCGTTCTGTCTCTTTATTCAGTAAGATTATTGTAATGTAATCTGATATTGCCCTGAATATAAACAAGCAAGAGCTTATTCCAAATGGATTCACAACTGAATGAAGATTATAATATGCAGCTTATAAAATAGTCCCGACATTAAAACAACAATCGAAATGGAAACCGAGCGTCTTTCAACTGTTTTATTTTTACGCCATTACACAAGATTTACAGCCTGAAGCCCCATTATCTTCACCGAAACTACGAACTTCGGTTGTACTATAAAACGAGGTATAAAACGTTAGCTATTTGTAAATTCAGACCCCACCATGCCAGTAACTGTTGAACTGACTTGGTGCTTTTATCGAAATTTTAGAGGAAAATGTAAAAAAGGAAATATGTATTTGTGTAAGACTAAGAAGTAAAATTTATTCAATTTGTGAAAGATTTTTCGACATATTCAGACAGAAGCTATGATGTATATATTGGAGGATACTCACAAAATCTTTCATTTTATGAATTTAAAAGATTAGAATAGATAAAATCACATAAACCACTAAATACCTACATTGAAAGTAACTCATAATATGATGTTCCTAATTTTAAATGCGGGCTTTTACGTTGCTAACTACTCTGATGTTACAGTTCAACAAAGGATTTGACTCAGAGTCCTCTATTTCCTAGGTACACTGTCTAATTACGACACTGTCGCCAGCACTCGGCTTTTAGCCTAAACTTTTGCTTTTGCACTAACCTGACGACCAGATGCGGTGCCATACGGAATTTACTAGAATTTCAACCGAGAGCCTATTGTCATCTCTTTCTTTTGTATAAGACTGGAAAAGGATGAAAGTATTGTGGTGTGACAGCTCAACAAATTGCGAAGTAGGTATAGGTAGAGTAACAGTTTAAATTGAAAATACTCGCTTTGTACCGCTACTGGCCATGATTGGTTTGTTACGCAAATTGTTTTTGCTTCCACATTTATACTACAAATAGACCATTTTGATATATTTTGTATTAATTTTCACCAGAATATAACAGAGTTGTATCGTTTGAAGTCTCATGTTTACAGTAAACAATTTTCGAATAAAAAAATAATAGCTGGACCATCTAAATATCTAAAAATGGACTGTTGCCAACTTGCTGGCATTCTTGCCAATCTAATCCATTCAGCAGTGGCAATTCCTTGAGGATATTTTTCGGAGATGGTTTTTTCTTATCTCAGTCAATTTATAATTCTTCTGAGACAACATAAAAAATAAATAGAAATTACGTTTACAATATAGTTACTTATGCATATAACTCGAAAATACAAAGACAGTTGGTTTAACTTTTTGTTTGGAGGACTGAGGGCTGCAGCAGTCTGTGATTCACTCGATGAACTTTTTCATCTAGTTGACAAAGTTTCGTGTAGTCGAGTTACCTTTTGTTTTTGTCCAGCCAAATTGAACGGATTCGTTTAAAGTAGCTAACTGAAAATGAAGACTAAATACTTAACTATGAAATAAACTCCGCTGTGACTTCTACTTGGAAAGTGCTTTGATTATGATTTCTGATTCAAATAAAAATTATTTTAAATGGATGCAATTTTTTGATAAAATTTTATTCCTCGCTATCATTTTTTAGTTTCTGCTGTAAGCAAAGGCTTTTTAAAATATTATTGTATTATGCATAATAGGGCATTCTTTATCCGATACAGACGACAAAGGTCGTCGGTTAATCCTACAATGAGATTGAGCATTCGGTGAGGGACAATCGTGAGGAAACCATAGCACGCGCGTAGGGTACTTTATAGTAGATTAAAATCTAGCTTTAGACTACTATTGTACTTGAGGGCCAGTTGCCTTCAATGCCATTGGCAATGGTACCTAACACACTGGCAATCTTCATGTATAATTAATGTCTATGGGCGACGGCAGTCACTTACCATCAGATAACAGGCCTGCCTATTGTCAGACTGATAAAAATAATCTCTTCCAATCGAAGTTTAATGAACTATTAATAAACTATTAAAATACCATTTTCCAACTTAAAAAAACATTTATAATAATGATGAGAAAATGAATTATTCAACTCGTCACTTGCCGCGTTAGGTGCTTACAGAACTTTCATCGCCCACTACACCCGGGTAAAAAAGTTCCCCGTTCCTTAAAATTTCTCACTCGCTTTGTCCGCTAACCCAGATAGCAAGTTTGCTAATTAGAACCCGGTATCCATGCATGGAACTTCCAACTTGCTATTTGGATGTTAACAACTTATTTCTTTACTACTTGTGTGTAGGAATTACGTGGTTTTTGCTGCCACTAGTTAATGAGTTGGATGTATGTTCAAGTGGGTTGTTTTCTTGGTTCCTTTATTATAGAGTTTTTTTTTAAATCAATCTTTTTACATTTTATATCAAGTAACCAGCTGAACTGAGTCATATAACCATGAGACAAACTTTTGAGTTTAAATAGAAATCATGTAAGTAGTTACCTCACCTAATTTTTGAGCAAACCCATTTCATGGTGCTAATATCTACTACTAGGTATAATGGAAAGTTGATTGTGTGTTCAAGTGGTCCACAATTGGAATGACAGTTTGAAGCTGGATATCTTCTATCCCTTCTCTCAAGAAATGCGCGCGTTAACAGATGAATTCGTGTACACGCTGTTACTAATTCGCTAAATTAATTAATTCGATTTAATGGTGGTTCGGAAAATTCGATCAATTCGAAGTTTCTAAATAACCGCATACCATCGATATATAAAATTGTCTCAAACCATTAACATACTTAGTAGTTGCACCTATTACTTAAACTAAAACACGATTATCACATCAAAACTGAAAATAGAAATAGAATTATCCAGTTGTGGTGAAGCCAGCTCACAGTTTAGTTTATGTATATCTCAATACTGTAATATGTACTACTCAAGTAGTTGTTTGACAGTACAGCTGATGGCAACTTCAAACAAAGTCCAGCCTCGAAGTGGTTTAGGAGATTGTAAATCCCACTAATATTTTAAACGTGAAAGTTTGTACTTATGTTTGTTTCTCAATCACGCAAAAGAGCTGAACGGATTTTGATGAATCTTGGCGCACAGGTAGTTCAGGAAATAAAACTGGGTACTTTTTTAGAATGCGGGTGAAACCACTCTGGGGACAACAAGTTTTAAATAAATGTAGTATAGTCTGTTTTTTTTTTAACTAGAAGGTAAGTTACTACTACACTATTCTTCTTACTCTAAAAACAGAACTAATCAATAATACCTTACCCGAAAAATCCTTTACAGACGGCCATCAGACTCCGATTTTAGACGAAGAATTTCCCAGAATTATTATTGGTATATCTGGTACTAGCTCTGCTGTCCTCCGCAGTTTCACCCACGTTCCCTTATTCGGGATCTTATCTTATTCCGGGATAAAAATATAGCATATTATTATTCTGGAATAATATAGCATTCAAATGGTGAAAGAATTTTTGAAATCGGAGCAGTAGTTTTTGAGTTTATTCGTTACAAATCTTTCCTCTTTATAATATTAGAAAGAAAAGATAATTATTTTGGTGAATTCTACATTGGACATTAAATATCATGAAATACGAAAGTGGCATCTATAACATCGACCAGCCCAACATCAAACTACCTCCAAATCAAGTGTTCCATATTTTGAAAACCAACATACCTACAGACGAACGACATTGAATTTGCAGTCGCATACTTAACAACTGTAGTTAGTGAAGCTTAAACTCAGATTAACAGTCACTCGGATTGAATTAACAAACTGAACGCTGCAGTTTGGTTCATGAGTTTAATTTACAACTTCATACATACCTACATGGA
This sequence comes from Ochropacha duplaris, assembly GCA_951361185.1. Lineage (NCBI taxonomy): Eukaryota > Metazoa > Arthropoda > Insecta > Lepidoptera > Drepanidae > Ochropacha > Ochropacha duplaris. Next base: position 8,679,643 of record OX592702.1, on the reverse strand, counting down.
TTTAGCTGTCTTGCTGTGAATTGTTTGTGTCTGTTTGTTCATTGATTATTCAACGTTGGGAATCGTAGTTCGAGAATACATTGCTTGGTAGATACATTATACGGATAAAATGAAAGGTACTACAAATGGAATAGCGTTGGGGTTATTTAGTTCTAAAGATGTTAATAAAAATGCAACATAATTTTTTTGTGTAATATACATACCTGAAAATAGTACGTTTTTAATTAGAACAATCGATTGTTACTGTCATATTTTCCCCAAAATTAATCCTAGCATGATTTTCCAGTGAAAATGGTTTGGATAACCGCAATAAAACTATGTAAAACGTTACGAATTTTCAATAACAACACATTTATTTTTTCATATCTCTGTGTATATATTTTTGGGGAGGCTTTTGTTTACCTTGATGAGCTATATGAACTAAAGTAAAAAATATTTTTTACCTAAGGTGTTCTACGATTACAATTTTCAATATTGTATCTCAAAAGCTTATATAATATGTAGTTATAGGACCGCCCCATACGTATTATACGAATCGCGATTCAAGTCATGAAATGTGAATGCTGTCCCCCGGTTTCACCTGCGTTCCCGTAGGATCTTATCTTCTCCCGGCATAAAATATAGCCTATGTTCATCAAGGATAATGTAGCTTTCTAATGGTGAAAGAATTTTTTGAATCGGTCCAGTAGTTTCAGAGCCATTTCAATGCAAACAAACAATCAAATCTTTCCTCTTTATAATATTTATGCTATGTTATCTTTTCCCGGGATAAAATATAACTTATTTAACTCAGGGATTAGTTTTCTAATAGTGAAAGAGTTTTTAAAATTAGTACAGTAGCTTTTAAGTTTATTCGTATTCTTAAATACAAATCTTTCCTCTTTATAATGTTAGTATAGATTTTTTTATATACATCTTTGTTTAAAATATAACTGTCAATTTATTATTTCGTTTACTTACATTGCTGTTTGTTTATGGTAACGTAACCCTTATGTTACGTTACAATCATGGGTAGTAGCGTTTGCAAAGTGTAATGTCGTTTCAGCAAAACACGTTATAGGCCCATTGTAGGGAAATGCGAAAGCGTTAAATGGGGGTAATGGTACAGTGTAAGCGCAATTTTTGACGTAACTTTAAGTAAATAGGCGTAAAAATATTAGTAATATTATTTAAAAAACTAGATAGTTTTGATTCGAATTCATAATTATCATAATATTCGATCGACAAATCGACCATGTAACTATAAACTGATCCAAATACATACACAAGCTATCACAGAAGTACTTATTCTCACCGGAAAGAGCAAGACGTCTACGCATGGAGTAAAAGATTTTTTAAAATTTATTTATTCTTATGAAGTCAAAAGAAAAAAAAGTTTTGGTACATTATAATAAAATTCAAGCTTTTTTTTCTGAGGATGAAGCAATATTTTTTTTTTTTTTTTATTCTGGATAGGCTTGTGTTTGACCACAATCTCACCATGGTAAGTGATGATGTGGCCGAAGATGGTAAGCACACAGAGCCTAGATGGGAACTGGCTCTCAAGTGCAGCTGTCGGAACACACCGATAGGTGTTTTGGCGACAGATTTTCAACTTGAGGTTGGTAGCCAGCCAGTCGGGTACTACAAAGTACCCTACCATTTGATTGCTTGGGTCATATTATTATGTTGGTCAAATAACATTACGTTAACCTTTTAGGTTCTGATTTGTCTTGAAGTTACAGGTAAATATTACAACTCACAACACGGCGGCAGTATTTACATATTATATTATTATTATTTAAGCATGAACGATTTGTAAAATTACCGGGAATAATTTTGACGTTGATCATACCTTCGTCAAGTCACGCATCCATCTCTATTGCGCATCCCACGTCATGACGTCACATCGCTTGAATACAGCATAATTACGTGAACAAAACAGGGCTTACGTATTCACTAGTAATTTATTTGGGGCATCCCTTTTGCTACAGTGCATCAATTAACAGTAAACTAGGTTCCCATTTATTTTTTTAAATAGATCTATTCCTAACAATTAAATACGTATTTAATAATATTTCTCACAACTATATCTAATATTGGTTATTGAAAATTCTGTTTGCAAATTATTGTTAAAAAACACTTCTCTATGAACTTAATTTTATCACCAAATGATATGCTACTTAGAACGAAAGGTGTTTTATCGATGTGAAGTTATATTACTGAAAGTACTAATTTACTACCCTAATTTAACCCTCCGGGCGTTAATTTTAATATATACGTCTTATACAGCGGCATCATTTCCGTCATTATATCGTTATTGCGTAATAAATTTCGCATGTGGTAATTGCGTTGCGTGTGCTAAAATATGCTAACTTCAAGATAGTGCTGTAAAGTTCACGTCTTATTTGAATCTAGCTTTACTTTAAACGTTAAACCATTTAAGTTATAACTTTATCTAGGCTATAGACAAGGGCGAATCCAGGGGGGTCAACCTCCCTCTAGGCTAAGTCTACGTTGACTAAATTTAAAAACAATGTAGACAACCTGGGGTCATGGATGCTACAATATAGATAGATAGATAGATAATTCTTTATTGGTACACCACACAAGAAAAATAACAAAAGAAAACAAAATGATAACATTAAGAGTGTCACAATGGGCACACTTATTCAAACAAAATTCATATCTTACACTACAATTAAATATATTAATAATAATAATATTAAATACCCTACTCATACACATATACATACAAAGATACATACATAAAAATACTAAATCCTAATCAATACATATATAAGTTTAAATATCATACATATGTAAAAAGCCTAAATATGTTGCCTTTATTTTATCTTGAAGCCTTTTTTCCTCGTTTAGTCATGATATTACTCCTGTGCCTACATAGTAATGGAGAAATAATAATAGTTTTGGTAAGGAAAATATAATATTACGGATCCAAAATATCATCAATATGTCATTTTGGTTCAACTTTACTAAATTACTTTAGCTTACTATTGGTTTCGGTGAGTTCAGCGACATAGGACTTTTACAATATTTTTTGTGTGTAAAATATTTATATTGAATCACCTGATAAAGATCACGGCGTGGAGGGCATGATGAATATAAACGGTCAAAACTCATGTTGATTATTAACATAGATTTTAATCGGCCTACTGTTTTGAGACCTACTTCTTATTATAAAAAATTTAATAAAAAAGCCTTATATTTCCCAGTTTCACAATTGTACAAGTTATAATTAATTCAACAATAAAAATAAAAATAAAAATTATTTATTTGAGGGAACCCCTGAGGTGAAGGCCTCCTCCAGAGAGTGCCATCTGTCTCGGTCTTTCGCTATCTCTAACCAGCGGGATCCTGCTAGACGTATAATCTCGTCCTCCCAGCGTGTGTGTGGTCTTCCTCGTTTCCTTTTTCCTATTGGTCCCATCAGGTAGTTAGTTTTTTGGCCCATCTGTTGTCTTGTAGTCGTACTACATGTCCTGCCCATTTCTACTGTAGTCTTAGTGCGTATGAAACGGCGTCTATTGCTCTTGAACGCGATTTGATTTTTGAGTGATTGACTCTATATTGTTTTTTTATGTTCCTATTATTAAAGTGCAAGTCCGAGACGGATCGCAGACCGCAAACTTTAGATATTATTTAAAAAGTGTACATAAAAGTACACGCTAATATAAATTTCTATATTAGTAATGGGTTGTTCAAATCAAACCTATTAGAGTAGCGTATAATTTGAAATATACTTTTCAAAATGTACTTAAATTGCAGTTCAGATTTCCGCAATAATGTTACGGCTTTTTTTCAGGAAACGAAGCATGCAATTTTGCTCAGGTTGTAATAGCAAGCTGATATTTCAGCATTAAATATTGACGTGCACCAAACATTATTCGTAATATGGCTTTCGTTTCCGCTCTGCTTACGTTTTATGTTCTTATTTGGATATGTTTTTGCCAATATAACTACTTTATACCGGAATAGTTAAAATAAACTTTTACTAAGTATTATTATTATTTATTTATTATTAATTAGGCTCATCAAAAGTATTTATTTTGTTGAAATACATTGAAACTAACAAGCATAGCTAAAGAGTTTGTTTGTTTAAACGGGCTAATCTCAGGAACTACTGGTTTGAATTGAAAAAAGAGTTTTGTGTTCGATAGCCCATTTTTTTTTTTTGAGTAGGACTTAAAGGTGGCGGTCTGAAGGACCATAGACACCCTTACGCGGACTATTCGGCGAGCGCTTAGGGCTCTCAGCCGTGTTTGTTTGTGACGACTCACCGCTGAGGGCGCCCCAGTTGGGGCCCGAACCTCGGCTCAGGGCGTCGTCGGGAGACACAAAAAGTGGGACGGACTTCGCCTAAGCGATTTAGAGGAGTTTTAGGGGACGGTCGGATTGCTGACTGTGGCGGCTCGGGCCGTTAACGACTGACTAACGGGGGGACGAGACTGAATCTGAGTGGGACGTCGCGACGGGCCTCTCCGGCGAGGGCGGAAACGCGGGCGTTGATTCTCGAGGGCTGCGCGAGCCTCCCTATCCTGAATTTGAGCTAAAGTTATGGGGTCATCCGGCTCGCTGAGGGCGATTTTAGGCCTACGAATTTTTGAGATCTTTGAAGGAGTATAGTTGGCAGTTTTGACTATTAACGGATTCGCGTGGTTTGGGGCACGATCGTAATAACGGCGAGAAGCGCACTTAATGAATTGCTTAACTGTGGGCAGGATAGCCCATTTATCGAGGAAGTCTATATAACATCACAGTATGTTGCGAAAACCTCACGGGAACGCGAGTAAAATGTGATATAAATATCATAACGTTTTACAATATGGATAGCTCTTTGAAATATAAAACATTCGTATACTGAGTGTTACTGCTATTTATTTTACTACTTATTTTATTTGGGTTTTTTTCTGATAACAAGCGGAGACCAGTAATTTTTTTACAACGCAGATAAAGTGATCTCATTTATGTTATTTTACCCTCTTTCTTCTTCTAAACGTGACACATGCAAAGCCTTCGCAACTTTGTGATTATAATGCATAAACTTTTCTACATCATAAAATGTTCAGTCGCTATAATATCGTGAAAGAAACGTTTCTTTGTCTTCAAATATACCAGTAGAGTTTTCGGCAACACTCTCTATTATTATTATCATCATATCCTGAGCTATTACGAATCTAAGAAAGGGTAGATAAGAAAGGGATACCCTGATTATAGAATTAGTGTATACTTATTGTAGATAGTACCTACTTGAATTTTATTAGTGATCAGAGATGGTGAAGGAGCCTTCCGTTCATAAGGATTTGGAGAACCAGGTTCAGATCACGATCACGTACAGTCAATCCCAAAAGTAGATGACAACGTTAGCGTCATGTTATAGTTTTCATTCAAACTGTTATGATAATGACAATCGATTATTAAGCAGAATGTTTATAAACTTTTGGTTTTGACTATACCTACTGAAAAAATTCACTATGTCGAGATCTGCTAAAAAAGGGATATAATTTAATCTGCACTGTATGGTGCTATTTTTATTAAACCAAGTAAAAAATATTTTTAAATTAATTTATTTTTAGGGTTCCGTACCCAAAGGGTAAAAACGGGTCCCTATTACTAAGACTTCGCTGTCTGTCCGTCCGTCTGTTCGTCCGTCTGTCTGTCACCAGGCTGTATCTCAAGAACCGCGATAGCTAGACAGTTGAAATTTTCACAGATGATGTAGTTATGTTGCCGCTATAACAACAAATACTAAAAACAGAATAAAATAAATATTTAAGGGGGGCTCCCATACAACAGTTTTTTTTATGCCATTTGTACGGAACACTTCGTGCGCGAGTCCGACTCGCACTTGGCCGGTTTTTCAGAAAGCTGTCACGTCATTAAAACAGGTACAATATACGCCTTTGTTTTATATATTTGTAATAATTGTAAAGTAAAAAAATATTCCATAAAAGGGGCTGATACGAGCCAGTTAGCGCAGCAAGGACAAAGTGTACTGATCACGATTTTCGCGTATTGGTTGTTTTAACGAATTCTTTATTTGATTAAATAAGTATTTAACTACTAAAAAATAATTCCAAAATTGAAATTATATCGTGATTGATAACCCTAAATCGCGACAGTCATTACATTGTTTTTTATCCCTCCAATGTAAGATGTCAATCACATTTTAAATAACATCTTCACTCTGTTCCATCACCAATAAGGCATCAATCTCTCGTCAATATTACTGTATTGACAAGTCCTTTAAAATGTTCCTTATAGATCCTATCTGTTGGAGATTTTCCTGTCAATTATTATTAAGCCTCGGAATTCCGTTGACGCTATGATTGATATCATGAGTGATGTTTTGATAAGGAATGATTGAATAATCGGTTAAAGTATTCATTGTACCTACGTTTTTATATCGAAGTCATAATGAGGAAAGTAGAGTAAATATTAGATCAAGTTTTTTTTAATGTTGTTGGTGTAATACGGGCAGTCCTCAGTTCGATACATAAACATTTAAAATTGTTATATTTATCTCTCAGCTTATTATTTATAGACAATAATGTACTTAGTAGTTTTCATAGTTAGTTTAAGTTAAGTTAGTTTTGAATAGATTCAGTTGAAAAACTATAAACACTAAATAATCGAAGATTATAAGCACTGCGTATTTTTGGTTCAACAAAATTTGTAGGTATTTTAAAAAAGATTATCAAATGTAGCTCAAACTAAGCTATGTAAAATTTTTATTAATTTATAGGTAGATATATGAAGTATGTTAACCGTGGGGTTCTGAAGGTGTACGATCGTCCCACAAACAATAAGATAACAATTGAATTAAAAATTCCGCGAGCCAACTTAAATAATTCTGACTCCTGACAGACCTATCAAGGCACAACCTATACCACTGGGATTAAAATTAAGTTTCTTTCAGGTTAGTTTTATCAACAGGTACCTATATAGTTAAAGGAAGATTTTTTTAAATTTAAACGCTGAGCTTTAAATAGGAGGTTTAAATAGGGTGCTATGAATTTACATTATGTCGTAATATTAATTGAATAATCAATCAATGGCTATGGAAGAGCGGCAGCTATCACAAGCAAACTCTTGCTTAAAGGGGGTTTCCTAAACCAGATGTGTACAAGTGATAAGTTTTTGAAATAAACGTTTTTTATTTATTTTTATTTTATTAACTAACCTAACTTAACACATTCAAATCTTCTAGAGATATTAATACTCTTTCAACTGAATCAATAACTTTCATATAGATAACTCTTTATTCAAAAAAATAATAATGTGAGAAATTTACGTTATGCGAAAAAATTTCTAATTAATTGGTCTACTTGCCACTCATTCGGAAACCAATTTGCAAATTAAGCATAATATTGTGCTCGGAGCTCCATTTTTTCACCCTTATTGAACGGAGAATTAATTAAAATTTCATTATTCAAGAAAAGATTATAACTTCCTTTCAGTCATTTGCATATTTGGCTGAAATATTTAAAGAAATCCTCTTCTAAGAGCGGTCTTATTAAATTTGTTATAAACGTTCGAGATCCTACTTCGGCTTCCAAACTTGTATTTCTTTTCCCCGGATCTCGTACAATTTTTAACCGAACTTATTTTCGGGCTCGAATGAATTTTAAGTAGTCTAAGCAACTGCTTAATTTCATGAATTTATTTTTATATTCGCTCGTCTCTAGGTATATTGAGCGTTTAATCTCATTTAAATTATTGAGTTAATATTTTTTGGAGAAACAGTGATATCATCTGAACGAAAAAACATGCTTTTAGCTCAAGTTTCTTTACTTATTGAAGTACGTAGATAGATATTTGATTAAATTAGGTACCATATTAACTAATTAAGGTTTAATATTTTATTTAGAATAACATTAATATTAAATCGACTTTTTTGATAAATTAGGTACCTTATTAACTTATGAGAAGGTTTAATATTTTATTTAGAATAACATCAATATTAAATCAACCTTCTTGATAATTTTACGGTATTTTAGTTTTTTGTATAATTGTTTTTTCTACTGCCAAGCTATTTTTTACTTTGGATAAGCTTTTGTTTGACCGCAATCTGACCATGGTAAGTGGAAAAATTATGGAGATCCTTGAGGGAGGCCTTTGTCCAGCTGTGGACGTGTTCTGGCTGACATGATGATGTGGCCGTAGGTGGTAAAAGCACACAAAACCTAGAGGGGAAACGAAGCCTAGAGCTAAAACTTTAATGCGAGTTAATTATTTTTCAAATGTAATTAAAATACCCATAACTACCACGTTTGACTAACGAATAGTATACTCTATGTGTACTTAATAAGATTCATTACAATAATTATACTTTTCTCATTAACGTTCTAAGATAGGAAAACCCTGAATCGACCAATCTGGTTACTGAGTCGCCGTAGCTTCATTTACATACAAATTGTTGCGGGTAAACTATTTAGTTGGGTCTCTTATTCGACGTTAATCACTATCGGTTTCCCACACGAACTATTAAGACTGAATTCGATCAGTTTACATTCTGTTTTTAAGTTAGTGCCATTAATTTGGAAATAGTTTAGTTGTGTATTAAATTTGTATTCATACCACAAGTGACAACAAAGCAGGCGGGTTACCTGATGGTAAGTGACGTAGCATATAGACATTAGCAATTCACTAGGGGGTTTGCCAAAGTGTTGTGCATCTTACAGATTTTCAACTTGATGGACAAAGTACCATACCACAGTGTTATCGTTTCCTCACGATGTTTCCCTTACCAAATACTCGAGATTGTAGGATTGGAACCGACGACCATCGCCGCGGTATCCAACGTCACTACCACTGAGCTATCATCGCTTTAATTAGTCATGTTATGCGTAGTCGTCATGTAAGTAGAATTTTCGCGATAGAATTTTTAACATTTAACAAATTAAAAGCACAATATTAGACATGTAAACGTTACGCTCAAGCGAACGAGCGGGGACGATATGCTCATAGACAAAAATCTAGAGAAGTGACATCGGCGCTAGGGATGTACTGACGCAACTATCTTAGTCGCATCGATTTTACGTATGCTGCACTTGTAATAATTGAACGCAATTAGATTAAATTAATATTCCAAATAATAGGTAAAATTTGTTATAAATCAACTTATTTTATTAGTTTGCCTAGTAGAGATTGTCATTAAGAAATCGTCCATTGTAACATTGCCAATGTTATTACTGTTTTTTTTTCTTATTTTTTATACGGTGCGTGCAACAATAAAGAGTTATATAGGTATCTTAATTTTGCTTAAGTCAGCTTGGCATAAATTATTTTAAATGTATTCTTAGACAATAAACATACATAAATAGACATACCTAGTCAAGCACATAAATGTTTATTATGTGTGAGAATCAAACCCTCATCCTATGGTATGGCAATGAGAGTATCTAAGCACACCAACCGGCCCGTATATTAAATTGAATACTTACCCATTCAGCCATATATCGCAAGCACTGACCGTACAAAACACAATAACGTTTTGTGCGATCGCTTGCAACTAGAAAAATATAAAAGTACCTATAGTGACATTTTCAGTTTATCAATAATGGAAACGTCATTCCAATGAGACCGCTAGGGGATAACTGACACCCGAACGGATTCGAACGCATAGATAAAGTATTATTTATTACACGCGCTGACAGTACACGGCTGGGTTCTATGAATGCTTTATTGGACCACAATTGTATTCGTGCCTCAATACCTCCAGCAAATTGAGTACTAGAAATGCTGCGGTCTGAGATAGAGATTGAACTGATTGTGTCGCGGTGCGATATAATAAACTGAGGAAACTATTCGTTGAGGGTACGGCACATCTATTCGCATTGAAAGTGGTATGCGCTGGTGGTATACCTAATTATATTATAAAACATACTTTGAGATCCGCTTTTTATAAAAACAACTATTTTGAGTTTTTTTTTTTTATGTTTAACTAATCGATTTTTCACATATCACACTAACATGTTTTATTCGAAAACAAGCACACCGGTATGTTCGAATTCAATTGATTTATCTTGATTATGCGATTTTCATAAGCTCTCTAACCTAACCTAACCACTACGCCTCTCTACATGTAGTTACTCAAATCATTGTAGGTAATTTTAGCAATTTTCAAATGAGATATTTGTCAGTAACTGGAAGCCTAGTGACAAGCACTCCGAGTTAAAACTAACTGTATTAATAACCAATAGCACCATGTGAGAGCCTCCATTAAATTTAGTATGTGCTAATGACTGATTGCACTAGCAACACGTAAAGCACGTTATGTTGATCGTTTTGACAAGAGGGTGTCTCTTTCTAACTCGCTATGGTTGTTTCTTTTCGGCACGTTAGAAGGAAGGCCTTGTCAAAACGGCCATAATTAGGTAGCGCTAGTATAGTGAATCAGGTTAATTCCAGTACTGTCACTTCACAGTCACGTCTAATTTGCACACGGTATCAAGTTTACAGTTGACACAATATAATCCGAAGGGTGTAAATCATAGGTCAGTTGCAGATATACCTTAGATCGTGACTAGAATTCATGCTTTTACAAACACGACCATAATAATACACGTCGGAAATGAAGTTTTTTTTAAAAAGGTTTTTGGTTTGATATAAGCCTCTAAGCCAATCAGAAATGAAGTGATGATGATAGTTGTATGAAGAAATCCTAGGAAGAGTTTGTGGATTTTTTATAGGTATTTATGATTCAATTATTTTGTCTTAAAATTATACTTAAAACACATTCAGATTTACTATACCTATACTTAATATCCTACTAATTGTATAAATGTGAAAGTTTTTGTTTTTGGTTATTTGTTACTCAATCACGCAAAACTGCAGAACGGATTTTGATGAAACTTGGCACACAGGTAGATATTATCTTGGATAAAAAATTGAGATACTTTTTATCCGGGGAAAAACAAGATCTCTCGGTAACGTGAAGCCGCGGGGGACAGCTAGTATATTACGTTCTAGTAAGCTAGTACGAGTAAGTGCAACACTATTTCTATCTCAATTCCAGTTTCATCGAACAATCTCAATTATGCATGGGATTAAAGCGAGACCGTAATTGGTTGTGGTTGTCGGCCGCATTTAATTCTTCTCTAATAAGGAAGTCTACTCTGTGACACCGTTCGTTTCAATAAGATACTATTTTTATATCAAGATAATTTCTCGGTTACTTTAATTTACCTCAAAGTATTTTAGGTTGGTTCTATTATGAGATCTCGATTTTTTATCGGAACAATTTCAAACCTTTGATCCAAAAACTGATAAAATAAAACATTTAAAGTAGTAAGTGAAATTTCTATCAATCAAACTTTGGATAGAGACACACCTATTTTTCCATCGGTGATTTTGGAAATGTCTGCCAATTTCAAGTTTTTATTATTTTATGATATACCTATTCACTTTATATCATATTCACTGTACCTAATTCTATAGATTACTATTTTTGCCGCCATAACACGCAAATATTGTCAGTGAGATAATAATAATAAATAATAATAAAAGTAGCTTTATTTCAGAAATCATTTTAACAAAATTTACGCCGAGACTTCCCAGTAAGTAATCAAAGATACTTGTGTTGGGAATGACTCGCAACTTCCCAATTGGATTACAAAGATTTCTCGTATTTATATATATTTTACAGATTTTAAATAGAAAAAAATTTAATTAATAGAACAAAGTAATATTATTAAAGGTTAGTTAGAGTGTGTGCGTGTCTTCATGTGTGTTTGTGTGTGTGTGAATATATGTAGATTTGGTGTATGTGTATATGTATGTATATGTGTGTGGGTGTGGGTGTGGGTGTGTGGGTGTATGTGTGATGCCTATTTAGGACTATGTATTTGTGCGAGTACTCCTTTCCATTCAGTTTATGTTATTCTAATAAGTAGACTCTCAACTTCCTCGTATGTTTTTAATTTTAACCAATCAGTCACTACTATTTTACATTTGTTTAGTTGCATAGGATAGATATCAAGTACACTATTAATTTTATTGTAAAGATAAGCGGACTGGTTATCAAACTGACGACTAGCAAAAGCAGTGCGAACAGGATACGATGTTGCAGCAACGGCCTTTCTTCGCTTATTTGCCTTAGCATGGTCGAACTGCAATGATTTATGATATTTGAGTATTAGATTAATAATGTACAGTTTTCTCACTGACAAAATGCCACTGATCTTGTACAGGGTATCTGTAGGAAACCTATATGGCTTTGAGTACATGACTTTAATCAGAGATCTTTGCGCTCGTTCAACGTTTAGGAAACTGGTCTTGTTCGCACCTCCCCACACCGTGATGCAATAGTTAATAATGGATTGTGCCATAGCAACGTAGATTCTATTTAAAAGAACGGACTCCATCACGTGCCTCAATGACTTAAATAACCATATTAGTTTCCTAATTCTGTTCATAGTTACTTCAATATGAGAGTGCCAGCTTAGTCTCTGATCTACCATTATACCTAAGTATTTTGTACAGGTCATCTTTTGTAAAGCTGGACAATCGCAATTTAGAGACATAACGTTTGAGCAACTATGAATTTTGATGCAATAACCATCTCCAGGCTGGGAGGCAATATTGGAAGTGAAACAGATAAATAATAATTATTGAATGTAATAGGTGTAAGTTGTTTTTGAAAAGAGTAATTGCTGAGTTTATTGCCGGCTCTTCTCAGCAAAAACAACCTTTCGAACCGATCATTTAGAGTCTGACTATTCATAAGTGTCTGAGAACGTCTATTTGGATGAATAAACAATTTCATTTCAATAAACAATAAATTTAGTCATGTTCAAATTATTATTTTTAAGAAAGGTCCATAAAACTCTATGATGAAGCACAACTTATAAATATCTTAAGCACGAATAATAACATACAATATTTGTGTGCCTACTGACAAAATGCACAGTTATTTTGGTATAACGTTACAATATTAAATTCTGTGTCTTGGAGAAAAAAGCAATCCGCGTCAACTCTTCCTATTTTTGTCTCTCTCAGCCACCATGAATGACACTTATTGCCGTCTCTCTTCTTCTCCATTAAGTGTCAGTATGGCCTCTTGAAATATTCTGTTTTAATGAATAAATTGTGTGCTAAAACTGACTTTGGTGTTCGTTATTCCTGTGGGCAACAGTGGACTGTATTTTTAATTGTTTTGAATGCTAGTTTATATTTGATAAGATTATTTTTAAAGGATTTAATAATGAAAGATGTAATTTGACTCGAACGCAAAGTGTGTATATTTTTTAATATTTTTACATTCAGTGTTGCAACTACAACAAAAAAATAATGTGCTAAACATACTCCCAACGGCAAAGAAAATAATATAATAATATATGAAACATATTTTATACATTGACTCTAAATTTTATTGAACTTTTACCCTTTAACAAAATAACTATTCAATTACTTAATAAAAGGTGAAACAAACATTAACAAAACCAAACCAAATTCTAATCTCATTTGTATATAAAATTTTTAGTTGTTCAACATGTTTTCATTTAAGTACATCATACAACATCAGTTAGTATAACATGTAAAGAAATATCTTAAGTAAAGTAATTATATAAAATTAATTTTCATCTAATGGTAATAAACATACCTTATGTATGGAACGCAGATAGGTACCTTTATTTGTTTTTAATTCTAGTACTCTTACTTTACCATCAGGACCAGCTTTGACTGATAAGACCTTAGCCATAGGCCATTTTAACGGTGAAGTATTATTTTCAATTAAAATCACAAGAGAACCGACTTTTATATTGGGAAAGGATTTTTGCCACTTGGGTCTGTTTTGTAGTAATACTAAATACTGCTTATGCCAAGCTTTCCAAAAACATTGTTGCATTTTTGTACATAAATTCCAAAATCTTAAACGATTGTTTGGTACTTCAGTCATATCTGGTTCTGGATAACAATTCAATGGTGCCCCTGTTAGAAAATGACCTGGGGTGAGATATGACAAATCTGTTGGATCTGACGACATGGGTGTTAATGGCCTTGAGTTGAGAATTCCCTCAATTTCCACCAAAACAGTATACAGCTCCTCAAAGGTTAGAACTGTATCACCTACCACGCGTTTGATGTGATATTTGGCACTTTTTACGCCTGCCTCCCACAAGCCACCAAATACAGGGCTGTAACTAGGAATGAATTTAAACTTGATGCCCAGATTACTTGAAAAGTTTATGACTGAGTTTTGGTGAGTATTGAGAGATTGTAAATAGTACAATTCTTTTAATTTGTTATTAGCACCCTTAAAATTAGAGCCATTATCACAAAACACCTCACTAGGAATATTTCTCCGTGATATAAATCTTTTAAAAGATGCTAAGAATGATTCCGTAGATAAATTAGAAACTAATTCAATGTGCATAGCCTTAGTAGCAAAACATACAAACAAAGCCATATAAGCTTTCGTAACTATAGCCCGCCTTACACGCGATTGCTTTACTTGAAATGGACCGGCAAAATCAACACCAACCTTTTGAAAGGGGCGTGCTGGAGTGACACGTTCTTTCGGTAAGTTTCCCATTAACTGCTCTGCACACTTAGCTTTTAATTTAAAACATTTTATACATTTATAAATTACCTTTCTTATTTCTCTATGAGTGTTTATAAGCCAAAAAAATTGATGAAGGCTACTTAGAACAAGCTTATGTCCAGCATGATGTAATTTAATATGTTCATTCATTATAATTAAGTGAGTTATGTTTGAATTCTTAGGTAGAATAATTGGAAACTTTTGAGCATAAGGAAGGTTTGACTCTTGCAATCTACCACCGACCCTTAATATTCCTTTACTGTCAAAAAAAGGGAATAAACATTTTAAATTACTGTTTATATGCCTTTTACTTTTTAAATTTAAAATTTCCTCTTTGAAATGGATTTGTTGATCATGTTTTATAATAGTTAACAAAGCTTCATTTAACTCTTCGGGTTGCAAACACTCATCTTTTATACGATGATTATTATCTTTATGTTTACAATTATTAATAAACCTCTGCACATAGGCTAGAACACGTTTCATTTTAGTAATGGTAGAATACTTGGAAAATAGATTAATTTCAGGTAATTGTTGTGATAAACATGACTTAGATACCCTTTTCATTTCAGGTATATTTTGCATTTCATAGTAGTGCTTGCTTGGAGTTTCATACCTAACATTATGCATGTAGTCCGGACCATGAAACCACAAATTGGAATCTTTTATTAACATAGGGCTCATGCCACGCGAGATGATGTCTGCTGGATTATCAGAACTGCATACATAGTGCCAAGCAAACAAACAAGTGTCCTGTATGAATTTAACTCTATTAGCAACATAGGCTTGCAATTTAACAGGTTCTGTAAGTAGCCATGCTAACACTATCTGTGAATCAGAATACAATGTCACTGTTAAGCAATTAAGTTTTTTACATAAATTAGAATATACTTTGTTCATAAGCTTAGCCAATAGAACTGCGCTGTTAAGCTCAAGGCGAGGAATTGTAAGCACTTTATTTATAGGCTTTATGCGCGATTTTGAACATAATAAATCCATGCTAACATTCCCATGCTCATCCACAACTCTCAGGTATATGCAACAGCCATATGCAAGCTTGGATGCATCTGAAAACCCTATCAACTGGAGCTGCTTTGGTCCGGCAATGTTGATACCTCTTTTTATAGAAATTACAGGCATCTCTATTAATTACATTAAAAGTTACTACATTCCTCATGTAAATTTGATGGTAATGTTTCATCCCAAGAGTATTTTGACATACATATTTTTTGCATTATATTTTTAGCTGTAACCAAAATGGGACCTACTAAACCCAAGGGGTCATAGAACTTACTGATCATGCTGAGAATCTCCCTTTTTGTAAATTTAATAGGCAGTTCACATTTAAGGCTTTGAATTTGAAGTAAATCTTCACTAACATTATAGTCTAAACCTAATGTTTTGGTATTACCTGCTGCTTGAGATAAGCTATGATTTTCATTAAGATGTTGATGACTTTCAGGAATATCCTGCAATATCTCAGGGACATTTGAGAACCATTTGTGAAGCTGAAAGCTGCCTAACTCTAATAAATTCACTAACTGTCTTTTTGCTTCCAATAAAGAATGTTTATCTTGTAGAGATGTTATGACGTCATCAACATACATATTTTCTTTTAAAATAGTAGCAGCAAGTGGATATTCAGTTTCATACCGGTTGGCCAGCTCTATTAGACACCTGGTAGCTAAATAAGCAGAGCTTTTAAGTCCATATGTGACTGTTTTTAACTGTATACATTGTACTGAGTTTGTTTGAGATGGTGTGACGTCATCACTAGATGCACTATTATTTGTAACATCAGCAGGCCTCCATAAAATATTTTGAAGTGACCTATAGGCAGGAGAAATTTGAACAGCCCTATACATCTTTTTTATGTCACAAACAAAAATATAATTATGTAATCTAAATGAAATCAAAATATCAAACAAATCATTTTGAACTGTGGGACCATTCAATAAAATATCATTTAAAGAAGTGTTACCCACTTTCATTCCCCCATCAAAAACAACCCTTAACTTGGTAGTTGTGCTATTCTCATTAAACACAGCATGGTGAGGTAAGAAAAAAGTGGGACTTTTATTTATATCATAAGTTGATAAATCAATATACTTAGCATGCCCAAGATCTAGATATTCATTAATGAATTTATTATATGTTGAAAATAATTCAGGATGCCTTTTAAATTTTTTCTCAAGACTATTGAATCTTTGTGAAGCCATATAAAATGAGCTGGATAAATCAACCTCATTCAATGGTATTTTTAATGGCAAAGCAACTTCAAACTTTTTATCTTTTAATGAAACTGTACTTTGAAATATGGATTCACAAAGTTCATGCTCTGTTTTATTTTCATTGAAAACTTCTGGTACTGTTTCACATTGCCAAAATTGTTTGAAAGACTCACTAAAAGGTTCAATAGAAGTTTCATTGAGAGACTCCTTCATACTAATGTGAAGATTTGTAAAACAAGTAGTTGTGTTGCAATACCTGGGTATGGATGAGGACGGAATGTTGCCGGCAATTACATAACCAAAGTCAGAATTTTGAAGGTATGGTCCATGCTCAGCAAGCTGTATTTTTTCAGGGTGTAATGCCTGGAAGAATATCTGTGCATCTAAAAGTAGTTGTACCTCATTAGGAATGTGAAATTCATCATCCGCAAGCTCAACACCGCTTGGTATGCATAAGTGTTTGGAATTTATTTGAAAATGTGGAAGTTTAGGAGAAATTTTATCTACCACTGCACAATTTGTTGTGAACTTAACATTTGATTTTAATGTAAATACATCAATTTTAATAGTATTTTTAATTTTACATGAAGAGTTACCTATACCATTTAGATTAGTTGTCATATCTTGCACATTGCCTTGCACAAGCTGTGATAAATGTTTTGTTATACACGAAACCTGGCTGCCGCTATCTAAAATGGCACGTACTATTATACTTTGACCATCCTTACCAATTATTTTTACTTTAACAGTAGGTAAAAGTTGATAATTTTGATTGTGATTGGAAAGGAAACTGACTTGTTCATTGTTCTGATGCTGATCATTATCATGAAGTAAAGTACTATGAGCATTGTGGCAAATGTTGCAACGGAACTTGTAATTGCATTTACTTTTATGAGAATTTAAGCAGAGTTGACACAAACTATTACGTTGAACATGGTCAGCACGTTGCTTGACAGAACTGAATTTAAATTTATCACATTTAAAAAGCTTATGAGGTGATAATTTGCAAAACTTACAGTTGTCAGATGGTATTTGACTTGTAGCTGTTAAAGTTGTACGTGGAGTAGAAGTACACTTGTTTCCTTCAGCGCTCAGTTCTTCTAAAGCTGATGCTCTCCATTCTATAAATTGTATTAGGTCATTTAGATTTTTATAATTTTTAGTTTGCTTTTCAAATTGGTAAGCACGGTTGGAGTACATATCAAGTTTTTTTACAATGATACATATTAAAATATTATTATAAGATTCTACAGGTTCACCAAGATTTTTAAGAGCACATATTTGTTGTCTTATAAATGATATTAAAGATTTTAAGTTGGAAGGGCTACCCTTTAACAAAGGCTTATAATCTAATATCTCATTTAATGTGATGAGAAATGAGTTTTTCTTCGTTGTCATACCTGTCTAAGAGTATTTTCTTAGCCTCCTTGTAGTTTTCATTAGTTGGTGGTATTCTTTTTATTAAATCCAAAGCTTCCCCTGCGAGAAAGGTTCGTAAATAGTATAATTTTTGAGCAGGTGATAACTCGATGTTGCTGTCGACAGTGGCCACAAATAAGTCCATAAAAGGCTTGAAGTCTGCATACTTCCCATCAAAAATAGGTATGTTTACAGGAGGAAGTTTGGTTGAGCTATGCGCCAGGACAGTTGAAGGAGAAGAATCTGCATCAATACGAGCCAATTGCCGTTGAATTCTTGCTAAGATTTCATAGTATTTGTTCTCAACCTCTGCAACATCTTCTTGCAAGTCGTCCGATACTAGGGAAACGCTGATGTTAGTTTCTATGTATGAAGCATATGCACTCCTGACTGCATTTTCCCTGACCTTTAGTTGTTCCGATTCCAATTTGCAAAAGTCCGGACTGTTGGTGAATATGAATACACGTGTAATAGTGCCTTTAAAACCACTTCGAACGCAGATGAGGCGTTTGCCTTCATCCTTAGAAGACATTTTAGTTGTATAAATGTTAGTTGATACGGAATAGAATCACACAAAATGCACAAAATGGCGAATAGACGCTTTCCAGTTGTAAAAAGTACTCGGTGATTGATATTGCGCACACGATCGAACACGATGCAAACACGATGCGAAGCGATGCGTCGATTTTTGTAGTTACTTACGCGTTGATTGGTTGCATGGCCTGCCGCGGATTGCAAGCAGACTTCCGCCAGCAAAAATTGCATGGACAGCAGCACTTTTTTAAAGGTAATCTTACCAAAATTTTGAAGCTCGATGGACCAAAATATGTGGGCAACAGTGGACTGTATTTTTAATTGTTTTGAATGCTAGTTTATATTTGATAAGATTATTTTTAAAGGATTTAATAATGAAAGATGTAATTTGACTCGAACGCAAAGTGTGTATATTTTTTAATATTTTTACATTCAGTGTTGCAACTACAACAAAAAAATAATGTGCTAAACAATTCCTACTCTCAGTTGGTTCTTTGAAAAAACAATTTTTATTATTTGTCGAAAGTTTGTAATATAGCTCTATGATTGAATAAATATCGTGAATAAAAATGAAAGATTTATTCATTGCGACTAGAAAACTCAAAGATTTTTTAACTTGATTGTAAACTACAACTGAAAACCTGGTCTGAAAAAAAAAGACTGTGCGGTTCAGCGGTTTAAGCGTGAAAGGATGGCATACAGACAGACAGAGCTACTTTCGCATTTACAATATTAAAGTAGAGATTTATATCAACACTGAAAAGATGTTAAAAAAGGCGATGATAGCTCAGTGGTAAGTGACGTCGAATACCGCGTCGAAGGTCGTGGGTTCGAATCCTACAATGAGCTTGAGCCTTCGGTGAAGGAAAACATCGTGAGGAAACCATAGCACGGTGGCAGGGTACTTTGTAGTACCCGACTGGCTGGCTACCACCCTCAAGTTGAAAATCTGTCGCCAAGCACAGTTCCGACAGCTGCACTTGAGAGCCAGTTCCCATCTAGGCTTTGTGTGCTTACCACCTTCGGCCACATCATCACTTACCATGGTGAGATTGTGGTCAAACACAAGCTTATCCAGAATAAAAAAAATAAAAAAAAGATTTAAAACCATAGTCATACACTTCTTAAACAAGACATAGTTCATGACAGCGTGGGTATTTATAAGTTTTTATTAAGATCTACAAAAGCTCGTAAATTGTACTGTAATAGATTATAAGGTGTTTTCCACTGAGACCAAAAATCCCACTTTATTTTACTGGAAATAAATTAGAAGCAAGTCGTAATTATCTGAAATTGCTCTCCAAAATTATAATCATAATACTAATTAAGGCATTAATAAACTTCGAAATATATCAGGAATATCTCAGAGGATCAAGGGTAATTATTATATCGATATCCCTAATAATGGTTGTGTAACTTGGTAATAAAAAGCGAGATTACGAACATAGCGTCATTTCAAAATGCGAGAAACTCCAGCTTTACATGGAAGCATAATAAACCAACTTTGCTACTGGAAGTGTAAAAATACCTAACCTTACCTCCAAAACGACTGAACAGATTTTTGTTTTTGATATTTGTCGGATGGAAAAAATAATAATTTAACCCTTTAAAATTTAAATAACATCCTTGACAAAAAGATAATACTTTTGTATTTGTACGAAGTTTTTACATGGTATAAAGATAATGTGAAATCTTATTGCAAAACATACATAATGTTTTGGCACTTTGTTTATCTCGAAGGTGATAAGGCTTTTGAAATATTTTTCTATTTCACTGCTATTATAAAATTATGAAAGTTTGTTAGGATGTGAATGTGTGTTGAATGATTTTAATGAAACTTGACACAGGTAGATCAAATTCTGGAAAAAAACATGGGATACTTTTTATCATGAAAAAATATAATTAAGATCATTTTGAAATTGCGGGGAACGGCTAGTAAATAATACGGACAGACCTAAGAATAACAAGTTTTACTTTGAAATTATCTGGCTAACCGTCAATAATTAAATTAATTCTTCCAGTTCGTCTTTAGATCTGGGTGTAAGACCTCGTAAAATGTGTTATAATTTCCTCAGTTCCAACTGGAGAGTAGGGAAGATGGTCTTGTACGGATAAAATGGTTGTTCAGTGCAGAAATCCAACTGAAAGTCGGGCCTTAACATTTATATTACTAGACCCAAGACTTTTGGAAGGTTTCCTTAGTGGGAATTCCGTTCTTTCGCATTCTTCGCAATCTTGTTCCTTTCAGCAATAATGATTACAAAAACGGTAACGTTTATTAAACTTTTCAGTTTGTTTGGAAAATTCCACGCCGTGGATGTTGTTTTATGTAATAGATTTCCTTTTTACTTTGAAATGGAGCCCGCTTCACAAATAAATGTGATTGTATACGTCCGAGTTGATTTGCCATTTCAGTTGGATCCCCAAGTTTTATCACTTCCCCAAAAAGATATAAAGTATTTTAAATTGCTTTGTGCATAGTACTGACGAAGGAAAATTCATTTGTTTTTGTTTGTTTTATGCTCTCTAGAGAAATGCTAATCTGAAGATACTCTGAAATTCCTACTTGTATATTTGTTTCCGTAGATATCTTGTGTTTATCTTTAGTCGGAGAAATAGAAAGACGAGTCACCTCGTTATTTTATTGTGACAATTGATATTTTTCATAGATCTTAGATTAATCAACCAATAAAAATGGGGTACTAGTTAGAAATATAAAAAATACCACAATATCATTTGTGGAAAAAAGAGTGCTTACGATAAGCACTCTTTTTTATTCTGTTATCTTTAATCTTACTGAAAGTTGCTGTTGCTATTGATCGATATAGTTGGAAGCCATTTTTAACTTTATGTGGTTGGAAAGTTTCGAATAGCAAAAGAGTAAATAAACCGTATGCAGATCAACCCCACGTGTTACAGTTACATGCTGCTGGAATGGTAGCTGAAAATAGCAGCCAAAAACACTATTTGGAATCTACAGTGCAACTTCCAGTAGAAAACTTGATACTGGTTCAAAGTTTGATGCCGTCGTCGTATTTAGTCTACGATGCGCTAATTGTTTCCAGCGAAAAGCGATTTTGGCGCTGAAAGTTTGGAAACAAAAAGTGTTTGTTTTTTGAACCATTACTTTGCCTCTCTAGGCAATCCCACATTTCAGTGAAAATAAATCTATGTAACTTTATGTAAATTACATAGATTTAAATCAATGCCCAAAATAATGTTAAAATAATTGGTACAATTGGTACATTGGTTAAACAGTAAAGTTTATTGCATAATATAAGTATATTTACATAAATAATATATGTGACATTGGTGTAACTGGACAAATAACCTTGTATGCTGACGACACTTGTTTATTTTACTTCGGGAACACAGTGAACGATATTATTTCGATAGCACAAGATGATCTTAATAAACTATATATATGGTTTAACTGTAATCTTCTGACAATCAATACATCTAAAACCTCATACATCATATTTTCAGCAAAAAATAAAAAAATATCAAATTTTACCCCACTTACAATAAATAATCAAAGAATTCAAAGAAGTAACTGTGAAAAATACCTGGGACTAAGGTTAGATAGTAAATTATCTTGGACTCCTCACATCAGTCATATAACTTCTAAAATTATGGCGCTTATTGCAAGCCTACGAAAATGTATTAGTAATATTCCTCGTAACATTAAATATACAATATATAACTCACTTGTAAAATCTCACCTTGTTTACCTGATTGAAATCTGGGGATGTGCACCTCAATCAACAATTAAAGACCTTCACATAGCTCAAAATAAAATTATAAAACTGCTTTTCAATTACGACTTTCTTACTCCAACAATAAAACTATATAATGAAACAAAATTAATGAGTATTAAACAACTGTATGTCTACAATACTATAATTCTTATTCGGAAAATTATTGATAATACCATTAACTCTCAAATAACACTTGCTCAAAAGTCACACAAGTATAACTTAAGAAACAGAAATAAATTAATAACTAACGTACCTAGAACACAATATGGAAAAAAGAATATAAATTTTGAGGGTGTTCAAATATACAATGAGGTCCCTAAACATATAAGAGACATAAAGTCAATAAATCTATTTAAAATTAAATTAAAAGAATATGTGAAAATAAATCCAAATAAATTTTTACTGTAAATTGAACATTCTGTCGGTACCTACATAACTTTTTATTTTTATTTAAATAATTTTCAAGCACATTTGAGCTTATTTATAAATAATATGCAGTTAATATGAGGATGTAACCCTGAAGTTCTGTTTTATCTTTTTTAATTTAGATGTGTTGATTGTCTAAGCTCGCTAACAACCTTCGTTTTTTAATACTTTGAATGTTTTCTTTTCATTTTTATTTCTATCTGAAAACTGTCTAAGTAATTTGTTTGGTTTTCAACTAATTTTTTGCATTGTTATTTATTTTTAACATAGTGGTTAATTCTTGGACGTGTATTTAAAATATTTATAAGATAGATTGTAAATTCTCATTAAGTGAACTCTGTTCTTTTGAGAAATAAAGCTTCTTTGAACCTAAGTATTTTCGACAGAAGATACAGTGTGAATTTGTCAAGTGGGCACCTATGGTCAAATTGTTAAATAAATGGTAACCCGTTGATTTAGAAAAAATATTAATCAACCTATATTATTACACCAACCGGTAATTTTGCGATAATAGCATATATATATAAAAGTGCTCAATTTTTTATTAAAGTATTTTTTGTATTTTTTTCATCTTTGGCCTCGAGACTCCTTTCAGCATTTTTCGCTATTCCATTAATTCGGACATCGGCGCTCATTGATAAATTCAGCCTGTTATAAGTATCAGACCAGTTGGCGTGGTTAGTAAGGCTTCCTGTCACGCCGCAGTCGTGGGTTCGATTCCCAGCCAGGATAGACATTTTTGTGCATAATATGTAATTATAAGTAATAATATTGTACTATATTAGTTTTCTGTTTTCTGTAGTAAAAGCTCTGCTTAAATTGGGATCAAATTTCTGAATGTGAAAAAAAACTTCTGAGGAAAAAGTGTTTCTTTTTCATATAATTACTAATTAACCGACTTCAAAAAAAGAGGAGGTTCTCAATTCGACTGTATGTTTTTTTTTTAATCTACATTAGGTATTTAAATGATGAACGTATTAATTGTAAAATGTTGACAATATTACTTGTAACATTTTTCGTGATGTAATTAATGAATACCTAATTATTTTGCCCCAAATACGACTCAGGGGAATTTCATTCAAAATCATGTTATTAAGGCGATGATAGTGTAGTGGTAATGATGTCACGCTATAGTCGTAACATTGCATTTTTCGTACAATAAGCATATGTTGTAGGTGATTTTAAAAAACGTGAAAATACATAGCATGCTAGAGTACGTTTAGTACACCCTTATCTGGCTGACTCAAGCTGAAATCAAATCACTCCCTTTTTATTATTTACAAACTTAACACCTTTGGCTTCATTAGGTACTTGCCATGTTAAAGTGGTGGTTTAATCTATAGCTAGCAAGTGAATGTTTAGTTAAAAGTGAAAGAGTATTTTATTTTTAATCTGTACTAATATTATAAAGAGGAAAGATTTAATTTGCATTGAATAGGCTTTGAAACTACTGGACCGATTTAAAAAAACTTTCACTATATTTTGTTCCGGGAAAAGATAAGATCCCACGGGAACGCGGGTGAAACCACGGGGGACAGCTAGTTAAATATAAACAAGAAAATTGAAGTGTATGTTCGCTACATAATTGTATTTATTTATTTCAATTAAATATCCTAAAGCTATTGATTGTGAAATCTGTGCTACGAATAATCCAAACTGTAGCGCGAGGTACGTAGCGCGCCCGCGTAGCCAGTGCTACCGCGGCGTCGTAGCAAGTCGGACGCGAGTGCTACGACGGATTGCGTCATCAACGGGCGTGAGTCGTAACCGGGTGCGAATCGTAACCGTACGCGAATCGAGTCTAAGCCAGACTTATTTATTTCCTGACCATGTTTTGTGACTTTGTGCCGATTGTGTTGTGCTCCTGTGTTAATTAAAAGCATTTTATTCAATTTATTTTCTGGTACAGGTAAAGATTTTGATGTGATCGTAAAATTTCCTTTCGCTACTACAGCAGCTACAAATAAAGTTTTTTTTTATTTGGACATTAGAAACCGCTTGAATTTTATAGACTGGTACTAAGGGTTTCAAGGTAATTCATAGGTACAAGCCGTTCTGGGAACAAATATAAAAGGTAGCGCAACCTGTCAATAATAAATTATTACCTCAACATTCAAAAGTTACTTAGAAATGTTATACCCAAAGGGATTACAGTAGTTTTAATACTCATCAGCTTTTAAATACCTTTCAATTAGCTTTATTTAATAATAAATTATGATTTTGAATTCCAATAATTATATAATATATCTAGCTGTCCCCGCGGTTTCACCTGCGTTCCCGTAGAAACGGCGTTCCCTTGAGATTGCTTGCTGTATGAAATATACTTTATGACCTTTATGACCTACCGAATATACATAAAAAAATCATAAAAATCGGTCAAGCCGTTTTGGAAGAGTTCGGTTACTAACACTGTAACACGAAAATTTTATATATACCTACAGATCAATAAGTTTATAGAAGATTTAAAAAAATATAACGGCATGATTAAGGTTTAAATACAAAGGCATGATTAAGGTTCAAAAAAACTATATTCTCGTATCAATTAGAATATATACTCGTAAGTGTATTTCAAATAGAACAGAAACTACGCAATTTATTTATAAAATAAATAGCTCCCGTAATTGCCAATTATATATTTCAAGCCATAATTGTACGCTTTTGAAGAGCTATGAAACGTTAGCTTCATTAAAAATCATCAATCGAACAATTTTCTCATCTTATTCACTTCAAAACATTATGGCCCATATTATTTTTGTTTATAAATGTTTAAATTTATACAACAAACATTGATTTTCTTGCAATCATAATGATATAACAAAGTGATTATTTAATAAACCCAAAGGACGAACTGATGATGCTGAACGTTCCAATCAAAGGAAGCATCAATGAAAATCTGATATGTAGAGACATTCATTCAACTAATTAATTCAGAAATATTTTGTATTGTATAAGAGTCATACCATTATATTTTTTCCTACAAAAGATATACTTATTTTTAATCACAATATTCCCAAGATAAGTGGATTCTTCTTCTTCAAGGGTTTGAACCAACCTTTTCACCAAAATTTATGTCGTTGCGCTGTGTCACGCGTGCCTATTCATTGTTTGTGCTTGAAGCCAATAAACTTCTTTTTGACATTCCAAATTTATTAGTCTAGAAAGTTAAAACATTACTTAAATGTTCCATAGCCAAAATTAAAGGATATACTATTAACTCTAATACCTGACGTGCGTAGTTTGAATAAACAAAAGATCCGTAATATCTGCTGTATCTAAACTATATATTTTAGGAAAATATCAAAAATAGTATAATTTGTTACAATTGTATTTAATATTGTAACTTATTGTGGAAGAAATAAAGTACATTTTTATCATTATCATTTATCAATAATGCTGTTGTCAAGAATCTAATAATCTAAAGTGAGACAAGTGCAACTGCCGAAACACACCGGTTAAATGATTTTTTACTTCTGGATAAGCTTGTGTTTGACCGCAATCTCACCATGGTAAGTGCTGATGTGGCCAAAGGTGGTAAGCACACAAAGCCTAGATGGGAACTGGCCCTTAAGTTCAGCTGTCGGAACACACCGATAGGGTTTTTTAGGGTAGCCAGCCAGTCGGGTACTACAAAGTACCCCACCAACGTGATTTAGTTTCCTCACCAAAAGCTCAAGCTCATTGTAGGATTCAAACCCACGATTTTCGTCATGGCTTTCGACGTAACTACCACTGAGCTATGGTCCCTTTACATATACATTATCTTACCTTACGTTACCTTTACATACTATATTTCTGTAAAGAAGTAAGGAGCATAATCTTTGTGAAAAAGAATAAAAGAGTTTATGAACTTTATTCTTAACATAAGATGTTACACTTGAATTTATTACCCTAAGAATTGAATCCGTATTTTTCAATCATTCATTCAAGCTAACTCAATTTATTTGGGATTCGAATAAAAACATGGTAACATAAAAATAAGCTTCATTATTTTTATCTATGATTGGAGCGACCCACTTTCCCCTTGGATGCGTCGAATCAAATCATGAAATATCCAGTTTCCAATTTTCTAGGGAGAAATACAACATGAGCTTTGGTTATGAAACAATCACTTAAAATAAATGAAACAATGTTTTTTTTGACAGAATTTTGGTAAGGATATTAGGTATGTTTTGTATCAATAGGTGTATATATTTATTTTATTTTAGTTATTCTTCTTCTTCTTCTATTCCTTATCCCACGCTAGGTGGGGTCGGCACAACATGTTTTCCTCTTCCACTTTCCTCTATTTTAGTTATTATTTACTTAAAAAGGTAAAATTTTGCTGATTATAAGATAGTAAGATTCACTGATCATGATTTATTATTATTAAAAAATACATTTATTACATTAAATACTCACATTTGTAGACACCGTACGTCGCAGACTTGTAAATTATGTAAAATGGTTATTTTTATTAGTTTTTCTCGTAGCCAACTGGGCGTGAATACCATATGTTTTTAACAATAATCTACACTCGTGTATGTCTGTCCGCGACAACACATTTTCACCCACTCTTCTTGATATGAAAAGATTAAATTTTACACATAATTTTTACTTAACATAATATTTATTATTAATTATTATGTAATTAGGTCATCTAATGGACGTAATATAGCGTAACAAAAAATAATTTATATCCTTCTCCACGTTACCCAAGCACTGAGCATAAATATTTGAATACGGGACTTTAATCACAGTTTACAGAAAAACGTCATAAAAGAAAAACGGATATTAATTGTTATAGAGAAAATATGAGTAAATAAAATATCTTGTTAAATTTACCCATCCAGGACGTTAAATTAGTATTGTGGACATTATCAGTTTATTTTGCGTAGGTGTCGGTTTCAATATGGCCTCCAATTTTTTTTTCTGTCTTGTGGAACTATTTTACATAAACTCCGAAGTATTTTTTTACTACCCTATTTCATATTGACTTTAAGTTTTGGAGGTACAATTATTCAAAAGTTACACGTTTAAAAAATAATCAGCCAAGTGTGTATCCACGCACGCAAAGTGTCGGATTCCATAGAACA
Source organism: Ochropacha duplaris (assembly GCA_951361185.1). Classification (NCBI taxonomy): domain Eukaryota; kingdom Metazoa; phylum Arthropoda; class Insecta; order Lepidoptera; family Drepanidae; genus Ochropacha; species Ochropacha duplaris. The sequence goes on along the minus strand of OX592702.1, from coordinate 8,651,655 downwards.
TAATATATAAAGTGGCAAATAAAGTTGTAGTTTACAAAGTTTATTTAATCAGCAGTAAATATAAGTTTGTATTAAAGTTTTTTTATAGCATTATATATAACCATATATATCTAAAAATCTCCAAAACTACGAAACCTATCTTATAGAAAACATTTTATATGGAAAGTGTATTCAAGTTCTACTATCGTACATTAATTGTCTCCAAGTAAAACAGCTGTGACGGTATGCGGACAAAATGGCTGTGAAAAACGGAAAGACGGACATAATGATATCATAAGGGTTCCGTTTTTTGCCATCTAGCTACGGAACCCTAAAAAATATAACCGTCACTTTGATGCTAGAGTTCGACCCTCTAGTATGGAATAGGTTGTTTGTTTTGGAATTAGTAACTCAAAAAGACCACATTTGAAAATTTTATGTTGAGTTTGCCAAGCGAACAAAAAAAATTACGATTTATGACATACCTAGTTTTCGTAAAATGGATTAAGATATTATTAATACCCACATGTTTTTAGTATATTTTTAACAACGTAGAAACGTTTTTTATGCTTGTATTTCTAATAAACGTGGTTGTTTTAAGGCGTTTTTTACAAATACATCAAAAACTTTTTAATATACTTTTGTGTTTATGTTTGAGCCTTTTACGGGTGTTTTGAAGTAGATTATATAAAATAACAGCTTTCAAGTCTGAAAATAATTCAATCTACATGTTAAATGAATGTAATTATTTTTAAAAATATCTCTCAAATATTTTGCAAGTAACTGATTTACTTATATGTGGTTTACGGTTCCAAAAATAGTTTAAGTATAGTAAATTTCGAAACATTATAAGTAATATATATATATATATATTAATTTATTCGGCGTAGTTACAACTTTTTCAGAGGCCGCGCCAAGTTATTCGTTTATTCAAAAAATATCCATCCACGCAAAATGGCTTGAAGTATTAAGATTAATCAGAAACTTTTCAAGATATATTGGAAAAGGTATTATTCATTTTGATAGAATTCAATACTGTATTTTTTTCGGCTTTACGCTTCATTGTTAGACTTATAGGAACTCTATAAAATAGGTAAAGACTGGTGAATTTGTTATAAAGTTTGATACTGTTGATTTAAGCAGCTAAAAAAGTTTTCTGTCTTACTCTTTTATATTTAGAAAAAAAAATGAATATTACATTCCTTTAAATCCTTTTGATACTATTGTTTACATTACATACAAAAAAATAATTAATTGATTTTACTAAAGACAAAAATGTCTGGGAACAGAAAAGTATGAATTTACTTTATGTACCTATCAATACACATAAAATAAAGATATAGCTATATAAACAAATAGTGCGTCGCCACATGCCAGTCATGTTTTATACACTGCGACAACTTTACAGATTATCATGGAAAGTATTATACCCATTGTATTGAACAAAGAAAAAAATGTTTTATCAATAAATCTGGACTAAGAAACATGTTTTAGCCCATAAATTTAAAGCGATGATAGCTCGTGAGAGAGCTCGATGAGAGCTTGAGCTTTCGATGAAGTAAAACGGTAAGTATACGTATGTTATTACATAGACAGTCAGCTCAACATAATATCATATTATTAGGCCACCCTTCAAACAAAATAATTATCAGTCGAAACCATGGACTCGTTAAAAATGAAAAGGGGTTTACGTCGTGTAAGCCGAATCTAATGGTAAAAAGCTTATGACATTGAGATGATTGTCTTTGTAGATATTGCATGACAATAGGTAGCCATATATCGAATAGGTATAAGTATTATATAGGTACATATTGAAGCGAAGCCGTATTTCAGTTATACAAACCAAATATTACTGTTACATTACTGTTGTTTTGTTTCGTTATTTGATGTGTCGCGCGCGTTTGTTATTTTATATGATTTCCTTATTTTCCATACTCGGAAATTTACTCGTCCTGCATATCGTTTTAAATGTCAAACCACTTTTATTCATTCGAAAGCGAAACTTGTTCAAGCCATTTAAGGCTCGTTTTCCATTCCAGTGATATTAATTAATCAGTTTACACAACAAACGTTCCGTTATATCAGTTTAAGTCGAAAGCTATGTGAAGTGTTTATAGAAATAAATCCTGTCACGTATTTGAAATATTTTATAGGATTGAATATGTTTTTTGAATTTATTTCAACTATCTGATTGCATGAGTACAAACAACAATTTAACTGAATTCCTTTCTTCGAACTGGCGCCGGTAAAGTTTGGAATAGTACGTAAATGGAAAAGTACTGTTGTAAAAATACATTCAGTAGGTATAAATTGTTTTACAACTTTAAAGTATGTACATTACGTTGTAACGGCTGATTTTTGACGCATAATTTCAAACATGAAAATAGATTATAATCGACAATTAACAATGTAATCTGCTATAACACGTGTGAGTGTCCGAGTTCTGGCAATTAATTAATAGCTTCAATCTTGTCGTCAGCTAGTAAGCTCAGGTTCAAGATGTTCCAGATTAATAGAGTGCTCAATGCATTGACTCACTGCTTCGTGACTATTGAGTAACTTGAGAAACTCAATATCTCAAACTCAGTAAATTCAATCGCCTAGAAACATTCATTACTAGAAACGCTGTCTATTGATTATATCGTTAACGATCAAATAGCCTTTGCTCTGTATAGAAACTTATGCTTGATTTGAGACTCTCAGAAGTTGTTGATAATAAACTCGGTGCGGATCGAATAACATTCCCTGGGCAATATTTGAATTTTTTTTCTTTGTTCCAATTTCATTAGTCAGCAAATTGTAAGTTTATAATTTTATTATGTTACGGTAATAATTCCCGAAACATCATTTCCCTTGGGATACGAGTAAAGCCTCTAAATAAAATTACTAGATTATTAGTTTACTTACATAGACCAAAGGCAGTTGCATGCCAATATCGCAATGGAGAATGTTAATAGGTATGCCAAATCGGTTGAAAGTTTGTTACATTAAAGCTTGTATGTATACAAATACACTAGTTTTTGTTTTAGTCAAAAATACCTATAAGTTTTGATCTTACAGGCATTTAAACTTACGATAAAATCGAGTCCCGCTAACAGTCACGTGACCGCATGTGACGTCAATTTGCAACGCTCCGCTATGAGCGAGTGTTGCGAGATGACGTCACACCGTCACACGAGTACGTCAAATCGAGTACGAGTCCCACGTTTACTTCTATAAATCGGAAACTAATTCAAACTCAAACTCAAATAGCTAATATTCAAAATTAGTTAACGTTATTCATTGTCGAAAATTAAATAGATGATCTAAACACTAAGCACATAGCGGCGTGTTTTGGCAGCTATACTTGAAAGTCAGTTATTTGCTAGGAGTTTTAATAAGATCAACAACACGTTGGCACTTCCCTTAGGAATGTTCTGCTTGTCGGACTTCTGACATAAAAGTAAGTACTTATGAGAATTTGATTTGATTGAATTGTGATAGTTTTACTTTAAGAGGTTAAAATAAATCAATAATATAATTCCTAAGTTTGATTAAAATTAATTATTGCTGGATCTTCTCAGCAAAAACAATCATCCGAACCGTGCATAAGTTTAACAAGTGCCGGCAAAGGCCCGAAGGATAGATTTTTTTTGTGTGCAAAAAATAACAGCAATCCATTACTCCGTCACTACGTATAACAATGTCAGAGCAACGAACACAATTTTACGTGTAAGCTATGGACGGAAGTCATTCGTTCCAAAAAATCTTTAGGAAATATATTGAAAAATATTTAGATCCAAGATTAAAGCAATGATAGCTCAGTTCAGCAAATAATCCCTTCTAAATCTTGTGCTTACCACTTTCGGTCGAATCATCAAATACGCTGGTAAGATAGAAGCCCAAAAAAAGCCTAATAAAGATAACAGCTCCCAGTTGTAGCACACAATAAGCTCCCAGCCCTGTTTCTCTTACATCAGAAAATTGTAAGCTAGCACAAGTTCAAAACACTAGCAAAAGTTCTTTTATACAAATAGCAGAGCAGAGGTAGCAGAGTTTTTCTGGATTTAAATTAATACTTGCAACCTCCAGAAAACTGTCTCTTCAATATAACTTATGTTGCAAAACTGTAAGCAGTACGGTATTATCCGCAGCTAGGATAACATTTCCCTACTTCAGTCGAGCACAATATTTGCATTCACCAATCCTATTTGAAATCTCCTTATATCTAGAAATAAGGCTGGACACACATGGCCGATTGAGTGATGGCTAAATCGTTTGTAACTTTTGTGTATCAAGTTCGCTACATTGATATATCTCATAATAATAATAATTTATTTCCAAAAACTTCACAAACTTTTGTCAGCTTAGGATTTTAGTATTGTATTCAGACGTGATTTGGCCTCTGACTCTCAAACTAGGAAAGACCTGTGTTTTGAGTCAATCAGTGGATTCTCGCTCTAACTATTTATATACCCAAAATGTAGTACAGAGTATCTGACGTTACAAAATGAAAAATAACAATTGTAATAAAATAACAAACATTAAAATATGACTAACGCTAAAACTGTTTCAGAGTGGGAGCAGTGTGCGAGAGTGTTTGCGAGAGAGTTTGAGCAGGTGTGTGAGAGTGTGTTCGAGAGATTTTGTCATAGACAAAGTCCCCGCGGTTTTATCCATATTTCTGGAGGATCTTAGCTTTTCCCGAGATACAAAAAAGCTTGTCATGTACATGTCTTTTTCCAAGGTTCTATCTATCTCTATACCAAAATTCATAAAAATTGGGTCAGTGGTTTAAGCGTGAAAAGATAACAGATAGACAAAGTTACTTTCGCATTTATGTTTTTTCATAATATGAATAGTATGGATGGAACGACTTTTACTCAAGTGACAGCTAGTCGTCCATGTGTAGTCAGCATAACGTGTAGTCCCGGACAAGCGTGGGATCCGATCTGAGTCAGCGGATCGGGCAATTCGATAAGAAACTAAATTATTGCCCAATGTTGACCGTAACGGTCTTTGGTCGATCGATTTGGACCCGCATGGTGGGAATCGGCTTTCCGGATATCTGTTATTGTGAGAGCGATGGTTTGTTTGCCTGAAATATTGGGTTATAGCTGCAGAACCAAAATTGTTTGATGTTAATTATTTTACAAATTGCGACGAAAAAGCCAATAAATGTAATAAATAATTAACTTTTCGACCAACGTTACTTATGGAGTAAAATAAAAACATAATTTCCACTCTCAGAATTAACAAATAAACATTATTAAAGAAATATCTTATAAGGTTTCATCTTGAACAAAACTTTTTAATTTTTGTTAAAAATTCAAATAAAACTTGAACAACAATAAAATCCAGCCTTACAGAAATACAGGCTACCTTTCCGAGAAATTGTATTCTCAAAAGCAATTTAATTGACTTTTAAATTCTTCTCTCAATAAAACCTGAGAAAACGACCGACACAACCGCATAATGTGTGTAGGGAGAAAAAATAAAATGGATTTCGAACACACGCTCGTTGAAGTCGACAATAAAAAGAACAAACTTCGGTAAGTAGATTTCATAAAGAGGAAACGACCATTTGTTCACCCTTGCAAATATTGCTGCCTTAGAGCAACAATTGAAATCTTCACGAGTAATATTTGATCGTTCACACAATACTCACTCCGGCCGTGAAATTGAAATGCTGGCCACGGCATACCTACGTTTAGTTTTGTAGGTGCTTCCATTCTGCAATTTGAAGAGAATAGGTACGTTTTTTCTCGGATGATAATAGCATTTTTGTTCAGTGCAAATTGAAAACTGAACCAGATCAATGAAATTACCTACACATATTAAAATAGATATTTCGAATAGCCGAATTCCCAATAAATTGTTAGCCAATACCATTTCTATCTGCATTATTGAAGAAACTCGACCAAAGAAAGCACCAGTTAAATGAACAACAAAGAAAACGTCTTATTAAATGTATAGAGGGAGCTTTCTTAGCTGGTTATTGGAATTAGTAACTGTCGAGAGGTGTGCGCACGTTTTACCATCACGAATAAAATCTGAGCGGACTCTCTTAATATGCAGATAGACCTCTTCCACCCTCCAACTATTTATCAGTCCATTAAGTCAAACTTCAAGGCAGACGGCTAGCCCTTTGTTCTCTCACTTCCTTCTCTAAAGAGAAAATACTTAATTCTTGAAATTACGCTTCGATCATTTATTCCTGAAATAATAAATAAGCTTTGTATTTTATAGCTATACAACTTTTTATACAGTAGCAATATTTAATAGGTAAATTAGAGTTTTACCAAACTTTAACTCAATTTGTACTTTTACGAATACATTAATCTAAACAAGCGCTTAAATCCACAGTAACATTAAATCGCGTTTCCCATTCAACTTTCCAAACTTTTAATGTACGTTTAACATTTTATTTGATTCGGAACTTGCAGGTAAACACAATTATCTTACCTTTACAACTTTTAACGGCAGTTGATTCTCTGTGCTACGAAAAAGCTGAATTCAAGTTTCAGGAAGTCAACTACAATAAAAATAGTCTGATTGAATGAAAGTGTGAAACGGATTTTGATAGTTTAAAAGTATGTTAAGTAAAGAATATTAATTCTTACATACAGTGGGCCATTTTAATTTTACAAGTAGGCGTGCCGGGCCAAAAACTAAAGGGAATAGCAAAAATGAAGTTTCGAGGTTTCCGATTTTGATGAAAACTAAAACAGTGTCATTAGACTTTTGAAAAAATAATTTCCCGTGCCCCTGGCACTCGATGAATTAGAAAAAAGAAAGCCGGCTTAAAAAGTGTTGAAGTACCAACAATCAGACTATCTACACACCGTTTCTAAAATAAATTAATTTCATAAAAAAATTATTATTTTCATATAAAGTAACAATCAACCATATCTACATATATCTGCAGCTTTTTTCTATTTAAACCTAATTTTCTTATAACTTTATATGTTAGGTAGGTATTATAGTTTGTTTATGGAAAAACTTTTGAAGTCGACATTAAAACTTTTTCGTTCTTTTTATTAGTAAACCGGCTCTTTATTACAAGGGAAGTTTACTGCCATTATTGAGCTAAAAAAGTTTTTGCGAATCCGCCCTTAATTTTGTTGAGTAATAATTACAGCTATTAGTCTGATTCTTCAGCCTAATTCTGTTCATTATGATGATAGTAATTTAACAACTGTCTTCAAAAGTCTAACTAAGTATTTTCTTAGTTATTATAAGAAAGTTTGGCATGACGTACCTACTAAAGTATGCTCGTATGAATAAATGCCTTTTACAAATATTTGTTATCTACATATTATTACAAAGTAAATATATATGTATATGCTACATAATTTAAAAAATATTAAGCAAAACCCTAAAAAGGTTTTTATTTATATTGCGGTTATAAAACTCACTATAATCCTGATACAAAACTGAAATTTTAAAAACATATAAATAAAAATATTATTGTCGTCAGAAGGAATTAAGAGAGTGATACATTTCACGTCGTTTTATTAAATCCAATATAAAACAATATTGTATTTTATTATTGTTTCCGTGTAATATTGAAATAAATATTTATGAATATTTTATTCTTTGCTACTCATTTTAAACTAGATTTCCGCCCCGCAGTTTCACCCGCGTTGTCGAGGGATCTTATCTTTTCCCGGGATAAAAAGTAGCCTATTTTTTATTCCAGGATATGATTGACATGAGACAGCCGTTTTTGCATGATTGAGGAACAAATATTCAAACACCAACTTTCACATTTATAATAATAGTAGGAAAAGATAACCGTCCTTTAAAAAGATATGGAAAGGCTGCTGTACAATATAGTTGAAAATGATTTTACGTTGCAGTGCCAATTAAAAAAAAAGATCATATATGAACGAGTATTACCATCTAAAACAATTCCCTATATTAAAAACGTACACGTAACTGCTTCAATATAAAACGGTTTTTATCATCGTTCAATCACAATAGTATCGTGTTTGCGTGCGATGTCAGTTTGTTCGTTTCGTGCCATATCCGGGACTTGTTGCCAGGTATGAGACTACATGTCGTTGAGTGCTAGGGGACTTATATTGTCGGCGTAATGTTTTTGTCTCAATTTTGTCCTGATGGTAGTTGAGTAGTACAGGTCTGTTTTTTTATATTTTTTATATTTATAAGGACCTTTCTTTGTATATCTGCGGTACTTGAAGTAAATGTCTATGCCCAAAAAATAGCTCAATATAATTGAAGACATATCGGCAACGTTTGATCAATAAGCAATTTTATATCAAAAAACGAGCAAGCCGTATAAATGTGTAACATCTGACCTTGATATTGACATACATTTACTAACTTCTCGGAAAATGGGTTGGAACCGACTGAGAGCTTACTCTATCATTGCGCACGTTCATAGGTCAATAAATGAGTCTTGAGTTTCAGTTTGAGATTGTATAGGCTAAAACCGGCCTGCACTACAATAGAGGAAATAAAATTACGCACTTCCGTCCCTATCTGACAACCCGGCATCCTGTTACACAATTCCGTCTCTTTTCACGAAATCACTTCAACAGATTGCAGGAAAGCGAGAGGAAATATGTTGCACATAAAAAAGTCAACAAATCCCACTTTACATAAACATTTATACAAAATACATTAAAGCTAACCGCTATCAAAGAATACCTTCAGTTTTATCCATTTGGAATCAAACTTCGCCCATAAATGATTCACCCAAAATATTCATTGCTTCATAAAAATTTAATACAGTCATACATGCATAATTTATCATGTAGACATGGACCCATCGACGTACATAAGTAATAACACATTTCCGTGTTGTTACAACGGGATGCGATCTTGGGTTCAAATAATGACTTATTCACATCCCGAAAGTCATTTACATGAAAGTACTTGCTTGAGAAATTACATAGGAACAATACTTGGGATATTAGTTATTTAGTAATACGCGTATCTTGTAAGGAAACGCGAGGGAATTTCAGGGTAGATGCATGTATTATGTACCTATAAAGCGAGAACAATTCAGTAGTTTAGTTTAGACTGTCAAGCCTAAACCACAATGTAATAATACTGTGAAACAGATGTTCGAAGTTGCTATGCTAGATATCAAAGTAGGTAATAACTTACCACCCTGGAGGATTATAGTGTCGAATTACTCATAAATTAGCTATAAAACACGTAAAAGCGTATTCTCTGCAAATGACAACAATTTATATTCCATTCAGACTAAAATAATATTTGGCGTGCTCAATAATGTTATTGCCATTCAAGTCACTTTCCTCGTGTAAACGCAGCTTTAAAAATGTTGCATATCTACATACGTAAAAGGAGTAGATGGGACAACCGAAGAAAGTGGGTTTTGTCAATATGGTTACATAAGAAATGTATGGAAATGTTTATACGCGGGACGGGTTGCAAACACAGGTGACATTCCTTATGTCCTCACTGACATCTGGTCAATATAATGCTAAGGTATTTGTTGTTGCTTGGCTATGGGTTTCCTTGAATAGGTTGGTAAGTGCTATGTTTTATTCAACCGACAGACAGAAATAATATGTACCTTATGTAATAAATATATTTCTTGTCTTCGACAATCTAATCTTCTAGACAAGCGTGATCCATCGTCGGCTTCGTCATCGCCTCATAAGAAGCTACTTTAAAAAAGTTTTTAACAATTTGTACGTACGTATTCTAAGTCCAATTTTCAAATGAAATAGTCTTCAGTCTTACTTAACCAACATCTTAAAATCTGTAATAAAGAAACCCCTCTTAAGATAGTGCTAGTTTGAACCTAAGACCGAATTGTGGTTGAGGCGAAGTAAATTGTTTTCATCTCTTACCTTTCCCTGACCTTTCTCTAGATTGCTTTGTAGCATTAACTTAAACTTTAATGTATTTAAGGCTTTTATTGTTAACATGACCTAAGTCCGTAGAGCATGTTACGCATCACTTAACCTTTTTGAACCCAAGTTATCAAAAGGTGACATTGATTTTTTATGTTTACCTACTTTACAATGTCTAGATACTTTTATTAGTTGTAAATGTTTTTCGAGTAATTGGATTTACCGTAAACGTATCTGTCACAGTTAACTTACTTTACAACTTCATAAACGAACACGCCAAATCTTCATAATAAAATTATAGTCTTTATATCCTACTAACAACAGGGTGTCCCATAAATAACACGCCGGAGTGACACTGGAGCTAGATTGGCTTCAGTTAAATTAGATAACATCAACATGACCTGAGTAAAAGTTTTCTGGTTTTCGAGATATTGCCACTTTTATGCTTTAAAAAAAAAGTCTCTAAGTAATTTGGCGACAAAAGACGCTGCACCATTTATTAAGTATTATGTTTTAATTGTAGTATTTCCCAAGTAGCACGACTTAAATGACAAAATTGGTATTTTTAAACATTTGGCAAAAAAAACTACGAATGTTATACCATTTTCGAAAGAACATTAAATAGGATAGTTTTTAAAATCATTTTGCTGATTCAGTCCAGTACATTTTTTTTTCACAGTAATTAATCAAATTTTAGTTAAGGTTTTCGCATTGACTTAAAATGAAACAAAAATAAAGCATAGCATACTTCAAATAAAATGATTACTTGATTGTCTCAACCAACTAGGAAAAAAAACTATAAGTTAGAAGTTATTTATAGCCCAAAACAGGCGAAAAAAAGACCAAAATATATTTGAAATGGCCATATCTCGAAAACCAGAAAACTTTTACAAGGTCATGTTATATCTGATAGACCTGAAGCCAATCTAGCTCCAGTGTCACTCTGTCGTGTTATTTTTGGGACACCGTGTATAATAAGAATTAAAAACTAATAGCAATAAAATAAATAAATTTTTGAAAAGTTAGGACCCCTCGGCATGGTTCCGAAGATGCTGGCAGCATATTCTCGCTGTATCGCAATGCAATGATACGTTGTGCGAGGAAACTGCCAGCTCTTCGGTCCCCAGTAAAAAAAAAACTATTCTAGCCTAGCCTAAAAAAGCTCTTTAAAGAACTGGCTAGCGCCGGAACCCCGCGGACCAAGGGTCCAGCGGACCAAACACCGAAAGGAATAAAACTGTATTCAGTGCCGAGACCCCTATAGTTTTGCATTTTTAATTTTTCTGCCGTTTCAGCTGCCGCGCCTGCTTAAATAAATAAATATAAAAGTTTGTAAGTTTGCATATTTGGATTTTTCTTGGTCAATCACAGAAAAACGACTGGAATAAAACTTACAAAAACAGCACAGAGTGTAACTCGAACTAAACGGCTTTTTTTATGTATTGAGCACCCTTGATGGTTTGGTGCTGCATTCCGGTTCTATGTTTTTATTTTTATCTTCAGGTCAGGGCAACGTCGTTCAGGTCACCTTTTAAATCTTCCTAACTTTCATCTCTGCGTATCACGCGCCCGTATCATATAATAATCATGAAAAGAACGCTACATTACGTATTCGTTTGTCTAGCGATGCAGAAGATCAAGTTGGTAGCAATAAATTTGCCGAACGAAGTCTCAGATTTCCTCTACGTAATAAGATCGTGACAAATCTGTGTCATCTTTTTTACTTGATTTTCGGACGATGCGATGGTAAAGAGAAACAATATTTTTTTCTTACTTCCTTGTGTCATTGAATGCTTTCTATTGCCAAGTACAATTACTATTTACAAGTATTAATAAACAGTTAGTTTATACCATACAATAAAAACAAACATATTATCTAAATTCACGTCAACAAGAAAATATTCGTCTTTAACAGGGATTTTTTTTCCATTGGTAATATTCTTTGTAGTCCAGAAAATTTTGAAACAATACATTTCACACCTACGTTAAGTGTGTGGGACTGTTAAAATTAAATATAAACGCCTTACAAATTACTATTGAGGTTTTTTTTTTAATTGGATAGGCGGTTTGGTCACAATCTCACCAAGTGATGATCTGGGCTTAGGTGTAAATACACAAAGGCTAGATTAAGTTATTGGAACTTACCGGTAGATGCTTCAAGACATATTTTAACCTAAGATGTTTTCCTCGACGCCAGACGAAATTACTACAACAAAGGGCACCACCCATTGTAAATATTGTCATACATACATACATACGTCATTGTCACTTTAACATAGGAACATAAATTATTTCCACATTTTACAAACCTGATTTCAGTCGTGTTAGAACGGAAACTATCCTTTCTTCTTAAGAACAATATTGTCTGTAGTTTCAACTAGTCGTCTACTCCGTGTTCTTCACTCTTCTCTTGGGCATCATTTTAATGCTCCTATAATAGTAAAAGTATTATATATATTGAGATTAAAATCATGTTTGGAAAATAGGCTTAAACAAATGTAGGTATACAAGATTAGATTAATTAATTTTCAGGAACAAATCCCAAAATTTAGCGAAAACAAACTGGCGCGCCTAACGATAAAGTTACACAAATTTATCAGTCACGTAATTTTTCATTTGTATAGGTACCTAAAACCTCGTTCAACCTTTGTTTCAGTTCGAATGAAAAATTGGCCGCCCGCGCCGCTCACGTAAAAGGAGCAAATTTTAAAATTTCATGACGATGAAATCTGTGCGTTTGGAATTTAGAACCTATTTATAATGGAAATCTTTTGAATTTTTAATTGCAATGTGAATTAGTTTTGAATCCAGATACAATTTTCGATGTAATGTATTTTTTTTGTAATGACATTTATTACCAAATATTTTAGTGCATAAAAAGCCCCTTATTCACTCGAATTTAGTAACATATTTTTACTAACTTCCACTCCATGGTTTCAGTCGCTTTTTCAGGATAAAAAGTAGCATTTTCACTCTCCTGCCCATCAACTATCACGATGCAAAAAAAACACGAGGGTCCATTGCTTTTTCAAAAAAGGACAATCCAACAAAAATATTTTCGCTTTCATTAAATTTGTTTTCATGGAAATTTGTAAAAAGGTTAATTATGGTAACATTATTAAGAGCCAAGAAAATTAGTGTGATATATTTTAATCATAAAATTACGATAGTCATAAATAAACTGAACTAAAGCCAAGTTACCAAAATATGTTTTCCAAATGTAAAATAACCTTATAGCATTTTAAAAATATTTGCTATATATATCCTGATCTAAGTAAAATTATTATGTGGCTACACAGGTGACGCCGGTGAGGCACTCTTAGAGGATCTCTCATCTCTGATCAATTTAATGCTTAAAAGTAATGTAGCTGAAGATGCATTAGACATCATCTATGGCACAAATTTATGCGCTTTTACTAAAAAAGACGGTGGGATTAGGCCTATTGCCGTAGGCACCACTTACCGCCGCATCGCAGCCAAGGTCTGCTGCCGTCAAAAGGCGACATTATTGAAAGACTACTTTCAACCAAAGCATTTGGGCTTTGGATCGCAGGGTGGTTGTGAAGCGGCGGTTCATGCCCTCCGTACATTCCTTAAAAATAGAGCTGGAGGGGTGTTACTAAAAGTGGATGTTAAAAACGCTTTTAACTCCGTTGATAGAGGTGCACTACTTTCACAAATTAAAGATTCCTTGCCAATTCGGTATGGAGGTCTGGGTATCCGCAAAATTTCTAGCATCTCACTACCAGCCTTTTTGTCTTCTGTTTTTAGTACAAAAAATTTAGTAGAACGTATTCTTGGTACATAACCTCCTGTCGTATCTTATTTAACAGATGGCAAGGAGGCTTAAAGCGCAGGCATAATTTTTAGGCACGCCAATCTTAATGATATCATTCGTCGTTCGCTTGCAAGCGCTAACTTATCGGCCATTCTCAAACTGAATGGGCTGGTGCGTGATGACGACAAGTGACCCAACGGTATGACTTTGATTCCTTGGAAGATGAGTCGGCCTTTAGTGAGGGACGCTACCTGTGTCGACACTTTGGCACCGTTTCATCTTCCAGAGACCGCAGTTAAGGCAGGCGGCGCCGCTGCTTGCGCTGAGAATCTCAAACGGTGCAAATATAGCAACCTTGATAGTTGCTACATATTTGAGCCGTTTGGGGTTGAGACAATGGGGCCGTGGGGACCAGCTGCTCACCGCGTTTACCGTCTCATCGCGAAATGCCTCATCGATGCATCACGTGACCGGAGGGCTGGCGAATACTTTGCCCAACGTATTAGCATTGCCATCCAAAGAGGCAACGCTGCCACCTGACAGCGATCTGGACCAGTTGGCCTATTTAGTGTAGTCAAGTTTTTATTTTTTGTTATTTATTTTTATTTGGTTAATTAGATTATCTGTAATATATTAGTTAGTCTTAATACGAATGTTGAACTTTATTAATGATAATATATACTACATTTTAGTAAAAAATAAGTAAAGTGGGTCCTTTTCTTGTCTATACCTACCTCATTCATGTTTTTGTGACGTGTAATTAATGCCTTTATGGCATTGTAAGAAGCTATCCTACTTCACATACCATCAAGTTTTCGGTGTGTTCCGACAGCTGCACTTGAGAGCCAGTTCCCATCTAGGCTTTGTGTGCTTACGCCCCTCGGCCACACCATCACTTACCATGGTGAGATTGTGGTCAAACAGAAGCTTATCCAGAATAAAAAAAAATAAAAAAATGACCTCTCTGGTTGGTTGTCAGTTGTTGGATAAAATACCTTTTCAATAAAGTATTGATTAATTTTTATAGGCATAGAGTATATAACATTTTATTAAGTTATCTGCTTCACAAAAAATAAAACTCACAACCACACCATTTCAATCGATAATTCATTACACAACGCTAATGTGCGCTAACATTAGTAATTGAAATGCAGGACGATGTGTCTGGCAACGTTATTATAGCGTAGTGTGCGAGCGGACGTACGCTCTGACAAACTGTTACGCAATTAGTAGCAGTTGCGTATTACATAATAAGCCTGTGGGAGGTCGTTTCCTGACTTTCACGAAGCTGTAGGGCGGAATAGGGTGTTGGTGTCATAGCCCTAAAACGGGTGGTTTTAGATATTGGCACGCTTGCTCTTTTGTTAGCAAATATTGTTGTCGAGAAATTTTATATTTTCTTCGGGATTGCTTTTTGAGCCTTCTAAATAGACAATCTTCGACTGTTATTGTTTTTTCACAAAAGGAGACAAGTTAGAATAAATGTAGCTTTTAATAATCGTATTCTCGTACCTAATATTGGAAATGCGAAAACTTGTGGATGGGTGGTGTGTGAATGTTTGAATGAGAGCTCCGTAACGGCTGAACGGATTTAAGTTAAACTTGGCACAGTGAACATAATATCAGGTATAAACTTTGTATTTAAGAAAAGACTCTTGGGAGAGCGGATGAACAAAAAGTTGTATAGAAAGTCATTTAAGAAAATGATCACGGAATAAATGCATCCTACAATGTAGCTTTAAAAAGTTCAAAATCACTCACGCTACCATAGATAATAATAAAATACACCATTTATAATAAAATACACTGACGTATAGAAACCCAGATACAACTTAGTCTTTATATCTACGTATTCATAGACACGTCTTTGTTACCTTTAACGCCTATTTACCAGTATCTGGGTTATCGAGTTACCTTGTCAGTATACAATGCATGGACGTCGGCTGTCTCTCCCTTCCGACCTCCGTACCTTTGCATTGATACGTAAACACGACGTACATTGTATATTCTATCTGAGAAACAATTTGCAGGAAGCAATTAGGGCGGCATTGTATCTGTAACATCAATCTTGTGTTGGTTAAATTGATATCAACGTTTTTTATAGTCAAATTCTAAATCACATATTCAATTGAGGCCCTAAGAGGGCACTTATGAAGGTCGAGCATAAGTTACGACCAGTTCGGAAGTCAGCTTTTAACTGGGAAGAACCAGCAAGAAACTCAGCAAGCTTACATTTTTCAAATATTTTTATTTGACTATCTACATTATTAATAGCAATATCTATATTTTCAAAAAAATGTTTATAAAAATACACACACTTTCAACTTTAATGTAAGTATTTGAAATGCCTGGAAACCTTTAATGTAACGACTTATAAACACATTGTAAATTAAATATATTTTTTACAATTCTACGACACTAAAATCTTTATCAATTAGCCGAAATCCAAGAATGCACAAATAAACTCAAAAAGTCAAACTTATGGTGCCAAGTGAGATAAGTGACTCAAAAATGAGGTGATAAGTGTTAAAATTCAAAATGGCGATGGTGATATCACAGACAACGAAAGCGGCGATTGGTGGTTTCCTAGCTCTGATGATACTAGGCGCGGTACTGGTAGTAGGAGCTGCCTTCGGGTGGTTCGATCCTCGAAGAGAAGATGAAGATACTCCGGCGAAGGTCAGTGCCAGACTTCAAGGAAGGACTTCGTTTGTTACTCATCGGGCTGCTGTGAGTATTTTTTTAAATGTTTCTTTTGTTTCTAAAGGTTTTTTTTAATGTCTTGCTAATTTTAAACTTTTTAAAGCTGAAAGCTAAGCCACAAAAAATGCAGGTTTTTAGAATATTTCTCTTATTTTTATAAACTAAAATGTGCAGATTAAACCATGAGATAGGTACATTTATTCCCGCGGCACACCACTGATTGTGAAAAAGATAACAGTAAGCGAAACAAGCGTTTCCTACATATATTCACACTTAAAACAGTAAAATTTTGTATGCTGACCGCAATCTGCCTCGCCTGTTTCAAATAAAAGCAAATTTTAATTAACATAAAACAAAAAGAATTTTAAAAATTCATAACGAGACTCCCGTAATGCTTACCGATGAGTTTTAATTTAATTTCGTTTTATTTTAATCAAAAAGAGATATTCGGAATTTTTATTTTTATTGAAATCACATTTAAACGTGAAGACCTAACAAAAGTAAAATTGTCATTAAGATCTACATTTTTTATGGTAATTTCTAGCAAAGGTTCGCCTTTTATATACCCATTCTGCTGTACAAAACATCACTTTTAGACCAGTGCAGAAGCCTTTGAAAATGGTAAAAAATAAAAGTAATTTATAGTTGGATGAAACCCATTGGAAAAGGAACAGAATATAACAAAAATGAAAGGAAAAATACTTGGTTATTTGAATTTTTCACATAAATTTTGAGGATAAGTGAAAACGTTGTAGATCTTTCTATTACTGCTATTTAACTTCTTTCCATAGGACTTGTAGTTTTGCCGGAAATTGAGATAAATTGTTTTTTACCCCCCCTCTTCCACTTCCCGACCTCAGATCGACCGTAATTTATTTTTCCTTTAATTTTTGTTATATTCTTTTCCTTTTACAATGGGCTATAATACTAATCTATCTATACTAATTATTATGAAGAGGAAAGATTTGATTGTTTGTTTGTCTATACTAATCTATCTATACTTATTATTATGAAGAGGAAAGATTTGATTGTTTGTTTGTCTATACTAATCTATCTATACTTATTATTATGAAGAGGAAAGATTTGATTGTTTGTTTTTCTATACTAATCTATCTATACTAATTATTATGAAGAGGAAAGATTTGATTGTTTGTTTTTCTATACTAATCTATCTATACTAATTATTATGAAGAGGAAAGATTTGATTGTTTGTTTGTCTATACTAATCTATCTATACTTATTATTATGAAGAGGAAAGATTTGATTGTTTGTTTGTCTATACTAATCTATCTATACTAATTATTATGAAGAGGAAAGATTTGATTGTTTGTTTGTCTATACTAATCTATCTATACTAATTATTATGAAGAGGAAAGATTTGATTGTTTGTTTGCATTGAATAGGCTTTGAAACTTCTAGACCGATTTGAAAAATTCTTTCAACATTAGAAAGCTACATTATTCCTGATGAACATAGGCTATATTTTGTCCCGGAAAAAGATAAAATCCCACGGGAAAGCGGGTGAAACCGCGGGGAACAGCTAGTAACTGATAAACTAAAATAATACATAACTAATTTTAATAATTCTTTCACTGATAGAATGCTCCATTATGAGCGAGTAAGATGAACTATACTTTATTTTTATTCCCTCAGTAACGCGGGTAAAACCATGGGGGAGAATACTAGTGTAAACTTTAGTTGGTACATACAAAAAATCAGTAAAGGCTTAACTAACCGAGACGGCTCGTAAAGGTTATATGCAAATATTAAACTATCCGTGAGAAACGATCGTTAGGACTTGGTTAGAGCATATCGTAGACTACAAGGCGCACTCGTAACTCCACTTACATAATATCATGAACAAATAATTTAATATTCAATGACGATAGCGAATATACAAAATCTTCATTAACTACATAAATTTTTTGCTGTACATGGTAAAATTTATAACTGTGAATGTGTATTGGTAAAAGAAATACCTATCAAAATAAATGTAATATGAAAAAATAAATCAAAATCTGGCTTTCATATAGAACTATTAAATAAGCCGGCCTTAATATTGTTTTAATAAAATAATTAATCGACGTGACGACTAGTCTTGCCAGAACAACGTGCGTGACTAAAGTCATTAACTTTTCATGCATTTTTATAATGTAACGGTAAATAAGTCAAAGTCACGGGCCATTCAAGTTGTACTTATGTTGTATACCTAGTGGTTATATTGAGATCACCAACGGTGATAGGGTTAAGTAATTATTAGTATTTCTACGTAAGTAAAGGTCGGTTGAGTCATTAACAGTATGTATGGTCGAATTTAATTAATGTATACTTATTATTTAAATCATTAATTTTCATTGTTGGTGATGTAGGTATTAATATCAATTGAAGAAGTTTTTTTATATATATTATTTATACCTCTAGTTACAACCAGGCAGACGGGTCACCTGATGGTAAGTGATATCCGTCGCTTATACACATGAGTAATACCAGTTATATTTTAGAAATGCCTAAAGGTCTCAAGTGCAACTGCCGGAACATACCAACAGGTGCTTGGTGACAGTCTAGTACTACAAAGTACCCTACCACCGTCCTGTGGTTTCTTCACGATGTTTTTCTTCACCGAAAACTCAAGCTCATTGTTGGATTCCACGACCCTCGCCGCGGTATCCGACGCCAATACCACTGAGCTAACATCACTAGTTTTTGTCATAGTAGACCTAAACGAGGCCTATGTGAACTCCCATTTAGGTCAGAAAAAGGTATTTTCATGAGAAACAAGGCAACAGTAGGATAATGTAATTCGGCGTGAAAATGTTGATAGGCGAAAATGTGCGAGTATGTTGGTTAAATCCGAGAGGCGTATTCCAATGGAGGATGTTAAGGCCAAGTTCTTAATACTATCAATTTAAATATTTAAAATCAATTTCAGATCAGACTATTCTCTAGTGTTTAATTTTTTTTGGTTAGAATAACCGTCAATTGCTATTCTCATGTTGGAATAAATTGTAAAATCAGAAAAATATAAAATAAAAATTAAACAATGTAACGTGACAAATGAAAATATGTGGTGTGTGTCTAGTGTAATGGAAAACAGGCTTGACAATTTATTTATGTATCTTGTTAGGGGTTGCTACAACATTTTTGGGGTGAAATATGCTACCTAATATTTTACATGCAAATAATTACTTTTTCGAACGATAGATTCGCAGACTGTCAAGCCACAGGTTTTTGGTATTACAAGGCTTGGTTTGAAATTAGAACGGCTTTCATTATTTTAATTTAAAAGTTTAAAGTGTGTTTTACTATTTGATTAAAACTTTTTGGTTCTCCAAGTGCTCTTAGAAATTGTAAAATGATGTAAAAATATTTTTTCTAAAATAAAAAAGTATTCTATGTAAGTCAACAAAAATGTAGGTATAGACCAAAATCATATTGATATTAGCATTGATTTAAAAGCAAATATAATTCAATTTGCTTTCCTTCATTATCTTTCCATAAATTGGCACTTAATGCAGAAATAAATGTGAGCTAAAACATAGTTACGTGATATTAATCATCAAATTGCGTGACGGGCGAAGGCAGTCGAAACTATCTTTTTTCGCATCCGGAACAATAATGGTGGTTCATATAATTGAACAATTAATTTTGTTTCATCATGTTCATAACCATGACATTACTTTATGGTTATAAACTCGTTTGCCAAAGGACCATTTAGGATCGACATATTTCAATTTATTATTTTGTTATTATCAAAAGACTAAACCGCTACGGTTAGAAACAGAAATTTTGCACACATCTTCCATTTAGAAATCCATTAGGATAGGTTATTTAAAATTCAGCCCCTAGCTGTGAACTAACGTGATTCTCTATTTGAACCTCTTGTTATTTTTTAAAAGCTAGTTTTGCTTTATATCTTTCTTCAGCATAAAGAGATGAAAATATTAAGGACGCATATTTTTGGCGTACGAAATGGTACAATGGCGTAGAATGCAATTATTTTTAATTTATACGCAGATTTTTTTCTTGTAGTTATTTTTTCTTTATTCTTAAGGGAAACATAATCATTGACAATGATGGTAATCTCACGAAACCTATAAGAGACTGACTCTCAAACACACATGAAATGCATATTTGCTAACAAAATATCGGACACTGACAAATATTTATGAATCCGTTTTTTCATTCATAGTAAGTAATATATTCCAAAGAAATACAAGTGTTCTATTAAGCTACATCGACCATTATTATATAAAGTAAAGGCACCCATTATACCGAATGGATAAACTAAATAATTTAGAACCCAAAATGATCAGTACCTTCGCCTTAAACCGAAAACTTCCGAAAAAGCATACGAAAGCGGATTGTTTCAATATCACCCGTATCTATCTGTATGAATTATTTATATGTATCGTTGAGACTCAGCCCTGTGTATGCTTGAGCAGAATGCTTGCTGGGCGTGACTCGACTCGGGAAGCAAAAGGGTGGGATTTTTGCAAAATCTATTGAGATCGCTCCTACATCAAGCTGACGGACAATGCTCCGTTCAGATACAGTTTCACCTTCCTTTGTAATCTCATTCTATATTTATAAAGGTATTTGCTTGAAAATGGAAACACTTAATTTTATATTATCAGAATGATTTTAACCTTCTTGAATTCCATTTTGAAAAGGAGCTAGAGGGATTTTTGCATTTAAACTCAGACCTATGTTGGCTTTTATTTTTGGGATAATAAATGTACAATACCTACCTAACGCAATATACCTATATATTTTTACCTCTTGTGATTAGCGATTCAAACACACAAACATGTTAGAATACCAATATTATAGACAGTTTTATTCCACGTTTGAGAAAAAATCCTATCAAAAATATTCCATGGACAGGAGCATGAGTTAGTTATGTGAATAAATCTTTTAAATTCCATTAGCTACATTTTAAGATAGAAGACCGCTCTTCGACCCGGTTTTCTGCATGACTTATTATCTACATTATTCACATCAGTGTCTGGTTGACTGGACTGGAGCGAGGTTCTTAGGTGTTTTACTCTTTTTATCGTAGTAAATACTTACTGCTACCGTTAAAAATATCTAATGGGTTCTTTCTACCTATAATGCTATTGTATATGTATATAAAATTAGTATTACCTTAATTTCTACATTATTTTTATTTCTAATAATTCATAAAGTTATGTAAAACCCGAAATAATATATTGCTATCCACCTGATTATTCTGATATTAATATTATTTTTACATTACTTAAATTTTTTATTATCAATCTACTTGTACTTATATTTAACAAATTCTATTGATTGAATATAAAATAATATTCTTTAGTTTACCTTCAAAGTTACGTAAAAAATAAATAACACTAATAGCCAAAACCGACTACGTCCAGACACGGAAAAAAGTCATTAGTTGTCAATATACTCTATAATTTTGATTGGAAGTGAAAAGACACTCTGATTATGATTTATTACCAAAATTGAACGAAGAAATCCCTCCTATATTCTTTATAGGTACTAGGTATATAGAAAAAATATAATAAACATATTTGATTGGGCTTTCAGAAAGTGGCAACGAGTATGATACTATTTTTAGGAAGCCCCTATTTGCGTATTCTAGGCGTTTTTTTCGACAATGCGCCGTTTGTCGCAATTTATAATTAAGGTTGCTGCCAAATAGCTTTGCCAAATATCGTACTATTTCTTCAGGAATTTATCGCTGCGCCATCGCCTTTGCAAGTTTGTTAAGTAAAATATTTTGTAATGTTTAAAATACTTATCATCATTTTTATTTTGAAATATAGTCTCCATTGTTTTTCTACGAGCAATTCTACTGATATCAAGTAGCCTATAGTCCTTAAAATGCACTAGATTTGAAGGTCACTTTTAAATGTTATCAAAATTTAATCAAAATATTAGTACCATCAGGGAAACATCTGTTGTAATTTATATTAGGAAAAAAAAACATTTTCCAATAAGCCGCTTTCGAAACGCCCAACGTACAGATTGCTTCTAATAATTCAGGATCAACAGCCCTGAACAAATAAAGTAATTAATAACCGAAAATTCGCTACCATCCTAGATCAAAGAAGCGACATCCATTAACGAAATACAATTTATTTTGGTAGCACCAGATTTTCGAACGGAATTGGTGAAATGGGTTTTATGTATGTACAGATGAGGCATTAAACATGTAATGAATGTATTTACGTTAATTATATGAATTGGATTTCCCAAATCTCTTATTAAATTATTACACTAACTACTACTGGTTTAACATTTTGAAAAAAAATCGCTTATTTAAAGGGAACATCCTTTTATGGAAATTGTGGAGAATTATGAAAAAAAATGATAATGTTTAAAAGTAAGCATCCAAGCTGCTGAGACATGTTTTTTACATATAAAAGCAAAAATATAGAATATACTATGTACTTAACAAATAAAAAGAAGACAAAATATATCCTAGGTATTTTCTAAATACTTACTCTGACAAAATATTGCACCGTCGCGTCGCTCAATTACCTATGCATTATCAGAAACTTGTTAAACTTAAATAGCATTGTATTTGGTCCGGCAACAGGAAATTCTGCCAATTTATCAAATTTTAGTTTAATTTCAACCGTGCACTAGCCTGTATTCAACTCAGTGTTACTTGAGAATGATTTAAATAGAACTGTATTATTTACAGGTAAATCCGGATGAGAATAGACTGGCTGTCGTGTCGCACTCCTCGCCGTGTAAGTTTATTTCGGTATTTTTCCCCACAACTCATCAATCATACTTGACGCTTTTCCAAGTCTCTCGTACGCTTTTAACGTTCCAACCACAGACTAAGAGAGAATAGATAGCGCAAGTCTTTATATAAGACTAGCTGTTTCCCTACGGTTTCACCCGCGTTCCCGTGGGATCTTATATTTTATCGGGATAAAAAGTAGCCTAGGTGTGCTATTCCAGACTATAATCTATCTCTGTGCTAAATTTCATCCAGATCCGTTCAGCCGTTCTGGCGTAAATGAGTAACAAACATAAATCCATCCAAACTTTCACATTTATAATATTATACTAGCTGTTCCGCGCGGTTTCACCCGCGTTCCCGAGAGATTTTTATCCCGGGAAAAGATATCCCGAGATAAAAAGTAACCTATGTGCTATTCCAGACTATAATCTATCTCTATGCCAAATTTCATCCAGATTCATTCAGCCGTTCTGGCGTAAATGAGTAACAAACATACATCCATCCTAACTTTCTCAATTATAATATTAGTAGGAAGTGAGATGTTAATATACCTTTTATGTCAAAAGCGTAAAAGAGCGCCATCTTGGATTTTTTATGATTACTAAAATTTTAGTTCGATAAGAAAACTAAAACAGAATTTGATAAAAAGACGACCCTGATCACCACGATACATGTCATGGGTTCGATTCCCACCTGGAGCATACTTCACCGTGTTAAGTATGTATTTGGAATAATTTGGATATTGCTCCTCCCAACAGAACTATTTGTTTAAAGAATAACGTCTAGTTTTGCTTAGTCTGGATTTTAACGATAGGTACATTTTAGTATCGTTTATAGTAGCGGTACACAGAATGTGTAAGTATATTGGAAAGTAATTTTTGTAAGAGGTTCAGTTAAAGATTTTAGAAACTGTGATCTGCCGCATAATGGATCTATCAAATTTCTATGGTTTCCATATCAATGATGAAATTTGAATAATACGAAAGCAGAATTGTCCAATGTATATTATATTTATAAGCAATATCTTATTCATAATTTATTTCCAGTTTTCGTTGGCGACAAAGGAGACAACAGCGTAAGTATTTTTCTTATTTACAACATTTCGTATTCAGAAAGTTACAGAGCGTCTCTTTAGGCTCACAGCTCACACGTCTCACGGTTACAACAAATTAAGTTAACAAGAACTTTTGTACCGTCCATAATCCTTAGTCTTTTGAGATTTGTACGCGTATCATGTAACTTCGCAAGTGAGCCACGACTCTTCTAATCCAAAAGCTTTTGTTGTCACCCAACACTTCCTGAAACTTCAACATTCCCGTCACGTATTCCTATATATCACATGTCAATATATAAAATTCGTTTCGGGAAAACTAAAACTGCGCAAACTGTTTGTAACAAAATTAGGATAGCCTTGTTACCGGATGGGGATGAGATATCGTTATTTCTCATTAAAATGGCGGTAATGTTTAAACAGGGTTCTGTAGACGACATTGTAAAGCCAGGCCCATCCGGAATCCCGGGAAGGTTCGGCCGCAGAAGGCTATGTTAGTATGGGTTTCACGTCAGCCTATTTACTAGATTATATTTAGGCGTATTGTTGGTTGTTTTGAATAACAATAAAGAGGGTATAAGGTGAGGATAGGCGGAAGGATATGAATTGATAGAATAGTTATAGAGAAATGTATATTATTTTTCTGAAATAGAAGGTAGTCTTCAGTCAAATGAAAGATTAAAACCAATATATAAGACTCATATTTGAAATGTCTTATATTAGTCTGAATCAGATTTTTATGAAAATATAAATTAGAAAAGTTTACCAAAAAAATAATCGAATTCAAGAAAAAGTGAACGTCTTTTTGGTATGGGATTTTTGTATATCTTCGCTTGTAGACATAAGCAATAACAGGAGGATAGACAATGTGCTTTTTATCATCATCATTATCACCATATCAGCCAGAAGATTCCACTACTGGACAAAGGCCTACCCCAAGGATTTCGAAGAATGACCGGTCTTGCGCTACTCGCATCCAGTGGCTTCCTTTACCTTTTTAATAATGTCTTCAAATTGTTCATAGGTGGCACTACCAGGTCAATGCAGGTGTAGCTTAAACGACATCTCAGTAATATTGGAAACAATGCCAGAACTCAAGGGGCTTCCAGGAACTCAAGGACCTACTGGTGCTGATGGGACAACAGGCGCTCCAGGGAAAACGGTAATTCTAGTAATTAAAATTACTTCATACTATTTGCAATTTAATTGCAATCGATTATTTAGTAAAACGCTTTGTAGTGTCAATACATTCAGTTTAATTGAATGTATTGACACTAGACTGAATTCATAAATGGTAATTTTATGAAAAAAAAAATTATAGTCTAAAAATATAATTTTGTGCTACAGAAATAGATATAAACTATCCTGAAAATAATATAGGTTATAAATTAAATAATTACTTGCTAAAATAAGTAACCTACTTACTTCAAATGAAGCCCAGTGTAGGTATATGTACATGATGGAACATGAGATGGCATATTTTAGATGTAGACCAATTATCTCCAAAATAATATTATGTTTTCCATACATTTTAATCTGATAATCGCTCCGCACCTAAACTAACACATAAATATGACAGTATTATAATTTGGCTTTGAAGTAACTAACTATCTAACGGTTAACAGACATCCAGATAGAGGTCCTTGATATTAATATATTGAAATTATTGAGTTGGTCTTATGGGTTACATAGGTTTTAAAAATAAGCCATCTCAAAGTATACATACACTACATCCCTATCATTTCCAGCTATTGTCACAAAACCTAGAGCTAGTCTACATTGTTTGTGAGTGGGCTGTGTCGAGGGAAATCTAGCGTTGCCTTGGCACAACCAAGAATTTTGTATATCAAGATAACAGGATGATAAAATAATGTAATTATGAAACCGTACATTTTCAGCTAGGTATATTACAGCTACTAACGTCGTTTTACTAATTTTACTCTGCTAACACGTTTTAGCTTAAATTGGTACGTTGTTTCAACTGGTTGCTATGTTGAATTAAGATATTAATTTTGGGTAAAGTTTTAGTTCAGTAGCGAATTCGGCATGGAATTCTCTTGAATAAGTATTTGAGAGCCACTGGATAAGCGGCATGGTATTTCGTGTTGAATTTATAAAATATGCGGATTTCCACAATGGATGTTGTGAAACAAAAAATCTGCTTGTATATAGCGACTACTTTAGATCTTCTTGTCAACAATAACGCAGTTTTATTAAAAACCTTATTTATCTTTGGTAAAACTTACGTTGAGGCAAATTATCAAATGTATATAGGCAGTACCTTTGTAGTTGTCACATTTTTGTTTTAAATTGGTAATTATTTTGACTTTGGAATGACATACGAGCGATTTAAAAATTAAATTTATCATTACATAATTTGCTTAGTTGTGATAAATGCTTCTTAAAAATAATAAAAAATTTTGAACTCGTATTCTCACATTTCTAGATGAAATAAACACAATCTTACCTTATTATAATCTTACTCAAAGAACCATTAAATCTCAAAATGTTCTTGAATAATAATTACTTTTAACTGGATTTTGGTGATGATCCTCTCGCAATGCACCCTTAATAATTTTAAATGACAGTTCGTAATAAATTTAAGCAAAGACAATTACATGTTAAGACCTATTACAATAAGTTTTGCGAGGGTCTGCTTAAAGAGGTCACCGATTGTTAATCGTATACGTCTAGGCAAATACTAGTTGCTGGCTGGATTTTAACCTAAGTATTTATAACAAAGACTTATAAGCAACAATAAAATAAAAGCCAAGAGCCAAAAGAAAACTATCTATGTCATCTTTATTTGTGGGTATCAATCAAAATACCTACTAACAAAAAAAGTGATAGTTAAACAATTTCCCTATTACATTTCTTTATACCACAAGTAACAATCAGGCAGGTGGGTCACCTGATGGTAAGTGAATACAGTCGCCTATAGACATTAGCAATACTAGCGGGATTGCCAATGTGGTGTTCACCTTATTACAATGCCTTAAAAGCAACTGCCTCTCAAGCGCAACTGCTGGAACACACCAACAGGTGATTTTCTTCTTAAGGGTGGTAGCCAACAAGTAGAGTACTACAAAGTACCCTACCTACCCTACAATCACAAGAAAATGACCCAGACAAATTAATAAGCCACAACATTGGCTTAGTAATATACATTTACGTTAAACTGTTGTTCTAGAAAAAACTAAATTAATTTTATATTTCAGGGACCATTAGGTGATTCGGGTCCACCCGGTCCTACAGGAGCTAAGGGGGATCGGGGGGAGCGTGGAGATACGGGATCATCTGGCCCCGAAGGTCAGCCTGGTCCTAAAGGAGAGCCGGGGTCAGATGGGACTCAAGGACTTCAGGGGCCACCGGGGCCACCAGGACCTCCTGGACCTGCAAGTTTAACAGCTTTGGTAAGCTTGTTCTTTTATTTTTGTGATAATTCGTCAGTATTCCAAAAATTGCTAATGTTTAACTGTCGTCCCATTGAATATACCCAAATCTCCAAGAGTCATTTATGAATAAATAAAAATCATTCTCACAAACTTTTGCGAGCATTTATTTTATTAGTTAAGTATTAACTTCACACATCTGATTGAATACATTGCCTTCGATACATATTTAGAGTAAATGAAACCTTACATATAGAATGATTGGAATGAATACCTCACCCAAAGGTTAGAAATGGGTTTAATTCAATTAGCGCAGCCGTCAATGTTCGCCTGATAAAGGCTTACTCAGTCATGAATCGAGGTGTAATGATTGATTGATAAATTACTGATTGAATCATTCAATCAAAAATATTTTTGATGTCCATCAACAATTTAAAATACTTACAGAATAATTTTATTTTTGCTGTCAGACAATAAATAATTCTTAAAAAAAAACTTATAGAAAGCTTATACTATTAAATTAAAAAAGAACCCGAAGATTCTTAAAGCCAAAATAATGAAACCTAATATAAACAAACTAACGCTTTCATCTTTATTGTTTCACATATTTACGCGTAAATTCTTAAATCGCATTTTCTTACGTAGACATCAACGGGATTATACGGGTCTAGTAATCCCGGGATTGTTGGCCCAACGAGTGAGCGAGGGCCGATGGGTCTCCCAGGTCCTCAAGGCGAGAGGGGATACCCTGGAAACAAGGGAGAGAGGGGATTACATGGATCTAAGGGCGACAGAGGAGATAAGGTAAGTTTGACCCGAAAATTATTGTTTCAGAAATTGTTTATCAGATTTGATGTATTTTAGTAGAAATAGCATTACTGATTTAGAATAAAGCACCGTGCTTTGTAGTACTCGCTTGGTTGACTATCATCTCTAAGTTTTCTTTGGAATAAGCTTATGTTTGACTGCAACCTCACCATGGTATACATGATGTGGCCGAATATGATAAGCCAAACAAAGTCTAGATGGGAACTGGCTCTCAAGTGCAATTGTCGGAACACACTGATAAGTGCGCGAAAATAATAAAAGTAAAAATATTTGAGTTCATGTTGATATTGTTATATTATTATAAAAATAAATATTTTCCTCCAGATTTTTTTAACAGAGATTCTTTGGCTAATTTATAATTATGAAAAAAATGTTTACATTGTACTACAACATTACGTTAGAGAGTAATAAAATAGCCTGCCTCCCTTGAAAAATTTAAATTGGGATATACATTGGTTTGGCGTGAGAGTCTAACTAAAAATAACAATTTATGATAAACTAAGGGATTGGTCACCATTAATGAATTAGGTTTAAAATTTATGAAAAACTAGAGCCATTTATTTTTCTTCTTTTAGACAATAACGCGTTCATTTTGGTGCTTGTCTTAAGTTACAACTGAAAGCAGATAACAAAATTTCAAATTATCAATATTTGTTATGCATATCGACATATACATATACACATAGACATATCGACAGAATTACAACACTAGGGAAATGATTTACATTTGCACTGTAAGGGATTTGGAAAAAGAGGGGGCGCATCTTCGTGAATAGTACTATCTATCTATACACATGGCTCATGCGCATACATGATGGTTACTTATTCTTAACAAATACTATAAAGTTAGTGTAATCAAAAATAGAAGCAACTTTTTCGATATTTTATTCTGATATCAATGATATATTTTTTAAAACAAAAACATCTAATTTTGATCTAAGTCTGATGAAAAGAAAAAGCGGACCCCGTGAAAAGCCTTCAAATTCCATATGGTAAGCAATTTGCGCTCAAAGTGTATTAACATGCAATGGTCAGCTCTCTCTTCAATCCATCTTACAAGTGTCTGACGTTCAAATCAGGCTGCAGAATGTGCAATAATACTGAATTCAATATTTTCTTTATCACATTGAAAGGTATTTGTATTGCATTCTAGAATCACATTTACTGAATTTAGTAAAAAGGTTGAAATTGTTCATGTTAAAAATATTAAGGAATTCCATTAAATAAATCTTAATAATATCATAATTTGTGAAATAATAAAAGCAATTTTTTTTTATGTCATTAGGTTGACAAACAGGCAGACGGTCCACCTGATGGTAAGTGGTCACCGCCGCCTATGGACATTTGCAATATCAGGGTGATTGCCGATGTGTTGCCGACCTTGAAGAGCTCTTTTTACGCCCTTTTTGAAGAACCCCATATCATAGCGCGGAGGGAATACCGTAATGGGGAGCTCATTCCACATCCTCATGGTCCGCAGAATGCAAAATGTATAAAAACAAAAAAATCGTTCATGAATTATTTATTTTGGACAATAGTTTGATAAATAAAATTCAACAGGCAATACTTACCTTAAAAAAAAAGACCGGAACTTTGTGATAAACAATTGACATAAAAAAACACAATCGGCTTTTATGACAAAAACCAACTAAATCAGAATAAAATCACGGCGGGTCCTTTGCTAAATTAGGGGGTATTCGGATAATAAACTTGGGGGTAATGCAATAAGCGGCGATTTGACCCTCGTAACGCGACGTTATGTTACCTTCGACCCGTAAGCTTATAACTGTGTTACAGGGTAACGTGGGTCTAAGAGGTCCACATGGCGCAAAAGGGGAAAGGGGCCAGTCGGGACGTGATGGCACACCCGGCCTGCCAGGCGCGCACGGCCGCCCAGCAGAAAAAGGCGAGAAAGGTAACAAACTAAATCAACCATCAAATTTTATGTTTCACTATGACCCTTATTTATTCTCGGGTAACGCGTTCGCTAGATTTTAGGGCTTTATAGTAACGATTCGGAAAATCTTTATTTCTTCGCGCACTGGACCCCTTAGGATTGCTCGGCGAGTACTGCGATTATTTATTAATACCGTTCCTTTTATGATCGGTTTGAGTGTTTTTATTTTATTTCTGTACCGATGTGATCTAATTCATATTTCTTATATTATTTGATGTCATAAAAATAAAGTGCGTCATAAAAAGTATCGTTTAGTCTTATACTTTTTGAGGCGTTTATATGTGTCAATGTAAATAATTATAGTTAAGTAATTATTTTTTGTTGTAAAAGGTGCTCGTGGTCTCCCTGGCCCTCCTGCTGCACCAATACCAATGACGATAGACAATTCAATATTAAACGACATCACACACACAGGTAAGCATATCTCATTTATGACGGGCCGGTTGGCGTGGTTGGTTAACACACTGCCTATCACGCTGCAGGTCGTGGGTTCGATTCCCATCCAAGACAGACATTTGTGTGCATGAACATGTCTGTTTGTCCTGAGTCTGGGTGTAATTATCTATTTAAGTATGTATTTACAAAAAAATGTTGTATAATATGTAGTATATCAGTCATCTGGTTTCCACAAGCTCTGCTTAGTTTGGGATCAGATAGCCGTGTGTGAAAAATGTCCGAGGATATTTATTTATTTATCTAAGAAGTGATATATCGTATTCCTTAATTAGTAGAAAATACAGCTATATTATATAAGCCGTATTTAAATGAGCTTAAACTTGTAAATAAATTAATTTAATAATATAGAATTAGCTCACACGTGCTAAAGGTTTAATTAATATTAAATTATTATGTATCCCAGATGGAATTTTGTTTCCTAATTTGGTGTCTGGGTGTAGTATTAATTAAAATGGCTACGTTAGAGTAATGTTTCAAGGCGATGATAGCTCAGTGGTAAGTGACGTCGAATACCGCGGCGAAGGTCGTGGGTTCGAATCCTACAATGAGCTTGAGCTTTCGGTGAAGGAAAACATCGTGAGGAAACCATAGCACGGTGGTAGGGTACTTTGTAGTACCTACCCGACTGGCTGGCTACTACCCTCAAGTTGAAAATCTGTCGCCAAAACACCTATTATCGGTGTGTTCCGACAGCTGCACTTGAGAGCCAGTTCCCATCTAGGCTTTGTGTGCTTACCATCTTCGGCCACATCATCACTTACCATGGTGAGATTGTGGTCAAACACAAGCCTATCCAGAATAAAAAAAAAAAATGTAGGTACTGCTTTGAATATACAATTATATATCCCTTGTAGTTTTCGTGTTTTCTTCAAAATCGAGGTTAGTACTTAAGGGACGTTGCATGTTGTAATTTCCCTTATCTCTGATGTAACTACAAAGCGGTATTGGGATTTATTCCTTTACTTATGCTATATGACATTGCTCCTTGCCAAATGTAATGGTTCTAGCTCTATGGAAAGTACCCTATAGGTTTGATTCCCTAGTGAGAGTAAAAATATGCGACATAAACGGCTGTATCTTTTGATTGCGTTTGAATCATGCTGACTGGGAGTTTTAGTGGCGTGCAACGCGTAAACATATATATATCCTAATACGGAACTACGACGAAAAATATGTTGCTGCATAATGCTCTGCGAATCCGGATGGGTCCCTAGTACTCTATAAAACGTGTGCTTTAAATTACAGCTAAATAAAGACTCTAGACAGATTTTTCTTTTATCTCCTCAAGGGTTTAATTTAAAAAATATTATTAAAGGTATCTAAAATTTCAAGTTTCTGACTCTAACGGATTAGGCTGTGCGTTGATAGATCAGTTAGTCAATCAGAACAAGTCTTTATATTCTATGGTATTACAATTGTTATGTTATATCTTTAAGAATAACATTAAACATGTTTCAAGTAAGTTTATACGAGACAAAAAGGTTACATACGTATATCTGGTATAGAATATGAAACATAGAACATTATTTTCTCAAGTTACAATTTCCCATCATTAAACATAACAAACAATGTTTCATTTCACATCATAACAACTTTGCGTTGAGGGCACGAAAAATAATTACTGTTCGAAACTCTGCGAGGAACAACATTCATTTCCAACTCATTAATTACATTACCATATTCCTTTGAAAACAGGTTATGACTTAGCCCTTGTATGAATTTACCCTTATTTGCTTCCAGACTAATAAATCTTCCACTATTTTACGTACTTTTACGTAAAGATCTTTGAATATAATTAAAAGGTATATTTTCCAGACGCCACACCCTTGAAAGTGGTAAAGGGAGATCAAGGAGAAAGAGGTGAAAAGGTAATTAATAGTTTAACCTATTTCATTTAAAATAAAAAGAAGAAAAATACACATTTTGTACAAACTCATTCAATTCATCTACAAAATAATTTGATCAGTATTGGTACAAGAAATTGTGGATATTGTGATATATTTCAATAATGATAATTCAGGTAACGAAATAATAAATACATATACGTAAAAGTAAATTCCAGAAGTAATTTTGATCATGTCGCATATTTTGGCTTTAATAAACAACAAAATTTTTGTATCAGCATTTTTATACTGAGAACTTAATGAAATTTATTAATCTGAAATAATTATATTTTATCTGCACATCCCTGAATCTATTTTAACTTCTAGGGTGAAAAGGGTGGTCGTGGTATCGATGGCGTTCAAGGTTTTCCAGGAAACGATGGAAAGCCAGGAGAACGTGGTGATATTGGTCCATCAGGTTTACCAGGGACTCAGGGTCCATTGGGTCTAAATGGATCCAAAGGCGACAAAGGTGAACCGGGGCCACCTGGTCCAGTAGCTCTGTCTAGAGATGAAGCTTTGCTACTTACAAAGGTTAGTACTTATAGTGAACTCTAGTTAAAAATTGTTAAAATATTATCAAAATGATGTTACTTTTTGTATACTGTGGTCCTATACTCTATGGTCAAGTCTATGACTCGCAACTCAATAAATAAGTCTTGTCAAATCAGCTAACGTGTTTTATTAGGTTATGGGCCCAGTCCCGCATTTTTTCCAATTATAAAAGTATTTTCGAGTAGTTTTACCTAATTTTAGTGTTTTTTTTGTGCATAATGTCATCATCAAGTTATATAGTCAACGTTCCCAAGTTAAGAGGACGTGAAAATTATGATGATTGGGCGTTCGCGGTAAAAAACTTTATGGTGTTAGAAGGCGTCGATCTGGACAATATTTCGCCGGATCTAAGTGAAAGTGAGCAATCCAAGGCCAAAGCAAAGTTAGTTATGACCATCGATCCTTCGCTATACGTGCACATCAAGACTGAGAACACCGTTAATGCTTTGTGGAAAAAGTTGAAGCAATTATTCGATGACACCGGATTTACGAGGAAAATTGGTTTACTTCGATCATTAATATCGATCCGTCTAGAAAATTGTGAGTCCATGACAAGCTACGTATCGCAAGTCGTTGAGACGGCGCAGCGATTAAAGGGAACAGGTTTTGAAATCGGTGAAGAATGGATCGCATCTTTGCTTTTAGCCGGACTCCCAGAAAAATTCGCGCCAATGATCATGGCGATCGAACATTCAGGTTTAGCTGTTAGTGCTGACGTCATAAAAACGAAGCTTCTCGATATGACTTCTGAGGTTGGCAGTAGTGGAAATGGAACAGAGACAGCGTTTTGGTCAAATCGTCGAACAAAAAGTGGCAACACTGTGCATTCCAAGCAAACGTCAAAGTCAAATCAAACTACATCAGGAAATAAACAAATAAAGTGTTATAGATGCAAAAAAATTGGACACTATAAAAACCAATGTACTGAATCAAAAGCTAAAGAAGCAGGTGCCTTCAGTGTTGCTTTTATTCAAGGAAAATTCAGTACAGGTGATTGGTATATCGATTCCGGTGCAAGTGCCCATATGACGTCAAACCGAGAGAGCTTATTGCAAATACGAAAACACAAGATACATGAAATAGTTGTGGCTAATAGAACATCTATGCCAGTTACGTGTGCCGGCGATACCGTAATAACTACATGTGTAAATACTGATCAGTTTGACATTCGTGTGAAAAATGTGTTGTACATTCCTAACCTCACAACTAACCTCCTATCTGTGAGCCAGTTAATAGCAAATGGAAATTCAGTTTTGTTTGAAAAAAATTGTTGTAACATCCGTAATAAACAGAATAAGTTGATTGGAGTAGCATGTTTATATAATGGAGTGTACAAACTAAACACAGTGAAGTCAGAAGTGTTAGCAGCTTCGGCAGTACACAAATCAGATGCAAAACTGTGGCATAGGCGACTAGGGCATATCAACAGTAGTGATTTAGAGAAAATGAAAAATGGTGCAGTGGAGGGTGTATCCTATAAAGATAAAGCAAACATCCAGAAGTCCAACTGTGAAGTATGCTGTGAAGGTAAACAATCACGATTACCTTTCCCGTCAGCCAATCATAGAAGTGAGACCCTGTTAGAGGTGGTGCACTCAGATTTATGTGGGCCTATGGAGACAAAATCTATTGGCCAGGCAAAATACTTTCTTCTTTTTGTTGATGATGCCAGTCGAATGTCTAATGTGTATTTTTTGAAAGAAAAGAATCAAGCATTGCCATACTTTAAGGAATATAAAAGGTTGGTGGAAAACCAAACAGGAAATAAAATCAAAACTTTGAGAACTGATAATGGAGGAGAATTTTGTTCCCAAGAGATGGAAAATTATTTGAAAGCTGAAGGGATAGTTCATCAAAAAACCAACCCATACACTCCGGAGCAGAATGGCCTATGTGAGCGTTACAATAGAACTATTGTTGAACGAGCAAAATGCTTACTTTTTGAGGCTGAATTGGAAAAGAAATTTTGGGCAGAGGCAGTAAACTCTGCAGTTTACCTAAAAAATAGGTCGCCGGCCTCAGGTCTAGGAGATATTACACCATTTGAGAAGTGGACAGGCAGAAAACCTGACTTAAGTCACATCAAAGTGTTTGGTAGTCCTGTGATGGTACACGTGCCCAAGAATAAACGACTCAAATGGGACAAGAAAGCTGTCAAGTACATCTTAGTTGGCTACCCAGATAATATAAAAGGGTACAGATTATACAACTTAGAAACAAGACAAATTACTATGAGCAGGGATGTGACTATTATGGAAAAAGAAAACATCCCAGACAATACTCAGATAGTAGTGCAGGAAATGACTGATGAACAGGATTCACATTCAGTGGAGGAGGAAATAGGAGACGAAAAGAGTATTTCTAACTTGAATGATCATACCTATGTTCCTGAGACCTCCAGTCCGAGCTCAATGTCAGACGACTCATTCCATACATTGTGTGAGGAGGATGGTGTTTCAAGTGCAGAAGAAGTTCCTGAAATACCAAGCAAACGCACGAGAAAACAAGTAGAGCGGTATGGCTTATCCAATCTCAGCATTGCTGACATGCCAGAGTCCTGTGATGATGAAATAACATATGAGGAGGCAATGAAAGGGCCAGATAAAGAGATGTGGCAACAGGCAATGGAACAGGAGCTCAAAGCTTTTGAAGAAAACCAGGCTTGGGAATTTGTGGACGACAGTGAAGCAGACAGAGTGGTTCAGTGTAGGTGGGTATTTAAAAAGAAATTTGAAAGCGATAATAAAGTGCGATTTAGAGCTCGCTTAGTTGCTAAGGGCTTCACTCAAAAAGAAGGGGTAGATTATGGGGCTACATATTCACCTGTCCTTAGATACTCAACCTTAAGATTGTTATTCGCATTAAGTGTAAAATTAGATTTTAAAGTCACCCATCTCGATGTAACAACTGCATTTTTGAATGGCTGTCTCAATGAAAAAGTATATATGCAAGTCCCTCCCAACTTAAAAAGTAAAAGCAATACTGTACTTAGATTGAAGCGTGCTATATATGGATTAAAACAATCTGCCAGGGCTTGGAATCAAAAACTTAATGATTGTTTACTAGCATTAGGTTATATAAAATCAAAATTAGAACCATGTTTATATAGTAAAAAGGAAAATGAGGATCAGATTTTTATTACAGTATTTGTTGATGATTTTTTTATTTTTTCAAATAGTAGCAATATGACAGAAGAATTAAAACAAAATTTAATGTCAAATTTCAAGATTAAAGATTTAGGGCAAGTAAAAAACTGTTTGGGTATGAGAGTTCAGAAGTATAGAGATGGCAGTATATCATTGGATCAAGGGCAATTTATTAATAATATTTTAATGAAATTTAACATGTTAGATTGCAATGGTGTGGATACTCCAATTGAAAATAACTTAAAATTAGAAAAGTCTGATAATATTAACAAACAATATCCTTACCAACAGTTGATAGGGAGCCTAATGTATTTGTCTGTCCTAACACGGCCAGATATCAGTTTTTGTGTCAGTTATTTAAGCCAGTTCAATAACTGTTTTACAACAGTCCATTGGAGACATGCTCAACGAATATTAAAATACCTAAAAAGAACTAAGTCACATGGTCTAATGTATACCAAAGATAATTGTAAGTTGGAAGGTTTTGTAGATGCTGACTGGGGCTCCAATAATATCGATAGAAAATCCTATACAGGTTTCTGTTTTAAATTGTCAGGAGCTGTGATATCATATGAGTGTAAAAAGCAGCAAACTGTGGCATTGTCAAGCACAGAAAGTGAGTACATGGCAATATCGGAGGCCTGTAAGGAAGCTATCTATTTAAAAAACTTATTGTCTGAAATTGTGGGTTGTAATTATACAATTACTCTGTACAATGATAATCAGGGTGCTCAGAAATTAACAGAAAATCCTTTGTTTCATAGGAGAACTAAACATATTGATATACGGCACCATTTTGTTAGAGAGGCTGTTGCCAATAATATTGTTAAAATTGTTTATTTGTCAACCTCTGAAATGCCAGCAGACCTTTTAACAAAAGGATTAAGTAGTAATAAACACAGCAAATTTGTTAAACAGTTAGGCATTAAAAACATTGTTTAAAGTAATATTTATGATAGATGATAGCAGGCATAGGTAAAGTCATAGTTATGTCTTAATTTTATTTTGTTTGGTTATTATTTTGATAAGTGGAGGTGTTAAAATATTATCAAAATGATGTTACTTTTTGTATACTGTGGTCCTATACTCTATGGTCAAGTCTATGACTCGCAACTCAATAAATAAGTCTTGTCAAATCAGCTAACGTGTTTTATTAAAAATAAGATAACATCTACGTAGCATTGCTATAAACAAAAAAAGTGTTGTTCTCGTACAAAATTCCAAAGTACTTTTTTTTTATCCAATAACCGGTCATGAGTAATAATATCAACCGCCTACACAGAATATAGTTTGTTATTATTATAACTGATATCGAATGTAAATTTATCTACATACGTTTTAATATGAAGGCATATTCCTATCGCTTACTCAAAATCCAATAATTTCAGCCACCAATTTTTATCTAAGAGAAGAAGATTATTATATTTTAATATGTCAAATAAATTACTTTCTAAAATAATTTCGAACATTATATTTTCTAATAGGGTGATAAAGGCGAAACGGGTGTGAGAGGAAAACGAGGACATCCCGGTCCTCCTGGACCCAGAGGGCCACCGGGTCTACCTGGACCACCCGGGACACCAGGGTCTAATGGAGTTTCAGGAGATATTGGCTTACCTGGATGGACGGTATCTAAACTTAACAACCATAACTTAAAAATATTTTTTTTAAATCTACGTGATACATAATCTTTTTTTAATACAGGGTCCACCCGGAACTGCAGGCCAGCCCGGTCCCCAAGGACAGAAAGGCGAAAAAGGAGACCCAGGTCTCAATCCACGCGACCTAGAAAAGGTAGGTTATAACCATAAATATGGTAGGCAGTATGCTTGGGGCAAAAAGTTAATTAAGCTCTCGTAGGTATAACTAAGCCAAGTGTACAAACTGGAAAAGCGGACTTACCGCAGCCTCGCGAGATACCTGGCTACTGCAAGTTGTGGCGTGTTCATTACCCCTTTTGTTTTTGTGAAAACCGTAGCTTTGTGAACGTAGCCTTTAATCTCATTGCTACGTGCCTGAAAATACATATTTGAATTAATTCGTGAATTGTTGTTTTTTAAGGCTAATTAAATACGTAATTTGTGTTTTTAATAATGTTACTTTGTGGAAATAATTCAATTGATATCGATATCCTATGCCTTATATAAAAACTACATGGTTTAGTTTATTCTTTATTTTATAAAATAAGAAAATTTGTTACTCTTTTAGGGTAAAATAATATTTTATATGATGTCCTACTTATGAATTCCAAATATAAACATAGAAAATAAAATAACTCTTTTTGTCATGATATTTTCGTTGGTCATGACTATTATAACTGAACATGTCAAATAAGACTTCTCTGACACGTGTATATTTATAAAATTAAGCTGAAATGGTGAAAAAATATTTGTGTCAAGATTTTTATCGCAGACTTCCTCAAAACAAGAATACAAATAAAATTATATGTACATCACAAGACTCAGTCGTGCTCGTTTATACAGAAAGTTGGTATAAACTCACTCAGGGTCGCGATGAAATACAGACGCCTGAATAGGCAATTTTTCACAATTCTGAAAATTGTATAGTTAAACAGAAACTTTAGTTCGTGGCGTTATAGTTGTACTACGTCTTAAGAATATAAATAGTAATTTTTATTTATATAAATGTGTTTATTATTAGAATGACTGTAAAAACTCCTAAAAACGGCCATTAGTTCACCTGTCTCTTTATCGACTTCATAATTATTTTGTGATTGATGTCGTACATAAAAAGTACCTCTGCCTATTCGAAGTGAATAAATCAATAGCAATATCGTAAAAAAACAAAAGAACAACGATTGTCATTTATCACTCAGGTAAAAGGCGAGAAAGGCGATCGAGGCTTCGACGGTACTCCAGGCACACCTGGCAAGGATGGACCAAGGGGCCCACCGGGACCACCCGGGACTCCAGCAACTAATATCCAATACGTCTCTATTCCTGGCCCCCCGGGACCGCCTGGAGCTCCGGGTGTCCCAGGGGGGTCATATGCAAACGATGTTACAGCCGATACTCTGACCGATAGTCCGGGTATTAATCGAAGGGAGCCTAGTACAGGTAAATTTGATTCTGGAATATTTTTTTACTACTACTCTTTAAGTTGAAAATCTATCGCCAAGCACCTATTTGTGTGTTCCGGCAATTGCATATGCGATTATGTTGCATCGACAGCACATTCGCAATTCTCTGCTATTGTAAATGTCTATACGAGACGGTAGTCACGTATCATGAGGTGTACCTTTTGTCAGAGTTTAACAAAAAGGGCAATGGAGACTATAAGTGTGGAGACTTCAATAATGTAACAATTATAAATATGTATTTTTATCAAACAGGAAAACAACGAGATCCTCTTCAAATTATCAAGAGTTTGAATCACTTGATGCAGTATCGTCCAGAGCCATATGGTACGTGAAACTATAGATAATCAGAAATTTTCTATTACGACGGTTCCTTGCTTCGTGAAAATAAAACAATTTTTGTTACAAAATTTATATTTTAATTAATCAATAATGTATAAGAGTTTATAAAACGTAGGTACTTAAAAACAACTTTTAACTAAGATTAATCTTTCAAACAAATTAGGTCTTACCTTACATTTTAGGAACACTAAGACCAAAGTTTTGGAACAATATCTAACATTTAAGTTTTTGCCTTTAGGCTATCGAGACCCATTAGAACCTCTCGGAGAAAACCCAGATTTTGATGATGACGAAGATGGAAGAACTATAGTTGGAACAATTTTATTCAGAACCACGGAATCTCTTATTCGTGTAAGTTTTCTTGTTTTTGGAGCCATAAAGTGTGATCAATGTTTTTAACTAATAAAAAAATATTCAAATGAAGAATGGTTTTTCTGAACTCATTAGAGCAAACGCTCATTGACCAGGAGTAACAATAAAGATTAAATGTCATTTTAGGCTTTGAGTTCTACGCAAGCTGTTAAACAGTAAAACAATATCTGTATTAGCTAGACTACTATAAAATTATTATCGAATTCAGTTGAAAGGGTTACTTGCTTAACCCATTTACATAATTTGTTGAAAATAATTTCTTCATATTTCCCTAACAGCTTGGCACGAATAGTCCACGGGGCACGTTGGCATACGTCATCCAAGAACAAGCGCTTCTAGTTCGTGTTAACAACGGCTGGCAATATGTGGCCGTAAGTGAAATACATTTTAATACTACCAATTTCCGTTGCCAATACACTAAAGTAAATTTAGTCGTTTTATAGTTAATTTCAGGTTGCGATTCAATTATTAATATTGCGGGTAAACACATTAATGAAATATTTAGTGTGTTAAATGTAAATTTTGCTTTTACGTATATTAATACTCAAATAAATTTATATTGTGTCATGTTATTGCCAAATATATTCAAAATAAGAGTGACTTTTTCGAATCTGTGAAATATTATACAGAGTGATTAAGGTTGATGAAGACTAACACATACGAGTAGTGTAACTATGTACCTACATCATTATCATTACTAATCCTACAAAATATCAAAAGCTTGAGTACTATCATTACGAAGTTATGATAGTTAGATCCTCCGTAAATAGCTTTGATAAATAGGTAGGTACCCTAAATCGCACTCAACGGCCAATGCTGCATTTGTTTATTTTTCATATAGCAAAAAAAGACCAAAATCATCCTGTAGAAACTAAATTATAACCCTGTAAAAAAATAACAAAGTAGGTTTTTTTTTATATATCACTGTATTTTTTTTGTTTTTTATTTATTATAAATAAACAATCGTAATATAAGTTTCCCGTGTAAATAATATTGCTAGGTTTTTTACGTAAAATCAAAGGAAAAGCTTTGATTTATTTAAACTTTTTGTCGATCTTTAACCTCAATGCCGCTCTCTCTTTTTGGTTAACAAAACGATGTTATTAAAAAGCTATGTCGCTACCCAAATATCAGTGTCATGAGATTTTCTTATTTAAATATTCATGAATGTAAAATAAAACTAATGAAAGAAATTTTCCTTTCAAGTCCTTTAGGGATAGCAAGCTCTTTTATTCTGCCCGTGTTATTTAAATAGAACTTACTCCTTCTCCCATTGGGAAAAGACCTGAATAAGTTAAAAATACTTTGAGTAATAGAACAACGACGGGTATTGAAGTCTTATCTCTATTTTAAATGTAATAAAGTTTAAAATTAAGCATAAAACTTTAAAAGGCCTATAGTATTAAAATGGTAATGAATAGTCCATTGTTTTCTTCTTCGCTGACTCCAGTAAATTGTTGAATGACTAATAAATTAGCGATATTTAGATACAACATTATGTAAATTTACTTTGTTCGAGAACAAAACTAGAAAATTTATAAGATATTCATTAAATTTGTATATATTCATTAGTCTTTAGCTTATTTGTAGCGAGTTAGATGATTTAAATTACTACAATATACAGGATGTAATCGTTAAGTGTGTCCAGGCGATTATTTCGTAACTATTACAGATATCCAAAAAAATTAAACTGATATCGAAAGTACGTTACCTAATCAGTAAAATGACATCAATTTTTTTTTTAAATCAAACGAGAAGTATCAAAAATTTAGACATTAAACGCTCCCATACATTTAGTATGGGATTAGTAGAAAGGTTACAGTTTCCTTATAAATCTATTACTTTTAAACAGATGGGATCCCTCCTAGCTATCCATACGCCACCGGCTAATGGTCCAACACGCACACCTTTGCAGAACATTCTAGAAACTTCTAGTCTAGTTCATCACAAGAATCCAGCTGTTGAAGGACCTGTGGTAAGAACTCGGCCTTAGTGCTTATTTATTAAAAAAAGTCGTTTCCAATAATTTGTCAATATTTCTTTCCCTGAGTTTTCCTATAAATCTTATTAGCACTATTACGAACTTCTTTATATTGTACGAGCTGTGCTCCTGTTGGTTTAGTTTCCTTTATTCTGTTCTGTTCTTTGCCAGTTCTTATTTGAATACTAAAAAACTGTTTTCATTATTTATAAAAGTGCTATATAGGTAGTTTATGATTGTGATGAAATATTTGCTAGCTGCGCTTGGCTGCGCTGAATGAGCCACGTACAGGCGACATGCACGGGGTCAGCGGCACAAATTACGAGTGCAGAAGACAAGCGCAGAAAGCCAATATGGATGGCACCTTCCGGGCGTTCATATCGTCTAGGTAAGTGTAATAAACGAGCTCAATTTTGCAGTAAAGTATGCGGTTCTTATTCAAGTGGGCTTCAAATTATGCTTTTTATTTAGAAATAATTGGAAAAAAAAAGTGACAATGCGTCTGTAATGTTTTGTCTCTACAAACCGAAATATATTTATTTTTATTTGTGTATAATCTTTTTCATTAAGATATAAAACAAGTAGTTGCATAGCAAAAATAGTTCAAATAATAAAGCCAGCATTGTTTCTCAGGGTCCCGATTGACTCAATAGTAAGCTGGGTGGATAGAGAAATCCCAGTAGTCAACACAAGAGGTGATGTACTTTTCAACTCTTGGGGTGAAATGTTCGATGGTTCAGGTGCATTATTCGCGCATGCACCAAGGATATACAGCTTCAGTGGCCAGAATGTCTTGATGGATCCTGGCTGGTAAGTAGTGGTTAAAATATGATAAACCTTCTTTGAAAACAGTGTTTTGAAGATCTATTGGAATCTTTTGTCTAAGATTGGAGTACCTAAACGAGATGGTAGATTTTTGTTTTATTTAAAAATGTACAGTTGTTGAAATTATGAATCAAAACTTTTATCGAAATTTAGAGCCTGTTTCTATCAAACATTTTGTGAACTCTAAAATTATTTACTTAAATGAAATCATATTAACAATTTGTTCCAACACTGTATAGATTGTATTTTCCTAGAATTTCAACTAAAACAGGGTGATAGTCACAAAATAATTACACCCT
The DNA here is from genome assembly GCA_951361185.1 of Ochropacha duplaris. Taxonomy (NCBI): domain Eukaryota; kingdom Metazoa; phylum Arthropoda; class Insecta; order Lepidoptera; family Drepanidae; genus Ochropacha; species Ochropacha duplaris. The sequence goes on along the minus strand of OX592702.1, from coordinate 8,608,439 downwards.
ACACAATAAAGGGAGGTTAGGGATTTGGGACTTATGTGACAATTAATAAAGTTAAATCTTGTATTACTTTAGAATTTGTTTCCACGTAAATTATGTTTTACTATGTGTTTCATAATTAAAAGCCTCGTAATTTTAGTATTATGTTAGAACTTTACGATTATTACAAATATTTGAATAGTATGTTCGTATATTGTACCTAAGCTTCTATGTGTTTGTTTTAATACGGCAAAATTTTAGTTCAATAATCTAAGCTTCCAATTCCAACATAATGAAAACCTAAATCAAAGCACAATAATATTAGGTATTTACCTATGAAATTGCCGTTTTGTATGAAAAATTTAAACTTTTTTCATTGTTTTTTTTTCATGTATTTTTTATTTGTATTAATCGAAGTAATCACCCATGCAATCAATGCATCTTTGCCAACGCAGTGGCAGTTTATTGATGCCCTTCTTAAAAAAATCAGCTGGACGGGAGGCAACAAATTCCTCAAAGGCATTTTGTACTGCCTCTCGGGTATTGAATTTTTTTCCCGCCAAGAAGTTATCCAAATTCTGGAAAAAGTAGTAGTCTGCAGGCGCAGTGTCTGATGAGTAGGGCGGATGACGGAGAGCTTCCAACCCCAGTTCTTGCAACTTGGAGACCGTCTGCTGTGCAGTATGAGGTCGCGCGTTGTCGTGCAGGAGCAGCGGAGACGAGCGATTGACCAATGCTGGTTGGAGATGTGCCAGCTTCTCCATCATTGTGTTCAGTTCTTCACAGTACACATCTGCAGTAATGCTCACCCCGTTTGGTAAGAAGCTGTGATGTATCACACCGGCGCTAGACCACCAAACAGTGACCATCACTTTTCTAGGGGTAAGTTTTCGTTTAGGGTATTTTTTAGGTGCTGAACCAGGATCCAACCAACTTGCGGTTATCAAACAGAATCCATTTTTCATCATTCATGCGGTTCAAAATTCCTTCATTTGTGTGTCTTTTGAGCAGTGCAAGGCACGTCTCGACGCGTACTTCGCGCTGGCGATCATTGAGTTCGTGGGGCAAGCTTTTTTACCTTGCCAATTTGACGCAAATGGACCAATATTGTTTTGACGCTAACGTCGAAAGCTGGTGCTAATTCAGCCGTAGATTGTGTATCATCGGCTTCCACAATCGCCTTTAATTCGTCATTGTCGACCAAAGTCTTTGGACGACCGCGAGGTTAATTTTTCAGGTCGAAATTTCTAGAACGGATCGAGCAAACCAATAACAGGTGGTGCGTTGGTTTGTAGTGTTAGCTCCGTAAACGTCGTTGATGTTGCGTGCCGCTTGTGCCGCGTTGCTGCCACGACGGTACTCATATTCCATAATTACTCGAATTTTTAACGTATCCATGATGACGAAAAAGATTGAAATGCGATGAAAATGTAACACTTATCAATTTTTATATTTATATTTTAAACAATTTAAAATTCAATTTTGTGATTCCTATCCATTACCCTCAGGCCTACAAAAGCCGTTTGGCACGGCGCTAACCCCAATGGCGAGCCATCAATGGATGCGTACTGTGATGCATGGCATAGCAGCAACCCAGATAAATTTGGACTCGCGTCTTCTCTACGCTCGAACAAATTGCTTGACCAAGAAACGTAAGTTATTATATTATAAATATGTACTTAAAATTACCTAGAACCGTTTTGTAAATAAATAATCATGGGATTTTTTTATGAAAGGTATTTTCGATGTACTTTTGACTTTTTAATGGAAGATCATTGATGCTTGGGACAGACAATTAGCGATCAAGTCTTTTTTTGAGAAAGTATTACCACTTTTTACTTTGCTCAGCTCGGTAACACTACTGAATTTTAAAATTGTTTTTTTATGAAAGCCATATTTTTTTTAGGTCCTAGAAAATTACTTATGGCATTTTCCTTACTGGGGACGCGATTGACACTATGGTGAACTAACTATTATTTGATAATAAAAAACAAAACTGCAAAACCGTGAAGGAATTGGCACGCAATACAACTGATTGGCCCAAGCTAATTTATTGTCTGTACCTTACGATGGGTAAATTCAAACAGGGTAATAGGGTCTGATAATGTTTGATTGAATACCTAGTTTTTTAAGTTTGAGGGTCATTTAAAATGGGTTACATAATATCTCATAAAACGTCAACAACATTTAAAGTTTACACGTTTGTTGTTTAAAAGACGCATCCTTATAACTTTTATCTTGTTTATTTTCTTGAGTCTTGCAACTTTAAAAGACAAAGTATGCATACTTTAATAATAACTTACAGTTACTTACTAGAAGCCATGAGGTTCAAAAGTTGTAAGTCTTGATTCTCAGTAAAGGAGAAAATATTTACCTACGCAGTTGCATTTAAAACTACGTGAATATTTCAGCTTGAATGGTAAAATAACTCTTAGTAAAATTTAAAGTTTGAAGCAATGACCACTCTGGATGAAGGACATAGAATTCTACTGTGAACTTGAGTTTTAGTGAATTCAACAGTCGAAACCATTGTACATTTCACATTTCTTCTAGTGCCCGCCTGGCTGACTCTAAGTTCTTTAAGACCCCTAAGTTTTTTAAATAAATTGCCAAACTACCTGTGAATTCGTGTATTCAGAGCTAACCTCAATTTCAATTCAATGTAGCTTTTATTAGCTTACTACTTAAACCACAATATCGCTTACCAGGTTGAGAGATGATCCAACAGGACGTTGTTATGGTCTCAACATATCTAAAATTAAAAAATGTTTGAGAAAATAGGTACCTACTAAGAAAATGAAAACATAAAGGCAGTATATTTTCAAGTAATATTTAATAAGAAAATACATAACACTAAAACAATAAAAATTCATTACTAAAATAAATCTAAATAAAAAAAGTCTATTATCAATAAGTTGTATAAATACAATTCCGAGATATGCTCGGAAAAATAATTATTTGCACGTCATGACCTTTTACTCATCATAACTGATGAGTAAAAGGTCATACAAGTTCAAATCCTACGCAATAATCTTGTGCGATTGATTGTTTGTTTTGTTTACTACAAAGGAAATTGTGTATGTTATGGGAGCGTGGGAGTATTTGTTTTTGCTAACATAACCAAACTAAAATGAAGTTATTTGTTGATGAAACAAGGCAATTCCGCGTAGATATTAAGCATTAGCTACTGTAAACAACAGTTTAAAATAGGTTATAATAAACTACCTTAAGGAAGCAGAGTTATAATTTTTCGACCGCACCGAACGAAACGAACACTTCCGAATTTCTTCCGGCGATTCGTCCGATTTGAAACGGTTAAGTTTGCGAGGTTTTATAGGATTTCATACAATACAAGTAACTTCATTTCATAGGATTTCATACATAAAATTTGTATAGGTACTTCAGAGAATCCTTTAGTGTTGAGATACACTTTTAATTTAGGAACATTACGAACGAAGTGTGATACGAGGAAAAATGAATGCGACGCAACATGCCTCATAGTCTGAACAGCATGTATTGCGTCTAAATAATATATTTTGTCATTTGATGTGGAAACTCACAAAGGACAAAAACAAACATTATACTTTTAAGTTTTACTCGTATATATTTTCCATCCAAATTAGTACTGATGCTAATAGATTTTTGTGTTCCCAGAATAAATATTAGTATTATTGTGACCTATTATTTAGTGAACGAGACAGTGTACAAGTGAAAACACGTAAAATTATGAGAAAACTTACTTGTCGCGTGTCCCACGTTTTTCTTGTGAAGATCGTGTTATTTTATAACAAACTCAACGGCAATGATGAGGTCAAAAATGATTATACAATGTCTAGTCTACCGGCCTATGATGTTAAATGTTATTTACGGTTTCAATAATTGTTATCTTATACAAAGTTTACGGTGCCCTATTTCGCCCTGTACGCTGCAAGACAGTATGCTTTTCAATCATAATAAAAGTTGCTAGTGTAATTGTATTCGTTTATATTGTTGCAGATATTCTTGCAGTAGTAGGCTAATAGTTTTATGCGTTGAAGCAACACCTGTGGGCACTGTGAGAAGAAAAAAACGGTCCAAGTAAGTACTGTATTTGTATAATATTCGGATTATGATAAAATCTATATTTATAAAAAGAAAAGGCCTGACTCACTGACTCATCAAAGTCCAGCCTAAACCCTTGGACATAAAAAGCTGTTTTTTTACAGGTGTTGTTTTTAAGACGTAGACGAGGAATAAGAAAGGATTTTTCGAAATTAAACCCTAAAGGGGTAAAAAAAACAGTTACGCGGGTGAAACCACGGGGCGGAAAGCTAGTAACATTATAATTTAAGAGAATTGAGTTCAGAATATAAATTACGTTCAATAACTAAGATGTATTCATACATTAATATTGTGTTTCCATTAGATATCGCGCAGCGGAAAATCTACAATTTCTCAAAGATATCGAAGAAAATCGAAATGATTCGAGAAAAAAATTATAGACATTAAATTTTAGAAATTATTAAGTGTAAGAAAAAATGTGAAGACTGTACATAAATTGTATGTAGTAAAAACGTTTTCATCACGCAATGATTCCGGTGGAACATATCGACAATATTCGAGTTAAAAATAATCCTAATCTTTTCTTTATGAAGATTCTTTTCAATTTAAAAATATATTTAATTTGTCATATTTTTACTTTTATGTAAGTGAAACAGCAGTTTTATTTAGTTTTTACGATAAAATAACTACTTCTAAGAACCTTTGATGTGTTCTAATCAAACGCCTAAAATTAAGTTGATATTTGTAATAAATACCCAGTAATTTTTGTAAACCCAGTATGTATAGATATCGTTAAATTTATTATTTTATTCCTACAAATGTTGGATGTTCTTCGATACTTTATGGCTGGAAAAATCAAGGTAGTTCATTATTATTTAATTGATGGTAGTTTTTGTAAATAATCAAGCTTTTATCATTATTTGTAAGCAGATGAAGTAAAAATTACCCAATTAGGTTGTTAATTGTAAATATATATTATTATATTATACGTATACCTACTATAGTAATTAATATTTTCCAACTTTTCAAAAAACTACAGTTTATGTGATATTTTTTTTTGATAATATTTGTAAACATTACAACCGACTTCTTTCACTAGCATAAGTTATTAAAATTATATTTAAATATTTCTTCCATACAATAATTTAAAGTTCAAGCTGTAATTGCTAAAATTATAAAGAAGCGCGAGTAATAGAACATTATAAAAATGATAAATTACACCATCATTTGTTTACACCTATATATAAGCAAGTACCTATTTGTACCCAATTTATAAAACACTGGTCTCACATTACGCCGCAATGCGCCAAATAAAAAATTAAATTGTAAATAATGATAACAAAGAATAAATATTACATTGAAGCGTTCCGTCCTTTAAAGGAATGTTTAAATAAATAAAAAAAATGTGTTATTATTATGGAAAATGTTATATTATTGCTTATTGATCACAACTGTTTTTAGTTTTTTGTAGGTAGTAAGTTTTTTGGACAACATTTGTGTCAGTTTAAAAAAAACACAAAAGTGTGTGATCAAAACTAAATTGTGAAAAGATTTTAATAAATATTTGGAGCGATGGTTAGCGTGGTTAGTAAGAAAATACACCACAGTTCGTGGGTTCAATTCAGAGACCTAAAAAGAGTCTAGATGTGATCATCTGTTTATGAATGTATATAAATAGTAGTAGGTACACGTATTTATTTATTTATTTTGGATATCCAACAAAGAATACACCTCACATTTAAAACAATAATTACAGTAGCGTTTATACACCTAGTGCTTTTTCAATTACAGGACATCACAGAAAGCACAAACAGATAACACAGCAAACAATTACAATAATAAATACAATAACATAACAATATTGTACCAGTTAATTGGTTTACATAGTAAAAACTATGCTTAGTTATCAGATGACCGTATATGAATATCTCAGGTACCAGGAATTATCATGATGACTAGTAATAAGCATCAAGATATTGCCAACATAAATGTGGCGTAGTGTGAGAGCATTCTATGTTGTAATGATTTAAGTAAAAAAATGTCAACTGTATTATTTGTGTACTAAAGTATGTTTTTGTAAAACTTAATTAGATGCGTTCATTGTGTCAAGTCAAATATACCTACTTAATAGTAAAATTATAAGACCCTTGTAATTTTTCATTGTTATAACAAAACGCCGCTAGGTAAATTTTATTGTACTTAATAAGTACAGATTGTTTTGAAATAAAAAAAAAGGATTTTTAAAACGCTGGTATTTTATTTCTTTCATTAAAAGTACGAAGTAAATATTATGGAAGATAAATTCCATGGTAGCAAAGAATAAATAACAGCAAATAAAATTTTCTGGGCTTTACCATGGGCACGTAGCATTGCCCGTAGTCCTACTGGTAAGACTACGAACAAGTAACAGTGCCCGTAGTTTTGGTTTTTTTTTCGTCATCCTACCTCTATTCTATTATTGTTGAAGATAAATATTTTTTTTTCAAGAGCGAAAAAAATCAGATTTTTTGTGTAAATAAGTCTTAGATTAAAGCTAGTTTTTGATTTTTCATTAACATTTTTTTTCGTCTTCACTGTTAGTAGGACCATTGCCCATACAACATAATGATGTTTTTGTTGCAGTCAGACCACGCAGTAGGACCACGGGCAACGAATGATTTTGCATTCTAAAACAAATAGGGAAATATTTACAGACAATACTAAAATCACTATCAATTTGACATAGCAAGTTATACCTTAATACATAGCTTAGACTAAACGTTTCGTTAGTAAACAGAACAAGTGACATTTTAATGAATATCAGACTCGACCGTTCGCCGAAAAGTTATATTGCGTCATAGCTCATTATGACTAGTCTAAAGTAATATATTCTGGAAAAATCGCAAACATGCAAGTCACCTATCGACCATTTATTAATTTGACCAAAGCCTGCCTTGTCGCACTTGTCCCGGTAAAAGGTTTTACGTGGCTTTTGATGACTTATATTTTTAGAAGTTTTACAAATTGCTATTGCGATGTTCAATTTCGGTTATGAAATGGTGAAAACATACTTTTTTATAATCATCATTAATTTCTGTCGAAATGTGGTAAGGCCTTTGTAATGGAGGATAATATCTCTTGACTAAACGGCGATGATAGCAAATCATAATTGCCATCAGCTTATTGCAGCTTACTACTTACCTACTAAACCCTACGTTTTTAAATGGGACATGAACAACGTCACATCTGTTTTAAAATAAAGTAATGTGACTCATTACATCATTGTGAATAAAGTTGACAGCTTTGGGATCGTCATAGTGATGTGATATAGAAATGTATACTCGAGTACATATTATAAGTCCCGTCAACATCTAATAGATATTTATCGTCAATTACACTTAATAAAATAATATATTTGCTTTGAACTTCCTCTTTCCTGCTTGTCCTTATCCTAAAAATAAAAAATCTCCAAAACTTTATGTAGCTTAGTGTTAAAGGTTTTTTTTTATAATATTCCAATTATTCTTAAACGGTGATTACTAGCTAAGATAATCGCCGACTATAATCCGTATTGTATTGATCAGAAATAAATAATGAAATTTTGTGAGTGAAATGAGGAAAACGACCTTACTGCAAGGACATGAGACGTTTTCTACCACGCGCGCAAATGCTATTACAAATTGTTTTTTTTTATATCACTAGGTGGCAAACACTTGACTATATTGAGCCGATTTGAAAAGAATATATAATATTTTTACGATGCTTGACTACATTTCAAATCATTAATGTGAATTGAGCACAGATTATTATAATAGTTACTCGAGTACAATATTTAGATTCACATCACTAGATGTCTGGCCATGTGTTAAAATAATCTGCCTCATAAAACAAAAGTGGTTATATAAATGGAACGTGCCGTCCGTTAAATTAAATGGGATTTGAAGTAAATTAAAGGTGTTAGGTTTTCGTCCGAAGTGGAAGGATAAGGGTTATGGGTTCTGCTGAATAATATCAAGAGACAAGTTTAAATTATTAGTAGTACTTACTGTTTGAATACAACGAATAAAGGTGAAGAGCTATTTGAACTTTGCGGAACACTTTGGTAAGAGCTTAGCTTTAGATTTGCAACATTAAGATCACGACAGGAGCGTATTATTCGACCACCATCCTATCCTACTAATATTATAAATGTGAAAGTTTGTATGTTTGTTCCTCAATCACGCAAAAACGGTTGAATGGATTTTGATGAAACTTGGCGTACAGGTAGATCATATTCTAGAATAAAACATAGGATACTTTTTATTCGGAGAAAGGGTAAGATCCCTCGGGAACGCGGGAAACCATGGGCCGAAAAACCACTGTTTAATAAATGTAAATAAAATAATTAAATTTATTGAATTAGAATCCTCACAAGAAGCGGGCATGTATAACCGCTTAAGTTATTCCTTAAAAAGCTGGTATTTACGTAAACGTAAAATTTTATTTTTCCGTTAAATACATCGTCTTATTTCTGGAACAAAGCGTGGGCATGTCCCATATAAAATTGCGTGTGGTTTTATTCATTAGATATGCAATTTTTGTGGAGACTGCGTTATTTTCAGGTTTTAATGTGGCATGAAGGCAGTTTTGACAAGAGGGTGTCCTCGCTACGCATGTGTCTTTTTGGAACGTTAGAAGAATAGCGCCATAATAACAACGTGCTTCTAGTTTATTAAAACTAGTTTTCCACCCCGTGGTTTCACCCACGTTCCCGAGGGATCTTATCTTTTCCCGGGATTAAATGCCTCCTATGTCTTTCTCCAAGGTTCCATCCATCTCTAGACCAAATTTCATTAAAATCGATTCAGCGGTTTAAGCGTGAAGAGGTAACAGACAGACAGACAGATAGATAGACAGACACACTTTTATAATATTAGTATGGATTATTTAAGTCTTCTTTAAGAAGTAGAAATTCATGTCTGATATTAGAATGTATGATAGACATTCCAATTCCAAATATTTAGTTTAGTTTTGCGTAATGAAATAGTAGGTACCTAAACTTTAGCTAAACTATAACTACGTATGCAATACTATAACAGCACCAACCTTGGAATATGACATATTGTATGCTACGAATATGTCATATGGATTGTTTACGAGTAAAGGTAAGACAATAATAATAACTCATGTTTCACGAAATGTTTCAGATCCATAAAATATCTAGGTTTGTGGCATGGAGAAATGTCGCAATTTTAAGGTCGCAAAGCCATAAATTCCACTATTGATTTTTTACAAATTCTACACCAAAGAGAATTTCAATCGACTTATTTTTCAGTGAAAATTTGAAGGAGTTCGTAATTTTTTTGAGAGTTATTACTTATTTTCTCTGTTATAAAATATGATACACACAGTGTGGTCATCGAGATAATGCGCTTATGACACTTGTAATTAATGCACGCATCACAGAAACGGCTAATTCAATTTTGTTGAGTCTTTCACTAAACTATGCCTAAACTAATACTTAACATCCCATGTGAAACGCATTCTCTCAGCGGCCGCGCTGCAGTTCTCTGCAGGAAAGGGGTTAGTGATAAGTATAGTGGCACCGAATGTAATTTCCATCGATGGTCACGTGTTCGTGAAATTCTTAAAGCAATAAAAAGTATATTTAATTTCGCAAGTTTCAGAATAAAAGTGTTTAGCGTGGTTTGTAAGACTTATTACGTAATGTACCTTTTCCAAATCACCTCGAAATAATATTTTTATTATAAATATACTCCTCATAGGCCGTTATTTTAAGGGAAAGCGGCATTCTATAGATTTCATTACATTCCTATGTAAATACAAATACACTGTACTGAAAAATATTAGAATACATTTAACGGTCCGGTTTTCTAATAGATTACTAACAGTAACTGTCCTACTAATATTATAAATGTGAAAGTTTACAGCAAACGACTTAACAGATTTTGATGAAACTTGGCACACAGATAGATAATCTGAAATAAAACATACGATACATTTTATCCCGAGAAACGATAAGCTTCCATGGGACCGCGAGTAAAACCATGGGGACAGCTAGTACAAAAATAAAAGCTAAAAATATTTCCGCTCAATCTGACACGTACGCCGCAGAAACCCTAACACCGCCAATAACATTCCCTCTCCAATAGATAAGTAGCTTCATAGATTTTATTACTACCCTCTCACACAACACGTAACGTGCTCACAGCTTGTTTTCTCAGCACACCTATTACCTGACTAGGTTGACGGCAGCTATTTGCTGGAAATGCTTCAGACTAAATCGTTTACACACTGCTTGCCTTACTGCCTTGAGTGCAGCGTTACGTGACTTAGAACATACTTTGAGTTAGAGTGAATATTTTCTGGTATTATTTTTATGGGAATTGGAATAAGTGATGATTTATCTCTTGGATATGTTATACAAAGTTAAAAGTCTTTCTTATGTTGATTATGCTGAGGAACTTTTCTCGCGGACTATTCCTTGCCTTTTGGTTCTGTTAAAATGGATAGAAAAAGAGTTTTTTTGTGTATAAAATCCATTGAAGAACACAAGCTCATTCAAAAAATGCTTCACAGCTTTTACTATGAAACCAGGTTTGAAATAACGTTATTTTTCTATAATTTATCGATTAACTTCATGATTTCACAGATCAGAGCATAGCAAATGTCACTAAACATGACAAAACTAACTTAGCTTTTGAACATATTATATTTATTAGGAGTTCTTTCCATCCTACCAAACTACAAATATTCGTTATCAAAGTTTTATTTGCTTTGAATTATTTGTAGACATAATTTTACGAAACATTTTCTACCTAACTTTTCTATAGGCTTATGAATAACTAGCTGTTCCGCGCGGATTCACCCGCGTTCCCGTGGGATCTTATCTTATCCCGGGATAAAATATAGCCTATGTTCATCAGGGATAGTGTCCAGTAGTTTTGGAGCCTATTCAATGCAAATAAACAAACAAATCTTTCCTCTTTATAATATTAGTATAGATAATATTTTACAGGTTATTAATAAAGATTAGATCACCTACTTAAATTCGTGACTGTACAAAGCATGTCTTATTTAAGAGCCAGTAAGGTCTAAATGTTGTTACGTGTATAGTAATTTCCTTACGTAACATTTATTTTCAAAATTACTTTATAGACGAGGAAATTGATTGCAAATAGCTTTAGTTCAAAACTCTTCACTATCTTAAATTGCATATAAACAAAATAGCTGTGCTTTGATAAATTGTAGAGATAACCTTTTCTTTTAAAGACATTTTAGAAAATGCATAAAAAGCGATAAAAAGCTCAGAGTTGGTTACGTAGATATTGTAACGAAGGTGGTGGGTTCGAAACTTACAATGAGCTTGAGCTTTTGGTGAAAAATGTGAGGAAACCATAACACAGTGCTAGGGAAATTCGTAGTATCCATCTTACTGGCTAACTTCAAAATGTAAATCTGTCGCCAAGCACCTAAGCTTCCGGCAAATGCACTTAGAACCATTGGCAACAATTAAAAAATTTAAAGTAAAGCAAGTCAATATCTACTCAGAGGGTCCCAAGTGTTTTGAACTTTTCGATACAAAACAGTTACAATTTTATTAGAATTTAAGAGATTATTTATTCCAATATAAATAATGCCCAAACAATATTAACTGAAGTCAATCCAGATAATTTTGGAATCCGTAAAAAGATATTCTAACAAATTTTACGACCATCTGTGTCGTAACGAGACTAAAACTCGAATTATAACATTATATCCTTAATTTATTTAGGAGCTAAAATCCTAAAACCAATAGACATCCGTTGGTCTGTACCAGGATTTCAAGTTTTAACAGGACAAAGTTGCCACAGTTGTTTCCCCACAAAGTTGTTTCCACGATTCCTCTTTGATCAAACCACACTTATTCACCTAAAAGGCGCCAGTAGTTTCGTTTGTTTTACTTTGACTATTAACGGTATTAACCAGACAAAAGCACTTTGTATACTGATAAATTTTATTAGTATTGAAATACCCTTTCAATGGCTAAATGTAATCCAATTTTAGCTGTACGTTCGGCAGTCAGTACGCGTCAGCGCCTCATTTGGCGCTGTATCCATCTAGATTCACACACGTTGGTCGGACGGGCTGTTTGATTTGATTTTGTCGTTTAGAACTGGGCAATGGAAAAAAGTTTTTGAAAAGGTTGCAACTGCATTTTGCTTAAATCTATATTCTACTCGAAGCCTGCTCAATATTGTACCACATTGACTTTGAAAACATTTTTCTTCTTTTTTAAAGAAGTGCAGTCTTTAATTTGATTTTAGAACCGTAGAATCCTATCCTATCCTACTACCTACTAATATTATAAATGTGAAAGTTTGGATGGATGGATGTATGTTTGTTACTCATTTACGCCAGAACGGCTAAATGGATCTGGATGAAATATGGCATGGAGATAGATTATAGTCTGGAATAGCACATAAGCTACTTTTTGTTCCAGGAAAAGATAAGATCCCTCGGGAACGCGGGTGAAACCGCGCGGAACAGCTATATTATAAATGTGAAAGTATGTTTAGATGTTCATTACTCTTTCACGCAAAACTATTGAACGGATTTTTAAGAAACTTGGCACACAGGTAGATAATAATCTGGAATAAAACATAGGATACTTTTTAGCTAGGGAAAAGATAAGATATCTCCGGATCGCGGGTGAAACCGCGGGGTACAGCTAGTATAATATAATTATTAAATGATTTCAACGTTACAAAACTGACTGTTAAGGAGTTGTTCCAAGTTAACCATAGTATTTTAATTAGAGACATAACACAGCGAGTTGCAAAAATTAATGGTCCGACTCAAGACGCAATATTAACTTTGCAACATGAATGCCTTCAAATATCTTACAGCGATGATGATAATGCAGAATTCTCAAAATAACACGCGGAAGGGGAGAATCTCTGACGTGACGGTAAATTCCTGACGTTCCTTCATCAAGAGCTCAGTGGAGTGATATATAATTGGTATGCCTTTGAAGACATGCTGGCATTCGCCTTTCATAATGTATAAATGCGTATAGTTATGTTAATATGTTCGTTGTGATATTGAATGTCATTGTGAAGCGATAATGCAGAAACTGAAGGTTTAGACATAGGTCATTTATTCATAATATAAATAATTATTTATGCATTACGACTGCCTCACTCAAACGGTTCTGCAATCCTACTAATATTTTAAATGTGAAAGTTTTTATGTTTGTTACTCTTTCACGCAAATACGGCTAAACGGATTTTGATGAAACTTGGTAGGTACACAGGTAGATCATATCCTGGAATAACACATTAGGATACTTTTTATCCCGGAAAAAGATCTCTCGGGAATGATTTATATAAAACTTAAATCCTTTTTAAAAATAATTTTTTAACCGACTTCAAAAAGGAGGAGGTTCTCAATTCGACTGTATGTTTTTCTTTTTTTTTGTATGTTTGTTACGCGATTATACTCTGCCAATTAAGAATAGATTTTGATGATTCTTTTTTTGTTTGGTAGATCATACTTCAGAGATCGAGAAAATTTATATGGGACCATCCATATAAATTTTATCGAAATTGATTCAGCACTTTTTGAGAAAATCAACAAAAACAAAAATTTTAATATCTCGTTTGATAAACCTTAGTGAATCAAACTGAGTCGTTGAGCATGACTTTTTGGATTTAGATGAAATTTTGTGTGTATACTTCAATGAGTTCTTCGATGGTTTTAAAATACAATTGGACCCGGTAGGTGGCGCTGGAATCGAGTTCCAAGATTTGTTTTAATTTCAGGGCAGGACGACGTCTGCCGGGCCCGCTAGTTATATATTATATTTTACCGGACAGACCCGATTTCAGGACAAACTAGTTTTGCCTAGGATAACTATATGTTGGAATATATAAGGAATAAACTTTAAAAATTGAAAAATAAAATTATTTTTAAAAATAAAAAACAAAAACCTACTTCAAAACTGTGACCTATACCTATGTACAAACATAAACTAAAAAGTAAAGAATAATATTTTAATTTCAAAGCAAGAGCCTTAAAGGACTATCAACAAAATAATTGATATATATATCTATTTAATATTTATAAACAGTTCTATTTGGAGTCGGTGCCAGTCGGTATTTAAACTTTTTTTTCTAAGCTAATATTTTCTTTAAGCTAATATCAGCTGTTTTCTGTAAAGCCGTTTTTTTTTTGTTTTGGGGGACAAGAACATTTTTTTTTTTTTTGAGGAGGACTTAAAGGTGGCGGTCCGAAGGACCATAGACACCCTTACGCGGACTATTCGGCGAGCGCTTAGGGCTCTCAGCCGTGTTTGTTTGTGACGACTCAAGCTGAGGGCGCCCCAGTTGGGGCCCGAACCTCGGCTCAGGGCGTCGTCGGGGGACACAAAAAGTGGGACGGACTTCGCCTAAGTGATTTAGAGGAGTTTTAGGGGACGGTCGGATTGCTGACTGTGGCGGCTCGGGCCGTTAACGACTGACTAACGGGGGGACGAGACTGAATCTGAGTGGGACGTCGCGACGGGCCTCTCCGGCGAGGGCGGAAACGCGGGCGTTGTTTCTCGAGGGCTGCGCGAGCCTCCCTATCCTGAATTTGAGCTAAAGTTATGGGGTCATCCGGCTCGCTGAGGGCGATTTTAGGCCTACGGATTTTTGAGATCTTTGAAGGAGTATAGTTGGCAGTTTTGACTATTAACGGATTTGCGTGGTTTAGGGCACGATCGTAATAACGGCGAGAAGCGCACTTAATGAATTGCTTAACTGTGGGCAGATTGAGGTCTATGTGTAGATCTAGGTTACGCATGTACCACGGGGCGCCCGTGGCTTTGCGTATGAAGCGGTTTTGAACCACTTGGAGGCTATGGATCAGCTTGGGGGATGCCTGTGCGAACACAGTGCATGCATAGAGCATAATGGGGCGGATGCACTCGGTGTAAAGTCTGACCTTGCTTTTTAGGGCAAGTTTGGACTTTGAGTTTAGCATGAAGTGAAGGCGACTGGACACAAGGTAGGCGCGTGCACGAACCTTCCTTATGTGGTTGGAAAAGGACAAACGATCATCCAGGGTAACACCGAGATATTTAGCTTGCCTCTCCCAAGGGATCGGCTCGCCAAACATGGTGACTGGAGGGGGGAGAGTGGGAATGTATTTCTTGGCGGGACTGAAGAACAGCACCACCTGACTCTTGGTGGGATTTATTTCAATTCTCCATTTCCGAAACCAGGGACCTAGGGTGTGAGTTGCGGCTTGGAGAACTTTGGCAATTGCCGTGGGGCATCTGCCTGAATAGTATATTGCGGTGTCGTCCGCGAAAAGGGCTAGCTGTGCTTTGCCAGCTTTGGGGATGTAACTCGTGTAGAGTGTAAACAGTAAGGGGGACAGCACAGAGCCTTGGGGGACTCCGGCTAAGACGGGATGGGGTGAGGATAGCGCTCCTGTTATTCGATAGTTGAAATGGCGATTCGACAAGAAGTCTCGTAGGATGGTCACGAGTCTGACTGGCACTCCGAGTTTGTACAGCTTAAAGATTAAGCCGTTGTGCCAGACTTTGTCGAATGCCTACATTTGCCCGCTCATTTGACCTTTCTGGAAGTTGGCGGAGATGTGTTCAACTATACGATGGACTTGTTGAACGCACGAGTGTCTAGTTCGAAAGCCAAACTGCTCGTCGGGGATGAGTTTATTAGCGTCGGCGTACGCTTTGAGACGTAGGTAGATTAACCTTTCGTATATTTTGCCCATGACATTGAGCAAGCTGATGGGTCTGTAACTGGAGGGCTCGGATTTAGGTTTGCCGGGTTTGGGGATCCCAATTACGGCTTTTTTCCACTGGTGTGGAAAAATGTTGTTGGAGAGGGCAGCGTTAAAGATCGCTGTCAGGAGTGTGATGAGGGTAGCCGGAAACAGCTTGACCACTCTGTTTGTGATTTTATCCGAGCCCGGGGCTTTTCTCGGGTGAAGATCGGATGATCTGTTTGACCTCTGAAGTAAACACCTTGATAGCTTCATAAAGACTGCTTTATTCATGTATAAATCGAAAGCTACCCCCCATCACAAATAATAAATCTACCTTACACTACATCTCCCCTTTTATAGAAATTTATATAAATTATTGATTGTAATACAAATTTAATTTCATGCAGTTATTACAAATATACCTATATATCATAATAACATTTATTAACACCATTTCATCCGAAATGTAAGTTATTAAATTCAGTAAATATCAAGCCTTGTAACATTACAATCTATTTTAACAAATAAAATAATGAAATTTTAACATGGCTGAAAACATTAAAAATTAACAAACAATATTAATCACATTAAATTATAAGTTACACATAAATCATACCATTGTTTTGTATATATCATGCTTATTAATTAATATTTAATTCATTTTGTTTAGTAAACAGATTTGTAAATAGTTGTATATTCTTTAAATGCATAATTCTAAGTTTTTAATCATTAATTTTATTTTATCTGTGGAAATCATTGTATATTTAATAAATGTATATCATTATTATATATATTTTTTTAAGCTGAATGTAAATTTATATATTTTAGACTGGAATTACTTTATTTATTTCATTGTTTTAAATACTTCTTTAGCACGTTTTGCTGCTGCCCGTTCAGGTACCTGCCGTTGCATTACCACCGACTCTTCAGTAAGAGTTTCATCAAAGGAATGTAATGATGAGTTGTCAGAATCTATGCAAGATGCGAAGAACTCAGAATACTCCCCAGATGTTTGGGAATCCGCATCGCTAAATCCATCAGTGGTGTTGGTTGGCGATTGCTCCGGAGACTGCGAGCGCATTCTTATAAGATGCCTACGGTTCCGTCTATACACGCGACCTCTCTCGTCTGTTACAAAATACGAACGCGGATGAGGAGCCTTCGCAGAGACCCGCGCTACGCGCCTTTTGTCGCCATCAAGTGCAATCACATCGTCACCCACCTCCAGCTCTGGAAGTGCCCTAGAACGCTTGTCGTGCCATGATTTACTTTTATTTTGTTTGGACAATATATTCCGGTAGTCGCGCGAGTTATCCCTATCCGGCTGTAGTTTTTCTTCGTGAACAGGCAAGCGCGTTTTGATCCTTCGCCCCATGAGTAATTGTGCTGGACTTGATATACCATCCCTGGGAGTTGAACGATAGTTTAGTAGACTTAGGTACCAGTCAGTGTTTGTGCGTTGTGATTTACTGAGTAGCGCCTTTACCGTTCGGACTGCCCTTTCACTACGTCCATTCGACTGGGGATAGTTCGGTGAAGAGGTAATATGCCTAAATTCCCATGCAGCGACAAAACATCTAAACTCTTTCGATGCATAAGCCGGTCCGTTATCTGTTATCAGTACTTGCGGAATTCCATGACGCGCAAACTGATCTTTTAGAGCCACAATAACACTTTTTGAAGTAATGGAGTTCAAAGGACAGACCTCAACAAAGTTTGAAAAATAATCGACTAGTAGCAAATAATATTTTTTACCGTACTCAAATATATCTGAACCAACCTTAGCCCACGGCAGCTCGGGTATGTCGTGGGGTATCATAGGTTCTCGCTGAGGCGTCGCGGCTTGCTCTGTGCATACGCGGCACCGACGCACAGCCAGTTCTACCTCGCGGGACATTCCGGGCCAAAACATGACGTCACGTGCACGGCGTTTGCACCTGTCAATACCGAGATGGCCCTCATGTACACGCTGCACCATATCCTTGCGCAGTCCGCTTGGAATCATCACCAAATTGTCCTTGAATAAAACCCCATCAGCATATTCGAGATACTCTTTATGGCTCCAGTGTGACTTGGCACAGTCATCAACATCATACTTATGAATTGGCCAACCATCTATAATGTAGTTAATCAACACTTGACACTCCTTATCATTAGCCGTATACTTTCGAATCAAGTCAAATTTATGTGCACTAAATCTTACATTTTTTATTAAAAAACATGTTTGCTCCTCAACCTCCTCGGTCACTTTATCGTGCATCAACTCCGGGAGCGGCGCACGAGACAATGTATCTGCCACGAACATATACTTTCCCGGCTTGTATGTAACTGTAATATCGTAGCGCTGAACTCTTAGCATCATACGTTGCAACCTTGCCGGTACGGAATCTAAGGGCTTATTGAAAAGAGGCTCTAATGGCTTATGGTCGGTTTCCACCAGAATATCACTTTTGCCGAACACGTACTGATGGAATCGTTCCAAAGCGAAGACGATTGCGAGCATTTCTTTTTCGATTTGCGCGTAGCGCTGCTGCGTGTCCGTGAGTGTGAGTGAAGCAAACTCCACCGGCCGTCCGCCCTGCAATAGCACCGCGCCCAGCGCGAGCGCACTCGCATCCACCGACACAGTGGCAGGCGCCCGTGGATCGAATAGTGCAAGTACCGGTGCCTCGCACAAACATTTTTTTAGTTGCTCCACGACCCGATCCTCGCACTCACTCCAACACCATTCGTTGTCTTTCTTTAATAAATTACGTAACGGAGCCGCTTTCTCAGAATAATTAGGAATAAATTTGCTAACATAGTTTACCATGCCTAGGAATCGCTCCAAAGACTGACGGTCACTGGGGGTCGGCATATCTTTAATTGCCTTTAGTTTTGCTTTGTCAATCTTCATTCCATCCGCTCCAAACGTATGCCCTAAGTAAGTTACTTCAGTTACCGCAAATTCGCATTTATCCTTATTAAATCTTATACCAACCTGACCGGCGCGTTCTAACAGACTCTTTAGACGTTTATCATGCTCTTCCTTAGATGACCCCCAAACGATGACGTCATCAACGAAGGAATCCACCCCGTCTAAGTTCTCAAGCAACTGTCGAACCCTACAGTGAAAAACCTCTGATGCCGAATTAATCCCGTAAGGTAAACGAAGGTATTGGTAACGGCCAAAAGGGGTACCGAACGTGCAGAGGTTGGCACTCGCGTCGTCCAGCTGTATCATCCAAAATCCAGACCTAGCATCTAACTTACTAAAATACTGCGCACCGTTTAATTTGGTGGCTATTTCAGTAAGTGTTGGCAATGGATAGTGCTGCCGTCGTATAACCCGATTTAGCGGTCTTGGGTCGAGACAAACCCGTATGCTACCGTCTTTCTTCGCTGCGACTACTATACCATTGACCCATGAAGTAGGTCGTGTGACTTTTCGTATTACACCCAACGTCTCCATGCGCTCCAATTCTGCCTGTAATTGATCCCTAACTCCTACGGGAATTTTTCTAACTGGGCAAATGCAAGGGCTAGCATCACGTTCAATAGGTATTTTATAAGTACCTGGCAGTTTACCTAAACCTTTAAACAACTCGTCATACTCAGACATGTTTAATGAATATACACGCTTTATTAAACTCAATAATTCCACAGCTTGTTTACCCAATATACTTTGACATTGCCTTTCAGATATGACAAACTTCAGATTATAATTAACATTTTTGTGCACACATTTGATTACGCATGAACCGATTATCGGAATGTCGTTCCCACAAAATGATTGTGCTCGCGTTGAATCAGCAGCAATATTCGAATTAGACAAGCCAAGTTTCAAGTAATTTTGTTTAGAGATTACATTTAAATCGGAACCTGTGTCTAATTTAAATGTGTGCACCTGCTTACTGTTAGGTAAATACAGCTTTTCGTACCATTTTGAGTCCTCACTAAGAACCAACGTGTCAATACACTCTATAGTAGAAACAAAGTACATACCGTCGTCGTCATGTTCTTCATTAAGTTCAAACACACGGTTAGATTTTCGAACGTTGCACATTTTTTTATAATGGCCTTTACCACCGCACCGAAAACACTTCACTCTTTTCGCCGCACAACGAACTCCGCCGTCGCAGTATATATCACCACATGCTGAACATGCGCGCGCTCCCGTCGCTCTCGCCGCGCCCACAGCTTGCCCGCCAGCTGGCTCAGCATGGCGCGAATGCCACGTACCGCCGCCGCCGCCGCCGCCGCTCGCGTTTCGCGTATCTGCGCGCCGCGCAGCGCTCCCGCCATGCCCAGAGGTGCCGCCACGCCTCGCGGCCTGCGACCTCCACACAGCATGCACGTTTGCTGCACCGGTCTGCGAAGGTTCGCCCTTGACACCTTCAATTTCACGGCCATCATCGTTGGACATCTCGCTAGCTTGACATATTTTTACCGCTTTGGCCAACGTGAGATCGTCGGTTCGCAGCAACCTGTCCCGGACCGCACCGTCCGTGACGCCACACACGACACGATCACGCAGCAAGCTATCCTCCAGGTGTTCAAACTCGCACTGCTGACTCACGAGTTTTAAAGCAGTTATATATTCGTCAATGCATTCTCCTGGTTCCTGATTCCTAGTAAAAAACTTGAACCTTAACAAAGTCGTATTCACTTTAGTGCCAAAGTGAGTATTAAATTTCTCAATTAATTTTGTGACATTTTCTCGATCTTTTTCGTCTGTGAACTTGAGCGTTGAATATACATCGTAGCCCTCAGGTCCGATTAGATTCACCAACAAGCTGGCTTGAACATCGCTTGGCTCCTTTGATACACCGGACGCTTTTAAAAACAGTTGGAATTGTTTGAGCCACCGGCGCCATGATTCGGCACGATTCGCCGGTCCGCCTTGCAGCGATAATTCCGTTGGAGGACGTGCATGTTCCATCGTACACAACTATTTTATTGTTCGTAAACACTTAAAATCACGATTGTTATCACTTGCCACACAATTACACAGTTTTAGACGTGAATATTTATTAATTTGTTCGACACCGCTGCCACCATGAAGTAAACACCTTGATAGCTTCATAAAGACTGCTTTATTCATGTATAAATCGAAAGCTACCCCCCATCACAAATAATAAATCTACCTTACACTACAACCTCGTCCGGGGTCACGGGAGGGACGGGGTCTTCCTCTTCGTTGAGAGGAGGTGGGGGTAACGGGAGTGAAGCTCGCCGTTCTACTTCCGAATTAACTTCCTCCAAATGAACAGGGTCGATTGGGAGGGAACTGGGGGTACATTGGAGCTCCAGGCTTTCGGCCAGGCATTCCGCCTTTTCCTCGTCTTCGAAGGCGAGTGGGAGGTTGGGCCTTTTTAGTGGTGGAATAGGGGCAACCGTGTCCTTGGTTAGGGCACGTGAAAGTTGCCAAAAGGCTAGATGGGAGTAGGGTTGGATGTCTTTCATAGTCTGGTCCCATTGGTTTTCGCGTGCCTCTGCCACTCGCTCCTTGACGGCACGGTGGAGAGTACGCAAGCGGACGCGGTTGTCTTCGGTTGGATGTCGGTCATGGGCGCGCATGGCTACGTTCTTTTCCCTGATCAGGTCACGTACGTCGTCGGGCAAGCGCCA
This sequence comes from Ochropacha duplaris, assembly GCA_951361185.1. Lineage (NCBI taxonomy): Eukaryota > Metazoa > Arthropoda > Insecta > Lepidoptera > Drepanidae > Ochropacha > Ochropacha duplaris. The sequence continues at coordinate 8,587,076 of OX592702.1, read as the reverse complement.
GCGTCGATTGCTCTCCACTGGTACTGTCCGAGAGCAATCGCTAATAAGCGATTGCACGTGGCTGGTCAGGATTGCGCCGACAGCTTCGTCAGCGGTGACTATGCTGCTAGGGATTTTGTCGAGGTGAACAGATGAGACAGACTTGAGGCTTTCGCCTAGTTTGTCCCAGTTCGTCACGACTTTGGTGAGAGGGGTTTGACCTGAATCTGGGGGACCTGCGTTCGGTGTAAGTTCTAAGATTACAGGTCGGTGGTCGGATACTAACTCGTGGTGTACTGTCACGTCGTGTATGCCTAGGCTTACATTCTTCAACAGTGCCACATCGAGGATGTCGGGTCTGTGGTCAAGTATGTTCGGGTAGTGAGTTGGTTCCAGGGGTGCGACTAAATCGATGTTCAGCGGCTCAAGGAGGGATTCAATTACAATACCTCTGGGATTGTTTGTGTGACAGTTCCAGAGGTGGTGCTTCGCGTTTAGGTCGCCCGCCACAATGACGGAGCTTCCCAAGTTGAATAGGGTTTTCAAGTCGCTTCCGAGAGCTTTTAATTTCATCCACATCGATCTCGATGGGGATGTTTTTGATGACGACCCGGAGGGATCGTTCATCGGGGAGGGTGTAGGTGTGGAATGACACCTTACGCTCCCGGAGCATTTTGGAGAGGGCTCTGTGGTCGTCGGACGTTGCCACAGTAACTTTGATCCCGTGTTCTACGGGGCGGGCGGAGAGATAATTGACGCGGTGCTCCTTGCACCACGAGGATACGCCAGTCCACTTCCCCGCATCCTGAATGAACAGGGGGGGAGGGGAGTCCTTCTTGGAGGGGACTTGGGCTTGGGACTGGGGTTGAGTTTGGGATTGGGGTTGGGGTTGGGATTGGGTTTGGGTTTGGGATTGGGGTTGGGTTTGGGCAGGGGGACTCCTTGCCGGAATGGGGGTTGGAGGGCTCACTGGGGTGAGCCTTTTTGGCCTTTTTGGCGCGTTTGCGCTTGGCCCGCTTTGACACCAAAGTGTACCCGTCATCGGGAGAAGCGGGGGAGTCCTCGTGGTGGGACACTAGGATGATGGGAGCGGAAGGCTCCTCTTCTGACTCGGATTGAGCAGACATTGGGGATGGGGAGCGGGTTGGGGATGGAGGGCGGCTAGAGGGGCGACTGGAGGGGCGGCTTCCAGATGGGAGGCTGCCATACTTTTTTAGGAGGTAATTGACGATTATTTTGTCCTGGAGGAGGTCCTCCAGGGTTTCCGGTTTAAACTGGCTGGCCATAGTGGCCAGCCAGGGGGGACCTACTGAGAAACTCTAATTTTATCTCCCGGGTGGGTACGCCCGGGGTGTGTATTAATCTCCTGACCGGGGATAGGCCAGGAGGTGAGTAACGTCGGGGTGTGCCCTAAGCTTGTGCTTCCGCTGTTGAAGCTTTATTAGCAGCGGAGTTCCTATGTCCCTGCCTAGCGATAGCTGGGGTCGACTAGGGAAGCCCCCAAGGCCGACTGGTCCAGCCCCGTCCGGGTTTACGTTTGCCAAAAGGGCAACCGCGAGCGGCCGGGTCACGCTCGAGCTAGTTTCGTTGGCACCGTGAGGTATCCACTAGCCCACCACAGAAAATCGTGGTTTTAACAAGGGTTTTTGTGTCGTTTTCGTCAAGGCCGCCTCTAGTAATAATACAGTAGTATTATTACTTTCAGCAGCGACAGTGACTAAAACGGCACAGATGGGTGGTGATGAAAATTACCGTTTGGGTGTCGAATTGAGCACTTAGCCTCTTCCAGTGAAATACGAGAAGTATTAATCACTGGAATTAGCCTAGCGAGCAATTCGGCGAAATGGCGAGGTAATTGCTAATCACCGGACCAAATTCCGAGAATGCGGGTAGCCGAACAATGCCACTATAAAAGCGACCGTCCGGTACGACGGCACAAACGGAACTCCTGGACAAGAACCTGGAGGCCAGAGGGTATATATACCCTTAGTCCCTTACGCAAACTGTTCTGCGAGCGCTTAGGGCTCTCAACAGGAAAGCAAAGCAGAGCGTCCAATAAAATATTTTATTGTTAAAGTTTAAGATTACTAACGCCAACGATATTATTATGAAAGTAGTGGAAATTGTTGTCATTACTATAGTGAATTAATACATAAATTTTATCGAATGTTTCATTGGTCATCCACTTTTATTTCAGAATTGAAACGAGTACATCAATTTGTGGTAAAATAACAACGGACATAAATGTAATCGTATTTGTTTTATTACATTCATTTGTGGCTTAACACTGTTTGTATAATTAATTCAATTTGTTTGCTGAATGGTAAAATTTTATTAGCAAGATGGGATTTTCGAGTGGTTTCACTCATAAAAAAGTTAATTTAGGCTTTATTCTGTACTAGTTTTCGCACTGGATTACATCTCCGTTAAATTAGTTATGGTAGAAAGCAATTGTTTTCGATGATTTAAAAAAGTAGCCAAGCTGATAGAGAAATTATCTTATTTTCTTAAAAATAATTTTAGTACGGACTCTCATAAAACATTCGTTTAGTTTGAGTTACGAAAAATAATAATTACTTAATTACGTACCAGTTAGGTATTAAAACATATTTCAAGCCTTCTAGCCATTGTAAAAGGTCAGCACATAGACAATTCTATTGGGATCGCTAATGTCTATTGGCGACGGTAGTCTCTTGGCAGCTGCTTTTCAACTTTCTGACATAAAAACTTCATCAAATTCCGATTTTTGTTCAAACCTTTGTAGTAAAAATAATTATATTTGTGCTGAAGAGCGACATTGCTCTTATAGTTTACTACTAAATAAACTGTGACATACAGATAGACAGATGACAGACTCATTGTCAACTTTTAAAAATAACAAAGTGTCATGAAATATAGCGTCTAGACATATTGTGGCAAACTAATTTAGCTGAGTTGATAACTAAATCACTTGAAGCAAATTAGGTTGTCTTGATATCGATAGCGTCATCCATGAAGACGCGCCGTGTGCATTGTGGTGATGCATATCAACATAAACATATTGATATTATACATTATAGATGTATCGACATCACTATACACTAGCGTAAGGAATGCATATTTGCACTGTAAGGGATTAGGAAAAAGAGTAGAGCGCGTCTTTGTCGATAGCATTATCTATACTTGATCTACGACTAATAACATCTAGATTTTCTTGTCACGATTATTTCGGTTCACACTAAAAAGTTGAAGCTAAATTAAGCTGTGTCCAACTTTTTTATATTTAGTTAAATACTTTGAGAAGGGTTGATGCTCAGCTGTTGTTGCGTTATTATAAATAAGTAAAATCTGTGTCATTTTATTTAAAAATACAGCTCGTGCCACACATATCGAAAATCTTACTATAATTAGGTACAGGTTGTGCAGAGTTGCCGTGCTATAATATAATATTGAGCTTGCATATTTAATTAGAATCATAAAGTTAATTATTATGTTTATTCCATAATAATAAAAAAGAGACTAAGCTATATAATATAACAAAAAAAAGAAAAAAAAACCGTCGGATAAAAAATATACAATTGCACAATTTAACAATATGATTCTTAATTACACCTGTGTGACTCTGCCTGCAAATTCCCCCGAAACGCCTTTCATTGTTTATTTTTATTGCCAGGACCAAATTCACGGCAAATAAATGTGAAGTAAGCCCCCGGGACGTTAATTAAGTTCTTGGTTTTACGGCAACCTGCGGTGTAACTCGTAATGAGTATTGTCACTTTGGAAATCTCCTATATCGATATGGCTGCCTGGTATTTTGAGAAAATTGGACTAGTAAGTTTATAGTTCTTTGGAGGTTTTTGTCGGTTCCTCTGAAAATGGACTTCTGAACCGGTACCAACTTATGTAGCTCGACCATCTTTAGTCTATTTTTTTAAATTATTTAGTCTCATAACTATTATATTAAAAAAACTAATATTAAAAATAAAATATGTCTTCAATTGTTTATCCGTAGTTTAGATAACAAATTACAGGTTCAGTATAGAAACTTCTGAGAAAATTTATATTTCCTTTTGTTTTAAAGTAAAATAATCTCTTTGGAGAAAATGAGAACGTATAAACGTATCAACATTGATAAGCTATTAAAAAAATATTGTATACACGTACGTAGGTATTATTTAAATGAAAAGACTTAATCATTGTTTATGACTTCTTAAGACATTGTTTTCCTTTGACCTCTGGAAGTAAAATTATCTTATTGTGTAGTCCTAATGGTTGTGTTATCTTTAAGGCTTTTGTGTCTGACCTTTTGGGAAGAAAGCAGGCCCGATGCTTTGATACGTTAACGTTTACTTGGTACTTTTCAGCACTAAGTAGAAACAAATAATGTAGATATTTTATAAAATATTAATTAAGTTGTAGTCAAACCTTTGTAGAACTTACCAACTTATAACAAAATAGATTTTATCTCAATTTGTCTCTTTCTTTCTAATAAAGATCTTAATAAAAGGATATGAAATGAGCCTAATGCTTGCTTTAAAAGCGTGATTAGTCGCCGTCTAAATTAGTCACGGCTATTTTTCAATGAATGATGAAACCTCCTTATTGACTAAGAAATTTGAAAGCTTCACGTAATTTCTATCCTTTTTTAGGGTTCCGTGCCCAAAGGGTGAAAACGTCCGTCCGGCTGTCTGTCACCAGGCTGTATCTCAAGAACCGCGATAGCTGGACAGTTGAAATTTCCACAGATGATGTATTTCTGTTGCCGCTATAACAACAGATACTAAAAACAGAACAAAATAAATATTTAAGGGGGCTCCCATACAACAAACGTGATTTTGCCATTTTTACGGAACCCTTCGTGCGCGAGTCCGACTCGCACTTGGCCGGTGTTTATAATATTTGATAGAAAAAAATACAAAACATTTTTTTTGCGTTAGCCTTTAATATATCTTTCAATCCCTACCACACTCTGCTTACCACATACGCTCGTCAGAACAACCACACACCACTAATTACTGTTAACGCTTCAGTGGATATTATACATTAATTGGATAGGTACATTTTATTTCGGTTACAATCATTTTAATCGCGACTATTATTGTAACGAAATATGGAATAACAAAACTGTAAATAATAATTAAAATAAGTATTTTTTAAGATTAAGGTAAACAAGCATAATACCTCCGCCCTGATAGTAAGAGATTACCATAACCTACAAGGGCATCACTCTCGCGTTGCCGATCCAAAGTAATTTAACGTAGTACCTAACGTCATTGTAATTAATCAGTTCCTTCATAATTGGCCGATATCTCGAATGACGGAGTGCGGAATGAGTTTTTGTGCCGAATCGTCACAACTCCAAAGTAACGTGTTATAACGTATCATCAAGAGAAAGGGCTTACCTACCAAAACTTTAATGTAGGTAATGAAATTGGGAAAGTTTTTTGCCATACTTTGCCTGAACTTGAAATGTTGGAGATAGAGTTCAGCTGGCCATAAAAGGTCAACTTGGCTATGTATTTTAAGACTTAAGCCAGTATTTTTAAATTAGATTTCTGATTATATTTTTATTTCTACAAAATCTTACAAGTTTTCGTTACAAATTATCATCGCCACACTAGTTTGGCGATGATAATGATGGCTTTGTTTTTAAAAGTAGAAAACATTATTATGTATTATTTATTTTTTTAATGTATGGTAGGTTCTTTGTTATAACAGAAATGGCAAAAGTTGACAAAATGTTTATGAATACTGTAAATCAATAAAAGCTCAACAAAAATCCCATGATTTTTTTAGTAAATTGATGAGGATGTTTTCTACTACAGATTCAAAAAAAGGTTCGTATTAAAGTGACTATAAATAGTGGTTTATTTGATTGACTATTCATCAATATGCTACGTAATGGCATTTCCCTGTCGAGCCAAGCAGTAGGGGAATGTGCGATATTTGAATCACATGATTTTTCGCTATTTTGAATTGTTGATATTTATTGCAATATTGCCTTCGTAATTTTAAACAACATTTCGCTGCTCCAAATATCAAACTTATGAATGTACTTTTTAGGTTTTGAATCCTTCCTTCTATGAGTAACATTTTCAAGATACGATTTCACGTCTTTCCAATAATATTTGAAATACTCAAAGATGGCATTAAAATGGTGAATACCTACCCAGTTTTATAACTTTCACAGCAAAATCAAGATTTTAGAAATTTTAGAGAAAATATTAAATATTTTAAAAACTATTCTTCCAAAATTTGTGTAAACTGTGAATAATGAAATGTACACTGAAAATAATGTTGTATACTTATACTTTGACAGTGAATTGCACAAATGAAGTCCTAAAAAACAATTCAATAGTAGTTGAATTGTATCTTTGATTATTATTAATACTCAAAGATTTGTATGGATTGTTTTTCATATAAAAACTTACATACATGACCCTTGGCATCTTTGCATGTCTGGGAATACTTCGTTTTCAATTCGTGACCACACTGACAGCTGTGTTTACGGTACGCGCTTCCAACAAACGGTTAAAACTTTGATTGTGAAATGCTCCAAGGCCTATTTCGTGTATGTACAACGGTTATAGGGAAAACTTTACAATGTCCAACCATCAATTATTTACTATATTAATTTGATGTTTATTGAATTTGTACATAAATTAATTTAGAGTTAAATAAAAATATTGAAATCGATAAATTTTGGACACAATTCAACATAAGAAAATGCATTTATAAATTACTAGTTTACGACCAAAAGTAGTCTATATAATAGCAATCTGGGGTGTAATATTGCTGAAAAGTAGATATAGAAATTACGAAATCGGACCCGTATTTTCAGAGATCAGTATCTTCTATTAAACATAAAAATATATAAAGAGAAAAGGGTTACAAAAAAACTGAAATGTGTAATACAATTTGTCAGGTCTTTAACTGTGTGAGTTACCCTATAATGTATAAAGTCATGACTTTAATCCTTTTGTGTGAATCGTAACGTTCATAATTTACTGAACTTGTAGAATGGAAGCTTTACGCCTATACCTACTCGTGCATTGGAAGGGTTGAGAATGAGTTTTATTATACACTTGTGGGAAGCCTACCTCTTGTGTTTTGTTAAATGTTTGATGTTCTTGCTCAAGTTCAAACGATAATATTTTGACAGGTGTATATTTTGAGCCTGTATATAGAGTGTAGGGGTGATACTGGAAATATAATAAGCCTCTGAAATTTTATATATTTTTCAGAATTGTAAATCAATAGGCATTTTTCCAAAATTCGTTGAAAACTCAAGATCATCTATCATTTGCATTAAGCACTTGAAATGTATGTTATTTGTAACGGTGTAAATTCATGATTAATACAAAATATAAATACCGTCTTTAAGTAAAATACTGTGCCTATAAATCCAAAAAATACATTGACAAAAAACAACGGTCAAGTTTAATGAACTTAAAGCATCCAATCGCACAAATCGTATCTGAATAAAATTGTGTCACCATTGTCGATTTTGTCATCAAAGATGATTCTGAATACCTACACTGAGCCTGCATGCAAAGCTTCAGCAGACGGTTAGTGAATGGTTCATATATAAATTCCAATGAATCTATTCGATGCAATATTAAATTATTGTTTGAAATTCAACACAATAATTTCGTAAGCTTATTTAAATCTGGTGTATTGCAGTAGCTGAACTTGACAGCCTATTCTAGGCTTTTTGAGTTTATACAACCACATACAATTTCAGCTACCATGGTGTTATTAATATTTCTTTATCGAGTGTAATCTTTTCACAACAGATTATGAGGCTGAATGAATGATCATGGTCAATATATATTTTTTTGGCATATCATAGGTATAACAATTTATTTCTGTTTGCACTTATTAAAAGTAAACCAATTGGATACGGTATTGTATTTATTCAGTAGGTACAATATTTGATTGAAAAGCAAACCCACAAAAAAAACGTTGTTTTTGTATATTTGCGTTATTTTCCAAACGACTACAGTACACAGACTACATACAACGAGTACAGTTAAAGATATAAAAAGTGACCTATTTTTTTATCCGTGAATTATTACGTTTACGTTGTAAATTATTCAAGGTAGTTTTACAATAGAATTGCTTCTCGTGCGTTTTATTGTTTACCAAAACTGTTCCATAAAATTAAGATTTTGAAAATAAACAGAATCTTAACGTAATTATAATGTATTTTGTACTGCGCTGTAATTCACTTTGATTTTCGTTGCGGTGTATCTTTAACTTGAACCTTGTATTTTAGCAGTAAAACTATTATTTGTCTGGGTTAAAATATTCTTCATACACGTTCAACCCGTTATCAATATTTGAAGTAATACTCATGTGTTACCCAGCCAGCCTAGCCAAACGTTGAAATTAAATTATATACCTACATCTGGTCCACAAAATTATTTATGCTAACAAGACGAGATACCCTTCAATATAATAGATAGTCCTTTGTGTTACTTCGCCCTTACCTGTCTCCTCAAAGTACGGACATTGGAATTCCTTAGAATTAATAAGCCCTTTAGTAGGGCAAGGTTCTCGAAATATTTACCATTTTTTTAGATGTATTCTAGGTTATGGTATTTTAGATTGATTAATAGAGGGTAATGCTTGAAGTTTCGTTTTGAGATTGAATATGAAATTAAGAGAACTGTAGATGAACAAAAGTGCTCAGGATCGGTCGACGTGGAAAGCTTTGAGGGAGGCCTATGTCCAACAGTGGACATCTTTCGGCTGAGATGATGGATTGATAATAAAATTATAACTAATATAGTCATTTGGTCTCCAAGCTAATGTTTCTACTTTGGCAAGAATTGTGGGAGAGAAAACAAAGGAAAAAGTCAACGAATTGAATTTTAATTCCATTCTAATTCAATGAGTGAATTTATTGAGTCATTATTCAGGAAAAATAAAGCATCGTGTCTTCCAATCGACGCCATTTATTTCATGCGGACACTAAAAGGTCGAATGCATTTAATTGGATAGGCACCTTTTTATTTGGCTCTCTTTCCAAATCTCCTCAAAATTGATTGCAGTTTAATTCTTCTTCCGCTCTCAAAAACCGGCAACATTAAACCGCTCTCTTAATGTTTAAATTTTAATTAGACTCATCGATTCTTCTTTTAACTTTATTGAAATGTAAAAGTTTTCAGTCAGCGACCGTCTGCAATTTAAATAACTTTTAATGATAGATACGCCGATGTTATAAATATTTACTAAGAAACAGTTTTCAACGCTTCCCTGATAATTTTTCCTTTTATCTTTTTAGACATAATTAAAGGACCATTTGTGTTCGAAAGTTCGAAGATTTACTTTCAAGTAATTTTTTGATCGCTTTTTTGAAAAGCCGCAGTTCTTAATTAAAATTTGGTTTTAAAGTAAAATTTGAGGCATCTGTTCGAAACGCGATATTTTCACCAGCACCAATTACCGAGTTACAAAAAAACTTTTTTAATAGAAGTGAGCGAATTTTATCGAAGTCGGTAAAATTACTTCAATAAAGAAAGTTTCTGATGGCTCTTATGATTTGATACTCGGTAAATTATAAAAAAAATACTCATAGACTCGTCCAATTATCGACTTGATATTTACGATATCAAATTGGCTTAGTATTTTTATATCATAACCATATGAATTTGGAATCACTATTGTGTTTTGATATATTGGAAATCTTTTACCCATTATTGATATCGGTTTGTACTATAATTGAATAAGTTTTACATGTGTAAAATTGTATTAGGAACAGCTATGTATATTTACATAATATTGTATTATTTGCAGATGATACCTCTCTTTTATTTAAGATATATAGACAAAAACGTAACTTTGACGATGTAAATAATGCTCTCTCAGACGTCGTGCATTGGTTTAGTGCTAATAATCTATTACTTAATAGTAAGAAAACGAAATGCATAAAATTTACAATGCCTAATGTTAAACAAGCACAAACCAATATACTGATAAATAATGAAGTGTTGGACCTAGTGGAATCAACAGTTTTCCTAGGAGTTACATTGGATCACAAACTGCAGTGGGGCCATCACATAGATAAGTTGTCGAATAGACTAAGCTCTGCAGCATTTGCGGTATGGAAAATTAGACACCTAACTTTTTCATAGCGTAATGTCCTATGGTATTCTTCTATGGGGTAATGCTGCTGACATAGGCTCGATCTTTGTGTTGCAGAAGCGGGCTATTCGTGCAATTTATAATATAAAATCTAAAGATTCACTTAGGGAAAAGTTCAAAGAAATTGATATATTTACTGTACCGTGCCAATTTATATTTGAAAATTTAATATATGTAAGAAAGAATATTAACAGCTTAAAAAAGAATAGCGATTTGCATAATATTAATACTCGAAAGAAGGACAAACTTTATGTTCCTACTGTAAGATTACATAAAACTAACAGTTCTTTTGTGGGGCAAAGTATACGTTTTTTTAATAAGCTACCTCGAGCATTACGGAATTACCTTTTTAAAATTTTAAACGTGTCATCAAACACAAATTATATCAAAAAGCTTACTATAAAGTAGCAGAATATATGAATGATGGCAAAGCATGGCAATAAGTTGCTCCTCTTAAACGATATTATACAATGTATCCATTATTATATTTAAAAGAGGGACTATTGTAAAATAAAAACCGGGGAGTTTGTTTCGCCGTTTCTTCTCCTGACAGGTCTTTATTTGGAAATGGTGGTAAAAGTAACAATAGCATTAAAAATAGCAATAAGACGTTCAATAAGTGTTCCTTAAGTGTCCCAAAATTGAATAAAATATTTTGAGTTTGAGTTTGAGCTTCCATTTGGGGTATCGATTTGACGCTGTGATTATAATTTATTTGAGTGTTGGCTTCATTATTATTAACGTTAAGGTTTTGTGATTTGGGAGGTCTTATTTATTATTAATCTTTGTCATTGTCAAATTCAATAAGGAGTCATTACGATGCTAATGGTGTAAATCTAACCACTTTTGGACTCACTGGATCAAGTATTCCAGCGCGTAATCCACTGATGCCTCTTAAAACTATTAGCTAAACTGTCTACCTGCTTTGACAAGCACGTAAGTATAGCTAACGCCTTCTGATGTAAGTGAAGGAATTGATGCTTTTAACTAAAATACAGATGCAAAATAAAGGTGGATAGTTTTATTAAAGTAGAAAGAACATATAGAGATAGATGGATTGCGGCAAGGAGGATATGAGTTGAAAAAGAGCGAATAAAAGGATGACAGATTTAATGGATGAATAGAAGAAGCATACATAAAGTACCAAACCCTTTTGGGTTGGCAGATGATAATAAAGAATAGCTGTTATTGTTATCATTTTCAACCCTTTGACTTTCAATGCCTTAAAACTGGTATTTTTGAAAGCTGAAGCCCCCTCAAGATATATTTCAATAACTCATTCATTGCCGATCTTTGTCTAAATCTGCCGCAAAAGTGTTTTTCTTAATGAAACATTTGAAAAAAAGGTAGTTGAAGATTCCGAGCTTTCTAGCCAGTTTTAAAGATTTATTAGAAGTAAGTTAGCTAGCCAAGCGGTTTCACCCGCGTTCCCGAGGGATCTTATCTTTTCCCGGGACAAAAAGTATCCTATGTCCTTCTATAAGGTTTCATCTTTCTCTATACCAAATTTCAGCTGTTATAATTGGTTTAGCGGTTTAAGCGTGAATAGGTAACAGACATACAGATAGAAAGACACACTTTCGCATTTATAATATTAAGTAAGTAAGTATGGATAAGTGCAAATTAAAGATTTACGTTATAACATAGGGACTTTAAGAGTAAAGAGATTACTTTTCCTGAAAGAAAACATCCTTCGGCCATTACGCTAATTACTCGCATTTTAAGGCCATTAAGTAAGATTTAATTATTTATTCAGATTTTCAAGACACCGTTTTTGCAAACAACAAGGTTGTCTTTTTCGTTTTCTTTTATACGCAAACGAGAAACTTTTTCTTGTAACATTGTAAAAGGAAAAGTTGACTTCCTTGGCGTCAGTTCAAAGACTGCAATTACTGTTTGGTTTCTTATTTTTATTTATGTTGACAATATGTGCTTTATTATTATCTTTTGATATTTTTCCTGCATGTGTTTATGTGTAGAGCAATAAATACATACCTACTAATAAAATTTATTTACAAATAAACTAAACAGCTTACTAAATCTGCGTACTAAGAAAACATGCTAAAAAAACATAAGGTGTATAAGATAACAACACGTAATGGAAATATTTTAAGTTATATAGAAATTAACATTTTTTTTAAACATTATTTATGGGCCAGACAAGTCCCCTTAGAGCCTTATTAATATGAATTCCAGAAAAAGAGAAGTCTATTTCAGATAAGTTCATTAGAATTACACTTGATTGAAGTCACTATGTAAATAATGTAGATAATTATGTTAACATTTTTAGCCGAATTAATTGCAGATAAGCACTAAATAATATTTAAGCGTTGACATGTAATGGTCAAAATTAGACCATATTTTAATTAAAATATTTTTTTTATATAGGTACCTACTACTATTTAACTACTTAACAAAAACAATTGGAAATCGGTTGACAAACACAGGAGAAAGTTCACCTTAATGTATTAATATATACCTAAGTATATTAATGGTCTTGATTCTAAGAAAGGGCAGTAAAGCACCTACCTATCTAAGCGGTCATCCAAGTCATAAGTCGATTGGCCTCTCAGATCAAACGACCATTGTTACCGCTACTCCGCATCGGCTCTTATAAGCCTATTAATGTCCCATTGTGGGACATTCGCTTCGTTGATGTCAAATCCCTATAACGATGAGTTGTCCCTTGATCACCATGTTTTGGCAAATTGGCAATCGTGAACTAAAATAAACCAAAACATTAATTTTAAGGCGATTGTAACTCAGTGGTAGTGATGTTGGATACCGCGGCGAAGGTCGAGGGTTCGAATCCTGCAATGAACTTGAGGTTTCGGTGAAGGGTACACGATATTAGGGTACTTTGTAGTACCCGACTTGCTGGTTACCACCCTCAGTTTGAAAATCTGTCACCAACCAGCTATCGGTGTGTTCCGATAGCTGCACTTGAGAGCCAAGTGTCTTTCTAGTGTTTGTGTACTTATCACCTTTGGCCACATCATCCCTTACCATAGTAATATTGCGGTCAAACACAAGCTTATCTAAAACATTTTTACTAGGTACTTAAAATGGTTTAATCAAAGCAAGTTTAGTAAAAATATATCTGTCGCTTTCTAACGTCATGTAATAAAATAAATGGTAAAAAAAAACTTTTTTTAAAACAAGCTTTTATTTAAAACGAAGAAAATATACTACAAATTAAATCAAACCAATCAATTTTACACAATTATTACATGATATAAAAGCTTGTCGCGAGATTTACCTGTTTACTAATTAGTCTCGCTTGACATACCTACTTATTACGAGTATACCTAACTAATACTATGAAAGAAAATTTACCAGCTTTTTTAATTTTATAATTTTATAAATACATGTAAAAGTTTCTTTTTTACTTTTTAGTTATCGCTGGACAGGTTTCTCAGTGTGTTCATCTCAGAGCAAGTCCTTTCATTTGATACCCATATTATAGGAAAGCATAAAAAAATTACTCCGCCATCTTTAGAAGTCCGCCACATTGGATTTAGAGTGGCGTCACTTTATTTTTCGATTTTTTCTTAGCAAGCCCTATCATTAGATACCCATATTGTAGTTTGCATTAAAAAATAATAGTCCGCTATCGTAGGTGTTCCGCCATGTTAGATTTAGAATGACGTCACACAGCTAGCCATGCATTGTCATCGATACTAAACGAGTATACAAAATTTCAGCTCAGTCGGTTAAATATATCCGGAAAAAGATACATACATTGCAAGTTAAAAGCTTTTAAAAAGAAATATACCTACCTAGTATATTTCTTATGGAGCTTTAAATTGAGGGTAGTAGTTCTTTCCAAAGACATTCTTTCCGTGGCATTAACGTCACTAAAAACTGAGCTATAATCACTTAACTACCACCAATTTTATCAAGCATTGTTAATCGTGAAATTGTTGCAAATAATCGTTGTTTTACACGACACGAAGCACAAAACATGAAATTATGCATTCCAATCACGTCTATTCTACGTACAAATCGTTATGGTCTATAACTGTACAGTTATATTTGTAGCGTCTCATTCAGAAAGGAAATGGTCGTCGATTAACTTAATGGGGACATTGTTCGAAAGGATCGCGAAACGTCGTCACTGTGTAAGAGTGTAATTAGGGAGTTAGCTGAAAATTTCAGGTATATTACTTGGAACAAGGGTTTCTTTGTAAAAAAATAAAATTTACAAAGTCAGAATTGTAATTGGAATTTTTGTGGGTATAAAATTACGAGGTAGGAAGTTGGAGCTGTGCCCACAGAATTGTTATATGCTCCCTCGGGCCACGTTCTAACGTAACCTAAAAAATCTACCAAAACGTAATTGTGCTGAAAACTACATGATGCTTTTGACCTGCCTTATAGCCTAGCAATAGGACTATCTTCCTAAAATTTCATTCAATAATATTGTGTAGGAATAGCGATTCCAGTAATTAAATTTAAAATTTTATTATAATTTTATTGATATGGTAATTATATTAAAACTATACCTAGTTCGATACCTAATATACGAGTAATAAGAGATTAAATGACAAACATTTTTTTTTACTAAGCACACCGCTTTTTATGTCTAACATATCCATCACAAGGTTTATACCTAACGTCCACCTTAGAGAAATAAAATGTGAAAACCTTTCCCGAACAACCCGAAGTTTCACCTTAAAGAAAAAGATAAAAATGTCCCGAACAATTCATAGATAAATTACGCTCACCTTAAAAACGTAGCTGTGAGTGAGATAGCAAGTGAACAAAAAAGAGAAAGGAGATCGTACCCGACATTTATCATTAAGGGCAACAATGGTTTTTGCGGGATTTCGTACAAGAATCCTAGAGATTAATGAAGGTGGCAATAACGCCCGACCATCCGATAAATAACAAAATAACGCACGCTTCCCTTAACGACTGAGATTAATAAGTAACATTAGGCCATGCTGGATAAAGAACGAGAAATATTTTCATTATTGTCCACTGGATTACAATGACCATGAAAAATAACTCTTTCCTTCTTTTTCAATAGAACATAGTCACCGCGTTAAACAATTCATCTGAGTATCTTCCAGCAGATAATATAGGGAACTGTTTAGTTACGGATTTTATCATCAAAACTTAACTCTTTTATATTCTTGTTCAATGTTCAGTCACTCTGATTATCACATCTCCGCTTCGATTCCAAAGGCGCTATAATTAATTAGGTTTACTAATGATCGTACGTTATTGGAATTAGCCAGATCTATGTTATCAAAAACTTTTTATTCTTCTGATTGTTCCTAATATTCAGTGTACGAGCTAGAAACCAGCTTTTTTTTCTCATAAATAACCTAATTTACCTAAATGACTTGCAAAAAACCTTTGTAAAAAATAACTTAGAACTGTAAATAAGTCATGTAATTTTTTATTGCTGAGATATTTTGTTAAATAAATAAATGAAATAGAGTTGTCTCAAATTTTTCTGATTAAATATTTATCTTAGGTATAAAAAGCCTTAAAATTTTACTCAGTAAGTACAAATGTTTCAAGACAGAATAATGGTAGATGGCACCTTAAATTATCCGGTTTCATTTCAGTACCTACAATCCAAAACTTTGTTGATGGTGTAAATTGCCTGCAATCATACTAATGGCCAACTTATTTGAAAGGTTGTCGCTTAAGTCTTTCTAACGGGATAAGAGACAACAAAGAATTCATTTATTTTGGATAATACGTTTCTTAGCTGGGTTTGTTAATGTTGTTTGAAAATTTATATTTTTTTGGTAGGTTTTATTGTAATTTCAATAAGCTGCATAGTGATTTGTATCTATTAGAACACAAATTTATTGACAGGTAACCTTTTTATGAAATAGAAGATACCTTTTCGGGATACTAAAAATTATCCTTTATTATTCATACTAAAAGTAGTTTAAATTAAAGGGTAATTTCACCGAATATAGTTTTTTTCTTGGATAAGCTTGTGTTTAACCGCAATCTCACGCAAGGCTCACAGGCCGAATGTGGTAAGCATACAAAGCTTATAAGGAAACTGGCTCTCGTTGCGCTCAAAGTTGCACTTACTGCCGGACCACATCGATAGATGTTTGGCGACAGACTTTCAACTCGAGGGTAGTAGCCAGCCAGTAGCCAGCTACACCTATCACCGTGCTATGGTTACATTCACCGAAAGCTCAAGCTTGCAGAAATTCTTGCTTGTAGGATTCGAACTCACGTCCTTCGACGCGGTATCCACCGTCACTACCACTGAGCTATCATCGCCTATCATGTAAAATAGTACCGCAGATTATTAATATCACCTATCATATAACTGCATTGTTTGATAAAAATAGATCGAGGTGCCGAACGAAAATTCACAACAATATAACTTATTCACGAAGTTGGCAGAAGAAAAGAGTTGTTACGGCTAAAATCAAGCAGCTGTTGTGAGCAATAAATCATCTTATACGTATTCATGATTGATTACTTTTGCCGCTTGCAGAAATTCTTTATTTCTGACAAATTATATTTTTAGTCAAGTTGTATGTGTCCGAAAGCTGAAAGGAAAATTGACTAGCACTTATGTGCGCACATGTCCGAATATATTTGCTACTAGTATCGTGCAATAATTGTCTCACGATATTTTTCATCACCGCCAGGTTTAGCTCAATAAAGAACTACAGCGTATTTGTACGGCTACAAAGGATAACATGGTATCTGACATCATCGTTACCACACAAGTTACCGTAGCCTTAAAATACACTTGAATGCATTTCACCTCACAGGACACACTTACAAGTTAAATATTCATGTAGACTAGGTACGTATGTAAGGTTTATGAGGTTGGCACAGTTTTCCTAGTCACTGAGTCAGAGTGCACTGACTCATGCATTTTTCACACTGATGCGCGCCATCTGACTGAAAGTCACCGGAATTTTCTGAATTAAAAACGTCACCAATTTTCACTGCACTACTCACACTACAATTCTCGACTTTACTATGATAGATGCAAGTAAGTCTATACTGCCTTGAAAAGGCAAATTTATATTGCTAACCATACATATCACTCGTAAACTGGACCTTGTTTGAGGGTTACCTTGTTCACTTTTATTGGATAGTATTAACTTTAGGATGATGTATGCAATTATGCATAATTAAGATTAAATTGCTAAGACAGCATTTGTATTGTAGGATACTTCTAAAACTTTATTTTATATTATAAATAGCGTTTTTTAGGAACTGTTTTGATTTATTTCTATCACTCATGTTATCAGAAAACACCATTTGCATTTAGAAAACCTCTTAGTGATAACAAAGACACATTTCTTATAGATAAGACCGCAATCTACACCTAATTACCTATATGTATTTAACTTGAGGTGTTAAAAAGAGTAATCTATGTAAATATAAATAATAGTTGTACATAAGTAATGTTGGACGCATATTGGACAAGCCAAATACATCCCAAACGATAGTCTCTCGTACATATGGTAAGATTTCATAAACTCTTTTGTCTTTAATTATTTCGATGAGGTTACGAGCTTAAATAATATGAAGAGGACTGTCTCCTCATATTAAAGATAATATAAATTATATACTTGTAAAGAAAAAAGAGAGAAAAAAGGGTGTAGATTAAGTCTTTTTGTAACGTAATGAAAATCTTATTCTTTTTTAGGGTTCCGTACTTCAAAAAGTAAAAAAAGGAACCCTTATAAGATCACTTTCTTGTCCGTACGTCTGTCCGTCCGTCTTTCCGTGTGTCACCACCGATTATCTCAGGAACGGGTGGACCTAGCAAGTTGAAATTTATACCAGATACTGAGGTCTATAATCGCTATTAGGTGTATAAAAATCAAAGTCCTGAGTCAACACGATAAAAAGATATGGGCAAATTTAGATTTTCGCGAAAACTTGTAAGTACCAAAATTTACCTTAATTTTCAACTTTTTTTATTTTTTGGAATTTTCCCTTTACTTGTACTTCCCTGTACCTGGCTTTTAACCAAAATTGACAGTTTAGGTCAACCGGAAGTACCCTATAGGTTTTGGGTCGAAAACCTATATGGTAGTTACCGTTGACCTTAATTGCTTGTCTAACTTAAATGGCTGGCACCAACCTCAATTAAGGTAATCGAAAACATAATCGAAAAAAAATTGAAATACTAATCGAGACTCCATTACGGATCCCTCGGTGCGCGAGTTCGACTCGCACTTGTTTAATGTAATCAGGTAGACAAGTTACAAATATTAACAACTGATATCATATTTCCTGAATCAACATAATTTGTTATACACGAGTCCTTCAGCCATAACCTAGTTTCAAATTCGATTAGTCACGAAAATGTTGCCAGTGACAATGAAGTTAAACGTAACTTACGATGATATATCCCCGTTATAAAACTTGTATCTTTCCGGGGCCCAACACATGCGTTTTGGGGCATCAAGTCGTAATAATAAAAGTTGCCGACCCTCATAACTCATAGGTCTCTCGACAAAAATTTTGGAAGTACGAAAATATCTGGCAACCCTGGAAGGTAGTGTAACTCATTCTGAAAATTCAAAATATTTTTAATATTTTAGATACCGAATCCATTTTCTATACAAATACCTACGTCGAAACGTAATTTTGTCAGCCGTTGCTCTTTTGTTGTGCTTTAATAACTCAGACTTTATTAAATTGTTCTGTTCATTATTTCTATGTAGGCATACTTATATTCTTATATTTATTCTAGAAATTCTCGTTAGCAAGACGATTATGGAGTTCAAAGCAAAAATTCTTGGAATGTAGCAAGTTTAATAAACGATTTAAAAATAATTGTAAAAAGCGAAAAAATATAAGTTTTTGAATAAGATTATTCACGTACCTACTTGAATTAGTAAACGGTCTGTTCTGTGATATAAAAAAAATTCAAATAAAGAAGACTGAATCCTTTTCTTAATATATTCGGAAAACAAACTCATCAAGATGCGTATCTCTAAAGTAAAAAAAAAACCTTTTTACAAAATATCTCATCCACGCTATTACCACAGTAGAAATATATATTTATAGGTACTGTGCTATTACCCGTCCCCCTTTCGAGTTACTATTGAAACTCGAATAGCAAGGGAAATAGGATTTGGTACGACATCTCTTTACTGAATTTGTATGTCAGTCGGATGCGAATAGTCGATACGAGAATTTTAAGGGGTTGTCAGTCGGGGTTGCATGTGTGGCAGTGTGTGATGAATTTAGAGCTTTATATGACTTTTGTGTGCGGGCTGTATTTTTTACGCTGTTAGTTGAAAAGAGACACGAAATGAAATACCAGCATGAATAGAGCAAAACGGCAAATAGAAAAAAATAATACAAAAAAGCGTTATGAAGTAGGTTTATTTTAAGAAGTTAGACTTATCGGTATGATACTGAAAACGACATGTGAAATGGTACAGACATCAACCAAAACCATACTGTATTTGGAAACATTTTCTTTGCTAATATTTTACCTACTTTATAAAATTCGTCTGAGACAATTCCGTAATCATAATTTCGTAACATTTTATCATGCACTGATTCTAAACTATAATTTGAATATAGGGAAAGATCAAATCATTAAATTCACAGAATGGTGTCCATATTTTTACCTTTATGCTCGAAACCAATAAAATGTGTTCTCCGTATTCTATACCAACATCATAACATACGTATCTAAACATTCAATATCATAGCAAAACCTTCCTGTAAGATAAGTTGGCGTAAGTTCTGCATACCAAATGTTTTGGGATCGAAAAGTTTGCCTGCTGCGGTAGCATGAGTAATGAATTTCAGCCTCACGTGTCGGTTATTATGCTGATGTGTTTTTAAAATAGGAACAAAGGTTTTTTTATTGGGGTTATATTTAGTATGAAGAAAACTTTTAAGCAAAAATAAAACCTTTGAGATCATTATTTTTATTTTATACATTTAAGTTCCTAATAGTTTTAAATGAAGTTTAAGGATAAGAGAATCACCAATAAATTGTCGAATGTATACATAAAAATAATTTCAATTCCTATATTCATAGACTTATCTGTTCATGAATCCCTCAGATCTTCAATTTCCATGGTTAGGTCATGATAAAAATTTAATGGTACTAACCAACCAGAAGTTATCAGAAAACATTCAAAAACATACAATAAATTTGAATTCGGCTTAAAATCATAGATGATTTAATCAAACAGTACATTAGTTAGCAGATATTCAAAAGTTATTTTAAAAGTAAAATAGCTCACAATTTAGCCTAGTAAAGGCATCGGATAGAATTTGATAAATGTAAAAATAGCTATATAAAACTTAGTGGGCTAAAGCTTAGGTGGGTGTCGACAGTTACCACCGAGTGTCAGCTTATGTCTGGACTGGATAGATTGCGTGCTCGGTCCGTGAATCATTTAACTGTAAAAATACTATGACATTCTCTATAATCTGCTTCCAAACTAAGCAAATCATGTTCTATAGAAATTAGATAACTTACACACTTCATATCATTACAATATTTGTAAATACATAGATAATTACACCCTGTTCTGATTGGCTTGGTATGGGCATGTCATGAGGAAGAATGAAAAACATATAGCGAAAAGAGTATTGCGCATTAGTGTGGATGGATATAGAGGTAGAGGAAGGTCGAAGAAGGTATGAATGAACTGCGTGAAGAATGATATGTTTATGAAAGGTGTTAGTTTCCCACTTATCATAATGTTTAATTTTGCAAAAAACGATATGGAATCATTTCAAATAATCACGATTAAAAATTACTCACGCGAAGAGAGATTTCTATATATACACAACAATAGCATTTAGGAGATAATAAAATTCTTACTTTGAGGTACTTCTCTCGCCAAAATAGATTTATCATCATGATAATAGTTCTGCTAGCATCATTTCTTACAATTCACAGGCTTAGGCATAATAACAATATTTGTTAAGGTTCAGTGCTTTGTTTGCTCTTAAAATCAGTAAGGATGAAATAGATTTATTGAATACAAATAGGTTTATGTATATATAAAGGTAAATATTATTTATTTCAAATAATGAATATAACAGCTAATAACAACTCATCACGCTATCAAATTCCTCTCAGTACTTTGAATTTATATAAGGTATGAAGAATCTCAAGAAATCAGGATTGACACCTAGCCAGATGTAAGATCCCTATTCAAGTTTTGCACATCAGTTCCTTACTCATCTAATCAAAAAATCCACTGAGAGCCTATTTTTTTTATTCCACCCTTATGGGCTAAAATTGAGGATCACGAGTAAAATGGCTGAGCAGAAAACTAGTCTTAAATATGGCCGGTTTATCATGGTAAGTGATAATGTGGCTGAATAGGTAGGCACATAAAGCCTAGAAAGGCCCATCCATATACCTGTATTATTAAACTGTCATTATTTTGATTTAGCGATATTAATTGATACTAACATGCCAGTCAACTTATTATTAAAACAAACACTTGGACTTATTACCAATAAACCTTGGACTATCTTGAATATTTTGTTACATCATGCTTTTAAATATTACATACTGGAGCACTAAAAGGTCAAAAAGTTGAAATTGGTTACGTAACTACCAGGTATAAATCCTGAATAATATAACACGCAAACACCTCAGCGGAAAATCAACAATAGACTTTATGAATTACGAAAGAATAGGGGCCGTTTTTGTTATCACGTTTTATTGTAAAATAAATAAAAACGTAATAAGTGTACTATAGTTTAATTTTTTTAATGAAAATTTCAATTCGTTCAATAATGTTAATAGTTATTTAAAAATATAAACAGCATGAAATGTCTTAATAAATGATTTAATACCTATCAGTGCGTAGTTGACTTTAATGCTTCAATTTTTTTTGTTAACATATTAACCTTCGTCGACGTTAGTTATTTTTTACATAAATAAGTAATCAAGCCAAGAATATACATATATAGTACGGTAACTAAAATTGACACGAGAATTTTATATATAGGTATTTGTATAGATAGGCTAGTCTACTACTACGGACTGGTTAACAACATTTAAGTGAATTGTTGTAATCTAATTGTTGAATATATCATAGTAGACTAATCGAGATTTTTTTAAAGTTGGTTTAAACTGTTCTACTTCAGCATTGACGAATACCAGATTAACGAAAAAACACTCAATTGCAAGATCACTAAAGTCTACCCAATCACCTCCATTCTATCGTTTTTGTTCCAATTGCGCCGATAAATTGGATTCTACGTCAAAAGACTATCGTTTCCATGATTCAAATTTTGCAACTACGAGCGTTTTATTTCTATTCAATTCCATAGTGTCCGAACAAAGTTAGAAATGGTCTGTTAATATGATTTGTTAAAATAGTTGAACCAAACTTTTATCCGGTATTGGGTTTATAAAATTGTGTAGGTACACCTAATTTTTTTTCAATTGGCCAAACTGTGTACATTAAGTAAAAAAACATATTTACTGGCAAAATATTTGTTAAGTTAAGATCTTTGGGTGACTAACTTATTTTACCTCACCAAATAGGAATTTACTTCATAGGTTTTGTGTTTTTGATCATTGAGTGTGAAAAAGAGGATCATAAAGTTCAAAGCAAATGTTATATAGAGTCGCTAAAAGATCTTCCAGTGCTTCAATCTTAGTTTTAATTTGAAAAAAGATCTATACATGCGTAGGCGTATGCGTTTTAGATCTTTTATCACAAAGAAAATTTATTTCAAAGTAGTACTACTTAAAGAATCTCCAGACCTAACATTAAATATGTCATATTAGTTTATCACTGTTTGAACAGGCCTCATAAAGGTCAGTTTGCGCTATGTCTCAAGGCTTTACGGGTAATAAGAGGTTTACTATATCCTCTGTTCAGAAATTTTGTGGTTTATATAGAGACCTTTTTTCACACATAATTTTTTTTTATTGAAGTATAACACATTACTAAAGCACTTGTACTAAAGCGTTATCAATTTATACAATTATTAGTAAACAATAATAATTATTACAAAATACTAATTGTGCCTATTACTTAACAGTATTTTGAAAATGTATATATCTAAAACTATTATTTGAATGTGACAACCAAAATTAATAAATTGTTCTTCCAACAAGTTTCCATGTTTTGAAATTAGATTTCAATTATGACCTAAGAATGATTTATAATTCCCCATTCCCACATCTATCTTTTGGTAAATTGAGATTATAAAAGACCAAGTTAATTTTACAATAATACCTGAGAATAGAATATTTAAAAAGTCGTCTCGATCTGGACATACGGGTAAAAAGTGCTGCCCATATGTAAGGCTATATTCATCTATTTTCTTCCGTTACAGATTTCTGTGTCCAATTTTGTAAAGCTACTTCATAGTATCGACTCCGTCTTGGGATATTACTAGGCGCGATTTTATTTTTCACCAGCACCGTGCCTCCTATAGCAATTTCCCTTAGGGGTTTTCTCTACGTGATGCCAATATTCAAAACGAATGATGTTGCGAATCTGTTTCGGCGCCAATTTAAACGGTCGTTCTGCAAAGTTCGTGTTCTAAGTTTAATACGAAAATGTAAATTCTCCATTGTGGGTTTTCAATTTCATGTTATTGTAATGGAATTTGTTGTCTTTATTGGGTACTTTATGCCTGACTTGTTATGAAGTCTGGATATTTTATTGACTAAATTTCGCTCGGTAAGAATAGATTTGGAAAATAGAAGCTTTGGATTTGAAATTGTTTGATATTTTCTTGATCTATGACATAAATCCAATACATAAAATCTTTTAAAATGTAACTTTAGATTTCAAAACCTATCCGTTGTTCTTTTTGATCAGCCCCGTAAAAAAATTGTCGATAAGAAGTCATGATTTTACCTAGTCCCAAAGTTATTGTAGACTATCAATCAATACACCACGAGCCTGATGTTGTGTTGATGTGTTGGGTTGAAGAGGTCTCTGTTATAATCCTTCAAAATTAATTATTGGTTATTTACATAATCGCACGGGTCAAAAACAACTTCCAAATTCAAATTGAAGATAAACAAAACACAAATGGGGAAAGCTCGCCCACACTGGAGCACCTTACCGACAAATTTTAATTTAAGGGAAAGTTTTATAATTTTGACTCCTTTGTATTTGTGTAGACGACGTTCCGTTTTCTGTTGATTTTCAAAACTGGGGGAGTCAAACGTTCACGTCAGGCAATGAATTATTCAGGCCAAAACGGAAACTGGGTATTTACATAAGCAAATTGGGTGCGACGACTGAGGAGTAGCGACAGTAAGGCGGTGACAGTGCTAAAAAATATTGAGGGTCAGACACAAGAAACCTAAGATTTCCTTTACACTTAGTGCCTTACCTTGAGATAACGCAATACACTTTGAGTAACATATATTATTATAATATACAGTAAATTATGTTTAACATAAATGGGCTCATGATCTGCTAAACGCAAAACAGAGTTACAAACAAAACTAGGCGAAGAAACTACGTGATCTTGAACAACTGACAAAAAATGGTGAATATTTAGCCCTTGACAATTTAAACTGATAATAAACCAATACTTGAAGTGAATATACCATTTTATTGCATTTTTCTTAAGATTTAAGCTACACTCAAAATGAACGATATAACCCAAGTAGTAGTTGCTATGGAAAGATCGTAATTCGAAGCTAAGGGGCAGTAACCGACCTTGGTAAAAAATGTTTCGGCACGAAGTTTGCCCAACGGAATGTTATTTCCACGGCAATCGATCTTTCAAGATAGTTAGTTGCGTGTTAACTAGTTTTAGGTAAACGGCTCGGGGAAACCTATTTACTGTGAATTTGACTTATAGGAACTCTGATGGCTCTTCTTATTTTCCCCAAAAATTAAAATAGATTCTTTCCAATCCACGTCTCTGAGATATTTGTAGTTGTATTTGTTTAGAGCATTTGTCGTGGCAAATCAAGTATATGAAGATCTGAATATTGTACTCCTGGGCTCAAGGAGGATTAGATATGTAGTTTTTTTACGTTGATTAAAATTTGACCAAAATTACACTTTGCTTAACTGATATATCTAAAGGCCGTAAATTTACTAATTTACGAAAAAAATATTAATGAGACATTTTCAAACTTTAATAATAATGCAAAATACTGAGTAAATAGAAAACGTTGCATTGACCGTTCTAAAAGTGGGGAAACACGGTAAAAAGTTTATTTATCATATTTTTGTATATACCTACGTGTTGTATATACAAAAATATATTAACTAACTTGTGTAACTTATAGTGTTATAGTATTTAGAAGCTTTGTAAATAAATGTAATGATTAACGTGGTCGGAAAAAGGACTCCCTGACACGTGAAGCTCGTGGGTTCGATTCCAACCCAGCACTGACATTTGGGTGCATGAATATGACTTTAATTATCTATCTAAGTATATTATATTAAGTAAGTAGCGTTATATAATATGTAGTATATCAGTAGTATTTTTTCTCTAATTCAAGCTCTGCTTAGCTTGGGATCAGATGGCTGGTTTAATACTCAAAGCTTTTACCTGAAAAAGCTGTAATAAAATAGCACAAAGTTATATTAATGGCTGCTGGAAGAAATTTCTACTAGAAATAAGCTGTCCCTTTGTACTCTTGTATCTGTTCTGTGTTTCTTTCTGTTCTTTTATTGTGTGTACATAAACCAATATATAAATAAAAAAATAAATTAATTCAATTAAAATTAAATGGTCATTAAAATATTTATTTAATGTTTACAATTTCCACAACCAAATTGAACGGCTTCACAACGCACGCACGCATTCTATATTCCGTTTATTATTATAGACGCCTATAATTAGTCAACGTTCATTCATTAATTTAATGTCCCTTATAAAGCAAAAGTTTTTATTTGATTATATATTTATACCTATAAAATACACGCCAACAATATACACAGGTACAATACAGAATGTCCAGTATGTATTGCGAAAAACTTAAAGGGGAGATAGATGGGCGGGTCACCTACCAAATATACAAAAACTAGCTGTTCCGCCCGGTTTCACCCGCGTTCCCGACGGATCTTATTTTTCTCGCGATAAAAAGTAGCCTATGTGCTATTCTAGACTATAATCTATCTCCATGCCAAATTTCATCCAGATCCATTCAGTCGTTCTGGCGTAAATGAGTAACAAACATCCATCAATCCAAACTTTCATATTTATAATAATAGTAAGATTCAGATTTTTATATATTGATTTTAAATATCTCTAAAATGGTGTTGTTTTTTTTATGTTACCAGTGACAACGAGGCAGGTGGGTCACCTGATGGTAAGTGACAACCGTCGCCTATAGACATTGGCAATACCAGGGGATTTCCAATGTGTTGTACACCTTATTACAATGCCTTAAAGGCGAACTGGCTCTCAAGTGCAATTGCCGGAACACACCAACAGGTGCTTGGCGACAGATTTTCAACTTGAGGGTGGTAGCCAGTCAGTCGAGTACTACAAAGTACCCTACCACCGTGCTTTTCTCACGATGTTTTCCTTCACCGAAAGCTCAAGCTCATTGTAAGGATTCGAACCCACGACCTTCCCCGCGGTATCCGACGTCACTTACCACTGTGCTATCATCGATACTTTTATTTAGGTCATTTTTGTATATTTTGTAGGTGACCACCTTTCTCCCCCTTTGGTTAGTCGTACTACTTAATACTTACCGGATATCTGAATTATGGCAAACAAGCCAGTTACTCTTTCTTAATTTATTAACAAATGACCTCTAATCAATTGTAATTCATTAGAACGACATCATTACTCCCATCACGTCATCTCTACAACGAGTACTTAAAGGGTACGACGTATGAGACCTTCTTTACTAAGGTCATATAATCCCAGCAGCCTAAGGGCCCGAGTTAATATGAAGGGACAGGCTATTGTATGAGGTGTTAGGTACATTTACCCTTCGAGCAAGATTACGTGCCTTGGAGTTTAACATTAATTTCGGAATTTCCATCTTAAGTTTGCTCCAAGCCTCGGATCAATTTTCGTCAACGATATAAGAGGTTTTCGTATAGGCCGTTAAGGAGATAAGCAGGGCACGAAATGTTATTATGGTTTTTAAGGCTAACAAAGTGCTTAAGTGTTATTACATTTTTTGGATTTGAATCCTACAATGAGCTTGAGCTTTCGGTTAAGGAAACCATCGTGAGGAGACCATGACACGGTGGTAGGGTACTTTGTAGTACTCGACTGGCTGGCTACCACCCACAAGTTGACTACCTTTGGCGACATCATCACTTACCATGGTGAGATTGCGGTCAAACACAAGCTTATCATAAAGTAAAAAAAATACACTTAAGTTGCTAGGTAGATCTTATTTTGGTATTTCTTCCATTCAAACCCTTTCAATGTTTATTTATGTATTTTGACAGCAGTTTTGAGGTCTATTGTAGATTTCTACTATACTTATCGTTTCATGCCTCGATTGGCCTCCATAATGTTTAACTCAAATACATATTATCCAGAACGCTTTGATTGAAAAATGGATTGGTGTGCATACCTACCAATAAGATATATTAAAACTTAAAAAAATTGCTGAAAGTAAACTTTATTACTTATTTTTATAAAAGGCTATTTATTGACAGATGACAGTATTTGTTGGAGTTGGACAACCCAAAACATAGTTAAACTATGAAAATTTTATAGTATTATAATCTACTAGCTGTTCCGCGCGGTTTCACCGGCGTTCCCGAGGGATCTTATCTTTTTCCGGGATAAAAAGTAGCCCATGTGCTATTCCAGACTATAATCTATCTCCATGCCGAATTTCATCTAGATCCATTCAAACGTTCTGGCGTAAATGAGTAACAAACATCCAAACTTTCACATTTATAATATTAGTAAGATTAGTAGGATCATAATATATTAATACATTCCATTTGATCCTTAAATAAGCAGAGCTATGGGGACCATATAACTGATACACTACATACATAACATTGTTTTAAATTCATACTTAAATAGATTATTACACCCAGACTCAGGACAAACGACGTGTTCAGGCAGATGACTGTTCTGGACGGAATCGAACCCACGACCCGTGGCGTGATTGCTAGTTAACCACAGCAACCGGCACGCCAACATTAACTCTTGTAAAAAAAAACACTAATAGATACGTTATATTGATAATGGAATTGTTTAGTGTATTTTTTCTATCGTTGCACTGTTTGAGTAGTATGTGGAATAATGTGGATGCAAATAAAATATACCTACCATAAATACTGCAAGTCACCTTAAACTCGTTTGTCAAACAGTGACTGACATATTTAAATATGTTTTCTAAGTAAGCTTTTATGCACTTTGTAATAAAAGCTAAATTCATTTGTTTCGGGATATATTTAAATTTGCGCCGCAGTAGAGCCTCGTGGCACTGTGGCCTGAAAATACGTCATTGAATGCATGCACGGAAATATACTGTCCAGGGTAATGAATGGCTGTAACAGTCCCACTTTTTACTCTGTCATGGAACTAATTTGACGACAGCTTAATAGAGAAACAGGCATGTTTGGTGGAAACAGAAGATAGAGATGTCTGGTTGAACCCACAGCTTAACTTTTACCACCAACGGCCACCTCACCAATTTATCATGCTGAGATTGCGGTCAAAACAAGCTTATCCAAAAATTTAACAAAAAATATTTTTTTTTTATTGGAATCCTATTTAAATGATTTCTGCATCCTATTCCAAAATGGTATTTTTTTAAATGAAAATTACTTTTTACTTTAATAGGCCTTTTCAAGCACTTACGAATAGTCAATTATAAAAACAATATTATTATTAGTCTAGACTTAGGTTCTACCTATTCTATCTAATCTAGGTTCGGAAGGTTGCTTTTGAGAAAAGAGAATTACATTATTGTATTTATGATCATATATATTATATGAAACTATAGAATATTATATATTCACATCTTACAATGTAATTTAAATCGAATGCTAATTAGCATTCACTAAGTATTACTAAGAATTCATTATCCCAGATACCTTTTGAAGGTTGAAATCAAAATGGAAACATCTCTGCCTGTGATTAGAATATAGATTTTCATTTCCATTGAAATTCGAACACATTTTACAGCCGTCAAAGCTCTCTGTACTTAGTTTATTTTTCTTTATCAAAGTATGAATTAAAAGCAGTGGGCAGTTTTCTCGAGATCCGACCTAAAGATCTTAAGGAATAATATATGATACAGCTCGAGAAAATGTTACTTAATAAATCTCTATTATCATAAAATTAAAAAAATAAAGGTACAACAAGCAAAAAGAGCTTATACATAGTAGCAAAAAATACATAGACTTGAAATATGGTACTTTATGTAACGTGGTTTACCCATGCAAGAACCCTCAGTGGATCACAGACTTAACTAGAATACCCTTTTGACATATTTGTATTTTAGTTCCTTACGTCACTCCACTGAACAAAGAAAAAAATATCTATGGGGAAAAAGAAAATACGGTTGAGTCATGTTTATGTTGTGTTTATACAAAAATCGGGCGAAATATGTGTTTGTTTGAAAAAAAGTTTTCCATTATTCTACTCCAATTTTCCATATTTTTAAGCTTTTAACAAAAAATTAACTTCAAACATTCCATTAACAAAAATCAAGTCTTTAGGGATAAAAATCTTTATCCGCTCAACGTGGCACGGCAGATATCTGCACGACGCGGCAAGACTCAGGCGCCGCGCCGTGGTCATGTGGCCAGGCCCTAAGCCTCACAATTCATAAATTATTGTGAAGGCCTATTAGATGAATAAACATTTCATTTCATAATTATATAAATATCTCTAGAAAAGAAAACAATTAGGTATATACTTTTATTCGGATCAATATTCACACTTCTTTAATTTTATTATTGTTATTTGATACTGAGTGACTCATAAAAAATATTGTAATTTTATTATAATCTAGCAGTCAAATACATTACATTATGAGCTACTTATCATTTTACAACTTCAAAGACTTAGAGAGAAGTTCTGAAAATGATTTCATCTACACGGAAGGAAAAAAAATGCAAAGAGTGCAAAGTGAGATATGAGTTATTGCCCGTTACTTTGACAAAGTTCTTAGTTAGCTGCGCGAACATATTTAAATGTCTGACTTCCAGCTCAACGAAGAATTTTTCGTTTAGCATTATGATGAATGTATTGCCATTTATAAGTCTATGTATATACGACGTTTCTTGGTCCACTATTTTCGTTACCATATAGGTATATTGCCTTAGTTTTTAATAGACTCGTCCCGAGACTAAAATTTTAAATTCATGATGAACCATATCATAGAATAACTATCAAAACTTATGACTAGTTTATAGATGAGAAACAACTGAATCATATTTATTTTCTACTAGTTTTCCGCCCCGCGTTTTCGAAGGATCTTATCTTTTCCGGGGATAAAAAGTATTCCATATTTTATTTCAGGATATATCTACCTGTGTGCCAATTTTTTTGTCAAAATCTGTTCATCTGTTTTTGCGTGATTGAGCAACAAACATCCAAACATAAAAACCTAATAAATTTAAAATAGCTTAATAGCTTTCCATTATTTTCTAATTGCTTGCATTACTACGTTTTTGTGATCAGTAAATAGTGTAGGTTGCTCAACTCTTCTGGATGATTCTATTAATGACCTCGACATTGAATGTACATCCCCAGCAGTATTATTTGTTTCTCCCAATTGATCAAAATTCTTCTCAGCCCTAATCTAACCTTTTACTGTTAACCCAGTTACCAAGTTCCAACCTTTATAATACCATTTTATTTATCGCGGCCGAAAATTTTCCGCCCAAAACATTTTCCATAAAAAGCAGGTACTTCAACCGCGTTTTATCCCGCCCATAAATTACCCTTCCCCCATTACTGTGTCGCTAACATTTAAAAATCCATCATTGAGAGTCGCAAGTCACCATTGGTTCATTTATACACCGTCGCCGTCACAAGAAATGACAGTTGGGTTATGCGAACTCAAAATAAAATTACGTAAATGGATTACCAGCTTTTGTGCTTGCGTTTTTATTTTTAATATTCATTGCTTTTTCTATGATGTTGAAAGTCAGGACTAAGGTTGGTCTCTAATCTTTCTTTTGAAGTTTGGTTGAGCTTTCATATTTCATTATTAATTTATACCTATAATTTTTGATTTCTATATTGCATTTATGATTAAATAACGAAATAAATATAGTTTGATTAGGTACTTTAGTAGGAAGCCTACCTACTAAAGTATCTATTTAAATATAGCTTTCTTTTTTAAGTTATTTTTACTTTCTGATCCTCAAGTTTTGTGTTCGTATGCTCAAATATTTATTTAAATAAATAATGTGAATTTGGTTTTAATATTTATTTATTCAAAAGCACAACAAAGGGTGCCTAATAATCCGATAAGAGTAGAGAATTCCATACATATTCAAGCACACTGGGAATGGCTTAAAACTTTGGCCTGATCATGTACTTTAAAACTGGCATAATTCTATAGAAATTAACATAAACGACGTCCTAAACAAACTTCTTAATTACTTGTCAAGTGAAATAAATTATTCAAAACAATTAGTAGATCAAACAACAACTTGTAATGGGGTATAGACTTAGTTACCTTTAAAAAGTTTAAAAATAACTTTACTGACTTTTAGTTTCTAAGTCGTATCAATTCACTTAGGTACCTAATTAGTATAAATTGTGTGAATAAAAACATAAGGCTCTAAAATTACTTTTTAGAATCTGATCGCTTTCTTTAATCATCAGGTTTATCAAAAATATGACATTACAATAAAAAAAACCCATAAGAGTTCAATACAAAGATACACGACAGCTCAACAAAAATATAGTATGGAAATATAAATTGGATTTTCTAGAATCGTTTGAATTTTAGCATTGCACAGCTTGTAGTCAAAAATTAAATTTCGAACTACCAAAATTCCACTAAACAATTAAGCTGGTAGTAGCACTACGCCACAAAACCAATTACAAAGACGGATTACTCTAAATGCCTACAGAATCGAACCCCAATTTGTGGACTGATATATTTTAATCCCGTTTTACGCATGCCCAATGAATGAACGGTTCAAATTGCGACACCAGATCTCGATTAACGAAGCCAGTTGAGGCGTTACGTCGTGATAAATCTGGAAGATCTTTGAAACACTTTTTTGATAAGCGACAACTTTAGCGTCACAGCTGTTATATGTAGATGTCCGAACAACAGATTGCATATTTTAGTTTTTATGGAACAAAGAAAAAGGGCGTATAGGCCAATATAGGACCTATTTTATTTCAATTTCGTTTAAGTAGAGACTTTAAAATTTGTAGATCTGGTAGTAGTTGGGTTACAAAATCCAACATTATTTGAATTTTCCAATATTTATTTCTCCACAGTTTCCGCATCGGGATAAATGGAACCCATATATTTTCATAACGTATCCTCGTGCATTTTTTAAAATCCATTGGCGTTTCGACTGGCGAATGATAAAATATATAAATATGTCGGAGATTGCTAAAATAAATCTAATTAATTGTAAATAGCAAATTATCGTCATTTGTATCTTTTCATAATGCATGATATAAATAATAATAAAATAAATACCACGCACAATTTTGCATCTAATTATTAACAGTAGGTATTATCTTTTTTCTTTATAATAGATATTTACAATTTATTTAGAACAAAATAAAATATTTACTTTATTTACAACAAATGTACAAAATATACAAACAAATGTACAACTATAATGTATGAAAAGGCTGCCGCTGCTGCCGATCGGCAAGGGTCCCAGAAGGCTGGCAGCGTTTCCTCTTTGGATGGCCAAGCTGATTCGTTGGCGGAAAAAGTTCCCCGCCCGCCCGGTCTCCCGAGGCCTCGATTAATTATTTAAGTATGAAAATTAATGTATAATTTATCCTTAGAAAACGTTATCTTAATACACAAAGTATCCGTATATTTTTCATATCCATAAATAGTGCCACTTTATTTAAAAGCGAGTATTTACACGCGCTACATTTATTTTATCAATACCTACGGCAATTCTGTTTTTTTTTAGTATTTACATAGCGCAGTGTTAGGGTAGGTACTTTCCAGTATCCATACTCATGTTAAAAAGGTCTAGGTCTATATATGTATACACAGTAAAAAATAAGCAGTATTTAAACAATGACATACAAATGTTTCAGATGTTACATTTTCTTTGCTGTTTTTGTCCTAGGTTCTCCGCAATATGGGTACGCACAAAAAAGGGGCATATCGTGGTTTTGCCTAAAAAAACTTAAATAGAAACAGCTGGCCAACTTCAGTAACCTTAACCTAAGTAAGGCGATGATAGCTCAGTGGTAGTGACGTCGGAATACCGTGGCGAAGGTCGTGGGTTCGAATCCTGTGAAGGAAAACATCGTGAGGAAACCATAGCACGGTGGTAGAGTACTTTGTAGTACCCGACTGGCTGGCTACCACCCTCAAGTTGAAAATCTGTCGCCAAGCACCTATCGGTGTGTTCCGATAGCTGCACTTGAGAGCCAGTTCCCATCTAGGCTTTGTGTGCTTACCACCTTCGGCCACATCATCACTTACCATGGTGAGATTGTGGTCAAACACAAGCTTATCCAGAGTCTTAAAAAAAAGTGCAGGCGGTAGCGCCAGTTTTAACAGAAATAAATTAAATTTTGAGCTTTACATTCAGTGCAAGTAATGGAACAAGCCTGTATTCAAAGAGTTCTAAATGTACCTTGTGTTTTAATCAGGTTTACTATTTTGAATCATTTTATAAATTACTAGCTACATCCAGCTATGAAAAAATAAACATTGTCATCATTACTGTAGTTGAAACTCAACCTCACAAAACGCAGTCATTCGTTATATGTTATGAGGAGGAATGCTATTCCAAGCATCCAAAACAATATAAATATGAAAATGATAAATATATGCTCGTAGTGTGAGAGATGATATAGGTAAGAAAGGAGTGAATTTCGACGGATAGAAGGCGATTATAGAAGGGTAGGCAGATGATGATGATGAAATAATTAAGTTAAAACACCCTATTTAACTATGTAAACAGTTGCTGATTCCCCTATTCTAAAGCTTTCTTGAACTCAAGTCATGTATCGACAGGCGACGCGGTCGGTCGCTGGAACTTGCCTGAAACTAACGAGAAAACTTTTCTTATAAAATCTTCGTATTGAATATTAACATGTTCTTTATTGGTCATAAAAAGACGCCGCAGCGTTATGGGCATAATAATCGAGTTGGTGAACTGTTTCGCCCGTTTTAAATGAAGTTTTATTACAGCTTTTCGGTTCGATGTTTCTAGTTGATTAGTTTCGAAACTATTATAGAGTTAAAATTTATTGTTTCTACGTTTTAGTGCCTTAATTTTATTACCACTTGTAATATAAATAAAAGATTGGCGTATTTTAGGTAATCCTTGCCCAGCAGTTTGGATGAACCCGCGTATGTCAAATGAAGCTTGTTCACAGATTACGCCACGTTGACACTTACTAAGACGGGATTCTTCGAGATTCGTTGCCGAAGAGGTAGAAAAGGGATCTTATTGCGATTTTAAGAATCTTCATATCTCACAAATTATCAGTAGGTACCTACTAGATGTCTGTTTTCTTTGTAAATGAATAAAAATTCAGGAGGAGGTTATCAATTCGACTGTGTGTTGTTTTTTTTTGTATGTTTATTACGCGATAAGTCCGCCAATTATGAATGGATTTTGATGATTATTTTTATGTTTGGTAGAACATACTTCAGAGGTGGTCCCGTATAATTATTCTCTGTCTCTAAGTAGAACATTCACCTGTTAGGTCAAGGATGTTTACAGGTAGTCTTGTGCGATGCATTAGGCTTTTTGACCCAGTATTTTTATAAAGTTTGCTCATGGAGAAAATAAAAAATGTTGAAAGATAATTTTAAGCAACCCGTTTATTCTCTGTTAATATTCATTGCAGATGCTTTTAGTTTACGTTACACTTCACAATATAATCAATCTAAAATGTGCTAAGTATGTACTAGTATTTTTGTTAATAGTTTCAAAAGTTTTTAGTGTTCGGGATCGAAGCACTAATTTATATTGTTGAGAAGGAGGATATTGGCGTAATTAAGATGCATCAGTTAGTGTACTCACGGCTATTTATTGTTTGTCCATATAAGGCACTCCAGTGAAATACACTAAACACATATACAGCACGGTTATCCACAATACGTATAACCTTACAACACAACAAGAGAGACAGTTTACAGCACAACACGAGAATTACAGATAAAGATATTAAACACAATGAATCGCTAGGACAGCTGAGAGATATAAGTGACGTCAACTAGGCGTAGCCAGGCGCAGAGGTCGACTGAGGTCGTACGCGGGTAGCGGGCAATATTCGCGCGAGCTGCTCGATGTAGGTAGGCGGTGTCGTCGATCGACGTCATCGCTGCTAGCTCGGAGCGCGACTCCACTGGCTCGCGGTGATATTGTCGTGCATGTTATGTTTGTATTATGATGTTATAAATAAAATATTATTGGATATTATTATAAAGTAAATATATGTAATATTGTATTGTTGTAAATGGACATATTAATTTAGGGCATAAAATAGGTGTTAGGTATTAGTTAGGAAAGGAGATTAAGTGGAAAGGATCGCCACATCACTCCCCCCCAGAGACCGTCTCACGGGCGATAATAATCTGGAAATCGCACTCTTCGTCCAGACCTGGTGGTTTTGATCGCGGTTTCCGTGGGTCGTGGCTGTTGCACGACTGGGGTCGAATGGACCACTGGGTCAGGTTGACAACCAGGATCTGGTTGACCTGTTGGGCATGATTGGGTCTCCTTTGGGTTATAATTACCCATACGATCGGTGTCAGCTAAAACATAAGCTGGTTTAAGCCGATCTATGGAGACTTTAACTACCTTACCCTTTACCCTAATTTTGAATGTTTTGTCGCCTTTTTCGACAACTTCATGAGGACCAGTGTATGCAGGTTGTAAAGAGCCTCGCAGCGCATCTTCCCGAAGAAATATGTGGCTGGAGGTGGCCAGGTCCTTGTGGACAAATACTTTGTCCTTGCAGTGTCGCGAGGCGGGCGCAGGTTGCAACTTCGCCACGAATGATCGTAGACGCATGGCGAAGTCGGTGACATCTGTGGTTGCGCTTGGGTCCGAGGGTGTGAAAAATTCTCCAGGGAGGCGTAACGGTTCGCCGTATACCAGTTCTGCTGAAGAACTTCGTAAATCCTCTTTATATGCGCTTCGGATGCCCAACAGTACGAATGGCAGGGATTCAGTCCAGCTACTGTCGGCATGGCACATAATCGCCGCCTTGAGTTGACGGTGGAATCTTTCCACCAACCCATTACACGCCGGGTGGTAGGCAGTGGTTTTGCGGTGTCGGAAGCCGGCTGTCTTGGATAGATATTGGAACAGTGCGGACTCAAACTGGCATCCGCGGTCTGTAACAATATCTGTTGGACAGCCGAAGCGAGAAATCCAACCCGTTAATAATGCCTTACCAACTGTCTCGGCTGTAATATCCGTAATGGGGACTACTTCCGGCCATCTGGTAAAGCGGTCTACGGCTGTCAAGCAGTAGCGGAAGCCTTGTGATGGGGGAAGTGGACCTACGAGGTCGATGTGTAAGAAACTAAATCTTGCGCGGGGTAAATCGAAAGTGCCCAATGGTGATGACACGTGTCGATTCACTTTTGCGCGTTGGCAAGCCAGACAAGCACGTGACCATTCGCGGCAGTCTTTACGGACTTCAGGCCAGACGTATCGCTGTGCAACAAGCTTAGCTGAGGTGTTTGCACCAGGATGGCTAAGGTTGTGACAGCTGTTAAAAACTTGCCTGCGAAAAGGTTTGGTCACAAAGGGTCTGGGAGTGGATGTACTCACATCACAAAATAACTCGACGGGACTGCCGTCGATTTTTATCTTCTTAAGTCGGAGAGATGATTCTGACTTAAGAAATTGCAGCAATTCGGGGTCAGCACTTTGCGATTTGGCGAGAACTTCGAAGTCGACTGAGGTTTCCAGTTCACTGACCCGCGACAAGGCATCGGCTACGACATTATCTTTGCCGGAAATGTGCTGTACGTCAGTAGTGAACTGGGAAATAAAGTCGAGGTGTCTATACTGACGCGGAGAGCAGTTCTGCTTTCTCTCGTGGAAAGCGTATATTAGCGGTTTGTGGTCAGTATAGACAGTGAAGTGTCTCGCCTCTAGCATGTGCCGAAAGTATTTGAGGCCTTCGTAAATCGCGAGCAGCTCCCGATCGTATGGCGAGTACTTCTGCTGGGTCGGGCTCAGTTTTCGCGAGAAGAAGGCGAGTGGTTGCCACATACCATCCTTAAACTGCTGCAAAACTGCGCCCATTGCCAGATCCGATGCATCTGTCACAAGGGCGAGTTTAGCCTGATGGTCTGGATGTGCAAGCAATACGGCGTTGCAGAGGCTGTTTTTGCACTTATTAAAGGCAGTGAGAGCCTCGCCGGACATATCAACGGGGTGTGAGCCTTTAACGGAGCCAGTTAGGAGGGCGTTCAAGGGACCTTGAAATTTTGCGGCTTGTGGTATAAACCGCCTGTAAAAGTTCAACATCCCTAGGAAACGTCTGAGTTCCCTTACCGTTTTTGGCGTTTGGAACTCCTTGATGGCCTCAACCTTCGACTCCAGAGGTCTGGTTCCAGCTGCCGAGATGCGGTAACCTAAAAATGTTACCTCGTCCGCGCCAAATACGCACTTTGATGTGTTGATCACGATGCCGTATTTTTGCATCCTGGTGAATAATTGGTGCAGGTGGGACTTGTGCTGGTCCTGATCGCGAGAAAAGACTAAGAAGTCGTCGAGATACGGATAGCAGAAGTCGAGTCCGCGCGTCATTTCATCGACAAACCTTTGGAATGTTTGACCTGCATTCCTAAGGCCAAAGGTCATGAACGGGAATTCATACAGGCCAAACGGGGTTGTGATTGCGGTCTTCGGTATGTCCTCTTCACTGACGGGTATCTGATTGTAGGCCTTAACCAGATCGATGGTGGAGAAGACCTTGCATCCAGAAATGCTGTGGGTAAGGTCATGCACATGTTTTATAGGATACCTGTCGGGAATTGTCCTCGCGTTGAGGAGCCTGTAATCACCGCAGGGCCTCCAGCTGTTGTCCTTCTTCGGAGCTAGATGAAGTGGAGAAGACCAAGGGCTCTCAGATGGTCGAGCCGTGCCATTACTGAGCATGATGTCAAACTCCTGCTTGGCGATACGCAGCTTGTCCGGTGCTAATCTGCGAGGGGAGCATGAAATAGGCGGGCCGGGGGTTGTGCGGATGTGGTGTACTGTGTGGTGCGTGGTTTTGTGTGGCGTGCCAGCGGGTCGCGTGATCTCGGGGAATTGATTTAGAATGGAATGATATTCTGAATCCCCGGTCAAGACCTTTACCGAACAAGTAGATGATGCGTTTGCAATAGAAGCTACAACAGATAATGAGGTAGTCTTATCTACTAAACATTTGTTGCGGATGTCGACAAGCAAGTTATAGAAGCTTAAAAAATCTACGCCTATTATAGGTTTAGTGACATCTGCAACTACAAATCGCCATGGGAAATTACGGCGCAAACCTAAATCTAAACATAATTGTAGATAACCATAAGTATCAATTACAGTGCCGTTTGCGGCTGATAGTTGGTAATTGGATTTAGCACGCGGTTCACGGAGAAAATGACGCGGAAATACGCACAAGTCACTACCAGTGTCCACTAAAAACTGCGTCTTTGAGGTACGGTCAGTTGCGAAGAGGCGACCCGAAGAGATAGGACAGTCGTCAGTCGCCATTACTGACTGCCTCTGAGGTTTTCCGACTGCTGGTAGTCGCACGGCTTAATGCACTTGCGAGCATTGGCCCCAAACCTGGAGTGGTAGTAGCAGAGGGGATACTTCCGGTGACTAGACTCGGATCTCTGCCCAGATCGACTACGCTGACGTCCGCTGGAACGTGATTGCGAGCGAGGTCTCCTGTTCAGCTGCATGGTGAGATTTCTCACGGCCTTCTTCAGCTCAGCGATCTCGGTAGCCATGTGTTGCATGCTAGGCCCGGGTGCTGACGATGCTGCGACTTGGCCCGGTGTGACAATATCCTGGACCCTGTCTGCCAGGTCCGCTAGCGCCTCAAGCGAGCTTGTTGGTTGCGAAGCAAGGAGGGTTTGCACGTTGCTGGGCAGCCGGCTACTCCAAATTGTCCTCAGAAATTCCTCCGGTATGCCTGCTCCTGCCAGGCTCTGCAGATGTCGCAGAAACTGTGAGGGCTTGCGGTCTCCTAATTCCTCGTGCATGAGGAGCTGTTTCACGCGTTTCTCGTGTGACGCGGAAAGTCGCTTTATGAGCTCTTGCTTTAGCTTCTCATATTTGTTTTGAGCCGGGGGAGAAAGGAAAATATCTCGTACCTGCTTCGAGTACTGATGCTCAAGGTTGCCGATGACGTAATTAAATTTTGTAACGTCATTCGTTACGTTCGCGTTCGCAAATTGGGCTTCTACTTGAGCGAACCAAACTTCAGGATCGTCCGGCCAAAAAGGTGGAATCCGAACTCCGATACGACAAATGTCGGATGGGTT
The DNA here is from genome assembly GCA_951361185.1 of Ochropacha duplaris. Lineage (NCBI taxonomy): Eukaryota > Metazoa > Arthropoda > Insecta > Lepidoptera > Drepanidae > Ochropacha > Ochropacha duplaris. The sequence goes on along the minus strand of OX592702.1, from coordinate 8,547,406 downwards.
GTCAATGGACACGCACTTTGCTCGACGAATTTGTCTCTGCCGTGTATGGGTACTGTCGGATGATTTTGCCGTGTCACTGCTGTCGCTCATTGTGAATGTTATTCACAGTATTCTAGGTAAATCTAGCCAATCTCAGTGTTCTTCAGGGGTCACCAGTTTAGTGTTCGGGATCGAAGCACTAATTTATATTGTTGAGAAGGAGGATATTGGCGTAATTAAGATGCATCAGTTAGTGTACTCACGGCTATTTATTGTTTGTCCATATAAGGCACTCCAGTGAAATACACTAAACACATATACAGCACGGTTATCCACAATACGTATAACCTTACAACACAACAAGAGAGACAGTTTACAGCACAACACGAGAATTACAGATAAAGATATTAAACACAATGAATCGCTAGGACAGCTGAGAGATATAAGTGACGTCAACTAGGCGTAGCCAGGCGCAGAGGTCGACTGAGGTCGTACGCGGGTAGCGGGCAATATTCGCGCGAGCTGCTCGATGTAGGTAGGCGGTGTCGTCGATCGACGTCATCGCTGCTAGCTCGGAGCGCGACTCCACTGGCTCGCGGTGATATTGTCGTGCATGTTATGTTTGTATTATGATGTTATAAATAAAATATTATTGGATATTATTATAAAGTAAATATATGTAATATTGTATTGTTGTAAATGGACATATTAATTTAGGGCATAAAATAGGTGTTAGGTATTAGTTAGGAAAGGAGATTAAGTGGAAAGGATCGCCACAAGTTTGATGATGAATAATTTAGGGAGCATTTTTTCTTTTTCACTTAATATTTTTACAATAACTATAGCAAAGGATCCAAATGTTGAAATCCTATCCGACTCTAGATTTGTTTTTTATTTCAATAGGTCTGTCTAAAAAAAAATACGGTATAAATTTACTTTATTGAAATGTAAGACAGAACATTGTTCGTAAATGTTTTACGTCATCCAATGGGACTAGAATCACGCATAAATATCAATATTTGCCGGCTTACAGCGAGGATTATATTAAACTAAACAGAAACACTATTTGATAGAATTATTAATTGCGATTGAGTGCTTACAATAGATTTTATTACTTCACTATCTGAGTTGTAATTTAATTTATTTATTCCAAAATCAGTTAATGCAACTAACATGTTAAGCGACTTGCTTTTGTGTTGTTGAAATAGGTACTGGTACGAGAATAAAATACACGTAATGAAACTATGTATTTTATGTTAATACATAGTTTCATTACATTTCACGCACTTTTATAGTTTATTTTAGGTAGTTATTCCCGGTATATAGTCAGTTAATACTTCTTGAATATAATAAGATGCAAAATGTTAATAATATTTTATAGATACTAGGTACTAGTATTATTTTAAATTGGTCCGTGTTCATGCACTCATTTTTAATCCCTGGCACATTAAAGAGAGAATTTTCGATTTGAAAGAAGAGTCGGTTCAGACTCTAATGTGATAATGTAATCTTTATCTAAACAAATTAATACCAGAGTGGGGGTAGATAGGGTTGTAGGCATTATTTTGTTGAGCTTCTTGCGTTGGTCTAAAATCGTTGAAGGAATTTATTACGTTTGCTAGCTTTAAGCACAGTAGTATAAACTTATCAACTATTAAGAATAAAAACGAAAATAGAAGATTCTATGAGGTTTGTAAAACTGTAAAAAAAAGTTTTATAACTTTAGATCAGGAAGACTATACAACAAAATCAACAAAAATAACTCTATATCTAAACTCCTGAAAATTGAATGTAGAAATAAAATTACAGACTGGCTTTTGGAATTAGACTATGAAGAGATAGAACAATTCATATTATTCTAGGCCAAACAGTTCTGTATATTTGTCATAGGAAGGCAGAATGTATATTTATATGTATATTTATATATATATATATATAAAACACACACACACACACATAAGGGGGGGAGGGAGCCAGGAGACTCATAGCACAGGGAAACCTAGTTTGAGCTCCTGACTCCCACATTAAAAATGTATTCCTTAATTAAAATTCATAATAATAATGTTCAACCATTGTGGGAGCAAATAAATAATTTTTGAATTTTGAATTGGATTGAATTTTGAACTCAACAGAAACTTTGTATTTTATTAATATTGAGAAGTTATGTATTAATAAAGACGTAGACGGTCCGATCTCCATTGACAATCTTTCCATAAAATATTGAACAAGTTTACTTTGTCTTTCATCCTCTTAATATTTTGCGTCAAACAGTTTTACAAGTTTACTATGTTTGTCATTTAATATTACTTGATGAAATTTCTTCAATTTAATAAGCTTTATTAAAAACTCTCAGCTGTCAAAGTCCTTTTCACGAGTATTATATATTTGATGCAAGTGATCTTCAACTTATGAACAGTTAAATCATTTTTTTGCTTTTATTTGTTTTTAGTCTTGGCGTAATTATCTATTTAAAATTGCGTTTAAAAAACGTCTTGTTACCATTGTAAAACATCAGCTTAGTTTGGGATCAGATGGCCATGCTCAAAGAATGTTCCAGATGTATACTTTTTGGATTCATACTAAAGTAATCAGTAATCACGGTTAGAGATAAGTGAGGCCAAAAAAGCGCCTATGTCAGTAATGTTGTAGTATGGGATGTTGCAGCGCTAGTTCTCACATAGAACCCAAAGTCAAGCCACGGTCAATCGTGGCACTAGTATAAAACATCATTAAAATAAATATTTAAACAAATACGAAAAAGCAAATATATAGTTACCTGATTAATTCAATAAACATCGTTTATAATTCAAGTGTGAAAAAAATTTAGAGAGTGCTATATTTTTATTATAAAATATCCGCATGTTGTTTATGCTGCATTGTGGTTACGTCACGATAAAACCAGCTGGATATTATACTGTCATCTATATACTTACCTACACAGCTAAATGGTTGAATAAAATTATTGATGAAACTTAAAATCAACCCAAAAAGTTCATACCTTTTTGGGTTGATTTTAAAGGGGTAAAAAAGCAAAATTTCGCGATAAACGAAACCCAGGCTTTTACATCATAATTATTTTATCAGACACAATTATGCCAAAAGGCACACACCTAAGGTACATGCAAATAGAATAATCGAACTGTTTTATGGACAAAATTGTATTTGAGCGCGGCATACAAATTATCACGGGCAAGTTTTAAGTCTGAAGTAAATCCCACGAATTTTGTTGAAACGACAAGAACTTTAAAAGTACTCGAGAAAGGTCGGCGAAAGATTTTTTACTTTATTGCCAGCTACGCGGGTACCTACTATAACATCTCATAATGTTATTATTAAAACACTGATGCAGTAGTTTTGGGTAGCTGATGGGGTTAATGTCACATAATTTGTTGGGGCCTCATTAGTCTATTTACCAAGCGTAGCGTTTTCGACTAAAACAACACAGCTTCGAGCCAAATGCGAATCACACCGTGCATAATGAGTATGTAGGTATTATGTTTATTAAAATACTTAGTGTTTTTTGTGGTATTTCTCGTGTAAATATCAAAATATTTATTATGCGTGTGTACAACTCTGTGTCAGCTAAAGAATTGTAAAAAATACAATCTTTTCATAACTGCCAATGATAGGTACAAAAAGCAACTAGAAGTGCTTAATATTCATGAAATTCCAAAGATTATCTTCAACAAACAAACCAAAAACAAACCTTTCCTCTTTATGATATACGTACAGATTTAAGAACGGAATTTCTAAATTTCAATTTCAAACTTAATGTCCTGACGCGTTTACTTTTTGGTGAAGGAAAAAATGCATAGCATGTTGGTAGGGTAGTTGCATGCAGTAGGCGACAATATGGGTGCTTCAATATTGCGCCTGATTGTAACATGAGAGCAATAAGCTAAAGCTTTATGTTTTCTCTAAGCTTTTTATGTTTGTATCTGTGAGTATGGAAAAATGTTAGGATTCTTCTATAAAATATTATGTGTGAAGATATAAATTGAGCTACAAATAAAACTATCTTCTTCAATATTGAAGCTAAAGTCTAGTCTGTTATTTTTTAAACAACTCAATGATTTTTTGACGAGCACGATGATATGACTTTGTTAGTAGAAGCGTATACGATAAAATATAAAGTAAATATGGAGGTTATGGAAGAACATACATATTTGCTGTTTACCACTTTATGGATAAAAATTACGGCGACCTGTTTATTGACTGTCAGTATGTGTCAGAATATTTTTACATCTCATTCTTTGTTTATATATTGAAACTTTCATTTTAAATCATAATCGAAATCATAAAATCAAATCTCATTTATTCAGTTTAGCCCCTTGTAAAGCACATATAAACGTTTACAATTGACTCTATATAATAAATAAATCTTCTTCTTCCCTTCCTTATCCCACGCTAGGTGGGGTCGGCATAACATGTTTTCCTCTTCCACTCAGCTCTATCACTAGTCGTCTCTGTACTCACACCTTTCATATGCATATCATTATTCACGCAGTCCATCCATGCCTTCTTCGGCCTTCCTCTACCTCTATATCCATCCACACTCATGCTCAATACTCTTTTTGTTACATGCCTTTCATCCCTCCTCATGACATGCCCATACCAATCTATTTCCTTTCATCTTTTCAGTCACTGGTGCTACTTTCAAGCTTCCTCTGATATACTCATTCCTTATCTTATCCATTCTCGTAACGCCACACATCCACCTCAGCATTCCCATCTCAGCTACATGCACTCCTCTCTCGTTCACCTCTTTCATTCTATTTAATAAATAAATATTTGATCTATTTGATTAAATAAAATGGATATTGCTATAATTTTTGGGTAATAAAGAAGTTTTCAATATCATGAGATAAAAATTGTGCATTCCGCAGTCGAGTTGAAAGTTTTATTTAGTTTTAGCTGCACTTTTGGAATTATTTTAGATTTCCTTGGAACATCAAACTTTTCTTTGTGTGACCCAAATAAAACGTTACGTGCTTGCTTTTTATTAAGCTGCTGTATTATTTTTGAACATTTTGTGATATAGGTAGGTACTTATTCTTTGTCTGTAATTAAACTAACTACCGTGTAGATATAAATAATTACAGTTTATTAGTACCTACATAATATCTTCTGTTTAAGGATTCCAAAGTCTGTTTATTAGTATGTTATATCTACTACAAAATTAAAAATTATAATTTATTGGGCAAAAAATTTTTTATTACTTATAAAAAACTAGTTTTCCGCCCCGCAGTTTCACCCACGTTCCCGAGAGATCTTATCTTTTCCCGGGATAATAATTATCCTATGACCTTTTCCAAGGTTTCATCTATCTCTACACCAAATTTCATCTAAATCGGTTCAACGGTTTAAGCTTGAAGAGGTAACAGTCAGACAGACAGATAAACGGTCAGACACACTTTCGCATTTATAATATTAAGTATAGGTATGGATAGTTCAATATCAGCCTTCAAAGATACAGAACAGAATACTTTTACCGATGTACTAATAATATCTGGTTAACAATCCATTAATTAAGAGTTCATTGACTTTAAAATTTTACATAACTGTAGCCAAAAGGTCGTAAGCCCCAGAGAGCAACACGTTCCCGAAGAGCCGCCAAGGAAACTAAGCTTCGATCTTTACGACACCACAGGGTGCAGCACCTGAGCAATTTGTTCCAGTTTCTTGTCCTAGAAAATGTTCGCAGCTATAAAGTTTATTGTTCCCGTCAGTGTTTTAAAGATTTATGGGATTATAACTTGTTGATCGGGGACTCCTGAGGTTGATAGATTGCGTTACGTCACGAAAAGTTAAATAAAGTGGTGAAGGGTGTATTAAAGTAATTTGTTCTTGTATAATAGGTTTTTAGATTACTTCATTACTATCAGTAATGAAGGGGGAATAATATATATTTTATTGAAAAACTAGCTGTTCCCCATGGTTTTATCCATGTTCACGGATTGTTATTAGTCATTACATAGTAAAAATATTATCTATCTACGTTCTAACATTTCATGGAAATTTATTGAGCCGTTACGGAGCTAATTAATAGCAAACGTACACAATTCTTGATAATTATTTATTCTAATTCACACATTTTTTTTATGATGAGACCACTCGTACCTAAGTATTATAAACACTATTTGGAGTAATTTGAAACGTCATAGAAGCTCTGATGACGTGTAAATGTGAAGAAAACATGTAAAACAGAAAATATTCTTTAATGAGGTAATAAATAGCGATACATTTTTGACAAAGCCAATTTGGTTTAAATTGAACCGGCGAACATGCCTCACAAACTTTAGTAATGAATTAATTAACCTACTGAAACTGTAAATGTGGACACCAGCATAAATTTCACGTGGTACTTTATTAAAATTTTGTTAACTTAGTGCCTATCAAAGCGTGATTTTGTAAGAGCCTGTTTACAATAGACGTAGAATGACGGTTAAAATCGCTCACACCTTTTTAAATTATTTAATTGTAATATATAGAAACGAAACTGTACCTGTTCGTTCCAACTTCTTTTTCATTTAACAGGCAGTTTTTGCCATTTCCTATAAAAGTAAAGCCTGGAAAATTGCCGATGTGTTGTCGACACTAAAGAGCTCTTTCTGCGCCCCTATTACAGATTCCGTCGTAGCACTGCGAAAAAATTCCACATGTAATGATTCGAAATAGGAAGTTAATTATACTCAAGAGCTGAATGTGGGTTCCTTACTGGAAATACCTACACATAATTTATGATAATGCAATTTGTTGAAGACTAAATTAATTGAACAATTGTCTATGGTATAAAAAAAAACAAATTGACTCTATGTCGGCTTCCCTAAAATATAAATAAATTAATGTAAAATTATAAAAGTAAAAACATATAATAAAGTAAAAAGTGGTTTATATTAATAAAATAAGCAAAGTTTAACATGGTAGTAGAGCGTGGTTACTTATGCAGTGATTTAGTGCTCTAAATAAAAGAAAGGCATTAGGGCTACGTTAGGTCTTTGTTTTTTGTTATTTAATACCAACCTGATACTTTTTTATCTGGACACAAGAAGATTAGAAAGAGAACTACAGAGTCATCTATCAAGAAGTCTATAAACACTTTTTTTTAACCGCTACCGCGATAATCAAACCAGCAGTACAAGTGTGAATTCAACTTTATACGAATGTACGTTTTGATCGGCGACGTTGGACCACAAATTCTGACAGAATTCTAATTTGGCCTGTCATTTACGTTAATGTTGTCATTACGGTGGCACCGTAAAACCTTGTCCGTCTTGTTATTAGCAAAGTTAGCTCATGACAAACTTATTCTGTACCAACACTTGTTCCTAATAGGCAATTGGCTTATTATGCAGGTAATTTGGAAGTTACAAGAATTCATTGAAGTTTTAGGGGTCATTTTTCGTGTTGGAAAAAATAAGGGTAATTTGAAACCTCTTGTAGGATTATTTATGATAGTTACTATTATATTTTAACAGAAAAAATGAGTGTTTGAGCACTTTTAACTTGTCTTTGCTTACTTTTGTCGATTTATTTACCTTCTTCTTTCAAAATTGATCGTGAAACTGGCACGATGTAATATTACGAAACGTTTAGTATGTTATAGTAATATTTTTTTAATATATCTTATTTAACAAGTGACAAGAGCATAAATATATGACGATGTAACATGTAAGTACCTAAATCTAAATATATTATTACGAAACACCACTCTCTGATTAATCACAAAATCTTAGAAAGTATAAATGCTACAAACTAGAAATTTGGTTAGAGTGTATCCCACCAAAAACATAAATGTAAAAAAGGAAAGCCAAGTTCAATACAAAAATTATTCTCTGCTGTGGGCTTCGCCGCAAAAAGAATGGAGATCTGAGATTGAGTGCCAAGTTCTATGCAAAATCCAAATATGTAGTCTAAGGGCTGACTTGGCTGGTTTTCCCATACGAATTATGGGACGTACGGTGCGGCTCGCCAGTTCTGTTTCTTGAACTTGGCTTGACACGCACCCGCGTGTCTAGATTCTCTAAGAAAGGATGTTTGAAAATTCAAGTACCTACTAAATTCGGTTCCTTCGGGATCGTGGGTGATACCGCAGTGGAAAGCTAGTAGAATATATATCTAAATCGAAAATACCAATTTTTATTCATTTCCAAGATATTCAATACCATACACATAACTTTTTTTCCCAAAGCCATACATACGTCAAGGTTTTGGAACACGCGCGATTTCTTGTATTTGACACTTACCTTTTTCATAAATAGGCCGATAAGCTATTATGAAAGATTCGGGTTTCACAACACAAAGTATGTGATTTATTTCATATCACTTATATAAAACGAATACAATATAATCGTAACGTAACTTTTAATAACAAATGAGGGTAAAAAATATTTTATTAAACTAGATCCCAACCCATTTTATATTGATTTTTCAATTCCTACTCACATTGAACCCAATTTCTGGTAGTAAATTAAAACCGGCATAGCTTTAGCTCGGTATATCAAATTTTATCCCTATATTATGTTAATTATAAAGACTAATTTACTGTTGTTACATAACAAATAAAGGTAGAAGGAGCGTATGTAAACAACAGTCTCCAATGAAGTGAAGCAACGTTCACGGAGTTGAGTGCCCCTGGTGTGAGACCAGCACTTACGTTATGCTGCGTGACTCGCGTCGCTCAAGAACGTGATCGGCTTTCTTTTTCAAATTCGCCTTCATTTTCTGTGCTTCAGTTTAATTGCGCGGGGCTCTACCTTTTCTATTTGGTCTGAGTTTACAATTTGAAAGATTTTTGCTAAACACATAGAAATAATTGAGTAATCCACTTTTCATATAAGGTTGTTAACCTACCTTTTGCCAGATAAATGTACGCATACACCTGATCTTAATCTTCTACCTGATCTTAACATGTTATTTATATTTAAACTAGCTGTCCCCCGCGGTTTTACCCGGATTACCTATTTGAATCGGATTTAGTACACAATTTCATGAGTAATATTTTTTTTGCGAGGAAATTTAATTCTTTTTCTAAAATAAAAGTAGCCTTACGTACCTACTACTTATAAAATCAGCTATGTAACAGTGAAAGTCCTGTTAAAATCAGTAAAGCAATTTCTATATTTTTAATTTTTATATTTGAATTTAACCACAATCAGTCATTAAAACGTCATCCAGTCTCGCAAAGTTCTATTTAAAAATAAGCAGTATCTCAGCATCTGAGTGTTTAGAATCGAGTGTTAATAGTCCAAGTTTGACGATTAGGTAGCGATAGATTAAAATTAATTGCCCCTAGGGTTTGCCCTGAGCGGAGCGTTGATTATCCATAAGGGTTTAACACTTCGCTTTTGGTGAAGGCCTTATTAATCTTCTACGCCAAACCCTGTACCCACATTTTCTGTATTGCGGTTACAAATGATGTCTGAAACATATATCTTAATTTAGGGTTTGATGTAGGTTTGCCGGTATTAGCAATTTCTTTAGTAAAATTTTACAATCTAATAAATGGGCAACGCGCGTGTTAACCCTAGTATAGGTCTATACAGATATTTAGGCTACGGTAACTGCTTACTTAAAAAATAACTTTATGGTATTATAATATATATACAGAATGTCCGGTAAGTCATACGACAAACATAAGGAGGAGACATGTGGGCGGGTCATCTACCAAATATACACAAATTACCTCAGTAAAAAGGACATCATTTTCGAGGTATTTCGATATTTCTAATTTTTATGTATTTGGTAGGCGACACGCCCACCTATCTCCCCTTCAAGTTTGTCGTGCTACTTACAGGACACCCAGTATATATTTTAGGCAATAACGAACTAACAGATTTAAATGAAACTTGACAAACATGTAGACAATACGATAGAAAATAAAAGGATATTTTTCATTGTGGAAAAATATTAGATCACTCGAGGCGGTGCTAGTATCAATATTATTTGCCTCCGGTATTTTTTCATTTGTCCTCCCCAACATCAACAATTTATTATCCCTATTACGTAATCGTCACTTCATATAAAGACTCGCCATCATAATGGCATCACGCACGCACCCGTATTTCCTCAAATTTTCCCACATAACATTTTCTTGAAGGCCAAGTAAAATATTTTTCCACAAGAATTTCTCTCGGGGGAGCAAAGATACGCCAAGTTAAACTATTGCCCGTGACATGTGACTTTTAATTACTAATTTCACGCTCTTTGTGACTCCCCCGAGTTCCTGCGCTGAGAAGTTAGAAGATCGTGACGTCACGGACTACAAATCATATTTAATCGGTTGAGTAAGATCGAGTTATGTTAAAGTAGGTAGGATTTATATATCCTAAATGGGTAATATCCAGGTAGATAAAGCACTCGTATTTTAGACTTAATAATAATAATATAATAATAAAATTCATTTATTCAGGCAACACAAAAAAAAAACCCATTAGTGTTAGTAAAATCTTATACTATGTTAGTTTGACATTATATTTAAATCTTAAAAGTTATGTTTGATTTTGTCCTCTGTATGAGTTTCCACATCAGAGGACAATCCGCTTTATTAGCGATCGTACTTAGAATGCTGTTGCTACTTCCACGTACTCTCCCTATCAGTGAGGCTGTCTTCTTACGCCAAACAGCGTCAAACCCATCTGTACGTGCACTGGTAAGCATTGATGACGCGCTGCAAAAACGTGGCAGTCGCAACAGCATCCTAAATGCGTTATTATATTGGATCCGTAGAGCATTGTAAGCCCTTTGGGTATAGCTGAACCACAGACTCGTCGAGTACAAAGATGTGCAGTATGCTTTAAACAGCGTTATCTTAACTGAATCCGTACATCTAGCGAATCTACGAACCAGCATGTTTGCCCGCACTGACAATGCTCTACGTTCCCTTTCCATGTCTGCATCATCTCCAAGGTCATCAGTTACCACGTGCCCTAGGTACTTGAATTGATACACTCTTTTTAAACAAACATCATTAAGCATAAAAGGTGGAATAATATTTGGACACCTGGTACCCGACCTGAAGACCATGAACTCTGATTTCTTAGCATTATAAATTAAACCGTGAGAAGCAGCATATGACTCACACACATCCAGTAGTTTTCGCAATGCGCTAAACGAGGGAGCCAGCAGCACCATGTCATCGGCATAGCTTAGGTTATTTACGCATACACCGTCAACATAGCAGCCCACATGCATGCCACTGAGTCGCTCAATCAGCGCATCCACATACAGGCTGAACAGCAAGGGTGAACTCAACCCACCCTGTCTCACCCCGCATTCCAGCCGATATGGTTCTGAAAATTCACACGCCCACTTCACACGGCTCTCTTGATTCAAATACCAAAACTTAAAAATAGATATAACCTCTGGTGGTAATCCTAACTTCTCTAACTTCTTCCACAATATATCATACGATACCAAATCGAAAGCTTTTGACATATCCAAAAAACATGCGTATATAGGTGTTCGTCTATCCGTGTAATACTTGACAGTATGCTTCAAGCCTAATATTGCCGTTTCTGTTGACAACTCAGGCCGAAACCCAAATTGAGCATCATGAAGCTTGGCATGCGCTTTCAAGTGATTAATTAGAATACTGTCAAGTACCTTTGCCACGATCGTGGCCAACGAAATGGGTCTGTAGTTAGACTTATCCGATACATCACCCGTTTTACACTTTACAATAGGTACCACCAGAGTTTTCATTAAGTCAGGAGGTAGGTATGAGTGACTTAAGCATAAATTAAATAATAAGGCTAATACTCGAGGGAGATGGCAACCAGCATGCCGTAGGTGTTCAACGCTTAACCCATCCCATCCCGGTGATTTACCCCTTTTCATTTTGTCTATCACGGATTTAACATCTTTTGCGCGAACTATTGTTGACATTTTCGTATCATGCGTCATAGCAGTAAACCGCCGGCATGACTGTCCCAAAGGTGAGTGCACTAAAAAATGGTCTTTAAATACATTAGCAATATCTTGTGGAGTGGAAGCGCCATCGACACTCACTGGTATACCAGGCCTACCATTCAACTTGTTTGTACATTTCCAAAAACTCTTGAAATCATTCCGAGAATGATGTGTTGCCATCAAGTCCATTTTTATTTGTTCCTGATGGTTTTGACACCACTTAAGTCTTCCCTTAAAAAGCTTACGAGCCTCAACCATTTCTCTGTAAATTGTACCGTTTTGAGGCTTACCACACGATACCCACAAGTTGAATTTCTGCCTGGCACTCAAGTGAGCCTCGCGTACATGTTTATTCCAACCTGCCATGGTCTTATTACGTTTACTCTCTTTACCTACGTATGTAGCACTTGCTGCATCACAAAGAACACTTATTAAATTGCTATACAACTCCTTTATCAACTGTTTGTGGTAGCTATTATCGCAGTTATTATCACCACATATATGAAACTCCGGTGGAAAATCAACATATTTTAATTTACTATTACATAAATTGTGATATTGAATAATCTGCTCTGAATTTCTCTCTCCCCATTTTATTTTATTACAAAATGAAATATTTGAGGTACACTTTTGACTTATAATATTAAAATTACATTTAACTATTAAGGGATAATGGTCAGACCAGTATACATCATAATTTACATAACAATCAATGACACACTGCCAAGCAGCTCTCGTCACAACACAATGGTCTAACCACCTTTGACACCCATGTGCTTCGCTTATAAAAGTGAATGTTTCTGATGATAAGCACAGTTTATTAATGTCCGCACAAATCCAGTCCTGTTCCTTAGAATAATCTAAAAGTTCTTTATAAAAACGCTCACCTGGATGTGCGTTGAAATCTCCAAGAATGAATACAGATTCCACATTACTTTCAACAATGATAGCGTTAATTGTACTCAAACAGTCCGTAAATTCAGGTTTGTTTTCCACACAGTCCGTTGGCATATAAACACTGAAAACCAGCACGGGTTTGTCATTGGTAGTAATACAAATTGCCGATATACGCGGGTTCATACACTGTATCACTGATACACACTGAAATACCGATTTACGCCACAGCAGTGCGACTCCACCATACGGTCTCCCCTTAAGAATACCAACACTGGTATCCACAGCCGACGTCCCGGTGCTCCCGAAGTCCTCATGAATATCCTTCAAGTAAGGAAGGTCGAAAGGTAAGAGCCACGTCTCCTGAAGAGCAATAATATCTGCATAGCCACTTAAGCAACGAGCAGAATCTCTGTTTTATTTAAAGCTATTTTCATTTAAATTCCTACTCAAACTGTTTTATTTTGAGTTGGTTATTTTATCTGCCTTTCTATTTAAAATTGTTTCTATTTCATTAGAAAAATCCTGAAGTTGGAAAAATAATGAATTTACTCGTAGTTAAATCTATACTATAATATTATAAAGAAGAACGATTTGATTGTTTGTTTAAATTGAATAGGCTCTGAAACTACTGGGCCGATTTGAAAAAATATTTTACTATTAGTAAACTACATTATCCCTGATGAACATAGGCTATATTTTATCCTGGAAAAAGATAAAATCCCACGGGAACGCGGGTGAAACTGCGGGGGACAGCTAGTCTATTATAATTGTATCTTAGTGTTTTTAATGTGGCCTGTTTTATTTTCTATTTAGACGAATAAAAAAGAACAAATCATTAATTAGACACTTCTGTTATTTTCATAGTAAAATTATTATCAATGGTAATTAGAAACGGCACTATACGGCGCGTGGCGTTTAATTAACAGTATTATAGCCTCTCTTGTACAGTGAACAAACAACGTCTGCTTTGATCAATAAAATAATTTACTAATTAGTGCTTTGTCTGCCTCTAAACCGTAGAACAACATTAGAGGCGTATTGTAAATGTATTATCGCGTTGACATAAACGCTATTTGGCGTTTTGCCTTCGTTAATGTTTCTCATACCGACTGATTTTGAATAAATTAATTATAATACACTACAGGTAGGTACGTACATACTATGTTATTTGATTTGGTAATTTAGAACGTGAGGTTTCTATAACATGACGTTATTTGTCTTATACTGAAAACTCTTTGGGGGGTATGGTATCTAGACACGCGGGAGCGTGTCAAGCCAAGTTCAAGAAACAGAACGGGCGAGCCGCACCGTGTGTAATATTACACGAACCATTTGGAGCCACTTTTGACCCCCTCATAAATCAAAAACTATTTTACATAAACGTATCAAATTTGGCTCATATATTGAGACTTGCGAGATACATATGTGTTCTAAATTTCATATGCTTATCTCAAACGGTTATTTAGATATTAATGTCCAAAATTCCTCATTTTTATCATTGACTGACCTATAGACCAAAGAGGCGCTGTGACAACCGAATCAAACCGTTGACGCGAACGTGGCCGAGCGAGCGGCAGCCGCGCTCATAAGCGCGAGCGCCGTCTTGCTGTCCGGTTGTCTCTCGATATCTGACCTATAAGGTTGCGATTTATGCTAAGTTTTCTTAAGGAAATCTTATAATTTGTAGTAATATTATTATTACAATTTCTTTAATAAAAAGGTACGTACGTATAGTATTATAGTATAGGCAATAGTTTAAATAAATAATAATTTTATAGTTATAAGTAGGTAGGTGTATATACTTATTATTATTACAATTCCTATAATAAGTAGGTATAAGTATATACACCTACCTACTTATAACTATAAAATTATTATTTATTTAAACTATTGCTTTAAAAAGACCCACGGCGATACGAGGATATGTACTTACCTACAAAAAGTAATGATATCCCACCAAAAACATAAATGTAAAAAAGGAGAGCCAAGTTCAATACAAAAATTATTCTCTGCTGTGGACTTCGCCGCAAAAAGAATGGAGATCTGAGATTGAGTGCCAAGTTCTATGCAAAATCCAAATATGTAGTCTAAGGGCTGACTTGACTGGTTTTCCCATACGAATTATATAGTCTTCTTCCTTTCGGTTCTTATTTTATTATTCCGAAAATTTGGCTTGCTGGTAGAAACTACCCATCGAACATAAGGCTCTTCCATGACTGTGTAAAAGTAGGTACTTAATAATAATTCGTATGGGAAAACCAGCCAAGTCAGCCCTTAGACTACATATTTGGATTTTGCATAGAACTTGGCACTCAATCTCAGATCTCCATTCTTTTTGCGGCGAAGTCCACAGCAGAGAATAATTTTTGTATTGAACTTGGCTCTCCTTTTTTACATTTATGTTTTTGGTGGGATGGGGTATTACACCATCATTTAATCATAAAATTAATTAATTATATAATCATATTTTAGATGGTATGTATTATATTAGTAAGTTTTATATTAGGTTATTCTATTGTAGATTAGTTTTCAAGTGTCTATTTTAATTCATTATTGTTATCCTCGTAATTAAATAAAACCTTTTAGTATAAGATAAAAAAAATAATCATAAATATAATATGACTACACAATATCGACGAGACATATTATGAATAAATTTGATCAATATATCTTTGATATTTGTTAGATAGGATTCTAAGGGTTCATAAAAGAACGGTGATTTTAAGGCAATGATAGCTCAGTCGTGGGTTCGAATCCTACAGTGAGCTTGAGCTTTCCGTGAAAAAGACCATCGTGCGTGAGGAAACCACGTCACCATAGTATGGTGGTTTGTAGTAGATCGACAGTCGTTGTTGTTTAAATACTAATATTTCAATAGTTCAACAATGTCCATAACAAGAATACACTGGTAAATATTTTTTCATAAAATTTTGTTTATGTCATACCTAATTTCGAAACAACTACTGCCATCTACCGTAAACGCACGAAACTAGTATGAATGGGATTGTGTGTGTGCTTCACCATTATGAGATTTGAAAAGCCTTTACAAAGGGATTTACGCTGACATTGTAAAAAACGTTTATTTTGATATTTTATTGTAGTTGCAAAAAATTGAGGATTATAAAAAACAATTATGAAAAAAAATTTGCCCGTGAATTGTTATTTTATTCATTATCTATTATTTCATAAGTAGGTATTAAAATGTTGTTCAAAATAGGCAGCTATAGCTTTACTTAAGATGTTCCCTTCTAAGGAAAATAATAACAAGACTACTTTATTTTATAAGGAAAAAAGCTTACGATATCGTATGGAGATCAGGTATGATAGCCATTTTATTAGGTAGCCTATATAAACGAGGACGTAGGCCGTAGTCAAAACTATTCTCGTACGTACATAGATATATTGCAGATCATGATACTCAGGTAGACACATCATGTTTTCACGCAGTCTATAAATCTCGAAAAAAGAGCAAAACTACACTGCAATTTCATACTTTACGGATAATACTAAAATTACAGTATCCAACATCACGTCTGCAGAAATGAAATATCTGGAAGCGACTTGTCGGTTATTTTAACACGGCTCCTATAAATAACCGCCGCCTATTATTACAAGCGCTTTAATCAAAAGATAACATCTTAACATTGTTGGACGCAACTTAATCTTCGCCCTTTCGTTCCAACCACTGAAATACGATTCGTTTTCACGCAAACTCGACAGCGTGATAACAACAACACTTTTAACATATTTCAGTGTAGCTTTATCGCTTAAAATCTTATAACTTTAAAATTGCGTGTAATTTATTGTGGGACAAAAGTTTTTGTTTAGTATCTAAGTTTTGTAAATAAATGCTCTGTATTAAGATAATTTAGGTGGGCGTTGGGTTTTACTTTGTGAAAGTTTTGATCGCTGCTATAACTGTAGGTATACAATTCTTTTCTCATTAAAAGTTGTGTTCAAAGTACCTATTAAAGTAATTAAGTAGGTAGTGAATAAATTAGTTTTCTAGTTATTAAACATAATGACATATTTATTCATACTAGTGCCCCCCTCTGATCGAAATTCAAAAAGATTTTAAGTAAAAAGTCTCTTCAATAAATGTCAATAAAAAATGATTATCAGTTGATAAACAGGAGAATAATGATTTGTGTGTGTGTGTCAAACGCATGGTACTGTGTGTAATGTTGTTTTTATTAATTTAATTTATTTATAAAGCATATTTTATACAAAGAATAGCTTTTAGCACTCCTTCTCCATATAAACTTTAAATGTGCCAAATTTCATACTCCTCTGTCCGCGTAATTTTCGTAAAAAGGGGTACAAGGTTTTTCCTTCACGTATTATGATGACTAATTTTTTATTTACATAAGTATGTCAGTTGATAATGAGTTCGAAAATCCATAGTAGAGGTTTTATTGTTGAGTAAAAATAAATCAAGTAATCGGGCCCATAAAATGTTAAACATTGCATTATCGATGATTTCGGTATTGTACTAACAATACCTACAGTTAAGAAGGAGGTATATATATTTAAAGACGTCTAAAATTATTGTTGAGGCACTAGTAGTGTTCACCCACTGATCGAAATAGGTACGATCATTATGTTTTTAGGAAAAAAAGACGTCACTAGCTGTCAATAATAAAAATAAAATCCATTGAAACAGAGGCGGATAATAAGTAAGAGACCTAAGGATAAAAGCATGGTAGTGTGTGTATTGTTTTTTATTAACTTAATTTATCTATAATGCACTAGCTGTCCTCCGCGGTTTCACCCGCGTTCCTGTGCTGTCTTATCTTTTCTCGGGATAAAAATATAGCCTATGTTACTCAGGGATTATGTAGCTTTCTAATGGCGAAAGATTTTTTAAATTCGTCCAGTATTTTTTAAGTTTCTTCGTTACATACAAAATACAACTTTCCTCTTAATAATATTAGTGTATTATTATATTAGATATCTCGGGAAAGGATAAGGTCCCTCGGGGACAGCTGGTAAATAAATAAACATTAAAAATAATGTGTTCATAGTATTTGTAAATCCTTTGTTGCTGTTTGTATAACTTCTTTGATCTTCCTTCATTCATCGATTCACTTTCCCAATATGGCTAATCACGGTGCGTAGGTCACTAATATTAATAATTCGTATACAAATTATTATCTCTTTATCTCAATTGAACATTCAAATTTCGAACCGGTGGAACCGATACTTCCGGTTACCGAGCCGACGGTTTTTTTTATTGATTTCTCGTTCCCAATTTGAATCGGTTGAATTCGTTATTGAAATGCAGTCACTTGTTTTTAGGCACAGAACAAATAAAAAAACAATAGTTTCCAACGAAGTGAAGCAATTTGCACGAAGTTGTGTGTGTGACCTACACACGTCGCACAGGAACGCAATCGGCTTCCTTTTTCATATTCGGCTTCCTTTACTGTGCTTCACACTTTAAGTGCGCGGGGCTCTGTCTATCTTTTTTTTGGCCTGAGTTTTTAGATAACTTAATTGACGGTATTCAAACTTTATTTGGCGCTTCACTTGCAAGTTGGTTCAAAATTGAATTATTATATTGCGATGATAACAAGCGATGATAACAGCGACAAAATGCAGTAATGAAGGCTGTAAGTTCAAATCCTATAATGAGTTTGAGCTTTCGGTAAATGAAACTTAGTGTCGGTTTTTAAACTACCTAAATCTTCAAATATCGTTGAAGACTAATATAATTTGACCTTTATTTTAAAAGTAATATAATTAGCGTAAAACATATACACATTAGCGTACAAATAAAAGCGAGTCAGATACCTACTGGAATAAGCCATTTTTTTTAAATAAATTACATTAATTTAAAAATCGAATGTAGTATATTTTAGTTATAATCAATCAGGTATAAAAATTGAATGCCAATTTTAAAGATAAAATTCGCCTTCATTAATTTAAAAGATAATAATTTTCTTGGCCTATTAACGTCGGCCGCAGCGCACGAGCTTATTAAAAACCTATTTAATTGAGGAAGTCATATTTAAAAGTTTATACACATTTAAGTATTTAAGGCTATTAATTTACGTACAGCGACCAATTGCACAGCGGATTTGTAAGTAAGTTTAACCAATAATTTACATAATCTGACACCACATCAAGTGATCGTGACACGAAAAGCAACCTATTAATAAAGTTTATTTTACGTATGTATTGACAGTGTAATTTCGTATGATTTATGTTTTCCGACACCATGTTTTTGATGGGACTGACCCAATTACTTGGAGGTCATTATGGGTCACTTTGAATGTTGGTCAACTTGCGGCTTTGATAAAAGTTAATTGATATTATGTAATTTTTTAAATTACAAACACACTTTTTTACGCGTGCTGGGTCTAGCGGATGATTTTAATAAAGAGCTGTAGGTACCTAATCGTTTAAAGTTATAACTATATATTAAGATTTGATACATGTGACAAGGCGACTCACAAGGCGATGATAGCAAAGTGGTAGCAAAAAGTGATAGCAATATCCTACCATATAGCAGTTTATTAGCTGGAGCTTTCGGTGAAGGAAAACATCGTGAGGAAACCACAACACAGTGCTAGGGCACTTTGTAGTACTCGGCTACCAGTCTCAAGTTAAAAATCTGTCGCCAAGCACCTCTTGGGAGTCAGTAGCCGTTAAGGCATTGTAAAAAAGTCGAAAACACATTGGCAATCCCCTTGGTATTGCTGGTACATTTATAGCATAGTACAAGTATGATGATATAGCGCAAAATTTATTAATAACGATCGTACTTATAATTAAAATCCCAAAAAACATAACACGTGCAATTCGAGCTAGTGACAAAACGTAACACTTTGTTACATATTACACAAAACACTCAAATTGCGCCCTAAAATTGCACGATTTCGTTTAACTTCAAGAACAAATTTTACAATCCACATTTTGCTCCTGTAAGTGTACAAAGAAGGACTAGAGACAAAATCTATCGGCTATATTTAAACGTAGAGAAAGTAAAAATAAGTTTTAATCAGTTTCAATTTTAAACGAACAAATTAAACGGAGTTAAACCAACAATTTTAAAGTGGTTTCCAATGTTTAATAAAGTTGCGGCAAAAGAGGATTTTAGTATTACTCATGATATAACCCGCCAAATCCGGAAGTAATAAAACTCCGCTGCTCTCAATTTTTGTCGGCAGTTTTTTAAATGACGGTGTTATAGCCCTTTATGACAGTCAGAATTAATTTATTAAGGGCACCAACTAATACTATGAGCCGTTTATCATCATTATAATCAATGAAACACGAATAATTCAAAGTGATAGAGACTTCCGAATTATAATGGTAGAAATAAATGTACATAATTTAGCTGGTCCAATAAAACACGGTAAAATTTAACATAAGAATTTAGATTGTAATTTTTTTTTATTCTTGTTCAGATTAGATTTTAGGGCTAGTAATCTGAACGTTAGTGTATGAACGTTGTCTATTATGTTACTTCTAAAAACCTATATCAATATTATTTTTACCAGGCACCTGTTTCAATCATTAATTTTAATATAGGCTACTTTAATTTTATACCTGTTTAGATTGCCCTTACTTTTTATTGTACAATGTTTTATGTTGGGTTCTGTTTCTGTATTTTATGACAAAAGTTTTAGACTCTGTGGATTTAGCTTAGGTAATACATCCCTTGCCAAATAATGCGAAGCGTCGGAAAAACATTTTTATGATTTTTTTACAGCATTCCTTAATGTTTATTTTATTTCGCATTTTTATTTTAGTACACATGTTTCATTAATAAAATGTAGCACTTATTTTTATTTCTTAACTGACTTTTCAATTGGTAATTATAGATTTGAAAATGGTTATTGTAGCATTTTTTTTAAATAAACAGAAAGGAAGGATAACCTATTTTGTTTATCGGTTTAACCCGTAAATAAAAAAAACAAACCCCTTCCCAACATTTATCATCGTTTTGTGCCGCCCCACTGTCAACCCGTCAATTTCGGCGGCTAGTCGCTCGCTCGCGCCGCATAAAATAAATATTTATTAAAATTTTGAATAATTATTGAGGATGCAGCAAATCACGTCCATCGATTAAAAACCTGCTGTGGCTCATCTTTATTTCTGTATTGACAGCAAAATTAAGTTTGGTCTGGATTCATAAGCGAGATAGGTATGCGGCGCATAATATTACCTCAAGTTTAAATGCTTTATGGAAACGCTAAATCAAACTCGATTCCAGATGAAATATGCTGCTTGAAGATAAACATTAAGATGATAATAGCAGAGTTAGCTTTTATGATTAGCTGCATGTGGAAAATGGTAGAATGATTGCTAGTCAAATACTGTTTATTAAGTATTGCATATACCTAATAGTTAAACTACTTTAGATTTTAAATGGAACCAGAATACGAAGAAACGATGCCAATTTCTTGAACATGAACCATTGTGTATTTATATATATATATATATATAAATACACAACTATATAGTGTGTATTTATATATATAACTCGTAAAAACGAATTATATTTACTTATTATTGCAGATCTGCTGAAAAATTTTAGTTCACATATTTTTAATTAATTTCAGAAATATATATCAACCAAAATCAGTCAAATCCATCCCACTATTCAGCTCATCTGAATAATTAAAAATAGATTCTTCCCCTCAAACACCCAATCATGAAACGAAGCAAACTTTGGAAGTCCTACTCCAACTTATTTGCCCGCAAGCATCCTACCGTAAAGATATTAATTAAATTCTCAAGCGTCTTCAGCCATTAGGATCAATTCGCGGGATCCGCGGGCTCTGAGCGTAATTAGAGTGCTTCCGCTCCTGAATAATAGAAGGTGCGGCAAAGGAAACGCATGCATTAGTCCTGGTAATGTATGAAGTAACGTCCTGTTTACGATGCAATTGGAACATTGGTGCAGCTTCATTTAGGAGGGTAGTATACTGGAGGAAATAAACGCAGTGGTTTAGGACAGCATGAGTTTATCTAGTTTTTGTTATGCTGAAGATCGTTTAAGTTATAATATTAGACGGTGAGGTTATTTAAAATGGTTTGTTATTTATAGAGAAAGATTAACTATACCCCATGGTTTCATCTGAGTTCCCTATTGGAATCGAATTTGCTCACAAATTCTTGTGTATTTTTTTTTTGCGCGGAACATTTTTTTTTATAGCATAAGTTACTTTTTAGGGTTCCGTACCCAAAGGGTAAAATCGGGACCGTATTACTAAGACTTCGCTGTCTGTCCGTCCGTCCGTCTGTCTATCACCAGGCTGTATCTCACGAACCGCGATAGTTAGACAGTTGAAAATTTCCCATACAACAAACGCGATTTTTTTGCCCTTTTTTGCTTGATATCAATAACCGGACGAAGGGCCATTTCATGCCACTTGCCACTTGAAATATTCACAAAATACTTAATAGTATATTTAATTCAATAATAAATTTGTGTACCTACTGTTGTTTTCCTAGTCAATGGTATGGAACCCTTCATGCGCGAGTCCGACTCGCACTTGGCCGGTTTTTTATAACATCAGCCACCTGCCAGTGAAGGTCCCATCAAAATCTGTCGATCGAACAGATAGGCAGACTTTTTGAAAACCTTAATAAAGGTAGACGTACTATCAATAATATGCATTTAGTAAAATGCTGTTATTTTGATATTACACTTCAGTTTTATTCATTTGTATAGATTAATTTGCTCTGTGGTATAGATAGATTGATACCTATTGTAAATGCCCATATGGTAATATTACGACGAATAAAATTAAAAGGACCACTATGTTCTCTTAAACGATAAATTAACCAAGTTATAGTAGATTATACCGGGTCTATTCTCTAATCTACTATAATGAATTTAGTTCGCGAAAGTTTTAAAAGTACTAAATTAACCAAGTTCCGAACATAAAATTACATATAACATTATAGTGATCAAAGCCCAGACGATTTACGATTGTAGAACTTCAAAAGTTGATTAATCATCAACAATACCAACGACTTCACTTCCAGCTTTGTCAGCGACTCAAAGGCATAAAAGTGTTAGGATGGCCAAGATAAAGCAAGAGGGACGTGCAGGTATTATCGCCCCCACTCGGAACAAAAAAAGTAAATAAATTTTAATAAAATAATATAGTTAATAGATATAAAAGGATAATCCTTAGTCAATTTATAATCTTTGCGAGCGTATTTAAGTACCAATGTGCGTTGCTGCTAGCCCTCAAGTTATTCAATATGTAAACACTAAAGCTTATATCAACGTATCGTAGATGAGCATGTAAGTGGGTAAATATAGCCAACGTTAATTAATTTAAGGTTAAGGCAATTGACAGCTAAATCAATACCTAGTCTATTGTCAGTTACTGATCTGTAAAGTTGTTCTACAAATTATGTAAATAATAATTATAAGTTGGCATATACGACCATCATATTGTAAATTAACATTAAATCTCATGAAAAAAGAGAAACATAATATTTTTAAGTACAAAGTAAAAAATATCATACTGTAATCCGATAAATATCGATAGCAAAGTTGAAGTAAATAATTCCTTATTCCTGTACTTAAGGGTACAGAAACATTAATAAATATTTATAAGCCGAATAAAAAATCACACACATTTTATTTAATCTGACAAAGCACTGCAAAAATATTGCAGACACGCCTACGCGTATGCTTACTAAAAGAAAATACGGTCATTTAAATCAAAACTAATCTCTATTTTGTATCCCAGTCACAGATCAGCGATTAAATTCAACATGATGATGCATTTATAGCGGCGCATTAACAACGAGTGTGAGCGTAAAATGGCCGATCAAATCTATCATTTTACCCCTCGACTACTAATTTCATTGTTCTTTGACAGACCTTGCACCAATAATGCATTTATAAATATGGAGAAGGCATCGAGCGAATAAGAGGAATTAATAATGTCATGTAAAATTGTAAATGCCGTGGCCAATGGTAATGTTTTATTGATGCGACGGAGCGGTCACTGTTACTGCACCCAAATACATGTACTTTATAGGTGCATATTCAGTGAGTGACGTAACGTCCTTTTCTAGTCAAATGGGTTTGTCAGTATTATTGATCTTAATCTACAAGTGAAAACTGCACTGAATGAATTTTTGCACTTTTAATACGATGCAAAAAATACCTTTACATTTTGTACCCTCCAGTCTTAGCTCCAGCAAACATGAAAGGATTTGTTTCTATGGAACCATAGATATAGGTATAGCTATTGTTGATCAAAGTATGGAACGGAGGGTTTCGAACTCATACTTCGTTGAGATATCGAGCATACTGACACAACGTTTTTGAATAGCAAAGGAGTGGAACTCACATACGGATCTGTGTTTCCCGACTCCTACAATCTGGGGATGTTCAAGTTTTTCAGTTTCTTTTGGGCAAGGGTACTCCTTCGTCTTCACCCTTTATGGACGGGTATACGCAAGCCTATTCAATATTAAAAAAAACCTCTAAATATTGACGCCATATTTTATTGAATCGCCTTATCTTTTCGATAGACTTTATGACATATTTTTCGTGACTTGTCTTATGTATCTTACTCTTACACTTTCGGTTTAAAGAATTTATTTCTCAAAAGAACATTTACATATTCACTTAATATGAGAAAATTTATACAATTGCAAAATATAAGAGTTACATTTATTATTCGATCTGCCGGTATTATGGTTAACGGTTATCATTATTTATGAGGTACATTTTTAATCTAGTTTTAAAAGTGTTTATGGTCAAAGAATCTTTAATTATTTTAGGTAATTTGTTATACAGCTGAGCTCCCTCATATTGAAAATTCTTTTTACCGTATAAAGTTCTAATAGAGGGTAGTTCTATATTATCCCTATTTCTTGTATGATACCGGTGTGATTTTTGATTGAGTGAAATCTGTGAATGTATATTTTTAGTTATTATTTTTCGTATTAATAAACATGTGTGATATGTGTATAATTCTTGTAAGTTGATTAGTTTAGTTTTATTGTAAATATCTTTAGTAGGTGTTAGGTAGTCGTAATTAAAAAGAACTTTAATAACCTTATTTTGAGTTATTTGTAAGTCATGTAAGTTTGTTTTTTGCAGCTTGTCCCCAGACTTGTATAAGATATTCAAGATGCGGTTTAACCAGAATATTATAGATTGTGTGTCTTATTCGGGACGGTACTTTACCGCCTCCAAATCTATTTATCTAATAAAGTCTTATAACTTCAAACAAAATAAAGAGTCATTCATACAGTAAATATGTAGAGCGATCAATCACATTTTAAACGCTATGCAACGGTCACGCTTTGTCCAATGATAAATTAACTTCAATAGATAAAGTGGCCCATTTAATTCTATACAGTACTTGTATTAAAGTGGGTGTAAATTCAATTAATACTTTAATGTTTACGAAAAATTTAATAAACAATAACAACCCGTGGGAATTGTTACATTAATGTTGAGTGTATGAAATTTCAGGGATCACTCCTGAGGCGGGATTTGAGAACTATTACGGCTTAAATTGAAACTTACAATCGGGATACTTTGGAAGTTGTAATGTTGTTTGCCAGTGGGAGTGTTCT
Source organism: Ochropacha duplaris (assembly GCA_951361185.1). Taxonomy (NCBI): domain Eukaryota; kingdom Metazoa; phylum Arthropoda; class Insecta; order Lepidoptera; family Drepanidae; genus Ochropacha; species Ochropacha duplaris. The sequence goes on along the minus strand of OX592702.1, from coordinate 8,522,050 downwards.
TGTGACGCTTGAATGGAATTTGGAACATTAATTATTGTGGAGAAAAATTATGATCAATTCAATACGAGTAATTATAAAAAAAAACACAATTCTGACAATGGTCACCCGATGCCCTTTTTAAGGTTGAAATGTTGTTTAACCATATTTTTGTCATACCTATGTATTCATTAAATCCGTTATTATTAGTTTTATTCCTTAGTAATTAATAAAAAAAAATTGGCTGACCAAAAATTTTCCACAAATTTTTCAATGACATAAATTCCCAAAAATAATTTGAGTAGGTATCAATCAATAATTTACAGCTAGTTGATAATTGATACATAAACATGAAATTCAGTATTACTACGGTATTTTTACACGTTGTAAATATATATCTTAGGTATAAATACCTAAAAGGAAATGAATTCCCTTACTTAGATTTGTTTTTGTACATGTACGTATATAAGCACCGTCTGAGATATACGCACACGTGTTGGTTATTTCCTTCCCGATATCCGAGGAGGAAAAAGGGAACTTATTTTCTATAAGAGTTTTTCACACAGTTAATGAGGTTGTATTTCTTCATGCTACTTCTTTTAAGATTTGTAATAACCTTTCAAGAACAGCATCGTCTGATATCCCTTATTTTGTATTTTGGACAGATGTATACCTATAGTGTTTCGATAAAAATCACAAGATATTTGTACTACTTTACTTTTGCCGGGGTGCACTTCAAAGGCTCGATGCGTTATCAACTTTATACTGCGTTACGACTGAAAACAAATGGCCTGAAAATAATTGACATCCCCTACCACAGATCCGCGTCACCCATTCGTATGTAATTCGAAATGAATGGCGTTGGTTAATGATGGCGAGACCAATGTATCGACGGATCGGCGTACCACATTAGTTTCGGACTACTAATTATTCGGTGCGCAGAGGTCATTAATTTCGGAATACGGATCCAATGAATTTCGCAATAAAACATGTTTCGAATGAATCGATTCGATCTCTGTCTGATCAACTTTGAAGTTGTGGTTGTTTTTCATCAAACTCAAACCCAAAATAAAAAAAAAATTAAGGAACCCCACAAACAAAACAAAACCTCTAAAAAGGAAATAGAAATACTTATCTAAATATAGTACCTTTACGTTTAATATAAGTATTAAATTATTTAATTAAAGTTTTATTTAAGTAGTAGAGTATTTAACAAGTAGAACACACACACACAGACACGTCAAACTTATAACACCCTGTCGTTTTTGCGTCGGAGGTTGATGAATAAGGTTATCCTATTTGCCAATACGCAATTTCGTTCATTCCATTATCTTTAAAGTAAACGACCACCACGAGAGGATGCATATTTTAATGTTATTTTCTAGGATGAGTTTATTTCATACTAGCTGTCCCTCGCGGTTTCACCCGCGTCCCCGTGGTATCTTATCTTTTTCCGGGATAAAATATAGCCTATGACACTCACAAATAACGTGGCTTTCTATTGGTAAAAGTTTTTAATTCGTTAACTAGATCCAGAGATTACCCCCTACAAACTCACTAACTTTACCTCTTTATAATATGTATTAGTAGGAATAGATTTAAAAAAATAACAGTCAAATATTACGTAGTTATAAGAAAAGGTAAAAACATTAAGGTATTTTTTGTGAAAATGTTTTGGAAAATCATTACACAGTAATAGTAGGTCAATGAAAATAGCTCTCTCTGAATAAGTAAACAATAAGTTACATTTTATACAGAGCCAAGGCTATAAGAAGAGCTTTTAATGAAAACGATGTTTCGTCTAAATCTTCGTCAGTTTCTAAGCGCTTCCAGCTCTGGCATAAGCTTCCTTACAGCGAGAGAGATTAGTGCCAAAGTCCATCACATGAGCTTTGTGTGGATTGAGTGTCATCGAGTGCCTTTGAATTATATCTCTAGCTTGCAGGTTTCGTCTAGATGTTTTCATTCATTGAAATTAAATGTCCTAAATATAAACTACCTAAATACAGGCTAGAAAATAGTAATACCTTTATTTATTCCTAAACATTTGTTTTGTGCTAATATTTAGTTTTATTTATTTATCTGTATTGATTGTTATAAATGTAAAAGTATTCGTAAATTATCTATGCATGTAGAGTAAAAACAAATGTTTATCTGATGTATATTGTATTATTTAGTTTAAGTAGTATAATTTATGTTAAATTAACATATAGATAGGTGCTACAACTGCTATTTTATATGTATTTCTTGTGACCCAAAGGTTGCCTGGAAGAGATCGCTTAAGCGATAAGGCCGCCTAAATTGTATTCACTTTAGAATTTTTGGGTGATTTACTTTTCTTGGTTTAAAGTCACACAATGATAGATCTATCATTTTACCTTATTAGTTTTATTCCAAATACTAAATCAAATAAATATACATAAACAAAGATAAAACTTTTCTTGTTTGTATACAGATGATTTTCTATAGAATACACAGCGGTACCAAATAGTTCGGCATAACGTGTTATACTTATAGTAAAAAAATATATACCCTTTCGGTTGTCAATTAATAACAACATACTAGACGTTTTTCTCGCCCAATATAGGTATATTATTTAAGTGTTTATAAGACCTATATAATGTCACACCTATCCTCGTAAGATGGATTATAGCGGCAACAGTGCCGTGAAATAACACCCGGATGGAGTATAAAACAATGAAAATATCTTACTGAACATCATTTATAACATGGGTATGACGGGACGGTATTTAGTAATATAATTTACCTCTATGTTGAATTGTTTCAGGGAGATAGTTCGTCCCTTTACATATTTAAGGCTATGCTATCCTTTACTCTCCACCATAATTTATTTCTTAAAGTAAGCTTATATGATTAATTGTTTTATTAGTCGATCATTTGCTAGTTAAAACCTAGCCTATCAATCAACGGATTATAATCAAAACGTAATTTTAGGCAACGTAAACATCATTATTATTTGTCTGTTAGTAAATTATAATGACAGGTACATACTTACAGATAAAAATAGAATTATGTCCAATTAATATTAGATATAATATGATTATATGACCCTGCCTTTAACACAACAACGAATTAAGCTTCTGAGTTTCATAATCATGCGTATTGTATAATGAAATCAAACAAATCATTGCCCTTTATTAGTGCATTATACGTAATAGTTAGTAAAAATATTACTCCAAGTGATAAGAGTCAAAAAACAATTTGCCCCAGATACGAGAAAGATAATATCATTGAAGCACTTTATTTCACTAAAGTCCGGTGACATAAAATAAAGATGTTGTTAAATTAATTAATGGAGGTCAATAGGCATTCGGTTACATACATTCTTAACCACATTTATGTTCTGCGTTAATGGCTTAAATAATAGTATGAGAAACTACAACAGATACGTGCAATTTGATGTAAATTTTTCGACGAATTTCTTGTTATGAGATAAAATCAATATTATACTATCATACATAAAGGCATTTACATCTTAATAGATGATCTAAGCAGCGTCCATGTGGCAGGCTCTAAAATGACAGTACAATTCGATACGGGAGCATCAGTAGCGTCCGCATTTTTTGGCACCTAAACTGAGAGTCGTTAGAAAGCTGAGTTGGTTAAGCGACCCTAGTACTCATGCGGCTCTTCTCACGTTGATTTGTATAAAATCTAGAACCAGAATCTATCATAGGTTTTGCATCCTTCAGCCAGAGATTTCCTCCATTTGTTGCGGTAGCCAGCTAGTTCTTCCCATTTTTCGGGGCCATGGCGGATCTCGAAAGCAACCATATCGCGTTTTGTGCAGTCCTTGAAACGCAACATCTCACCTTTCTCTTAGTAAAATAAATTTTGCTCTATAGGGCTCGTCTTGGTAAACGTAGTGGTATCCATTCGGAGCACAAGCCCCATCTTCATTGTTATAGCATTGCACTAATGCTGGGAAGCTGTGCATTTCTCAACACTCTCTCATTCCCTATCACGCCATGTGATGGTTAGAATACTGCGAAGACAGTGCATGTGAAAGTTTTTTAATCTTCTTGCTTGCTTTGAATTCGAAGTCCGCTTCATACAAGAGTGTGCTCAGAATGCAAGTTTGGTTCACTATAATTTTTGACCTTGTTGTGAGATGATTGTTAGTCCAAACTCTTGCACTCTTGTCTCCCGAATGTCATAGCAGCTTCACCTAGCCGGCTTCCAATTTCCAAATCCAGTGATAGATTGCTGGACACTTGCTAGCAATATCAGTCCACCACATCATGAGGCAAATTTTCTAGCAAAATCGACCGTTTTTGGTTGTATCTCTGTGCCAGAACGACTGCTTTCATTAGCGTTTATAGACATAGAGAAGAGGGAACAAGCATGTACAAATCTGTGGAGTAGAATTAGCAGGTTTAAATTTTTGCAATTACAACAAAAATCTTTCGACATTAAAATCCCTTGACTACCTTGAGACTTGAGAAAAACTATGGTATTCCGTCAAGTTATTCATCTATTAACATATTAAACATACGTTTATAATATATTTTGTGAGTACTTTTACCCTTTAAAGTTTGCTATTGAATGGCAAATAACCATATATTTCTACTTGTAAGCATAATAGATAACGGATCATGATAAACGCTTCCTTCTAGAATAGTTAAAACGAATATAAATATCACTTAAACGATATCCACATCAATCGTTATAATTTTCTATTGTAGGAGCTTTAAAGTGACATACTAACGCATAATTCAATTTTACGCGTTGAATTTACAATTTCTACCATTTGAATATTAAATACTTACACCATTTACAATGTTGCAAAGGACATTGTGCTTTTGCTTTAAGTTTCATACACATTGGAGTATGTACGCAAGACAGAACCTTTAGACACAGCCGTTTTATCTTAATTATTCTTAAATTACTGGATAGGTTATACTCATGTACCGATGGGAGTAAAAATCTACAATTCATCGTCTGCCTGCCCTATTCCCAATTATTTGGGGTGAGTGCAAGTGTATACCTACTCTTATTCCATTCTATCCGTCATATCGGTGTTCATTCATTTCGTAATCATATCTAAAATAATATTATAAAGATCTTTTCTAGATTAGATTTTTTGTATGTTTAATCGAATTTAATAATTCTTTCACCTACTGAAAGCTACATTAAAAATGAGTAACATAGGCTATATCTTATTTTAATTCCTTCTAGAACGAAGGTGAAACCGCGGGGCAGAAATATAGTATAAAATAAAATAGTAAAATCTTTACAGAAAACTAAAAATAAATATAGTATGCGAGAAATTAAAAGAAACGAAGACAAAGATTTATAGTGAAATGTGTGTGTACAAAGGTTTACGCTTCGAAGCAAGTACAGTAATAAAATAATGTCTATCGCATCACCGGAAATCATAAAGCGATAGCACACAAAACGTGAAACTGGTAGCAATCGGCAAACGCTTCGTATACTCGTAATGTGAGTACCTATAACGGTTGACAAGACTATTCAGAAAATGTCCCGATTGACGAGAATTAAACGCAGCGCTGCGATAAATTAATACAGTGTGTCTCCAATATATTTTTTACTGTAATCCGGTTAAATATAAAAGACCATCAAAAGTAGAAATTCCAAAAATTTTACTTTTTGTGTAATCATACACACTCAATATTGCACCACATTATGCAAAAAACATTAAAAAGTTAGGATGTATCTTTAGCAATTAATAGAAAAGTACCGAAGCATTAATTTGAAGAATAATTTTAAAGGAAATCCCGATTTGGTGACAGCGAGTTGTAAAACGCTTAATAAGCATAGAGCACAATATATATTTTACGAGCAGAATTAATCCGGTGGCGCGACGTCCGTCGTCAGTAATTGTGTCAACCGTACGCTTCTCATAATAATTATTGCTGGTTCCATCAGAAAATTTGGTGCCACGGAATTGGAAATAGTGTGAATGAATTTTAATGTTCGTATTGTAACGTAACTCAATCACGTATTTTTAGTTGTAAGGGAACGTGACGGATCTATTGAAATGCTTAGTAAAAGCTTTTCCCAAGTTAGTCAATATACAGTGTCAAATTAAGCTCGCTTGTAGTATTTCAGATTATACTAGTAGAATTGATGATGACGTAGATCCAAGGATTTAGATCATGTGTAATTTAAAAAGAAGAGAGTACCTAATAAGTCGGACGTTTTTACTGCAGACTATTTGAATATGAAATAAGTTCTACATGGTTTTTTAAAGGTAGGTCTTATACATAAGTTATACTGACTTACTATATACTTGACGGGCCGGTTGGCGTGGTTAGTTAATACACTGCCTATCACGCCGCAGGTCGTGGGTTCGATTCCTATCCAGGACACACATTTGTGTGCATAAACATGTCTGTTTGTCCTGAGTCTGGATGTAATTATCTATTTAAGTATACAAGTTGAATTTTTCAAGTGCGCGTGGATGGCCAAATCCTAAACTAAAGGGAATATCGAAAAATGCTGAAAGGAGTCTTGAGGCCGATTTTGATGAAAACTAAAACTGCATCATTTGATTTTCGAAAACATATATAATTTTTTTTTTAAATTAATTTGAGAATATACAAAAAATGTTAATCAGTTTATTAAAAAAGAGCACTTTCTTTTAGTTTTCCGTATGTCATTACTTCTGATAATTTGATCTTTATTAGCAACATTATCGGATGGTGTAATAATACAGGCTGTGTATTTTTTTTCAAATTCATCGGGTTCGATTCCTGGCTTGGGAAAACACTTTTTCGAAAATCTAATGATGCAGTTTTAGTTTTAATCAAAATCGGCTTCGAGACTAGTTTCAGCATTTTTCGATATTCCCTTTAGTTTAGGATTTGGCCATCCACGCCCATTTGAAAAATTCATCCTGTATATTTACAAAAAAAAAGTAGTCTTTGTAGTATATCAGTCATCTGGTTTCCATATTACAAGCTTTGCTTAGTTTGGGATCAGATAGCCGTGTGTGAAAAATGTCCGAGGATATTTATTTATTTATTTACTTATAAGAAACATAAGTACCTACTACTTATAAGTCCATTTCATCATTCCCTTCTCACTCAAAGCAGCTTAGCTTAAAGATGTCTTAACTTAAATATGCACTAAACATTTTATCACATCAAAGGATCTTAATATTTGCAGTGACGCAGGATCTTTTTCATTATAATAAAAGCGCGGCGTCTCACCAAATTGACACTATGATATTCGCTTGAGAAAGTTGACAATGTAACGATATTGCCTGACGACCCCAAAACTGGTGCTTTTCACACTTTCCGTTTATTATCCGCTTCCATAACAGGCACTGTCAAAAATGATATTGCGAAACGTTTTACGTAAATATTAAAGCTATTCTGTTTCATTTTTGGTCACTATCGGGACAAAAATCCTTTGTAGCGATCTCATTAATATCCCTGATAACAATCCGCAACACAAAAAGTAAAAGGACAGCCTGTTGGAAGTTGTGTTCACACAAAAAAATATTGGACTCAGACTGGTAGGATCGAATGAGATTAAGGTGTTTTTTGCGTGAAAAAATCAAGAATGGCGCAGAAATTACAGTAAAATCTCTGGTAAAATTTTATCCAGTTACAATATATAGCTGTCCCCCGCGGTTTCACCCGCGTTCCCGAGTGATCTTTTCTTTTGCCTTTTTTTTCCAGGATATAATATATTTGTATTTGTTTGTTGCCAAGTTTCATCAAGATTGGTTTAGTATTTTCGGAGTTCATCGCGGACCAACATCGTGACACGGGAATCACCTTTTTAAACGACTTCAAAAAAGGAGGAGGTTATATGTTCGACTGTATTTTTTTTTTATGTATGTTCTTCGATTTTTGTTTGGTTGTGTTTACAGTATTACGGTTTCATCATAAAACTACCAAGTAGACTATACTATGCAAGGTAGTCACTTTAGGATTGTTAAAATTACCTGTATCTTTTCTTCAATTAAGTACTTGAAAGAGTAATATTTGATGTACCAATTCCTACGTATACCATTGTTTATTAATCCTTCTTGCCACCCATGAAAATATCATGGAAATAAACTAACACGCAACCAAGTTGTGACCACGGCGTAAAATCGAGCGTCAACCATTTTACGGAACGTTGCGGTCACAGTAGCGGTCATAAAGCTACGCTTCCTTAACACGAGCTAAACAAAAACCACTGTATCAAGACATCTTACTCGCAACAATGTCAACTTAACTCTATGCAAAATAAAGGGAGTCAGAGAATAGGATAGGTCACAGTAATTTGGGCGAGAGTACGTGTTACGTTCGGTAACAGCATGCGAAATAAACTATGATAACGCTAAGGTATGTATGTGGTCCTTGGTGTTAAATATTTTCCCAGTATCTTGGTGGTATAGAAAAGTAATTAAATTATTATGGATGAAGAATAAATACAGTGAAAATAAGATTGATTTTAAAGAAATAGGAAAACTGCATCGCTGGTTTAGAATATAGCTAGATTATGACTTAAGATAATATATATGAAATAGTTAAGTGCCGCGGTTTTACCCACGGGATAAATGAGTTACAAGCAACTGTCACTCTTTTGACCAAAAATCTTCCTACGTACAAGTAATCACTTCGCTCCGTGGCTACGTAAAAGAGGGACAAAGCACCATACCAACAAAAACACTCCACATTTATAATCTAACATTTTTTGATATACCTATTCGACATGACAATAAAGTTGAATTGAGGTACGTTGTACGTTTATTTTCCTTTTCAATATTTTGAGATAATTGAAGATGTTGTATTCGCAAAACGATTCCTAAGTTATTCTTTTCTTTTACTGTCTTATGTGAAACTCCTTGAACATTTCTTATAAAGCGCGAATCATCTAGTGTCTCTTCTTCGATAAAACGGTGTGTTACATAAAAGTGACGCGTGAAATTACGTTGTTCGCGAAGAGATGTTATGTACATACAAACCTACGAGTGTTCACGAGTCGTACATAAAAAGTTCACGAGTGTTTATAACGTGGTGCAAATGATGGAGATGGAGCGAGACGGTTCTTACCATAAGCACAGATATAAAAGTGAATTGAAGATCCTTAAATGTGTCTACAAGATAACAATGTGTTATGGCTCTTCAAGTTTGTCATAACATACATTTTCTAGTACTGTTGTGTGTTGCGTTGTATAAAAATTACGACGAATTGCTTTATTTTCTCAAAGAAATATTTAGCATTTAGCCAAAGACATAATAAAACTCCTTCAAAACTAAAACAACTTATTTGTAATAAAATTACTTCCAAGAAATTATTACTATGATTTATAAGCAAATAATAGCGCGATAAAAAGAATAAGCTTCTACTTAAGTACTTTCCGTTTTGCGTGCCATTATTTTGTCTGCCAGTTGCATTGAAGAAGATTGGCAACACATTAAAAATTATTTTGGTATCAATAATATATTTTGGAGACTCTATTCACTTTTTATCAGGTGATCCGCCTGCTTGCCAGATATCTGACAAATAATAAAAAATATTGAAGAAGTATATTTTTTTTATTAAAAAGTAATATGTTACACATTCTTTTCTCCCAGCTACCAGAACATGAATATAAAATAGAATTATAGATGTGATTTCACTGGATTACAAAAATTTCACTGGCCTAATAGCATTGTAGGCGTATTAAGCCGCAGTATCGTACTATTGATACTAATTCACCAGTGACAGCATAGGGAGTAAGTGGTGGGCGAAGGTCCATTATCGTCTATAACAATAACAATATGAGAATACAATGGTGTCGTCATGGTGAGTTGACATTGGTAATACCGACAGACCGATAGTTTTTGAGTTTTATAGACTCTTTGTAACGGTTGATTTTGCATTGTCGTTTCTTGTTGTCATAGAGGATTTACTTTTATGAATGTTGTAAGGTTTTTTATAAATTACGCATATAAAAGATCTTATCCTGTCCTACTAATATTTTGTGAAAACAAGTATGTTTGAATTCGAAGATGTTTGTTACTCTTTCACGCAAAAACTGCTAAATGGGTTTTGATAAAACTTGACACACAGGTAGATCATATCCTGGAATAAAACAAGGAATACCTTAAATTTTATTTTTATTTGTAGTTTTGTGACGACCCATCCACGAACAAAGGGGATAAAAAAAAGCTTGGAGAAATTCTAGCTATCCAATCACTAGCTCTTACCACAAGTGACAACCGGGCAGGCGCGTCACCTGATGGTAAGTGACTTCCGTGGCCTATAGACATTAGCAATGCCAGGGCGAGGAGGAGGGCCAATGTGTTGTCGACTTTTCTACAATGCCACTGTCACTGGCTTTCAAGTGCAACTGCCGGAACACACCATTAGGTGCTTGGCGACAGATTTTCAACTTGAGGGTGGTAGCCAGTGGTTACTTGCTGATAAATATAGCTTTTTATTGGTGTAATAATTTTTAAAATAGGTTTATTATTTTTTGAGTTTATTCATAACACACAAACATACAAATTGTCCTATCTTTTCTCTTTATAATATAAGTGTAGATTATTATAGGTATTATTACCACACCATTTCTATTTCTTAGCACGTTTCTTATAATGTTAACTTTCCTATATGGAACTGGTATTTGGTTTAGTTCTTCATAATACAACTTGTATTTTTATTTGCACTATAAAGTTATTACTCACATCATTATTAATAGCATTATAATACACGTCCGCTGATGTATAAGACCTTATTACATGTGCAACATCACTCGGACTGCAGACGTTTGTATCAAACTACTTCTCGCTTTCTTTCCCAGGTTTTTCCAGCTTTCTACCTGTTTAGTTAGCATTCACGTAGATTAATTTACATCATTTTCATTTAGGATGTAGCGACATCTATAAATAGATATAGTTCGCACGACTCCTAGATAGATGGCGCTCCAATAATCTACATCGCGCTTACGAAGTTTTCTATGCGATCTGCATATAGGTATACAAGATTCCAACATCTACAGTCTGACCGCGACGCCCAGGTAGAAGATCTTTCCAATGAAGGAGAACACCTCGCTCCTTCATAACTTAAATCTTCATAATATTATTCATTTTTAAACCATAGTAAATGATGTTTATTTATGGTAATAAATCTCCTGACTTGAGCCACAAAGTTATTCTACGCGCTATTTCCATTAAACTACGACATGCCACTTCAGATGCGTCTGTATAATAAATATAAAATCTTGTTGAAGTGGCAATTTGCTGGCACTTTCTTTTGAAATGTCTAGGTCGTTTTGTGGACCAGCGTTCATGATACAAAGCAGGCTTCACATAAGACAGAGTAACTCAATATGTATTTTCTAAGAATATTTTTTTTTATTAAAGTAGTGTTAGCTTTTTCTTCAGGAATCCAAGTACAAACGCCGTAGAATTATTTATAACACTTTAATAATATGATAGCCGTGTACAATTTCACAATCTCCAAATAGAATTGACCACATCACTGCAGTACCACTGCTTTTTAATCAGTCTATCCCTCCAAATAAGTTTCTACCTGACAACCGACATTTTTTGTCGGAGTCAGAAACAAAGCTTATATAAATTAATTTCACAATCAATACATTTAAAATCAATATATCTAAATTATAAAATCACAACATTAATAATTATAATTAATTTACATCAAGACATATTTTAATGTATACTTTTACTCTTTTTTAAAAATCACATTCATACATTTATTTTTTAAGACAAATTGAACACAATACTTTTATTTAACTTTTATTGAACACAATACTTTAATTTCACGTTATGGCTTTGAAAAACATGGATTAGATTAATTATAATTATTTAACAAAATAGAAAAATAAACAAATACTAAAACAAAATACAGCCCGGATGGAAGTTCATTTCAACGGAACCACAGATAATGCTTACATTCGTCCATCCTGACCGGAGAATCGCGACCTCGCGATTATTTCATATTTAATTATGTTTTATTTCGTTACATATAATTTCAAATAATTTCATATCAATTCATATAATTCCATATGATTTCACATCACTTCATATCATTTCAACTAGCTAAGGTGGTTTTGGTCAGCTAAAGCTAAGCTAAACTGTATCCGTATATTATTAATTATACATATTATAACTCATGTCAATCATACTATCATTACTAACTATACTCACTTTACTAACCATTACTAACTTTACTAACCATTACTAACTTTACTAACATTAATAATTTTAAACTTTACTAACCATTACTAACTTTACTAACCATTACAACATTACTAACATTTCTAACACTACTAACATTACTAACATTTCTAACACTACTAACATTACTAACACTACTAACCATACTAACACTACTAACCATGCTAACACTATTAACCATACTCCCTTTACAAATAATAAACCAAAACTTCACATTTATGTATGCAATTCACTGACTGAAGGTATCACTCACTGCCTTCACAAAATCAATTTATTTCAAATTAAACATTAACGAATCACATTAAACATTATAAATATTTATTTAACCTTCGTTATTTAAACCTTCATCAGAACTGCAACCTATTTCATGAGGAGGCTGAAATACCATCCATGGATGGATTTTATCTACAGGAAAAACTCCAGTGTATTTAGGTTTATGCTTTTTATGGGTAATTGGGGTGTCTTCAATTTCATACCTGTCGTTTGGAAGTATATTTATAATACGATAAGGACCAAAACATTTTTGAACCAATTTCTTACTTTTACCTTTGTGGGCAACTTCCCTCTCTACCCTCACTAATTGGCCAATATCATACTGTCGTGGAGGAGCACGAGATCGGTCAAATTTTTGTTTTTGCTTTTCTTGATTTACATTGATTTTAACTAAAACTTCGTCCCTAATTTTATCTATGTTTTGAGTGTCACTATCATTGCTAGTTATCGCTAACTTTAATTCACTTTCATGTGGGCCCGTAAGCCTTTGTCCAAATAATAACTCTGAAGGAGTTTTCCCAGTTGCTTTATTTAAGGTATTATTTAAGCCCCATTGAACTTGTAACAAATACTCATCCCAAAGTTTCTCGTCTTTTCCACACATCGTTGCCGTTAATGCATCAAGTATTGTGCGATTATAGCGTTCTACTTGACCATTGGCTCTTGGTGTAGCAACAGAATTCAAAATATGCTTAATACTTTTCCCTGATAAAAAATCTTTAAAATTACTGCTAGTAAATGTCGTGCCTCTATCGGTTATTAACCTATCTGGGACTCCAAAAAGTCCGAAATATTCCTTAAAAACTGCTATGGTTGTATTGCTCTTTGTATTTCTCACAGCTTTCAAAATTATAAATTTTGTAAATGCGTCAATTATTGCTAATATAAATTTATTTCTCTTCTTACTATCATTGAAAGGACCTAAATGATCAGCGTGAACAGTGTGGAAGGGCTTAGGTACCTTTTGTATAGGATGAAGGTAACCAGACTTTTTCCCACTTGGCGCCTTCCCGTGGGCACATTGAATGCAAGCTTGACAATATTTTTTTACAATTCTACTCATTTTAGGAAACCAATAATCCGATTTTACTTTTTCTAATGTTTTATCGTAAGAAAAATGCCCTATGTCATCGTGACAGGCTTTTAAGATTTGCCACCGAACACCTTTTGGCACTAACCACCTAGGACCTTCAGTAGTTACTTTATAAACAAGGCCACGTTTTAGACAATAGTTCTGTTTGATATGTACAATTGAATTGGACCCACCGTCTTCCAAAATATCTTTAATTCTTTGAATTTCAGAATCATTCATTTGAACAGTTACCAACCAGTCAGTGGTTATATGAAAAATATCGATACTACTTTGCTCAATACCGGCCTCATTGCTAACTACGGGGTTCCTACTCAATGCGTCTACGTGAGTCATTTTAGTCCCAGGTTTGTAAACTATATTAAAATCGAACTCCTGAATAAGACTCCACCAACGAGCAACACGGGGAATCATATCTCTTTTAGTAAAAGTAGCTCTCAATGAGTTACAGTCGGTAACTACGGTAAACTGGACTCCAATTAAATAAGGTCTGAATTTTGAGAGAGAATGAACAACCGCTAAAGTTTCTAATTCATATGATGAAAAGTGCTGCTCGTCTGGGGAAGTTTGCCTGCTGTAATAAGCTACCGGTTTCATACTATCATCACATTGCTTTTGTAATAAGATCCCACCTATACCATGCTTACTAGCATCGGTATGTAATTCTATTAAAGCACTCGGATTAAAAAGGGTCAAAACAGGTCTAGATACAAGCTTTGATTTCAATTCTAAAAATGCACGCTCTTGTTCGTCGCCCCAGGACCAAGGTGAATTTTTCTTTAATAATTGTGACAGTGGACGTGATATAAGTGCAAAATTCCTAATAAAACGTCTAAAAAAACTGGCTAAGCCTAAAAATTGCCTAACGTTATGAACACTTGTTGGTCTTGGAAATTTTTCAACAGCTTCAATCTTATTTTTCCCTGGTCTAATTCCGTTCCCAGATACTTCAAAACCAAGAAAATCTATTTTAGATTGAAAAAAATAACATTTAGATAGTTTTAAAGTCAAACCAGCGTTTTGAACTTTTTGCAACACTACTTCTAACTGTTTCAAGCCTTCTTCAAAGGATGAAGTTGGCAAAAGTACGTCATCCATATAGATAACAACTGAATTAAATCTTAAATCATGGAGGACTTTATTAATAGTACGTTGAAATACTGCTGGGGCATTTGTTAAACCAAAAGGCATTCTGTTAAATTCGAATTGCCCATCTGGTGTCACAAATGCAGTTTTCTCCTTAGCATCATCGTTAAGTTCTATCTGATAGTAACCAGAAGCAAGGTCAAGCGATGTATACATATTATAACCAGATAATCTATCCATTTGATCCTCAATTCTAGGCAAAGGATAGTGTTGTTTAACTGTTTTTCGATTTAAGGCCCTATAATCTATGCAAAGCCGTTTTTCCCCTGTTTTTTTACGCACTAATATAATCGGACTTGCAAATGGCGAACATGACTCTCTTATGACCCCGTATTCCATCAATTCATCCGTAATTTTTCGAACCTCTTCCCTTTCTGCATGGGATAACCTATAAGGCCTGTAAACTACAGGTTGAGGGTCTACGAGATCTATACTCATTTTTTCCATATCAGTACAACCCAATTCTCCTAAACTGGTGGCAAAAGATCCTCTATAACGGTTCACAAGAGCCAAAAGTTGAAGTTTCTGTGCATTAGTAAAGTTTATTTCAATATTTAAATCATTAAGTGTGAAAAGCTTTCTATCCATAATATCAATTGTATTAACAGAACTGGAAGGTAACGATACTATTTTTAAACTTCGTACTCTAGCCAACAATTGATGTTTATCAAAAGAAATAGGTTCATTAGAAATATTGTCAACTAGTAACATGCCACATCCATCATCAAGGGAATATACCCCTCCCTCTAAACTATACTCCCTATTTGGTATTGACCTATAACTGCTATCAACTAATATTGGACCAGTATAACGAGTTAATGAATGTACTTTGACTTGAGAACAGCCCGGACCGATTGAACAACATTCTTGGACATACAATTTAATAAATTCTTGATCATCAGATTTCTGAGTAATAAACAAATCATCACCAGTCTTTGTTATCTCTACGTTAGGTAAATCTGTAAATGTTTGTCCAATCAATAAGGGATACCTCAAATGATGATCAGGAACTATTAGTACATTGACATAAGCTTCAACACCTTGTAGCTCTAATTTTACCCTACAGTGCCCTAATGAATAAACGATTGCTCCACCGAACCCAGTCATGGGAGAATTCTTAGTAGTATCCCATTTGGTTAAAATTTTATCTGCATCTGATTTTCTCATTAAAGTGCAATCACTTCCTAAGTCGATAAAACAATCTCTCTCAAAACCATTAACCTTAACAACCTGAATATATTTATTTTTAATATTATGCTGATCACTTGCTATAATTTTTAGAACAGACTTACCGTCTTCTTTTTTTCGGTAACATTCGCTAGTATCATGGCCAACCAAAGAGCAATTAACACACCGTTTAATGGGTTTTGTACACCTTTTAACGGTATGACCCTCCTCTTTACAATTAAAACATTTTACCGTATTTTTAATATTATTTGTATTTATAATTTTATCTTTACTAAATATCTTTTTAGAATAAGACCTTGAGACTTCAAACTTCCTACTTCTTATATTTCGAAGGTAAGCCAAAAGTTTATCCGGATCTTCGAATTGGGCTGCTTCGGCGCCTAATCGTACTGATCTATCCTCTATACCAAAAATTATACATTCAACAGCCCTTTTGCCTTTTATATCGCACCTATTCAATAAAGAAATTTTATCATAATAATAATCCTCAAGGGAATCTCCGAATTTTGCCCTTTTATCCAACATATCTGACAACATTTGACCGTAGTTCTCTTCTGACGGAAAAGCTGCTCTTAATTTATCTTGCCATTCAGTCCATGTAAAAGTTACAGTTGTTAAACCCTCATACCAACGCTTTGCATTACCATTTAACTTAGGAATAGCATAGTGAATGATTTGTTTATCAACCCAGGTATACATCTGTGCTATTTCATTAACTTTAGAAATCCAAGTATTTATATTTTGATTCTTAGTAGATGGATCGAATTCTGGGACAACATTCACATTACTATATCTATCCTTGCTACCATTGGCCATTTTATCCAAAAGTTCAGTGAACTTAGATATAATCTCACCCGTAGTATTTGGTTGGCTGCTCTGACCACGCTGTCGGCTGGGAGTTCGTGGCTTGCTTCTGCGATGACGCCTACGACTTGACCGTCGTGAAGAGCTTCGCCTCCGACGCTTACTCCGGCTTCTTCTGGGACTCGACATGCGACTGCTGCTACTATTTTCCCTCGAAACACTGCGTTTTCTTCGTCTCGAGTTACTATCTCGAAATGGTGCAGCCTTTTCAATGTCCATTTTCTGTACAAAATAATGATTCACGGACATAAAAGTTCTAATAAATGATATACAATATCACGTTTATGCATAAATACTATTATACTGTAGTTTCAACCCCTGATAATCGACATTCAACTATTATGCGAACATGAGACTACGCTAATTATTATAGTAGTCTCATCAGTGAACATTCGTGATTTATAGGTATATTTCATCGAGATGGATGCTATATTTTTCTCCTATCTACTAATTTTATTTGTATAATAATTGGCATATGTAGGTACTTTGCATACCAGCACTTAAAAGGTTCATTTAAATATATATTTCCAATCTAATCCCCAAACAATATTTTATTGTTGGTATTTAGAGCATGGAAGAAGAATTTGCAATCATAACATTATAATTAGAATTACTTACGTTTTTATATGGTATATCCCGCTTCTGAAATTGTTAGCTTTTTCTTCAGGAATCCAAGTACAAACGCCGTAGAATTATTTATAACACTTTAATAATATGATAGCCGTGTACAATTTCACAATCTCCAAATAGAATTGACCACATCACTGCAGTACCACTGCTTTTTAATCAGTCTATCCCTCCAAATAAGTTTCTACCTGACAACCGACATTTTTTGTCGGAGTCAGAAACAAAGCTTATATAAATTAATTTCACAATCAATACATTTAAAATCAATATATCTAAATTATAAAATCACAA
This sequence comes from Ochropacha duplaris, assembly GCA_951361185.1. Taxonomy (NCBI): domain Eukaryota; kingdom Metazoa; phylum Arthropoda; class Insecta; order Lepidoptera; family Drepanidae; genus Ochropacha; species Ochropacha duplaris. Next base: position 8,504,425 of record OX592702.1, on the reverse strand, counting down.
CATTAATAATTATAATTAATTTACATCAAGACATATTTTAATGTATACTTTTACTCTTTTTTAAAAATCACATTCATACATTTATTTTTTAAGACAAATTGAACACAATACTTTTATTTAACTTTTATTGAACACAATACTTTAATTTCACGTTATGGCTTTGAAAAACATGGATTAGATTAATTATAATTATTTAACAAAATAGAAAAATAAACAAATACTAAAACAAAATACAGCCCGGATGGAAGTTCATTTCAACGGAACCACAGATAATGCTTACAGTAGATACGAAAGTAAATTATTTTTTTTGGTATAGTCAGCAAAAATCGATTAGGTATGTCTAAAAATTAGGATTATCAAACATTGCAAATACTTTTGAGATCTTAAACTTTGATAGACCTGTTGGCGTGTTCATCTTCAACGTTAATCCCGAGACCATTAGGTACACTATCGCAATGTAGTTTTTTTAATTAAAATATTTTATTTCATGTAAAGCAACCTTAACGTTTCCTTCGCTATTCGTATGCGGTTTAGTTTGCAGTTGTGAAGCAAAAGTTTAAGGTCCCTTAATTTATTTCATGACCTTATAGTAAATTCCTTGAGTTCTTAATACACACTGAAGTAATATTCGGCGAGCAGAGCTAAATTGCTTTTTTTTATTAACCTACTTCATAAAAGGAGGAGGTTCTCAATTAAACTGTATTTTACAAGGATGGTTTATTTATTTTTAATATTTGATATATCTACATATAGAATTACCGGCATGTCAACTTTGATAAAAACATGCGTAAAGTATATGAAAGTGAATGCAAATTGTTATTATATCGTCTTATGATATTATCATTATTCAAATCAAAATCAAAAATATATTTATTAAGTGAACTCACGATTAACAGGTATTTTTAATCGTCACGGTTCGAAAAGTTCGTGTCATTCGTAAAACAGTTTTATTTTAAAAGTTTTTATGATACCAACAGAGTTTTAAAAACATTTGTTAAAATTCCTGTGAAGGGACTGTTTGAAATTCTGAACAAACCACAAATTCGAACTAAGTTAAATTATCCTGTAAGTATTAAGTCTACTTAAAAGTGTACATAGACAGTTGTTTGAGTAAACATGAAAAGGAAACATTTAAAAATACTTAAGTGCGCCGAACAGGCAAACTTAGATAAGGTAAATAAACAAGACAATAACATTAGACGTGATAGTTGGCGCCTCGGGCCTTTGGTGACTTAAGTACCTTCATGTATAAAGCTCCTATGTTGACTGAAGTATATACTTCATCACGTTTATTTTTTAAACGTCGGGTTTTTGATCCTAATCACTCATTGTGAGTCATATGGTTAACTGCAAATAGACACACGCGTTTAGTTTTCTTCTATAATTAAATCGAATCATTACTATAAATATAATAAATGTTGTTTATTTTGAAACTAGTTTTCCGTTCCGCGGTTGATCAGGCGTTCCAGAGGGAATATAAATAAAATATAGCCTATGTTACTCGCTAATAATGTAGCTTTCTAAAGGAGAAGGCATTTTAGAATTCGAATACTTATGATTTTTTTGAGTTTATCCATTACAAACAAATCTTCTTCTTCTTCTCTTCCTTATTCCATTTCTCTAGGTGGGGTCGGCACAACATGTTTTCCTCTTCCACTCCACTCTATCTCTCGTCGTCTCTGTACTCACACCTTTCATATGCATATCATTCTTCACGCAGTCCATCCATACCTTCTTCGGTCTTCCTCTACCTCTATATCCATCCACACTCATGCTCAATACTCTTTTTGTTACATGACTTTCATCCCTCCTCATGACATGCCCATACCAAGCCAATCTATTTCTTTTCATCTTTTCAGTCACTGGTGCTACTTTCAAGCTTCCTCTGATATACTCATTCCTTATCTTATACATTCTCGTAACGCCACACATCCACCTCAGCATTCGCATCTCAGCCACATGCATTTTTATAGCGATGATAGCTCAGTGGTAAGTGACGTCGAATACCGCGACGAAGGTCGTGGGTTCGAATACTACAATGGGCTTGAGCTTTCGGTGAAGGAAAACATCGTGAGGAAACCATAGCACGGTGGTAGGGTACTTTGTAGTACCCGACTGGCTGGCTACCACCCTCAAGTTGAAAATCTGTCGCCAAGCACCTATCGGTGTGTTCCGACAGCTGCACTTGGGAGCCAGTTCCCATCTAGGCTTTGTGTGCTTACCACCTTCGGCCACATCATCACTTACCATGGTGAGATTGTGGTCAAACACAAGCTAATCCAGAATAAAAAAAAAAAATGCACTCTTCTCTCATTCACCTCTATCATTAACAGGTCTTATGACGGTTGTATAAATTTTCCCAGTATCACATGTGGTCCCAGAAATCTGCCGCCGTTTCATCCATCCTGCATTAATCCTGTTCGTCACATCTTGGTCAATGTCACCGTCGTTTTGGATCAGGGAACCAAGGTACCTGAAATGAAAAGACTGGTAGGAATTTACCATTTAAAGCTATATGGGAAAAACTAGATGTACCACCGAAGTCGCAGAACAGGTGTTCAGTTTTCGTTCTGCTGATCCTCAGTCCGACACCTTTCAATTTTTCCCGCCACTTTTCCAGTCTGTTCTGGATCTCGGTTGCATTCTCTCCAACAAGAACAATGTCATCCATTACAAACAAATATACAAAAAAATACCGTCGCGGGACGCTGGCAGATATGAAACATCCATGTGAGTAAATAATTTGAAAAAAAAAAAAACCAAAATATAGTCAGACGGTCCAAAAATATTTAAAAACTGTAACCTTGCTGAGTTTCTTGCCAGTTCTTCTCAGTCGAAGGCTGACTTCCGAACCAGTGGTAACTTCTGTAATTCAACATTCATAAATAAATAGAACTATAAAAACTAAAGGGAGCCGAGAGAGGTTGTGTAAAATGGGGCATCACGGCTCCACAACGTCATGCCGTTTGCTGTCACGGCATACGAGTCTGTTCTACCGCCAAGGGGGTATGGTATAATGTTAGTGTACAGTGTGTTAGCTTCTCGCGTCTGCAAAATTACTAAGACTTTACTTCATTATTAATAATTAAGTTGATTTAATTTCAAAACGCCTGGTTGACGGTTGATATTAAGTTGAAACTATGATTGTTTCATTATAATATATGAAGTATTTGTTCGCAAACCTAAAATACAGTGTGTCCCCAGTTTAATTCTTCTTTACGATAGGTACACTTTCATTATGCGTTGTTGCCAGCGAGCTTTTATTTACCCGTTTTATAGTTCTATTTTAAGATTTACGGTCAATGTCTTAGCGTAAAATATTTTCGTCGATTATGCTCACATCAAATTCATTTTTAAAAGAAACTGTTGATTATTCCAAAGTCGTTAAATTACATGCATTCTTGAATTAAAAATGGTCATAATTACATATCTCATCAGTACTGTAAAAACTTGAAACAATGTATAAAATATATAAAAACGATTTTGCAAACTTGCTTTTCCATAACAGAATCAAAATATGGATGCAGCATTAAGGTTTCATTGGTTAACCGCAGAGATCCCATATAAATTCTCTCATACAGATAGCTTATTTATTTAAGTTGAATTTTCGTGTTTTAAATTAGGGTCGATCGAAGGCATTTTTTGCAATGTGATCTTTTTTTTTAAACCTATCACTGAAACAATGACCAGAATATGATGAAATAAAAACTCTTTTGAGAGTTAAATTTTTTCGAAGATTAAGTTGATAACTATGAATTATTTAGTTCTAACTTTTCCGAGTAAATTAGTATGCCACAGGGAGATATATTTGGCCCAGCGTTGGCGTGGTGACATCGCAAATAAGAGCGTTATTAAGCTTACTTCGACATTCACCCTGTAAACTTTGCGGTAATTATATTTCAGAGCATAAGGAATGAGCTAGTTTAATGAATCAATAAAATTTAATTGCAATCTAACGATACATCACGTTTAATCGCTTCCGTGCATCCATTGCTAATATTCGATCGTAAAGTTTCTCATATGTTTATTGAAAGCAAAAATACATATTGGCTCATGTGAAATGATGCTGAAATTATTACGTTAAAACGTTTGGTACTCGTATACAGAATATTCTGACATCCCGTTTATAAACAGAAATGTCTTCATTTTATTCTTTCGTTGTTTAACATATTTTTTATCTGTCTGATACAGTATAATTATTCTCATAAACCTTTTAGTATCTTCTTTCCGAATACCATGTTAATAATTGTTAATCGATAGTAATAATACGTTTCGAGCAAAATTTTATTTTAAAAAAGGAAGTTTTACATGGAAATTGTTATCGACATGCCAATCGTAGTCTTTTCTACAAACAGCGTCCATAAATTAGGTTTTATCTCTGATTTAACTATGAAAATAGTAGGAGACTGTATAATTACTGGAAATACTCTTATAGTTTGTTTTGTAGTCGCTGTTGTATCTTACTTCTATGAACTTGATTCGCATTTTATCTTTTTTATTAAAAATTAGATGTCCCCCGCGGTTTCACCCGCGTACCCGAGGGGTGTTATCTTTTTCCGAAATAAATATATAGCTTATGACTCACAAATAACATGGCTTACTTTTGGTAAAAGAATTTTCAAAATCGGTTTAGTAGATCCAGAGATTACCACCTACAACCTCACAAACTCACAAAGTCTACCCCTTTATAATATTAGTATAAATAACTTGTTTAGTTTAACATAGCTTATATTTTAAAAAAGATTAAAAAAATAGGGTCACCTGATGGTAAGTGACTTAAGTACCCTATTGATATTAAAATATCAGGGGTATTGCCAATGTGTTGTACACCTTATTACATGCGTTAAAGGCAACTGGATCTCAAGAGCAACTGCCGGAACACACCAACAGATGCATGGCGACAGATTTTCAACTTGAGGGTGGTAGCCAGCCAGTCAAGTCTTATAAATAACCCTACTACCGTGGTTTCCTCGCGATGTCTTCTATCACCGAAATCTCAAGCTCATTGTAGGATTCAAACCCACCTTCGTCGCGGTATCCGAAGTCACTACCACAGCTATCACCGCCTCAATATATTTTACATTAATTAATTTCCAAAAGATGATGTTATATCTATTTACTAGTCTGCTATCACTTTCTTAATGCGATTCAAAATACCGTATATTGACTTATTATTATAAATATACTAGCCTATCCTGCCCTGAAATTAAAACATAACTTAGAACCCGATTCCAGCGCCACCTACCATGTCCAATTTGTGAATCTAAACCATCTGTCATCCCAATCTCGAGACATGTCAAAATGTCGTTCTATACAAAATGTATGACAAAAATAATTGTCTTCATTATTCTTTTTTTTTTGTGAATTTTTCTTATTTTTAATAGTTATTCTGCTATTCCGGGCGGAGACGAATCTAACAAATCAAAAACCATGAAAATCGGTCCATCCGTTCTCGAGTTATAAATAGTGTAACTAACACGACTTTCTTTTATATATATAAGATAGATTATGTGTAGGGCTCGATTCATCATCGTATGAAATAATCAAATACATTGTGCTCCAATCAGTCCAAGTCAATAATAATCCTACCTTAGGTTCCGAAGCTTTGATTTCATTAAAATTATATTTTTTGCAATTAACCACTGGTAACTTTGCATACATATGCATCTTTAGAATTTCGATTGAAAACAGATGCAAAATGTAAAGCATAGTATTAGATATTTATTTTTAATTGACACGTTTCAATACACATAAGTATATGCCTTTTCCATATTACGCCAAATTAAGCCTAATTATTAATAATGATGATTAGGCTTTAGATCTTGAACAAGCAAGGTCTACTTAGTTGCTCTTCATATCCACTTCTCTGTATCTGATGATACCAACGCCTTTTATTTCACCTTGCTTATTAACTTGACTGGGATAAACGGTACACTCAAATTAATAAACAACTTATTCCGTAAACTCGCTCTACTAAGTAAAATAGACAATCAAATTCAATACTAATTTGAGGGTGTATTAACATTTTATTACTTTAAACCCATACCCAACTGTTCAAAATCTCATAAATACAAAACCAACAAGCAAACAACTACTCTAACCACAAAATCACAAAAGACATGCCCACCAAATGCGAATGCTAATTTGCGTAAACGAAACCCGTGTGGCTGGTGTGCTCACTCGCCCGTGACACGTTTCAACGTAGCCACAGCAATCAAAGTTGTAATTAGCAGCTAGTGAAACAGCAAATTAAACGTCCTTTCATGTGACAAATTTACGTGAGACTGTCGCATCGGATTGGGCGGCCATTGCTTATACGGGCAGTTAGCAAACATGAAATCTCTAATTGTTGTGACATTTTTATTCCATATTGTTTTATTCATTTGTGATAGTTCTGTTATTGTTTACTGCTGTTCATGAAAATAATGAATAATCACTATTATTTGATTCGCCATTAGTGTATTTTCCTATATTGCTAGGCATGATATTTTAATTGTGCCTTTTATTTATCACAAAGTCTAAATGAGAATTATTGTACTAATTCTTCTATAATATATAAATGATATGGGTATTGCTACATGTCGACTTGAGTATAAACCTATCTGCCAACCTATTTAGCTGGACAAGTAATCAAAAATATTACTTTTGCTACCGATATGGCATTTCAATACACAAACAGTAATTTTGTATTTCAATTTCATATTGTTTTGGAGTATTTGATTAAAACTATTACATCACATCTCAAACTATTATACCTATTCAAGAATCTTAGAAAAGAAACAAATCACCAATAAATTTCCATGCGTAAAACATGTTTTAATGAATCAATAAACATTGAGCAAACATAAAAGCTTTTAAAGAATCTTCAAAGATGATATAAATTGCATTTAAAACTCAACAGTTTTTAATTTTCATTTGCTTTATGTGTTTTTTTTTATTTTTGAAAAAATATTAAATTCAATATTTTACTGAAGAACCTCATATTCCACAAATAAAAAGAACCATTTCACATTTCAATAGTCTGCAGTAGGATCGTCCAACTGAATCGTAGTGCCTAAATAGAGAAATATATCGTCTAATATGTATATTTATAGCACAGTGTGACCTAAACCCGCACTTTACGCACGCTTTTCCGTGACCTAAGTTGCCTATTTCTGCACGGAGAAGCATGCGTAAAGTGCGGGTTTATGTCACACTTGCTATAAAATAGTATACGATACATGTGCCCGAAGTTGTCTATTATTGCACGGCGTTTAGCATCCTCGCTGCGCTCGGGCGCTAACTTCACACCGTGCAATAATAGGCTACTTAGGTCACGCGTATTGTAATGTACTATTCCCTTTTAGGCACTTTTTGTTTTGGTGTTCCTGAAATCGAATAAACCATACATTGATCAACAATGAAGTCATATTTAGGTAACTCTTCTATACTATCATCACTACTGACGAAAAAGACAAGAAAATATATAAGTTTATCACAACAAGTTATTTGTAGGATAAATTATAATCGAATTTGAGGTTTTAGTATAGCCGCTATCTGAAATTGTGTGGTCAAGTTGCAATTTGAATTTTGAAACAGAAATTGGGAATTAGAAGCTCATTCTAAATCCCGTGTCACTCGCATTGGTTTTGTTTTGCGGCTAGTAATTTCACAGTTAATTGAGCTTTAATCATGAATTGGGAAACTGTAATTACTCCCGTATTAGCAACCTATAGTATTAGAGCAAATTTACGCACGATTACTGGAATGACTGATTGACCTAATGGCAATCACCGATAGTTTGTATATCAGCTTGAAGGAACTAAATTATTAGATACATGGTTATTTATAACAAATTCTGTACAAAATTGGTCTGATAAAATTTAAACAACGTACCTAACTGGTCTACTATTATTCTATGCAGCTGTTTTTATGAGTAATCTTAATTGTAAATAATTATTATCCTGGTCATTTTCTACTCATAGTTTCTGTAGTCAAGTTTTGGTTCAATGTTTTATTTGTCAACCGCTTGCTAGAAATTATCACTTCGATGTATTTATTTATCATTATAGTTTCATCGGTTTTATTTTAATCTTAGTTAGAATTAGAGTTACTGTTATTAGTTTTATTAAATTTATGAGCATTGTAAAGTTTGTAGATACGGTTTTCTAGATCAACATTATTAATATAAAGTAAGCAATAATACTGCACCTTAGTTGAAATGAGAAAATGACAAGATAAATATAGGAACTGAATAATACAACTTGTTACGATTATCATCAGAATCTGTTCTAGTTTACCTTTCGGATTTCTTCAAATGGTCCACAAAATTACTTTTAAAAATAAACTATTATCGAATAGACAAGACAATATTTTCGTTTTCTATTCATGTCAGAAAATAATATTCAATTGACAAGTGAAAAGTTATGCAAACATAAGTGTGAGTAAATGTTTACATTTTAATTTCCAACCATGTGGCTGTTTATTATAGTTGAATTCATACCACACACCAACGTAACATTTTCATAGATTACGTGTTAAATTATAAATGAGTATATTATAAGAGAAATGTTTAAATAACAAACATCATTGTTGATTTACACTTGACTAACCTGTATTGTCAGGTATAGTATTAAAACTCGTGGCTCACTAACCCACAGGTCGCACGCGCAACATTGCATATGTTTTCTATTCTATTCATACTGACACGTTACGTCAATATTTACATTAACTTTTCAATGCGGCATTCGTATTTCATAAAGGGACGAAAGCAAAAAGAATTCTAACTAGAAAACACGATATCGTTTTGAAATGAGCAAGTCATTCGACTACAAAGAGATTGAACGGACTACCCACTAAGTTTCGAATAATCCTTTAAAATAAAAACAAAGGAACTCATCCTCGTACCGAACGAGAAACTTTTTCAATATCTCCCGACAACAATGGTAGGCTCTTTATTTTTTATTCGCACGGATCGGGGAATAAATTCTGGTATCACATTTCTTCTTCGACACCGGTAATAATATTACTGACTTTGAGACCGATGCCAAATTATTTACAAATGGATGAACATGTTCCAATTGGAACCAAGCGAAAATAAATCATAACCTGATGCACTTTTCTTTACTGCTGTACAGACACGCATCATACGCACACTGTTAACGACAGTACGGAAATACTCTGTGTGTTGTGTATCGTCCCATATTCTGGCTCATCTCGCCGGCTCCCGAATGTTTTCGGGCGAAATGGCGTCGTCGAGCGGTCGGGCGAAAGTCGAAATTCGTAGTATGTGGACGCCGCTTTGGAAGGGCGGCCGTCGCGTAAGCTACGGGCCACGTGCACCTCGACAACTTGCGCTTAGTTCTTCACGAACTGTGTGGGAGGTTAGTCCGCTACATGAATATAATGCTCTTTCAATGTCATGCACTATGAGAGTTCGCCGCGAAAAAGCGTTTTTCGCTTACGCCCAGTGTTGCGTGTGTAAGTGAGGTTGCGCCACGTGATTTTGACAGTCAATTCGTTGAGAAAAGCCGGTCGTTTGTTTTTTAACAACAGACTGTGTGATGTGCTGGGCCTAACGCGACGGGGAAAGTGTTCTTAATTAGGTACTGATAAGAGTTTGCGTGAATGAAATATTTTGGGTGATGTTGTAAGATCAAAGGAGCTACAACAAGGATGTTCATAAAATATAATTTGGCGCAATTTCCGCTCGCTATGGAGTGTTTTCGGTAAGTAGCTAATGAGATTTTTGATTGAATTAATTTGAATGTAATGTTTTCATTTTATGATTATTGTGGGCTGTTTATTTAGTTTAGCCTAGTAGCAATGACCGACCGGGGTTTTGTGAAGATTAATGGCCCATCCCTTATTTAAATTACCTAGTCTGGTTCCTTTATCCGTTAATATCCTTTCTGTCAAATTCTAGAAACGCCCATTTATTTACATGCCTGAAATGTAATGCTGAATATTCATCGTTGCTTTTTTATTAATTTTCCACGAATTACTAAACGTTTTAACTATTTTTCGATATAACAAAATTATTGATGTCATTGAACTCGCCCATTAATTACGTATTGATTATATAGGTTGATGCCATTTTATTATTCGATTGTTTTGTTGAATAATTTAAATTCGTAGGATACGTAAAGGGTATCCTGTGACATTTATAATCATTGTTTATGGATAGCATCGTTTCTGCGCATGCTCGTTGCTATGTCAACAAACTATGTGGGTATGTAATCTATGTACGTTGGGTGTGTGAATTTTAATGGATCGCCGGGACTGTGCCTGATGGGTTATTTATAGATATTAATACAAAAGTTTTGCAAACTATTCCAGCTACGAATTTTGGGATTTCACTGGGTGCTTACAAAAAGGGTCGACTTCTATCCCATGTATGGAAATTATACATATTGCTTTGTTTCGTACATGACTATTGTAAACTTATATAAGTTTAATTAAAATTGTTAAGCATGTGACCCTGATTTTTTCTATAGCTACAGTCTCAACTTATTATATCATGTTCGATTTTGGATTTCACTGGAATTATAATATTTGAATAACACTTGTAAGCTTTTTTCTATACTCAACAAGAGCAAAGACAAAGGAAGGCTAGATATTTTGGTAGATAATACTAGTATTTCTTAGGTACTTTATTCATTAGCATCATAACGTTATTTAATGTTATTTTTAGGTAGTTAGCACTAGGTATCAATAAAATATAACCACAGTGGATATTGACTGCTTGAATCATTATTATCGTTAAATTTAGTACTTGGAGGTCAAAGATTGAAATTCTTATTCAGATTTTATATTTGCTCATGGGATAGGTAACTAAATTATTTTATATTACTTTATTAGGTTCTCTGATTTTGTTTAATGCAAAAATTTGTTTTTTTTTTGTTTAATGTTCCTTTCTAATCGATAATATTATCGATATCGATTTTCAAATCTAATTGTCAAAATGTTGAATTAAAAACAATGCTTTTAAAACGATACATACTAGGTACTATAACATATTCTTTTACGACTTAATTTATACGTTTATAATTAAACCTATCTGATAGTACATGCTGTGATTTATTCGTTTGTCATAACAATGATTTATGCATCATTTTGATTGATACGAAATAGATATGAAGAATACACGATAATAGGGATCCGTTATTTGAATTTAAAAATAGAATTCATTGTCTCTATTGACTCTATTTATTCTTAGCTCATATTTTTTCCGAGTATGTTTAGTATAAGAATGTTTATAGATAAGATTTAGGTAGATATGTTTATACATTTACTAAAATAAATGTACTAAATAATTACATTTGACAAGCAAGCTAACAATTCATACTTAACGGTGTTTACAGTAAATCATATTTTATCGTGTAATATGACGTGTATTTTAATTTAAATAATAATTCAAATAAATTAGTTGAAAGCTACATAAATCGCCACAGAGTGAGAAACTGGTGTTATCACGACATAATCGATTATTTTAATTTATTTAAAGTTTACTAATGGCGCCACACTCATTTAAATATCACAAGTTCCAAATTCGAATTTATAACAACGATTGATTCTGGCTATACAAATAAAACATAACGAAATTGCTATGTATTATACGTAGGCTCGATTGCCGGTCCGATCGTGCTATCTTTTTTTAGACGCGTGCGCTATTACTACTTAAAAAAGTTCGTCTTCCAATTTATTTGAGATATGTAGCGCGATGCTACAATACTAATATTATAAATAAAAAAATTAACTGTGGCACTCGGGGACTGCCGCGGTAAAGCTATTGCATAGCATTATACTTTTCATCCCATCTATTCGAAAAGGACGACTTGGTTCGCCTTTAAGTGCACCCAAAGGTGGTGTAGGTTTTTTTCGTTACGGAATTTCTTGATTCGGTCGCCGCGCTCAAAGCCCGTGTTAAATCTCTTACTCTCTTTTAATACTAATTTAATACCAAATCAATGATTCGGTATCTAATACCACAGAATAAGAGTCAGATCATGTTATTTAAGTGTCAGGATGGTTATTCTATTTGAATTATAATAGTTTATTATTTATATATCAGGTAGGTATATCCCTAAAATATATCTCGGAGCATAGGGTAAAGGTTTAGATCAATAAAATCATCATTTAGGCCAAGCTTCATAACACATTTATTCAATAGTTGTTTCTATGGCCTTGATTAGGAATTTACCTACTCTCAAATCTACTACCGGTTCGGATGGCCGACCATACTGAGAAGATACCGGTAAGAAACTCAGTACTATGATCTTATATATGGCCACTACACATATTCTATCAAAATCATGTACTATTTCATCATAAATACATAGAACACACATTATTTCAAAATGATCATTAGTCATTACAATTTAGATTATCAAATATACTTATCTGTATCATTATAACCAAGCAGCAACGAGGTTCACTTGATCTCCAATAAAGACATAATTATATCTATGTAGGTACTTAATACTTCTTCTTGTAGACTGTCGTGAACAATACCAAGTCCAACTCGCAACCGAATAGAACAGAGACTGAGCCGATATTCAAATGTTAGTCCCTTTTATAAGGTTATATCAACCATCTTGTTATTAACTACCCCCATTTTATTCTCATATTTTTATAGTGTTGGCTAAACCAGAGATAATATAGTTTATAGGTTGGTAGTATCCACAGATAAAGTAATAAATACAGACACTAAATCATAACATAGATTCCTCAATATCAAAATATCTGACACCCGCGATAAAAGCTATACAATAGCTTAAAATTTGTTTGTTCGTGTATCCTTCTTTCACCCTGAAACGGAGCAATACATAGATGTAAATTATCTATCATAACATAGGCTTCTTTTAAACCTGGGTACGCGACTGATTTCACGGGATGGAATGAAGTAATACCATATTTTTGTTTTAATGACGAATGGGTCGACTAATTTACTTGAAATAGTACTTCCACTAATTCTGTTACACATAACCTACGGCAAATTTTAAACCGCAACGTTATGTCATCATCTCTATTATAATTCGGTCATATTTCATTGCTTTTGTGTGATTTTATAACACAAAAGTGATAACGAATCTAGTTCCGATAGTAATCAGGGCTGTCACCTGTTATGTTTCTCACGCCTACAATTTATTCGCGTATCATTACAAAGGAGTACAAAAATAATGAAGCGTTTTATTTTCTTTTGTAACTTAGCGAGGCAGCGCTTTTGTCCAACGTTGAAAAAGGAGGCCTATGTGTTTGACCTAAATCTTGTGGAAAATGTTGTATTCTATTTTATGACTAATTTTAACTATGTAGTTTAATAAAAAATCCCTTGGATAAGCTTGTGTTTGACCCTAATCTCACCATGGTAAGTGATGAAGTGGAATTTTCATTCTAAGAGCTTTCTACCACGTGACTATTTGTAAAAAAAAACACAATGAATGAGCTGTTCTCCGCGTTCCCGCGGGATCCTATCTTGCCGTAATAAAAATATAGCCTATGCTACTCAGAGATAATGTAGCATTCTCGAGGTGAAAGAATTTTTGAAATCGGTCCAGTAGTTTTTGAGTTTATTCGTTACAAACATACAAAAATACAAATCTTTCCTCTTTATAATATTAGTGCAGATATTAGAGATAGGTACATACTACATATACTTATGTTTTAGTAATTGAGGTGCATGAAGTTATTTTAATTTAAAACTATTAATTTCAAGGAATGTAGAGTTAAAGTGGAGTATAAAGAATGTAAAGTTTCATACCATTATTTCAACAGATACTTTTCCTATTAAACAAACCAATATTAACAAAAAAAATATATTATAAAACGCATTTTTAATTCTTTTTTTATACAAGTAACAGCCTTTAAATGTAATATTAAATGAGTTGACTTAACTGTGGGCTATAACAATTTCTCTAGAAACTGCTAAAACTGTGAAAATCTAAATGGATTGAAGCAGGGTTCTATAAAATCTATCCAACTAAAACATTTAATGTAAAGCACTTACTTTAAAAACAACTGTGAGACTAGGAAACCTTGCCAAGACTCACAACCTCATAATGCTGTTAAAAAGTTATCAGATCTGATGTAGAGCCAAGCCCTTTAACTCAGCAAACCCTACGTCTTGTCAAAAAGTATGGTGGCCATTTTGCCGTGCACAAACAATCCCATGGACTTGTCACTGATCTTTGATATTGTGTCTTGCAATAGTTCCATGAAACGGCTAAGCCATACTTTCAGATAAATGTGAATCCATGTCATTAATGTAAATAATGATTTGCACATTAGTAGGGTAATTTGTAGTAATCGAAAGGCTGGCTACCACCCTCAAGTTTTAAATCTCCAATCTCCAAGCACTTGTTGGTGCGTTCCGCATTGTAAAAAGGTCAACACATTGGAATTCCCCCTGGTTTTGCTAATATCTATATAATAGGCAACGGTAGTCACTTACCATCAGGTGATCCACCTGCTTGCTTGTCAGACTTGTGGTATGTACACAAGGCATAACTTTAACTATCTTTTCTTATATCAGAAGGTTGACAAGTAAGCAAGATGTTTAAAACATTAGCAAAACCAAAAAAAAATATACAATACATACAATACATACTAGTATCTCACTAGTGTTTTAGTACTTCGTAGCCTAGCTTCCACCCTCAATTTGAACATTTTCTGGTGTAATCCGGCAGCTGCAATTGAGATCCAGTTCCCTTCTAGGCTTTGTGTGGTTACTATGCTTGGCGTACGAACTTTGGACTTGAACGTTAAACAAACGTTAAAAAAACCTTCGGCAGGTTATACCATTTTTAGGGTTCCGTACCCAAAGGGTAAAAACGGGACCCTATTACTAAGACTTCGCTGTCTGTCCGTCTGTCCGTCCGACTGTCTGTTACCAGGTTGTATCTCAAGAACCGCGATAGCTAGACAGTTGAAATTTTCACAAATTATGTATTTCTGTTGCCACTATAACAACAAATACTAAAAACAAAATAAAATAAATATTTAAGGGGGGCTCCCATACAAAAAACGCTATTTTTTGCCCTTTTTTGCTCGATATCATCACCAGGCTGTATCTCAAGAACCGCCATAGCTAGTTGAAATTTTCACAAATTATGTATTTCTGTTGCCGCTATAACAACAAATATTAAAAATAAAATAAAATAAATATTTAATCCCATACAACAAACGCAATTTTTTTGCACTTGAAATATTCACAAAATACTTAGTTGTATTTTTATTTTGATAATAAATAATAAAATGAAATAAAATAAATATTTAAGGGGGGCTCCCATACAACAAACGTGATTTTTTTACCTTTTTTACGGAACCCTTCGTGCGCGAGTCCGACTCGCACTTGGCCGGTTTTTTAAATAATATTGAGCTCTCAAAGTACATCAGATCAAATTTTAATCATATCCTTCAGTTAAGATTTATTGTAATAAAACAAAAAAACTAGGTGGCAAACAAGCTTACGGCCCACCTGATGGTAAGCGGTTACCGTAGCCTATGGACGCTTGTGACACCAGAGGCGTCACGAGTGCGTTGCCGACCTTGCATAAACCTTCTTACTCCTCTTACATAAACCTATCGCCTATAGGATTTTCTCTCGATCTCGGTAGCTAAAAATTAGAAATATTCGTTACTTTTGAAATCACATCTAGAATTTACAGGATTTTCCGTACTTTCCGTAAATATACTACGCTAACGTAATTACCCAAAGCATGAAATATAGCAACAGTTTACACTTTAGGCGTCCAATACTGCGGTTATTAAATTAACATGTATGTCTAATCGGTCGTATTAAAGCGTGTAATGTGTTTCTAACTTCCCAGTACAATGATGCAACGAAACAGCTGTTATAGGAACCTACCTACATGTATATGTGTATGATTTAATTGAAATGCAACAAGTATGGGTATGCAAAAACCGTAGTGTTAGCTAACTGGCTCAAAACTTGGAGATCCATCTAAAAATTCTAGTACTTTTGACGTTAGTAATATTTACTTTACCATATTGTAAGGTGGACCCACGACCTGGTGAGGGTCGCGGGAAACCGTTGGATGCGAGCGGCTTCAGATCGGTTGTTGTGGAAAACTTTGGGGGAGGCCTATGTCCAGCAGTGGACGTCTTTCGGCTGAGATGATGATGATTATTTTAAGGCGATGATAGCCCATTAAGATATATATATGTTTCTAATGGATAAACCATAGATAAACATAAAAATAGTTAGTTTTAAGGCGATGATAGCTCAGTGGTAGTGACGTCGGATACCGCGGCGAAGGTCGTGGGTTCGAATCCTACAATGGGCTTGAGCTTTCGGTGAAGGAAAACATCGTGAGGAAACCATAGCACGGTGTTAGGGTACTTTGTTGTACCCGAAGAAAAAAAAATAAAAAAAGGAAAATTCAACAGTTGTCGTTGGCAACCCCATATTTTTATGAACTTAAAAATGCTACCGACTCGTGTGCTATTTTGCATTGTACTTCGAGCTCACACCTTGTAATTAATACTTCTTGAGTATTATTCAATTTAGATTGGGTCCGTGGGGGTCTGAAGCTCGTCGTTTCGCAAATATTTTATGTAAAAAATTAATCCAGGACTCGGGTGACCGGCGGGCGGGGAGCTTTTTCCGCCAACGCATCAGCTTGGCCATCCAAAGAGGAAACGCTGCCAGCCTTCTGGGAACCTTGCCGATCGGCTGCAGCGGCAGCCTCGAAAAAGTTTTTTATATATTATAGTTGTACATTTGTTTGTATATTTTGTACATTTGTTGTAAATAACATAGATATAGGTATAGTCGAAGGTAAATAAAGTTATTGTATTAATCCTAAAATAATAAAATAATTCATTTATGGTTTTTCGGAGCGTATACAAATATGGAGGTGGGTGTGTGCAGTTTAAATTTTTTTATGATTGGAAATAATGATTATGTATTTTATATTTTATATTACAGCAATTTTAGCAGTTTTATAATTAAGAGACCTTAGGCCGTAGGTTAAATAATAGTAGTTCTTACAATACCACAATTGATAAACTGAGCAAGTGGCTCGTTGAAGCCAAGTCTACCTACTCAATTAAGTACTGTTTGCGGTAGGAGTAATTGCGGAAAATTATTAACTTTCATCGATCCAGTTGAATAATGTTCACGGGATTCATTGCTTGGGGGGTTTTTTTGAGGTTGCTGGTATTTTGATCCTGTTTTACGTAATTTCCTTCAGTCTAGTCTGGATACATTCTAGAATCTGGATTCTTATATAAATACCTCTACAAGATGCTCAGCTCGGAAACTAAAGTACTTGTGCAAATAAAAAAGAGGAAAATGTAGGATATTTAATTATAAAACTAGATTTTTAAATACTAAATAAAATGTCGTACATATTTTCACAGGTAAATGAGCTTTAAATGCCTTGGCCAGATGATACAATGCAGCACAATGTCTATAAGTT
This sequence comes from Ochropacha duplaris, assembly GCA_951361185.1. Lineage (NCBI taxonomy): Eukaryota > Metazoa > Arthropoda > Insecta > Lepidoptera > Drepanidae > Ochropacha > Ochropacha duplaris. The sequence continues at coordinate 8,487,002 of OX592702.1, read as the reverse complement.
ATGTATGATGCACGTCAAGTAACAACTTACGCATATAACAATCAGCGCATAGCCAGACGTTGACATTTGCATTAGTTTAGCATGCACACTTATAGAGATGTAACTGAATGACGGTTTGAACCGTTCCTCGGTCTTCAGACATTATTTCACATTTAAAATCTATTGAATATGCGTTAAGCTGTATTGAAATTCTTAGATATCAGCCATATTTTTCGAAAAATTTCGGAAATTAAATTGATGCCCAAGACGCGAAAATTGGTCTACTGATCCGTTGAGGAAAATAGATGAACATGTCCAACGGTGTCTAAAAGATTGTCTTATGTTATGATATTGGTCTGAAATAAAATTTTCCCAGAAGAAGATAATAATTATAATATATATTGCTAAAGCTTAGGCGGAGATGGTGGGTGACTTTTGAAAGTGTGGGCGATCGATGAAACATTGGTTTATTCCAGTCTTGTCTTCTTAATATTGGATCTCTTAGATAGCTATTTTACAGATAGAAGATATATTATTATTCCTTTTTTGTAAATTCAAATAAGTAGCTTGTCTAGTTACTTAAAACCTTTATATGTATAAACATTTTTGCCATAATGAGTATCATTATCATATTTATCAGCTCTAATTTATTTTGTTTTGTCCACCATTGTTGCAGTGACATCAGCAATTTGTACCCTTTAACAAATGAGTCGTGCAGATACGAGAATGAAATTTTCTAGTAACTTATTTCATAGTTTCCTATCATACATCTCTAAACAGAGACTTGGTTACCTCATGTATAATTTGTATCACAATCGTTTTAAAAAAATCTCTTTTTAGTGCTGCTTGTTTTATTTATCATGTCTTATTTCTTGTTGTTAATATAAGCGCAGTTAATGGTGCGTGTATATGAAATGTGGCGACAAACGTGCATTTGGAAGTAGTTCAAGAAACCACTGCACTGCTTCAAAATAAATGTGCATAACTTATATTGTCATCTTTGTGTGAATTGACTACGTGACCTGCGCGCATGAGGTGTTCAACGCAATATATTGGGACAAAAATGATTTTTGTTGAATATGTGACTCGTATTAGAATAGACGAGTAAACAGAAAACTTGTTCATTTATTTCAAAATAATTAAATATAATATACCTTCACCCATAATCCGAGTAAAATACTTTCTTTCTCAAACCTAGTGACTCAAGAATATAGACCTGCATAGTTATACAATTCACCACCATTTTACACTAAGTATTAATTGAAGTAGACGAAATTTCGAAGAAATCCAAATGCAGACAGAACATTAGCTCGCTAATTGATAAGACGGTTTTTATAGTGCTTCTAACAAGCCATGACAATCTCAATCCTGTTGCTAGCGCCAAGTGCTTAACAAAAGCCAAGTTAATAAACTAAAGTGACAGACTAATTCATTGCATTTGTAAGCTAGTATAGTTCAGGCGTAAGTCAGTGATGAGCTAAAGCTTCTATTTTTGAATAGTATGACTATAACGTTTTAGTCATTACAGCTGTCATGGTTTATTTACCTTCTAGATTATTTATAATTTGGTTATCAATGTAATGATGATCCGCAACGATTTTTTAAGTCCAATCATATTTTAGGTCTCAAATTCAAATAAATATTATATTGTTCTGACGTGCTCAAAATCATATCATATTTTTATTATTTTCCAGAATACAAATGATTTGAGGTAATTTGATAGAAGCGTTCAAGTAATGAAGCTCGTGTGTCGCACTCTATTTTCCAAGCGTCTCGTCTTAAGAATTCAAATTTATCGTACGTTGGGCTCTGGTCGGATGAGTCAGACGGTTTACTGGCACGTGACATGAATCCCTTTATCTCTCGGATAAGTTTTCAAGAATTTGAAGAACGTTTCTCGTAGTATTGTAAACTAAAAGACTCGGAAGTTTTTAAGCGTTTTATGATAAATGGGGTAAGGTTAAACGACCGTTCCTTAATTTACTTCGTTATATTCAGATTGGAATACTGATAATAATTTTGAATAACAGTACTGAAATTAGCGGTTATTATGTGTTTATACCAGAGCTTTTCACATGGCTAGTACCAACATGACAACATAATGAAATATTGTTCAGTTTATACATTCAAAAATTTGATAACTTAATTAGATAGAATTTTAATAACAAAGTTATAGGCGAGATTTTCAAAACCTGTTAACACTTTCACTAATTTATGTAGATATAAAATGTTTGATACAAAAACCATGTCTCTAGATGTAATATTTATGACAAAATAATGAATGCAAGATCTTTTACACTAGCAAGTTCAAAATTCAATTTCCCCAGCAATGATACGACAGTGAACGTGAAAACGGAAACGTTTGACGTAAAACTTATTAGAGCACACAAACTGGCAGCAAATTGTTCGTTACCCTTGATTACACACAATCTGAAGTCGCACTCAGATATTCATAGCGAGTAATATTCATCCCTTAGTAATTCTATTGAGTTAATTTAAATTCCGTGCACCCGGGAGACGCATAAAGTTATAACAAGCTAAGTTAACGATGTGGAACGGTGCTTTAACAAACGACGCATCGTGTCAAGATTCTTGCCTCCTTGAGATGGGTCGCTTAACCCTTGACAGATAATATGATCTTGATATGTTAACGAGCAATCTTTCTTATTAAGAAATGCTGAAGAAGACCGTGTGTCTGCTAATACAATCATTAATTATGCGAACACGCGCTAGTTATCTTGATCGATTTATCTGTAGATAATTCTAAATAGGGGGCTAAGGAGTAGTAGGTTATTATAATCTACAAGCTAAAGACGTTAGTAATGAAGAAGATTACTAACTACTAGCAGCTTTATAAAGAGCTTAAGTTTATTTTATCGTGCATTCATAGACAAGTATATTATTTTAAATTGATACAACTATAGTCATTAACGAAATAAAAACGGATTTATATAGGTAGGTATGTTTTCAATTACCAAATTGTTTTTGAGGCAGTTATTTCAGTTTTTAAATTACTGTCGAATAACATCGACGTAGCATTAGAAGTTATGGAGATACTGAATATTTGGCTAGTAGAAAATTTTATTGAGTAAAATTTTCCATCGTATTTGACCTAATTCGAAGATGGAAATAGCTTTAATTAAGTAGAGAGTGGCTAGTCTCATATTATCCCCTCCAGTTTCATTCATATCTTTTATGACAGACGTAATATGACTATCCGGATACGTCAAACACTAAAATTACTACAAATATTTCGTAATAAGAGATATACATCAAAGATGAAAGATGCTGTAAGTTCAAAATTAAACTCAATAGATTTATCAAAAGCTACGGACGCTGAGGAAATGGCGCTAGTTTAGTCTGTTTGCTCAGATGGAATAAGTTATCGTCATAACTGTGACCGGATTTAAATAAATAAACTTGTTGGTTACTACAGGAAGGTTTCTATATAATTTAGCTGTAGCAGCTATTAAAACGTTGCTGGATTATGGGGTATCATGATGTTTATCTTCGCAATCATTAGTCACAATTTCTTGAGTCTCTAACCGCCTCTGCAAATTGCCAGATTTATTTGAAAATGTTTCATCGTTTTTACCATCAAACATTTGCCACAACCGAACAAACACACTGTGCAAAATAGTTTTATTGCTGGCTATCAAAATAACGACCGCGTAGAGACGTGTGACGCGAACGAATAGTTTGATGACTTTTTAATTACTGAAACGGGATCGGTGACCTGGGAAAATCAGAGTTGTTTTTCACTAACACACCATTTACATTTGCTAAAATATTACCACGCCAACAACATCACATAGCTCGTCTTTAAACAATAATATTTCACAAACTTGCGTAGGCAGACTTCATTATAATTTCATTACATACAAGAAACTCTGAATTATTTAACGTTGAACCTAAATTTATCAATGGTGATGATAGTCATTAAAAAATATAAAATTGCGAAAAAATATATTAATTGTAAAAATAATTCACGTGCTTTTACTTTTAATTGTCACTTTTCACAACACTTTCAGTTTTCAGGTTACCAAGGGCCAATCTCCATTTTGACAGGCGATCCAAAACGCCAAAAACAGTTTACGTTACCTCTCATCTATTTGTACACAAAAAATCTGAAACGAAACAAAACAATTAAACGATACTTAGATTAATACACCGAATTATTAATTATTAGCCACTGATCCCCTAGTGCGCGGGGTTTAGGTACAGCTTGGCGGGATTTTCACGGATGGATGAGATCTAAAATTGGGATTTATTGTTACGAGTTTCAAATATTGTTGTACTTACTAGACAATATACTTACATACCTACTGTGAAAATATTATCCTTTGATGCATACAGTATTATTAAAATTTGTAGCGTGCTGTTGAAGTAACTTTTCTTATCATATTGTGATAGGTAATCTTCTATGATTTGTATTGTTTGATATAGAGTTGTAAGATATGCGCACAGACAAAATAATTTTGTTTTTCTTACCTTTTAAGTGCAAGATTTTCATTGAAATAATTTAAATATACAACATATAATTTGAATAGTACTAAACCTATGGCTATAATAATAATAATAATAATAAAACTCTTTATTGTAAAACACCACAGAGACATAAAAAACAAGTACAGAACAACTTATAACTTAACAAATATGTGTTACAAAGGGCGGTTTTATCGCTCAGAGCGATCTCTTCCAGACAACCATGCACGGAGAGGAGTAACGAAAAGTAATATGGACGGCGGCTATATTTGCCATTTAACAGGTTTTTTCAAACTTTTCGTATTTGTAATTATTTTAGCTTTGATACGAGCAAATATATTCATTATGAAAAATAATACTTCACAGGTTTCCTTATTGCTGGGAGAATGAACAATACTCAATTATCGCGAAATATACTCACTCACCCACTCAAAACTAACAAGATCACATCAATATTGCTTCGATGTTAACATACAAAGTGCACCTCTGTTCCGTATGCGTGAAGTTGCTAATAAGGCGCCGTAATAAAGCAAACTGGATTCTCGAGTTTGTTTCAATATCGTTCACGCGTGCTTGTCTTATAATTAGCATGTTTTAGGGAAAGTGTTCTAATAGATAAGAAAATTTATGGACACAGGTGAAATTTTATATTTTAATGACGCCCTAATACGATATCGAATAACTCCATAGTTATTCGAGAATCTATAGGTATCTGAAGATAAGGTTAATGTTGTTGTTGTAACAATAAATTTGTACAAATCAAAAATAGTTAAATAATTTGAAAACAAATAATATGCATGGTTAGAATATTATTAGAAAGTTTACTAAATCAGACTTTAAAATGAATTGTTATTTAACTAACAAACTCAACTTAAATAATAAACTTTAAGCTTCAAGTTAACGAAATCAGTTACGAAAGCGAGGGACGATGTGTTACGAAAACCACAACAGGGGAAAATGTTACGAGTTCAACTTGGTTTTATGTTGAAAATTGTGCAGCTAATTACGCGGTAGCGAGCGCTCGGCTCAGAAATTCTGTTAGTTTATATTATTTCGTTTGTTCGCTGCAATTTATGTTCTTTCTTAAATCTGCCCGCAAATTTTACAGGAGTGAAATAATTGAGAAACAATTTTGAGTGCTGAATTCGTTTTGTTTCTTCATTTAACACAGGAATTGTGATGATTGAATATTACAGGGGTTCAGATAGTATTACATAGCTATTTCAAAACATGAAATCATTATTCTATATTTCGTTTTGTTGAAACATATATAGAGTTTGAAAATGATCTTCTATTTCACTAATGGACTGATTTTTAGCATGAGAAATGACAGGCATTTTGTAAAATAACTCATTTTGATTCATTGTTTGACATCAACAAAATGTCAAGTGACGTCACACAGCATCTGCGTCTGTTCACAGAATGTTAATGTTTATAAACATTTAAAATTATTATTTATTTATAGCTAGAGCTTAATGTCTTCTTGACTTTCGTTCGCAATTAATCTTGTAATTGTGAGTCATATGCTGAACAGCATTTAAGTAGTTGGCAGCACTTACTGACTATAAATCATATAATTAGGATCTCGAAACCCTAAAATTTGTGTTTGTTTAAAGTTCATTCTCAACACTCATGACAGATTTGACAATACAAATGTTTAGTAAATTATACCTATTTATTTCTTATCTGTTTTATTATTTAGGGAATAATTATCAAAATCTAAATGAGGTAAGGGAGTATTTTCTGACAGAAAAGTCACTATTGTTATATTTTACTGTCACATCTTTCCATCATTAAACTAAATGTAGTGGTTACTATTGCTATTTATATTTGGTAACCTGTATGGTAAAATGTTGATAATGTTGCAAGTGATGTTGATATTTTAACTTCACTACTTGGAGTTATTTAACTGTTACGTCTTGTATTTGTTTTGAACTACATTTTAATCATTATCACTATGGCATAACCAGTTTTACCAGAACAGAATAGAATGGAAAAGCAACAAAATAGTTACTGTAGAGGATACTTAAATTCTAAACTGCTATTAAAGTTTTAAAACACAGTTCAGTATAGAAAGACACCGTCCAAATAACTGTCCAGTGACAACGTGACCAGAATATAGAATTAGTTTTTTCGATATAAGTGGATGTACTAACTACACCGACTTTCCTTTAAAAAATGGTTCCAGAATTCGTTTCGTAACCCAAAGACCTTATATTTACAGATCTTGGCAATATTTTACTGTAAATAATCGTTTTAGTGGTTTCATTACAAATTCAAATTAGTTTCCCAAGCTGATGACTGTTCGGATGACAAGACAAATCGTTTGTCTGTCGACGGGCTGATGCTTAATGAAATTTCGCTAACCATTTTAATACTGGACATGTCTTGAATTACATCTTTGTTATTCTGGGCGCGAATAGTTTACAATACAGGTAAACTATGAATGGCTCTATTTATAATTGGGTAAGGATGTTTCCTGAAAGCGAAATTGTTTTAGCACGATCATCTGCTTTGTGTTTTCGCGAAGCATTGTATACAAAATGGGCTATGGAAATAATTTTGTGTTGCAATGCTGCATAATAATTCCGCCTTTTGAATGAAAACTAGAGCACACAGTGCTTTTCAAAATAACGAGACCGCAGTCTAGACTTAATTTACATGAATAGCAAAATAGCGGCCGTTCTTTGTCTTTTAAGTTGCAATTAATTATTCCACTGTATGCAAATACGTTTACAGACGCGTCAGACTCGGACCTTCCAGCCTTTTTGCGGGTGACTACGAGCAAGGAAAGTACATACCGGCTAAAACCTTAATATTTTATGCAAAAAGGAACTAGTAAATAAAACATGAGAAAGTGTAGTCGAGAGAAAACTTTTTAAAATGAGAAAATGAGATACTTTTGAAAACAATTGTGCTGCAAATTAGATTCGGTTCAACGACTCTATTGATCCGTGCCACTGACATAATGTGAAGGCCAGTGACTCGTCCGATAACTTTCCGATACAGACCAACAAATTACGTATGACTCTAATTATTTAACTAGTGATATCATTGTGAATAATTGCAGGAAACTGTACAGCTGACTTCGATTAGCGACGAAGTTATAACTACATATGTCACCCGGATAAACCTATTAAGCTTTCAAATTATAATATCGATTAATGTATTATTCAGGTGATAGGATTATTATCATCGATACATCATGCGTGTAAACTGTTACTTTAGTTTAAATGTCAAAGAGTTATGTTAATTTAGATATAATACATATAATAAGTGTTTGTTAAGACCACCCAATGATTTTTTCGGAGAATAGGACCAAGATTAATAAAACAACAGACTTAAGTGCGAGTGAACTGTGTCATTAGGATTTCAACGATCTATTTTTGTTTCACTTCCTCGCAGTCGATGTTGTTATTTTTGGATGATCGTGAGTTAGTCGGTAGATAACCGTGGATCAAAGTTTATTGATCGCTCAAGATGGGAATGTTTGTACAGAAATAAATTGTAAAACCAGATGATACACCATTAAACCAGATACCATAAATGAACAAAATAAAATCACACTTAAATTTAAACTGCAAAAAGTCTAAATTCGTTTCCGTAGGCTATGTTCATACGGTGTGTATTGACTCTGTTTATGTCATCACAACATTAACACCTAACTTTAATGGCCCGATTTTCCATTTGCCTCTAAATGAGAATGTTTAGCAAACTTAAGAGTCAGCGTTACATTATTTATATTGATTTAGATACAGTAAATTTTATGCTTCTTATCTGAGATTTATGTTTATTGCAAGCAATTTACTTAAATTATAATAATCACTTCAGTTTCGAACAACATGAGTGGTCAGGCAAAAGACCGACATATAGAATAAAAAAATTCCAGCGAAGGCTAAGCGTGAAGTATCGAAATTCTTTTCTTAGCAATTGTACCAAGCTGGCTAACTGCCAACAGGTTTCTTTCTCTCGACTGACTTGAATTTATTTATTGGGGTTAGTTTAGTGACATACAAAATGGTTCAGTAGTTTGTTCTACTGCATTACTCGAACGGCCACCTATATTATCGTGTCCATTTAAGGCCTTTGGATCTTGAAGTATCTGTTAATGTCATCCATCAAGCACTTGACAGGGTTAGCCTTATCTGTCTCCCGTATCCTTTTACGAAGTATGTGGTATCGAGTCATAATGCAAGTCTTGTTTTATGACTTCAAGTTATGACTGTCTACTTGGAATGATAATGGTAAAATGGTAAAGGCCACGTTTTTCCTTTTTTTATTTGTAAAATATTAAAAGAAATAAATAAAGAATAGTCTTTATTTCGTAATGGGTTATTTCAAATATGTTGATGTACTGTTTAATCATTAATGATTTAACGAACTTACTTGTGCTTATGTGAAGTTCTATCATAATTGTTCGAAGCCTTCGTCCGGCTTCGTTCGAGGACGGAGCCAAAGTACCCATAATAAAATTATGATGCCGCTTCTGATACAGTTATCTGAATAATCGTCGCTTCTTCAGTTTGATTGAAACATGTTGGAGATAAATGACACATTGACTTAACAATACACTTTAAACTCTGTTCTAATACCCATTAAGTGTAGAATAACATAATATTGAAGTATGACGATTTTATTGCATATAATATTTTAACGTAGATGTTGCTATAATTGTTTCTGTGAATTTATAACACAGTTCTTAAAACTTTGCAATCCAATCCACAACGACTTTATGAGTATTACTCGTAGTAGAAAAATAGTAATAAAATTATTATTATATCGGAATTTGTAAAACGTTTCAAAGAAATATAACCAAGATAGTCAGATTATAAAATATTCAAAGAACCTTGCTGAGATTCCCATCGGTTCTTTTTAATTAAAGGCTGATTTCCAAACCTGTCGTAACTTCAGTTTACCTACATAAGTGGTATCCTAGGGCCTCAATCCAATACTTGGTTAGTTTTGTATTTATTACAAGCAATCTGAAAAATTGGATTCATGCGTGCAAAACCGCTTTAAATAGGTTCAAAGCTATAATTTTACCGTTTCTATGGCCTATCATCATCCCCTATTGCATAAATTATCTTTCGTGACTACTTGAAGCTATCGAGTATTATAGACATCAGCAATTTTCTTTAGACATTTTTCCTCACGTCGATCCCTCCGCACATTTTCATTATTCCGTACTTAGTCCATAAAACCCGCACAAAGGCTTTGTTCGAGGCATCTCTGCAAGCGTTATAACTGAAGCTTCTTCACCCTAATTTACATGAATAGTGTACGTACCGGGATTGTTTTATGTCCAATTAATTATTTTCATTTACCTAAATAAATTCTCAAATACCGTTGAGGGTATAAATTTTCAGTGCTCCTAGAGAACGTTTCACAATTTACAACTCTACCACCGTTTAAATCCTTTGAGACGTGTAATTTCACGCAAATACCATTTTGTTTTCTTTCATTGCCATTTATATTCACATTGTAGTTCATGGAATCAGATTTTATCTCAAACTCATTATATTTTCAATTTCGTTGTCAATCCCACATTTTATTGTGTTCATCGTTTTTTAATGTTCTCATGACGACAGCATTATATTTTTTCAAGAAATCATTTTGTGTTTTGCTCGCGTCTTCATTATTTATCACTCAAATCTCAGGATGAGAGTTTGTATCGAGCAAAATCTACATTTAATGAATCTCCTCTTTCCTTACCTTAATTTACATGAAAAGTGTTAGTGCCTGAACTGTTTTCTTGGAGGAGCTTTTAATATTCCACTTTATTTAAGTAAGCTGAAAGTAGACTCTAAGTAATGCTCTCTTTTAAAACAGTTTCATAAAATCCACCAGAGATTAGATGAGCTGCTTATTATTATTAACTTTTATATTACAAACAGTTTTGTTTCAAGCTTCAAATATTGCGATAGAAATAGACGGGACTAAAAAAACCAGACGTTTGTAAAAAGCCAATTGAGTCAAGTATGATCAATTTTATCCTTTTTTTTTTTTTTTTTAATATTCGATTGGCTTGTGTTTGAACACAATCTCACCATGGTAAGTGATGATGTGGCCGAAGATGGTAAGCACACCTACTTTTACTATAGCAAAGCAGAAAATGGAATCCATTGAACATTCTATTTTGCTATTTTAGAAACAGTTTCAAAGATGAGTAATCATCGTATATGAGCAGAATTGCATTTACTAGCAATGGAATTGACATAAATTATTCAAAACATCGATCGCGGTTCGATAAACCCAGGCTTCGTGAATGGGGAAACATTATGGGTTATTCAGGAACACTTTGGCTTTAAATAGCCCTGAAAGCCTTAGTGGATTTATTTATTTATGGTTGGTTTGATGCACTCTGCTGGACATATTTGTACCATTTTGAAATAATGACATACTTACTAAAAATGTATTTCTCCTAAATGGTTGTAATAATTTTAAGCATTATTCGAATGATTTCGATTATTATTCGATTGAATTTATAATAAGAAAGAATTGCTCTGAATTTAAGTTTTCGTAAAAAAGTTAATTGACAGTGATCAAGTTACTTGTTAAGTATAAATCATAATAAATAATAATATAATAAATATCCTCGGACATTTTTCACACCCGGCTATCTGATCCCAAACTAAGCAAAGCTTGTAATATGGAAACCAGATGACTGATATACTACATACGAGTATACTACTTTTTTTTTGTAAATACATACTTAAATAGATAATTACACCCAGACTCAGGACAAACAGACATGTTCATGCACACAAATGTGTGTCCTGGATGGGAATCGAACCCACGACCTGCGACGTGATAGGCAGTGTGTTAACCAACCACGCCAACCGGCCCGTCTTAGTTATTAAGGCTTAACTCCTGAACATCTAGAGGTAATAAAGATAATCTTATTATTTTCTCGGTGTTTCATCTACTTTGTAATTATTTAATGATCACTGCTAAGTCCTCGCAATTTTCTGTGAGTCTTAGAAAGAAGCCGATATTTTTATTCATACAGGCAATAAATTGGGCAATATTTATTCGTTCTCTTGTAAATTTTCTAAAAAGTCACTTAAAAAAAGGTTAATCTGTTTTAAGGCCCTTTGTTTAACCTTATTTATGTTTCGTAATATGTTTAAACGACTGCTAACTTAGATAAACAAAATATCTTGTTTATGTGTGTATGGTAATCAGTTTGAATTGTGGCCGATACGAGAAGTATTTGAATAGCAGATACCTCTCGATCGACCTCGTCGTTTTCTCTTACAAATCAGAGATAGCTTGCAAAGATCGACATTAATGTGAATATATTGAATTCACCCATTTTATCAGACAAAAAATATAAGATTTATAATGACCTAAATAAATATTAAAAAAACCGGTCAAGTGCGAGTCGGACTCGCGCACAACTCTGTACAAACTTGTAAATAGATTATCTTTTCGATTACCTTATTTGAGGTTGGTGCCAATTAAGCTAGACCTCTAAATTGTATGAGCGCCAATACAACTCAGAGCTTAATTGGTGGTTACTATGCATGTATGGGGACACACATAAATTTTCAACTTTTTTTATTTTTTTGAATTTTCCCTTTATTTGTGCTGTAAGACCTTGCTTTTTGCCAAATTTCGTGATTCTAGGTCAACGGGTACTACCATATAGGTTTCCGACCCAAAACCTATAGGGTACTTCCGGTTGACCTAGAATCACGAAATTTTGGTTAAAAGCGAGGTCTTACAGCACAAGTAAAGGGAAAATTCCTAAAAATAAAAAAAGTTGAAAATTAAGGAAAATTTTGGTACTTACAAGTTTTCGCGAAAATCTAAATTTGTCCATATCTTTTTATCGTGTCGACTCAGGATTTTTATATACCTAATTGGGACTATAGACTTCAGTATCTGGTATAAATTTCAACTTGCTAGGTCCACCCGTTTTTGAGGTAATCGGTGGTGTCACACGGACAGACAGACAGACGGACAAGAGAGTGATCTTATAAGGGTTCCTTTTTTTACCTTTTGAGGTACGGAACCCTAAAAATCATAAAAATAAATCAAAACTTTATAATAAAACGTCTTATGTAGATAATTATCCTACTAATTATAAATGTGAAAGTTTTTGTTTGTAAGTTTGGATGTTTGTTGCTCAATTACTTAAAAATGGCTGAACGGATAGGATATGATCTATTTGTGCCAAGTTTCATCAAAATCAGTTCAGCTGTTTTTGCGTGATTGAACATACAAACTTTAATAGGAATTAATTTTAATATTTTGATCCGTATCAGATTATGCGGCAAAAGTTTCTGTGGTAATATCAATTTATAAATTAATAATAAATACAACGAATTCTTTTTTTTCTTGCTCTGCTCATTCACATTTTTTATTTTATTTTATTAAGGATAACAACAGCTCTCTAATATTTTGCAGTACATAATATCTAATTAACATAATAGGAAGCCAAAATGGTTATCCACTACTTTTATATACAGACATAGTAGGTATTACATGAATATGCGATGCTACCTAGGTTTAATAAGAATAACATTTCCTTCATTAGCTTATTTTCTCTAACAGCTCCTTTCGTTACCCTTTTAGCTTACTCGTGCAGTTTAATTTTGTGCTCACTAATCTTTTCCGGGGTTCATTAGTTAGAACGTAGCAATTCCGAATGTCAAAATTGACACTTTAAAAATGTTATAATTTTTTTTTAAATAAGTATCTTCATTGATTACGAAGCTAATTGATAAATTTATATGAAAAAACAAAAACCGACTTCAAAACTGTAACCTATACCTATGTACAAACATAAACTAAAAAGTAAAGAATAATATTTTAATTTCAAAGCAAGAGCCTTAAAGGACAATCAACAAAATTATTGATATTTATATATCTATTTAATATTTATAAACAGTTCTTTTTGGAGTCGGTGCCAGTCAAGAAGTAGGACAGTTTTGAACTGGACACGAAGTGTTCATACGAGAAAACGTCTTACGACACCTCTCCTTACGGTAATGTTCCTTAGGTCTGCGCCGTCGCTCCCCTACTTTTCGAAAGTTTGTTACAAAGGCAGAATTAAACTGTCCTTCTTGGCTGGCACCGACTCCAAAAATAACTGTTTATAAATATTAAATAGATATATATCATCTGTAGCAGGGAAACTCAGTTCGGCGGCTTATGCAGTTTGGAAAATTAGACAGCTTACTGATGTAGATACAGCTAGAATTGTATATTTTAGTTATTTTCATAGTGTTATGTCTTATGGCATCTTGCTTTGGGGTAAAGCTGCTGATATAGAAACAATTTTTGTTTTGCAAAAGAGGGCTGTGCGAGCTATTTATAACTTGGGGGCTCGAACTTCTCTCAGAGATAAGTTTAAAGAAACTGGCATACTCACGGTTGCATCTCAATATATTTATGCAAATATATTATTTGTGCATCAAAATATTAATCTTTTTGTAAAAAAAAGTGATATGCACTCGATCAATACTAGAAATAAGCACCAACTTGTGACCTCTGCTTATAGACTTCAGAAAGTGCAAGGATCATTTTTAGGACTGGGTGCACGCTTCTATAACAAAATCCCAACTGGAATTTTAGATATGCCTTTGCAAAAATTTAAGGATTGTATTAAAACTGTTTTGGTAAAAAAGGCTTACTATAATATAAATGAATATTTTAATGATGATAATGCTTGGTAAATTTGTAACATTTGTGCGTTTGAATATTGTTATGTCGCGGAATGTTAGATACACTATTATATTACCTAATTTTACAAACCGTGTTAGTAGTAACAGTGATAACATATTGTGTGTTTTAATTCGTTTTGTTTCTTTTTGTTTGGAGCAAGCTTAAGTTAGTCATGCTCGCTTTAAGGCCTTTGCTTGCGGCGGCGTCGTGTGGCGGGTCGCTCACTTCCCTATAAAATGTGCGAGGAGGGCGATGGCTGCCACGCGCGTCATACTTGTGAACAGGTGCTGCTTGTGGGGGCTGGTCTGCTTGAGTTTGTTGTTTATTAAGTCAGTCATAATTAAATTCTATAGATTACTATTTTTGCCGCCATAACACGCAAATATTGTCAGTGAGACTAGATAAATAATAATTATTGAATGTAATAGGTGTAAGTTGTTTTTGAAAAGAGTAATTGCTGAGTTTATTGCCGGCTCTTCTCAGCAAAAACAACCTTCCGAACCGAGCATTTAGAGTCTGACTATTCATAAGTGCCTGTGAAGGCCTATTTGGATGAATAAACAATTTCATTCATTTCATTTCATTTCAATTTCATTTCATTTCATTTCATTTCATTATAAATATCAATAATTTTGTTGATTGTCCTTTAAGGCTCGTGCTTTGAAATTAAAATATTATTCTTTACTTTTTAGTTTATGTTTGTACATAGGTATAGGTTACAGTTTTGAAGTCGGTTTTTGTTTTTTATTTTTAAAAATAATTTTATTTTTTAATTTTTAAAGTTTATTCCTTATTATATGTTATCCTAGGCAAAACTAGTTTGTCCTGAAATCGGGTCTGGCCGGTAAAATATAATATATAACTAGCGGGCCCGGCAGACGTCGTCCTGCCCTGAAATTAAAACAAATCTTGGAACTCGATTCCAGCGCCACCTACCGGGTCCAATTGTATTTTAAAACCATCGAAGAACCCATTGAAGTATACACACGAAATTTCATCCAAAACCAAAAAGTCACGCTCAACGACTCAGTTTGATTCACTAAGGTTTATCAAACGAGATAGAATTTTTTTCGTTTTTGTTGATTTTCTCAAAAAGTGCTTAATCAATTTCGACAAAATTTAAATGGGACCACCTCTGAAGTAGGATCTACCAAACAAAAAAAGAATCATCAAAATCTATTCATAATTGGCAGAGAAATCGAGTAACAAACATACAAAAAAAAAAAAAAAAACATACAGACGAATTGAGAACCTCCTCCTTTTTTTTGAAGTCGGTTAAAAATAGTGCCTGCCCACACAGTTTTTCGAATTTGAAATTGGTATGTACCTACATAAAGCTACCTTTCCAACGGTGCGTAGCTAAAATAACTTTGCCAATAGAATTGCATAAAAGTGACGTGTATTTCACATGATTATTTCAATCAGAAGTTATTATTTATTTTATGTTGACTGTTGTACAATTTGCTTTTACGGCTGACCATTTTTAATAAATCAACATCATTTACTTGTTCCCAATTATTTGGGGATGGTGCAATTTGTACCTACTATTCTTATATATTATGTATGTATTAGAAAAAAAAAACAGTCTGCAATAAAAACATCTTAATAAATAAAACATAGTTTACGTACCAATGTGTTGAAATCGTAAAGTAAACAGTATGGTTGAATACGATTTAGTTTCACTTGCACTATATTTCTTGTTTTGATAATGTTACACAACAAACTCCATCATCGTTTCTAAAGAATATAAACATTACTTACCAAATTCATGCATATTTATACACTTCTACTATGAAAAGCCCTCGTCGACGATGCTTCGAATGTAGTTTACATGCAGAACATGTCGTAGTTCTATTAAATATTGTTTCTATTTAAATACTCAATTGAACTAAATCTAACGTGAGTACGTAATAGATTATATTGGAACGAAGTTCCTTATCGCGCGTTATGAAATATGAAAGGGGGCTAGACGGAAAAAAAATCACCGACACTTTAATGTCGGTGATTTTTTGTGTCGGTGACAACGGTCACCGACCGCTGTGCGCCGTGCGCATGTTTCTCTGTCTGTCTCTCTCTCTCTCTCTCTCTATTATAGAAAGCAAGCCAGATATTTTCATTTCTAAAAATAGGTAAAAAGCTTTAGATATAGGCATTAACTAACCTTTTTATTATAGGTACATACGGCCAAAATCCTACTACTGTATTTCAATAACTAAACTTATCAGAGGGTTCATTCTAGGCAAACGATCACCTTTGAATACAAAAATCACTTACCAAACTTTAATCAAACAAGATTGTTACCGAAAACAAGCCAATGAAATATAAAATAAAGCTTTGACTAAACTAGATTAAATAATGGCATCATGTAGCTAGCTAGACTGTGACTACGTACGCCCTTATGTTAAATAGGGCACCAACTTTCCATGACAACGAGATTTTAGGGCACGTAAGCGTGCTTAAAGATGTAAAAATAGGTTAGAATGTTTCAGATTAGCTATATTATGCATAAACCCTTACATTATACCTTACCCTTAGTATGTAATATTGTGAAAACCCGTGTAATTTATAAATACGCTCAGCTTTTTGTGTTATGGCGTATAGATACTTGTGTGTGTTGGGACGGGATGCGTTATTGTGACTGGCGACTAAGCGAACCCGAGCTAACGTAAACAAAGTGCAAGTGCGCGTGCCACGCAAGCTTGGAATTATACATTCATAGACGAATAAACTTCGTGAAATAGAATACCCGCGAACATAATCAAGGAAACTGATTTATTGAATAATAATTTTCCGCGCCGCGTATTCGCGTATCCTATATTTTATTCCAGGACATAATCTACCTGTGTGGCAAGTTTCATCAAAATCTGTTGAGCCGTTTTAGCGTGATTGAGCTACAAACATTCACTACTATTATATTTTATTACTAATAGTACGATGGTAGGATTAAATAATTTAAATGTACCTACATATCTCAATTTAATATAATGCTTAATTTACGTTTTTTGATGGGGATATCTACAAATAAACTAAGGAGTTTAGATAATACTAAATCAAGTGTCTTGTGAATGTGAGTGTGAATTAAATGTGAACAGATTTTCGTTTTGGCTCTAAATGAAGTGTAAAATGAGCTATGGTAGTAATAGGCCACGTTTATTGTTCCAGTTCTAAATATATGCATGCTCTTTTAGTCAATTAGCCACCGAAATGATTTGTGGTCCAACAATTTATCGTTGCTTCCTGTCACTAAAGTTTCGGTAGAATTATACCCTTATTTTGTGTTACAGAATTGGAATTTAAATACATTATATCAATTATTGGATTATCAAATAAAACTGAGTGTTGCAAGTGATGATGACGTTTTTAGCAATACACTAAGTACCTTCTAAATGAATGTACTATAGCAATACGGCCACCAGTGCTCACCGGGAGGTGAAACCTTTCTCCTCTATCAAAGTGCTAGACGACACCGTCCTATGCGTACAATTAAATTAGTTACAGATTAAATCTAACCTCGCAAATGAATGAACGTCCCACAAACTCCTGAATTCGGATGTTGGTGCAACAAGAATTTGAACAAGAACAAGAATTTTCAAAAAGATGGCCTTACCTTCTACATTAATGAAATTTCGATGAAATCATTACTATTAGGTATAATTTTAAACAAATAAAATGATGATGCCGGACGTGCTGTTTCGGTTTTATTTGCTTTCGGGTGCTAGAGTAACTAATCTATTCCGTGAGTATACCATCAAGTAGGTCACGTATGATTGGATCTTTGACAGTCACACTTGGAAAATTAAGGGTCTACCCTTGAGACGTATAGCTATCGTATCGTATAGTAATAGCGAAACACATTTTGTGAGGAAACTATTTTTTTTAACTAGAAGGGATAGGTGGGTGATTACAATGGAATCAGTCGTACGAAGATCTTTAATTAAATATCTATTTCTAGTACAACCTTAGGCTATAAAAATACTAAAGATTATTAACTTCTGCGTTGATATGCCACCATCAGTGTAAAGCCTCAGCCCTTCGTCTTTTATCTTATTTTATTGGTTTCTAAGAAGATTAATTAAAGCCCTACAGCGAGTATAAATAACATTATTAAATTACGCCATTTACATATTTACACATATAAAATAGTTTAACAATGTACAGTCACACAAACATAGTTAATTTCCCTACGGCGATAGTGTATTACGAAATGTTTTGCTGTTTTCACCAACCGCTATTAAAACCAATTAACGAATTTAAACAGTAGCCTCGCGGTTGAGAGTTCTAAGAATTCTATGCTATTCTGAACGAATCACTTTTATATCTGACTATACTAAAACAGTGTATGATAATGTTTACACAGTTATTGGAGCAAGTGCCAAAATAATCATTTTTATATTTTGGTAGATTAGAGATGTATTTAGCATTTAAAATCAACTCTCGTCTGATTCAGATTAACATTATAGCCTTTTAAGTTTTTAAGATCGTCCATCTATAGGTACATACTCGTACTGACGGACGAGACCTTATTGTTACTAAATATCAAGCAGACACCAATGTGACAGTCTAGATGACCAAAAAATATCTTGAGAAACATGCCTTATGTATATCCATATCCAAATCTATATCAAAGTTGATGAGTAATCAGATTTAAGCTATATCTCTTCAAATGCCGAAACCTAAAGAACCATACTAGTAGCTCTTCTCAGCTTAGTAAAGGTCAACAAATCTAAATCGAATGTCTTATTCTTGTTGCGGAGAAGTCTCGAAATAAACATAAGAACTCATTGGGTATTTTTGAAAAGCTGGCGCCCCAGTTGTGGTTTTCCATGTACTTCATATTTTCCTTTGAATTGATAAACGACTACCTCTAAGACGATAACTAAATTAGGTCAAGTTACCCATCCAGTATTTTGAGGAAAAGCTGATGGTATTGTAGGTCAACTCATCATTTATGCAGTAAATTATGAACCTGTTGCTATTCTCATTGGAATTCCGGTCGGCCGGTTATCAAAACAACACGACACAAAATGCACGAAATGTTAAAGATGTGCTAAGATTTAAAGCAATTGGGCGCATCCGGAACATAATTTGTTTGTTCATAACTAGTTTGCGTTACTGTATTTCCTATTGATAGATTGTAATTCATCTTTGGGTTAGTGTCACGTCTAGAGTTTCATAGACATGCGTTTTACAACGAGTTTTACTAAGCCCTTGATCATTCTCTTTTGTTCCTTGGAATCGAGTTTTAAAAATGCATCAGCTAATTGGTCGTAACTTATGATGGGTTCATAAAACAGAATTTACTTGTTGTGGGTATATTATTTTTCAGTTTTAATAATTTACTTTCGATCATCATATTCGAGAGTTCGTGAATCATCCCATAGTAAGGTACTGTACTGTGTCACATACCTTTTTTAATTTCTATCATAATTCACACGCACTCTCTAAAATCCTATTTTATTTGATTTTGACATTGTCAATCACTGAATTAATTACGACAAGAACACAACCCACGATACCTAAATACAAACACAATATCAATGAGGAATCCACTGAAATGAAAAACTAAATGAAAACAAAGATAGCGAGAGCAATAAAATCAAAACGTAAATAATGCTCGTTCCCTACTTCTGTAAACACAGCAAATAGTAAGGGCTGTTGCGAGATTTTTACTGCCCGTTAAATGACAGTAAACGGTTTTAATGAGATTATTAAACCGCACGAGGGAGGTTCAGTTCTTGAAATGGGCCATTGATTTCGAGATGAATTGCGGCTTTTTTCTCAACGCCCGGCGGGTTTATTACCCTTCGGCGGACGAGTAGACACCAACACAAATTATAAGCAATGGGGGTTGCGCTGTGCACAGCAATACTCGTATTCTTTTGAATTATCAGGTCACTGTACAATCACAATAAATAAAGAAAACAACTGGTTATAAATAAGAAGCATGAGAAAGTTTTTGCAAGGTCAGCAACGCGCTCGTCAGGCCTCTGCAAGCGTCCATAGGCTACGGTAACAGCTTACCATCAGGTGGGCCGTAATCTTGTTTGCCACCTAGTGGTTCAAAAAAAAAACTATATGACGTCTTTTGGTTAGCCACTTGTACATAATATTTTTCTATATAGGCGAGTCACCTAATGGTAAGAGAATACTGTCGCCTATAGACAAGAGCTATACCGGGGGATTGTCAATGTGTTGTCGACCTGGTTACGATGCTTTAAAGGCAACTGGCTCTCAAGTGCAACTGCCGGAACACCAGCAGGTGCTTGGCGACAGATTTTCAATTGAAGGGTGATAGCTACCCAGTCGAGTAGCTGTTTGTTTATCCTAGTAATAAACTATTATAAGTACCTATAATCAACAGTATTTATGTTCAGGGATGTTGCATCAAAACATTGAAAGCAATAATATATTTTCATTTCTGAAAGCAAAGCTTTACTTTGTTCCTAAATGACAAATAGCTGGCAAAACAAAACGAAAATATAATGGAATTTCAGAATTGTATGATATTTTAGTGGAAGCAAACTTAACGTGCATTCAGTCCAACACACTTGAATTCTTTCTTTTATTTAAAACTAGCTTTCCACCGCGGTTTCACCCACGTTCCCGAGGGAATTAAAATAAAACATAGCCCATGTGTTAATGCTGACAATGTAGTTTTATGTGAAAGAATTTTTAAAGTCGGTTGAGTATTTTTTCAGTTTATCCAATTTCACCCGCGTTCCTGAGGGACTTTTCCCGGGATTTATACATACATATATATATTTATACATACATTTATACTTTCTAAAGTAATCTATGTTTTATTCCAGGATATGATCTACCTGTCCCAAGTTTCATCAAAATCCGTTCAGCGATCTTTGCGTGATTGAGCAACAAACATCCAAACATACAAACTTTCACATTTATAATATAATAATATGTAAGAAGTAGGATAAATAAGATTATCTCAATAAAACGAATACCTATCTACAGTTGCTCTTGTATGAACACGCATTCCCTAATTTTACGATTATCTTTAAAATTAGGATTGTTGCGTTAAAAAAAAAATGTGTTATTGCTCATTATTTGTTAATCAACATGTAAATGTTATATTACGACGATTATTGTAAGTACAAATATAAGAAGACGACGAAGAGATGCATGATCTGTTATTGTAAATATTAGACTTTTCGGAATTTCTATACATGGTATACTCGTAAACCTACTCTAATAATTATTTAAGTTCACAGTGCATTAAACCAAACGTAGCAAATATTTCCATAATATGCTTTGTATCTTCAGAGATAAATTTGTCAGAGTAGTAAAACTATGGAGAAATGTTACGAGCTGTTGTGTGTTATTAATCTTGCTGTCGGCCCGTTTAGTCCTCATCTCGGCACTATGACATACCTCGCTGAGATAACCCGAAACTCAGCGTACAAAGATTCATAAAGTCTGCGGAATTTACGGCAAGCATTATGAGCTGTTGAGAAAACTGAAAAATTCTAAGATTCATTTGAACATTTTGTCACTTTTCGAATAGAATATTGTTCTACCTCTGTATTTCTAAAATACAATCTTAACATTCAACATCTGAAATTATTTTTGGATTATATTTTTATCATACCTAAAACAAAATACTTTAAAAGCTCGGTTTCCAAAACTACCCACAAAAAAATTTATTCCAGGAATCACGATTCACGTTAAATATTTGAATTTTTTTAAAATAAAATAAAATATAGAAGCAAATTGTGCAAAAATTTACACTACCCACTATTTACCACCACGAAATGTGAAACCAATAATACTGAACCTTTACCACATCCCGTAACCAATTAACACGGCGTTTTGAACACAAAAAAAGACTTTGCGTGTTTGTCAACGTGGGAAAGTAAAAGAGTGAAATGGCTAACACAATTCCAACTTACACAGTTTCGCTACGAGTAGTTCCAACAAGCAGCCGGAGCCAGTAAACGACGCAAATATTTGTTCTGACGCTCTTTGTTACGTACTGAAAGTAGGTATCGGGCACTTTGCTTGGGTCGTAATCGGAAGTTACAAAGTCAAACGTAACTTTTGTTTTTATAGGGTCTGTTTGTAACGTAAGGTAAGGGCTTATAAAGATTTGTGTATTGAGTCAGATACAGGTATAGTTTATGCATGCTAGCGAAATTGTATTGGGAAAATAGTCAAAAAATAGCTTATTTATCTTATGCTTATCAGGATCTTTAAATTTAAGTCATGTAACTAGAAGAATCGATTCTTGTTTCACGATATTAGAAACTCTAAAAATAAGAATCAATAGAAATAAGAAAAACTCCACTGCCAAAAACATAGAGAAGGAACGATTAGATGAATCATGAATGTTATAATTACAGCAATTACAAATATAAAAATAAGTATCCAGATAGTAATATCGATAGAAAATTTCCCAGTAACACTACAGGTTACAATGCATTCAAATAATCGAAAACAACTGATGATTTTGCAGTACGTACCTACTCGTATATTGCGGCATTCCAACAAAATAACCACCAAACACAGTAAACGGTGCTTTGCAAACATTTGCGCACGTTGCTCGTTTTCGATCTCATTGAGATTGTAATGAGCTATTTGCGAGTACGCGTTTATTGCCCGCACGCAATGCTTCTACCGTGAGCAATAGTGAGCATGGGGTTTTATGGGGTAACCCTATTTGAATAATTTTGCTGTTAAAGCTTGAATATTTATTGGTTAGACGAACTATTCGCTTTATTATCACGATTTTATTAATGTTCTTTAATACATTCGCAAAATTTGGTACAATTCTATGCACGCTGTATTTCCGGTAGATTTTTCACTGTCTAACTGTTCCTGAGTGAGTTAGTTCTGAATTTTTCTTTACATAACATTTTTACATGTTCATGTTTATTTCTGATCCGGATATTCCGAGAAAACTGATGATTAGGTTCTCAGATGTAAATTTCAGATGTGTTAATATTATGGTGAGACAAAATAAATGAATAATAATGTTTTTTTTTTGTAACAGTAAAGAATATTTAGGGATACCTACTCTTAAAATTACTATGTATTTATTGTAAGTGACAATAACTAATAAAACTTTATAAAAAAAATGCCTATTTCCTATTAAAGTGCAAGTGTATCTTTTCGCTAGAGTTGTAGTGCTGCATATGGACATAGACATATCGACAGCACTACAACACTAGCGAATGAATGTGCACTTGCACTGTAATGGATTAGGAAAAAGAGTGGGGCGTGGCACTATCTATAAGTACCCACCAGAAGTTGACAAAGAGTCATTTATATGTAAAGATGTTCTCCTACTAAACATTATTCAAGCGCATGCTACTGTCCGCTTAAAACGAGTCGCGCAAACATTTGTATGTAAAGTAGTATGTCGGAATTTAATATTAATCCTTGGTGAATGTGAGTTTAGAAAACTGCACACGTTCCTCCCTCCAAATAAGAAAATAATATTTTCTCACTAGGATTTGTTGTTGTAAAATTTGTAATCTTGCTGGTTTTTTGTATAATCTCTGAGGTAAGTATTAAATTAATCCTTGGTGATTGTGAGTTTAGAAAACTGCACACGTTCCTCCCTCCAAATACGATAAAAATATTTTCTCACTAGGATTTGTTGTTGTAGGATTTGTAATCTCGTTTTTTTTTATATTATCTCTGAGGTAAGTATTAAATAAGTGTTATTCCTGCAATACTTAAAAAAAACTTCTTGTTCGACTTTTTAATTAAAACTTATACTGGAGAATAATACGATAATGTCAAGTATAATGTGGTCAATGGAGGTAAGGACACAAAACTCTCATGGAAACTGACCCTCATAGGCAGCTGCTGAAACACGATTATCGATATTTGATATTCTGACTACAACAATCATCTGCAAAAATCGTAAGCACCTTGACGAAAATTAAATTTTGAGTATTTAATAAATTAGCTAGAAAAATCGTAGCTATCTTTATTGAGCTGTTAAGGAAATGCAGATACTTCATACGATTCCCTCGCTATTCGCATTTTCTCTGAAAATTTTAACTTCCTTGACAAAACTTGGTAACTGGGAGGCGAACTAACATCATTTGACGTAGCCATCTTCCCTGCCACCGCTCGACTTGGAAAAATATTTCTGTATCAATAAGATAAGCGAAGCAATCTCCTGCTTGCCCCAGAACGGTGGAAAATGTACTGCACGATGCGAACAGGATGGTTTATGATATGTCGCTTTCTGCAATAGCGTCTTCCTCTATGATTCCCGTTTTATTTTCTAAAGCATTTTGTAGAGAATGAATGCAAATAGTAGTCAACTTACTGCAATGAATACAATTTAAACTAGGTATCCAGTTTATTTGGAGAAATCTGCAACGTCATTTGTCGTGTGCATTTTCAGACGCTCCGTCATTACGATATCAATTAAAGTCTGTCTTACTGTAGCAAAATTGTTACTTTTATTTTAACTTACATTTATGTACATACTTATAGTCATAACCAAGTGTAAGAAATAGGCTTTCATTTATTGTTATCCAAATATCATCTGTATCAGACAGAACTCAGTTCGGTGGCTTATGCAGTTAGGAAAATTAGACAGCTTACAGATATAGACACAGCTCGATTAGTTATTTTAATAGTGTAATGTCTTATGACATCTTGCTTCGGGGTAAAGCTGCTGATATAACAACAATTTTTATTTTGCAATAGAGAGCAGTGCGAGCTATTTATAACTTGGGAGCCCGAACTTCCCTCGGAGATAAGTTTAAAGAACTTGCATACTCACAGTTGCATCTCAGTATATTACATTATACATTATACTAAACTATTAATAAGTGCTTGGAAATATTTTGGAAAATGAAAATACTTTTTATTCAAATTGGCCAATTTGTACAAAAAATATTTTCATTTTCCAAATTCCCAAAAAAGAGATGTTTAACACACATAAAAACCCAAAATTAAAAAAATAAATTGACTCTATCAAAAAATGTAATCAATTCCAAAAACGATTTGCACAAAACAAAACTATTTTGAATGTTTTTTTTCTGCAAACAGAAAAATATCATTAACGCGATTTTTGGCGATACCCAATTTGGTGTCGGTTTTTTATTTTACAATTGTGTTTACAACAAAATGTAGGTACAAATTGATGTTATGTATTTTGTAAAAGACTTGCAGTAGGAAAAGTTTTGCAACAACAATATAGCGATGCAACTCGATGCGACGAGGAACTGTTGTTTCTTTTTTTTTACGCTTTTATTAGCTTGGTATGTATCTATCTAAGAATCTATGTAATGGAATCTTTTGATTTAGTTATTTTGATTCGAATATGAGTACGTAGGTTTTTTATACATAGATATTTGAATAAATTCACTTTAGCATGGTATCGTAATTATTTCTCTAATTCATAAACTGTATAAGTATTAGCTAGAAGCTATAATTAATATACAATATATATATATATATATATATATATATATAAGGTAAGTATATACCTACAAACTAATATCATTCATAACATTAGAAGAATTAGGCAGAACCTAAATATGTATATCAAAATGATTGCACTGAACAAAATTTTATAACAGCGTTTCCAATATAGGTAAATATAGTACGTACGTACCTATATCTCTCACGACATTTTTTAAATGTTCCCCTTGTCAAAATATTTTGTAAATTCCATTCACTGAGCAAGCTCTCAATAGCTCTTAAGGCTGCTTTAGATCACAGATTTCCTATTTGGATCGCCTTCCGGCTGCACGAGATTTCTCGAAAGCTTTTAAACTGCACAAGGAATTTTACACAGAAATCTATATGTTTACCCAGGAGAAGTGCAATAATTTTTGTTAACAGTTTCTTTAATGCACAATATAAATTATACTTGAACGCTTTCTTGTAAAATTTCAAAAGATTCGCAGCAATCCCTACGCTAAAGGTGTTTTCTACAAAACGTTTTATTTACTTCTTATAAAATTATACCCTTTATTATGACATTGCAATCGAATATCAGTAGGTACTAGTGAGAGAAATGGCTTTATTATGGCATTACTCCCAAATGCATGAAATTGCTGATACAATTATTGAAAATCTCCTATTGCTATTTTGGGACTAGTTAAATAAGATATATAAAAATATTAATTAGCACGGTTAAATCAACAAGGCAGAAGAAGTCATTGATAAATTAATAACCGTCCACTTTAATTATTTCACAGTTGGTTATTTCTGTACGATAACACTTAAAACTCGATATTGATTAAATAAAGGAAGTTAGTACAAAGTTAAATAAAATACAGAGCGTCTGAATGGAATGGTCTTGTTCAAACCCAGGGGACGTGGAGCATTCTCCTATTATCAACATTTTCTACAAAATTTTCAACTGTTATTAGATTTCTATTTCTTTTTAAGTATCTAAATAATTATCAAAAATAATGTGGATATGTGATTTTTCTTATTTCAATTATTGTACAAGGTTTTGAATTTTGCACGCAGCCAATTTTAATAAATTTTAGGAACAGTTTTTCGATAAGGTGCCAATAGTATGAGAAATACATACTCAAACATTGAGTTTAAACCAAAAACCAAACATATTGTTCGAAAAACCACATACGAGACGGAAAAAAATCTCTTGTAAAACCTATTCCGTATGTACTGGGATCGAATAACAAGAATACGATTAAAATACAGTCATAGGGAAATGATGTAAGAAATATTTTTCCATATTATTCGAACATAATGAATTTTATTAAACATACTGTCCCACGCGGTTTCGCCCACGTTCCCCTTTTCCCCATTATCTTTTCCCGGGATAAAAAGTATCCTACCTCTTATTACAAGATATAGACTATTTGAGTGCCAAGTTCCATCAATATCGATTTAGTAGTTTCGGAGTCATCTCGGACCAACATCGTGACTCAGAAATTTTGTTATACTCCGGCGTATTAAAAATTGTTCTTTCATGAACTGTGACTATGTTACCGAGAAAAACTCACTTAAACACATCGTTAACAGTAACTACTCGTAGTCGTTAATAAACTAAACTAAGTACCTACTTACAATTTTGCATGCACTGACATACTTATAATGCTAGCTGTTTATATAAAGTTATTTACATTTATGAACTAAAATAACTGACACCATTTCGGATTGTGTTGTTATTGTTTTAGTGCCTAATGAAACATGATATTACAACTCTTTGGTCTGGTGTATTGTTGCGGAGTATTTTCCTGAAAAACTGTTAGTGGTTTGGCAAGACTAGCCCACGTGTTTGTTACACAATAGATTTTTTTACTAAGTGGAAAGGAGAAACTATTTATACGATTCGTCTCGTGTGAGCTTATGTTTTTTTAAATCTTTAAATTACATGAGTCCATCTCCTTCATATCTCTCCGACTTTTTAATAGAGCTTATTATTTCAAATGTTTATTAAAATTAAAAATAGTTAGTACATAGTATCTGCTTTGAGTGTTAGTTAAAGTTAATTTTCATGATTAGAGCCCACTACATTCGCCATTTTAAAGTAAATAAAAAAAAACATGAAGCAAACGAATATGTTTTACAATATAGAATATTGCATACTCTACCGTGGTGTGGTTTCCTCATGATGTTTTTCGTCACCAAAAGCTCGAGCTCATTGTAGGATTCGAAGTGGTAACCGACGTCCATACCACTGCGCTATCATCGCTTTTGAATAGTAATGCCCTCGCGTAGCTCCCTAGGCCCTAACTCCTATACAATTAGTTTTGATAATAATATATTTACACACATTTATCAGGTTTCTGTACAAATCGTCTTGTCCTTAATTCTCTACAATTTGTTAAGACTTAGATGAAGCATAATCAAATACTTTGTATTTAAATGTTTACTATACAAAAGTACTTTATGTACCAATAATAAGGTTAATATTCCATTGATCGGATATTGTGTTAGCATAAATGAAACCGAATGAAAAATTATAACATTAATTATTCAAAGAACAGTACCTATTCAATCGAATACAGTTTCTAAGCTGTTGCATTAATGTTAAGTAAGATAGATTTGTTTGATTTATCCATACTTGTATTGTGTAATCGATACTATCGATGCATCGATAATGATGCAGATGAGCCTAAATAAATAAAGACACGATAAAATCACTGAATGGAAGAAGTGTGGGCGTCAGTATTTGTAATGTAAATAAATCTTTTAAAACTGTTTTTTGTTGGTTTTGTTTTTATCCATTCTGTGTGATACTGGGGTATGGTAAATATTTAATTTTTGTGATAAACTGTAAAAAAAATTGTAAATTAATTAATTCAATTTTATTTATTTTTATTAAAATTGACATTAAATTTTATGACAGATTAATTTATACCCAATTTTGGAGACTTTTTTTTATATTAATAGGATTAGCTTATTTCTTACTTGGTGTATATTAGTGCTTTCAATATAAATGTTAGTGTGTGAAAAATTAAGATTTATATTAGGTACTCATTTGTTTGATCTCATAATTAAGGAAATCATCATATTTTGTCTAAACTTCTTAACTAATATTATAAAAAGTTTAGATTTTTTTTTTAATTAAACGAAAAATACGTAACCGATTTTAAAAATTATTTCTTGTGTAGAAAGCTACTTTTATCAGTGAGTAACAAGGGCTATATTTTATTTTAATTTCCTTGTGCTATATATATTATATCATATGCCATAATTAATGTAATAATATGCTTATAAGATATAAGTAAGTTTTAAAATAATGAGATGTATAGCTGTCATAAGATAAAACTTTATGTAGTATGTACCTAAAATACATTTTCAAATAGTTATATAAATAACTTTTTGTTTCAGGTAAGACCTAATTTAATCATGAGAACCAATAAAAACAATATTGTTTTTTAAACTACGTAAGTATTAATCTTTAAATAATAGTGTTATGGTGGTGATAGAAATGAAACTTGGGATATTTGAATACGATCGATCGCGTCCGACGATTGGCGTCGCGATGCACCGTCGCGTATGTGTGACTAACTCAACTCGAAAACATTGTGTGCGCCGTGCCGATGGGTACTTCGGACGCCCTCTTATTTATGAGGTATAAAAAACACAACACTATGCAAAGAAAAACATATAGCATGAACAGTTGATAAATATTAACTAACAGCCTGTACTTAGTGCATCGCCTACTACAAGTGTAGTACAATTATTACGATTCTTAAACCATAACTACATTTACTTGTCCTTAATAAAACAAATGTAGTTAAATTTATTTCTTGCACATTTTTAATCCCGAATAATAAATTAACGATTAAGAAATAAAAATCTTCTAACTGAACCATGCAACCTTTTCATAATATTTGCTTCTGCATCTTTAACATCCTACCAACAAAGTAAAAACCGAAGGACGGCATAAACCAGTATCTTTTAATAATTAACCCACTAAATGCCTGCCAGAATTTCCCTTACTCAACAAACGTATGAAGAAATGCATAGCGCATTGTCACGACGATGGATGATACATGCAATATGATAGCAAAAATCAAAATGCTTTTTTGGCAATTGAGTTATTTTAAATTGATCTAGCATTTAACACTACGTTAGGTGTATTTCACAAGTACATATGCTTCATCTACCCGTATGTTCGCTTATTAATTCAGGATGCACCAAATCACAGTGGGCTACTGCACGTAAGTGTATGCAGGCGACGTTCAACCTTCTGGGATTTCTCAAGCTTTGTTTAAACTGTCTAACTGGGGTGTTATCGTGTTCAACAAGATGGTAAAGGGCGTTTCGGTGTTGTAGCGAAATAGTTTATAATTCACGAGATGAGGATAAAGTCCCGTCATAAACTGGTGACTTTGAGACAGAAGCATATGAATGATTTTGTATTTACGTAACGTACCTAAAATAAAATAAGTAGGTAATTTTATTGTGACACGTGTTTTTTTTTTACTTATTCTAATGACTCCGAATCGCGAATCCAGGGATTATATAGGTATTTTATGGTATGGTATTTCAAAACGATCGTCTCATATTCGAGTTAGGGTATACCTACCTTATTTTTTAGCTATGTTTAAATAATATGTTAAATTGGTTGAAATATCTCGAATCAGAAAATCTCATTTAAATTTTTAACCGTCTTTTAATAACATAAAAGTATCTTTAAAATATTCAGAACGTTAAAAAATAAAGTTAATAGAATAATTAAGATCAATAATATAGGTTATATAAACCTAAAACTAACTTCAAAGTTACCTTTCTTACAACACATTGATTACGCAATGAGAAATCTCAAATCAACGATTAAAAATAAACATCTTCAAATCAAAATTAAATAAAACTTTCCAATTGATACGTAGGCACGTACTAAAGGCAATTCATAATAGTTACGTTAGTTACGATGTAATAACTATAATAAATACCGTCCCACGATACACCCACCTTTGTCATCAATGAATCTGTTCGATTAGCGTGAATAAAATATTCAATTTAAATGATTATGACTCAAGTACGACATGAAAGTTTTAAATATTCAAAATAACTTATATTTATTGATTGACATAAAATCTGAACATGGTCGTTGAAATTCATGGGTTTAGAATATTTAACTGTTATTAAAAAGTTATTCGCATATTTTACGATGATTTAAAATAAGATTATGGATTCTGACGAACCTTAACAATGTAAAAAAGGGAATTAAAAGAAGATCAATGTTGCAATTGAAATATTTGCACGGTGGTAGGGTACTAGGTGGTACTCGACTGGCTGGCTACCACCCTCAAGTTGAAAATCTGTCGCCAAGCACCTGTTGGTGTGTTCCGGCAGTTGCACTTGAGAGCCAGTTGCCCTTGCCCTTACGGCATTGTAATATGGTGTACAACACGTTGGCAGTCCCCCTGGTATTGCTAATGTCTATAGGCGACGGTAGTCACTTACCATCAGGTGACCCGCCTGCCTCGTTGTCACTAGTGACATAAAAAAAATTGCGTGGTTTTTAGTTTTATGTTGCATCTATCATCCATTGTCATGACAACGCGCTATGTTATAGGTATCTGTTGACAGACGCACAATTTGATTTAACATGCAATAAAGAGCAATCAGAACAAAACATTAAGCCTAGCAATATAGATACATCAGTTTTATTACTACAGTTCAATAGTTCAATTTAGAGAACGCACACATACTCACGTATCGGTTCTGATTAAGTTCGCTGCGGCTTTCAGGACAATGCTGCTTTCACAGAGAAGCTCCGAGCTTTATTGCTTGCAGTCTACTTGTGGTCAGCACTTTAGATCCATCAGCGTACAATCTTCATAGATAAATATACGAATAACAACGTATAGCATACTAATAAAGCGCTTTACAATCTTAGCTGCTATCTATCAAGGTTCTGTGTCACATAGGGATAGTGTTATGTAACATGTTATAAGAAAGATGGAGAGTGTCTTTAAACCGAGATTAATATAATCTCGGTTTAAAGACACTAATTGAGATATAAAATCAAGTTATGGATCATACTTCCCACATTTAATCGCAGTAATTACAAGTTGAACATAACAGCTGTGGTGATTGAACTACCTACCGCACACAGTCTATCAAAGAAATTGTAAATTACAGACTGTTTCAAACATAATCGGAAATAAAGTGAGTATTAAGTGCTATGGAGTCACTTGCAAGTAGTATGTACTAATAGTAAAGTCAATTACAGCAGTATTAAGTCAGTTGCAGTAAAAAAATTATTCATCAGCTATCGGTTGATAGATACTGTAAGTTTACTCATTTAAAAACATCACTACGAGATTTAAAAACAAACAAAAAATATGACATCACATAATCGTATTTAGTTGCATGTATAAACGTAAAAAATACTATAGAATATTATTGTTGTTGTAGAAAATTTATAAGTATATTTCTAAATTACAAATCTAAACCACTATTTATGTTGATCATCAACTTTATTTATAGGTATACACCCAATTACTGTTTATTTATGTCTAAACCTTGAACTCAATAAGCAGCCATTATTACTTTATGCATGTAAATAAATAAACTTAGGCTTCCATAAAACTAATCGTGACATTTAAACAGCTGTACAACTTCATTTCGTATAAATCCCGAGCTTTGCGCAGTCCTCGACATGAATAACTCATTTTTCACATTGCAATTTGTTAAAGAACACGATCAGACCACAGTAAAATTAAGACCGGTGGCTTATTTCGACGGTTTAGCAGTTGGCAACCATTTATTCCAGTGATCGTGACAAAGTTGTCACTTTATACAAACGTTTGTCGACCGTATATCTTTGGTTGACAACACAACCAATGTCGTCAACCAAGTGAGCGTATTAAAACTAAGCCTATCCAATGTTATGTACTAGCTTTAATATAATGGAAAACAAGCAAAAACACGTCTTAAGTATAAGCAATAAGAGCTTTTGGTAATAGTTTGTGCGAACAATAAATCTCTTTGAATGGCTTAAGTGGTGTACTCACAGTACGTATATTGCAACATCATTGTGCGATATAGCCGATAAATCTTTGTAAGTAATGTAAGAGCCCATTGGCTTTGAAGATTTTTAATTAATAGAGGATGAAGATATTTAATTAAGGACTAAGTATTATCACACCTACTTATATTTCTCAAATCTACTGAATGAACAGGCATTGTCAATATAAAAATAAATGATTTTAGACAGATCAGGAAAATATAAAACTGATTCCGCAGCTTTTATTAGATGTGTGTAAACTGAAAATCATTTTAGTAGTTACGGAGCTAAGTGGTAACAAAGATATGTAGGAATATAAAGTAGGTACCTACTAAAGGAGTATACCTACAATTTTTTTAATCTATACTTCTATACTAATATTATATAGAGGAAAGATTTGTTTGTTTGTTTGTTTGCATTGAATAGGCTCCGAAACTACAGGACCGATTTTAAAAATTCTTTCACCGTTGGAAAGCTACACTATCCTTGATGAACATAGGCTATATTTTATCCCGGGATAAGATAAAATCCCACGGGAACGCGGGTGAAACCGCGCGGAGCAGCTAGTAAATATATATAGTTTTCAATTCTGTAACAATGTTGAAGACACATTGTAATAAAGAGTAATAAAACTTGATACATACAATACCTATCCTACTTAAAAAGCTACCATATTAACTTCAACCTCATTATAAATATCCTGCTGTAACTCCCTACTAAAATGTACTGCTTTTGTTAAAATTACCTTAACAAGGTATCAAAAAACTAAACGATGATAACCAATGATATAATATGTAAAAAAGTGTAGATAGGTTGTAAGCGCTCTACATAAGCGGTAATTTAAAAACTGGCTAATAAGCATGTTGTATGCAACACAATCCGGTGTCAATAGATGCACTTCAAGTACCGAGTGCATTTACATGTACCTAATGATCCAAAACAACAAAAAACGCTATCGTGTTTTATGAGATATCGCAATATTACGTTATTTATATGTGCGTTAGTGTGAAATGTTTGGCCAATTTTTGAAGAGCCAAAGCAAGCCAAGCACCTATTGGTGTGTTCCGACAGCTGCACTTGGGAGCCAGTACCTATCTAGGCTTTGTGTGCTTTCCACTTTCGGCCACATCATCATTTACCATTGTGAGATTGTGGTAAAATACAAGCTTATCCATAATAAAAATAATGAAAAATAGAGCGAAATTTTATGTAGGTAGGTAATCTACCTACAGCTTTTTGCTTATAATATCATTGATGAAAACTGTGAAACTTTCACACGTGTATGATAATGACGCATTAAATTGAACATCTCTTTGTTAGTAGGTGAGCTACGGGCTCATTAGGCCGGAATATTTCGACAACATTACCTTTATAACGAACATGTAGCACAAAGATGCGTTTGATTAGAACGGAACTACCTTTGGAGATAATAGTGTGTATGTAGGTATTTTTTTTTTTATCATACACAAGTTTGTGTAGGTATTGTTAATTTTCTGCAGAGGCTCGAATGTTTAAACTCTATGGTATCACGCAGGAATGTTATTATGGCCGCGATTATTTATTTAAAACCGCGGGTTATAAATTTTATACGCTTTTCAGTAATGGTATCTCAAAGAAATAAGGGTTCTAGATATTTTTTGTTCGATTAACTACGCCTCCATATGATCTATTAGTCTGTTGTTCATCTCTTCACGGTGTAGGTTACTTTGTAGTACTCAACTGGCTAGCAACCATCCTCAAGAAAATCTGTCGCCAAGTTTCTGTTGGTGTGTTCCGGCAACAACAAATTCGCTTATTCCGCTGGTATTGCTAATATCTATATGCGACGGTATTCACTTACCATCAGATAACCAGCTCGCCTGGTTGTCACTTGTAGTATAAAAAAGTCATACCTGCAACTGAGTTTACAATCAATACATTTTATATAAGAATACATAAGTGTATACCCTAGATTACCACACAAAATGTCCTTGCAATCATGTCCATTGCATCTGCGTTCTAACAACCTACGTCTCCCGCTAATCCAACACATGAACCAGTAGAAACAATAGCAAGCTATCCCGCTAGCCAGATGTTTTAACTTCAACAGACTACGGATAGTAAATACGCGACCGTAACGCCTCCAAACTTCTCTTTAGTGCCCGTCGACTTACGTAACTTAGGTATCGGATTGAGGTGACCATGTAATTGCAACTACAAGAATATTCTGCTTTTAGCGATGTCTGCAAAATTTAAGTATTTATTTGCGCTGAGTGCAGTTTACAATTGTTGATTCATTATCAGGGTTCAATTATAATGAAATGAATATACCTACTGTGGTTTCAAATTTTCAAAAAAACTTAATTGAAATCTAAAAATAGGTAGGTACTATTGTAGTTTGAACGAGACGTTAGAATATTCCTATATAAAAATATTAATGGACATATAATACCTAATAAATGTTATACCAAAAACATACAGAATCATGGTCACTTTACAACCGCAAGAACTTTCTCAGAAGTGTCGTATCTGGAACTGTAAAAACTTGGTAACTGAAATGTCGTTTATACTCACAGACACTAATGTGTTATTAATTGTATTTCAATTGTGTTTTTACTTCTGTGGTACCGAAGTGATAATGTGGCCAAAGGGGGTAAGCACACAAAGCCTAGATGGGAACTGGCTCTCAAGTGCAGCTGTCTGAATACACCGATAGGT
Organism: Ochropacha duplaris; assembly: GCA_951361185.1. NCBI lineage: Eukaryota > Metazoa > Arthropoda > Insecta > Lepidoptera > Drepanidae > Ochropacha > Ochropacha duplaris. Next base: position 8,451,736 of record OX592702.1, on the reverse strand, counting down.
GCTTGCCGACAGATTTTCACCTTGAGGGTGGTAGCCAGCCAATCGGGTACTACGAAGTACCCTACCACTGTGCTATAAATTCCTCACCACGTTTTCTTTCACCGAAAGCTCAAGCTTATTGTAGGATTCAGACCCAAAATCATCGCCGCCGTATCCGATGTTACTATCTAGCTATGATCGCTTTAAATACTTTACCTTTTTATAAATTAATAAACATGTTACTTCTATTATTAACAATACTGAACATAAACCTTTTGCACATTAATATAGGGCTCATTACTTATCTATACTAATAATAATATTATAAAGAGGAAATATTTGATTGTTTGTTTGCATTGCATAGGCTCCGAAACTACTGGACCGATTTGAAAAATTATTTCACCATTAGAAAGCTACATTATCCCTGATGAACATAGGCTATATTTAGTCCCGGGAAAAGATAAGATCCCACAGGAACGCGGGTGAAACCGTGAGGAGCCGCTAGTTTATTTTTATATAAAACATTTTAATGATCTAGGTACATAATTATCTGTAAATAACAAATCAACCATATTTAATAAACAACTACAATTGTAGTTACTATTGTCTTCGAAAATTAGTCCACTCGAATATAGTCACTTAGCTCTATTTGCAGTGAAATTAACTGAGAACTCTATTCAGAAAGTTTGAAACTTTCAGAATGTTCCCCTAATAGACTTAGTAGCACTCCAATCTCCTATCAGTAAGACAAAAGACCTATTGTACTGTCGTCTCCTTCCTAACAATCGCTTTAATTGGCATTACAAAATATATAATTGACAATTATCTTATTTTCTATTTGTATTACTTCGAGAACGACCGCTCGAGTTATTATTAGAAGAGAAAAGGTTTCCTTTCAACGCAACGAAAAGCAACAATTATTTTGGTATGGAGAAAATAATTGAAGGCGAATCGAATTACCAAAAGATTTAATTAATAACTTTAGTAATATTTTATTTTACTTTTAGAAATATGTTTTCTTTACTAAGTGAAAGAAAGAAAGAAAGAAAAAACATTTATTTACCATAAATGGACGTACATACACAAGAAATTATAAAAACATATTGAGAAATTAATAACAAAAAACAAACAAAAGAAAAGAATAAAAAAAAAAATACATAAACAAAATATCTGACAATAATAATAAACAAAGAGAAAGAAAGGAATTGTACGTCGCATGATTGGTAATTACAATTACTGGCGATCTTAATTATAATAGCATTGTTGTATTGCTTTTCAAATATTAGCTTGGACTTATTAGTCCAAGCTAGTTTGGTAGCAAATTGAAATCTGTACTTATATATAAATGGCAATTGTTACTGACTGACTGAATGACTAGCTGATTGATCTTTCAACACACAGCTCAAACCATTGAAATTGCGCTAAAATTCGGCACGCAGATAGTTATTATGAATTTTGGTTCTTCTGGGTAACTTTTATTTTTAATTGCACTCGGTACGTAAAAAATCATGCATCCGTTGAAGCCAGCGATGCCATACAGGTCAAAGTTGGCTAATAAGCCACTTTTAAGCCTTCCACTTTTGGAGCGCTTATAACCTATCTAGGTACGACTTTTAACTTACAATATCAATGACTGCAAAACATTCATAGAGACCACGACATAAAGACGCTGAAACAATTCCACGCATGCTCCAGTAAATCAAACGGGAACAAGGTTTCACAAAAACGGAACATGCAAACATCGCGTGATGTGGAATGATAAAGGACAGCGGGCGACCACATCTTGATCGTATCGTGTCTGGCTAGGAGCCATTCAAAAAGATTTAGATAACTTTACGATAGACACAATTATTGTGTACTTGTTAACAATTTACAATTAATGTTGATTCATGTGATAAAGCATTATTTTATTGTGATTGGCACTATGTCTATTAGCACTATTTAGAATGTAGATAAATCAACTAATTTATAGCACAATAGTAGCTACTGAATCCGCATGAGTTTGAAACTTTCAAAGCAACATGAGAGAATATTATTTTTTCATTATTCTTTAAATTAGTTATTTAAAATGAGCAGAAGTTGTCAAAATTAAACTTATTAGGTAGTTTCTTTCTTTTCTGGTCCGGAGTACGAAACTCATTTTTTTTAATTATTAATTTCAAAAACAAATGCCAATATTAAAAATCAACAAGCATGATTGACCAGCCATTTGTCTATTTGTGATTTTGACATTGATACCTAGTTTTATAATGATTCTGTCAAACAGCATTATCTCTATTCAGTCCTAATCAGGCTATTTAAAACTGGATGAAATTTAAGTTTTTCTATATGAAAACAAGCTTATTCAGAGAAAAGCAAAAATATGGGTATCATAATTTAAAATAAATAATTATCAATTCAGCGGTAAAATTTTATTAATTCATTATAAATTGAAGAACATTGACTCCTTCAAGACGGCAAAACCCCGATAATGCAAATCAACACTCAATGAAAAACGTGGCTGTCCATTACCATTTGAAATTGACTGCGTTAAGGTAGATACAGACTTAACTAAGTTAACAGTTAATTTATCCAGACGTCCCACTTTTATCGGAATCGTATTAACGGTATATAATGCCAAGACAGGGAATACTTGATGATAACTACCTGTTATACAATGGAGGACAGAAAAACTACTCTGTTAGATTCTAGCAAGTAAAAAAAACTTGAGAGGTGTCAAGGGACACCCGGATGGAACGAAGTTATATAAGTCGAGAGAGTATATATATATATATATATATATAAATAAAAAAAAACATTTCTATTTATATATATATATATATCTGGCTTGCTTTCTATAAAAGAGAGAGAGACAGGCAGAGAAACATGCGCACGCCGCACAGCGGTCGGTGACTTTTGTCACCGACATTAAAGTGTCGGTGATTTTCGTGAGATTTTTTTCCGTCTAGCCCCCTTTCACAATTCACAAAGCGCGATAAGGAACTTCGTTCCAAATGCTTGGTTCATGTATTTGATGATACAAAAACATTGTGCTTATGCTTAAGTGAGTTTCGTAGACGTTTAAGATTTACTTACATGGATAAATCAGACAAATAAATAACATAATTCATAGAAAATATGAATACATCTAAAAACACGGAGGTAGTGTTTGCTAATAAATATCAAACAATGTAATTCGAAAGTTTCAATCGTGCCATTGTACGTGCTAATATACCAAAATAAACCATAAGTCACGTACAACAAAAATCACCACTAAAAGTAGCCAAATACGAAGGAAATTAAAGCATTTTGCTCACTATAGCATTTTCATTGCTATTATAATATCTATCACTTTATGGACACATTGCACAGTTACCTATATATTGTTATTATTTTTCAATTTTAAAAAGCATTTCTTTCTATTCTATTCTATTTTCATGTAGTTATTTTAGTAGCTATATAGCTATCTTAATCTTTACAGCGGCGTCGACTTTTATAATAGCGCAGCACTTTTTATTATCGATTAAAATAAAACAAATTACCAACCGCTTTCAGTGCACCAGAGTTTGCTGTTTGCATTAAAACGTACACTAAAAATAGTTTTATTAATATTACTCGATGGCAATTAGACTCTACCATTAACATTCTGATCTAATCTACGGATGCAACGAAGCTGCGCTTGCGCATGCTGATTTATTACTTTTTAATTGATAAAAACACTATGTCAATTAAGAAAGAAAGACTCAATGGGTAAAAGATTTATTTTATAAATAGATGCAGGATGTAATTTTGTAATGTTTTTAGTAAATGAAGATTTAAAGTTACTTTCGCATAGTAAGATATAAATGGACATTTCACCTTTACATTATTGTTGATCACTGACCACAAAACTTCTAGAAACCTTTCTGTTTTGCAGCAATAGTAATGAAATAAATCTCTCCAACTACTTACATAACTTCGAACCCCTTATCGAATATTCTGCGTTCCTCATAATACTTTTAAAATTGTCCAAACTCCATATACCACTGTCAAATACTTAAGCTTAAATGGTCATGACTGACACAACGTGGTCTGAAACCGAATACCGACGAGTTTTAATAACAAATCACTCAAAGTTTAAAGGACAAACGTATAAATCTGCTATTTTGCACACATTTCAACAACGCACGATTTGACATGAGATATAGTGATTTACAAGAGTAATGTCCATCTAGAATTTAGATAAATCGGTGTTAGCTGCACGAAAGCGGAATATGTCTCTAAATCCACACTCGGCAAATAAAATTATCATTTGTAGCGTGTACCGGTGTGTATTGATGTGGTTACTCCTTAAAGTTTTATGGCACGTGAAGAGAAATGGCAAATATTGTATGCAGTCAGAATTTATCACTATTCTGTTTATATAGAAAATTTGGAAGCTGATATAAGAGCAAAAATTTCCAACCCTTGACTAACATATACATGTACATTTATATCAAACCTTTTTTTTAGGTTAGCTTAAGCATGTCTGAAGTAAGCGTCATTCCACTGTCTTGCTCAACGCTGACTCATGTCCATTCTTAATTAATAAGTAAATATGTAGCGCCTCGGCACAGTATTCTGTTCAGCCCTGATATTTCCCAGTGCTTCTATAAATTTTGTATGCAGTTTTGCTGCAATGTCTTGTCTTGTCTTCCCACTCGTTACATAGCGAGTGGACGGGCACCTTTAAATAACACATCTTGATAGAAAGGCCCTGAACCTTTAACATTTAGAAATCCACAGCTAATTAAATCGGGCGTCTGAAACATGGAGTATAAAATCTATAGTTCATTGAACTAGTAAAATATTCAGCTGTAAAATAAACCGTAACGAGCTTCTGAAATACATAAATAACCAACAGATCATACATATATGTTGGTTAAGAAATTTTCATGAAAAGGCTAACAAATCTCAACGCTATTCGCGTCAGATCTTTCGTCTTTGGTATTTTGTGCTCAGTCTTTTGAAATCGCACCTAATTGGTATGCTCACTCCATAACGTCTATTACAGTATGATTTATTTTCATACTCCGTGACTCAAGTATGATTCACGTCCTACCATTGACTTTAATAGAGTATGGAATAAAATAAAAGGGGTAAATGTTCTTTGAACATTTTGAGGCAGACGGTTCGTAACAAATCAATGCCGATTCTGAACTTTGTCAAGATAGTGTCAACCGTTTTCAAACTCAAAACATTTAAGTTTGGAAGTGTACTTTGTTAAGTGTATGTTCGATATGTACCTACCTACTTCAAGTTTAACCAAGTTGTTCCAGATTCCAGACGATTACATAGACTTTGTTCAAACTTCTCAGGTTCAGCAACTTTACAAAGTAAATGGTATTGATGTCCCTGAGACTGTGCTTCAAGCTGGAACTTAGATCTGTTTTTATTAATCAGCATTTTTATTTATTTATGTTACGGGGGTTAGTTTAATATGCTCACAGGATGTTACTCATCAAATGCGACTAAAATTTAAAAAAATGCACGAACCTGTCAAATAACACCGTCCAAATCTCAATCAAAAGTTCAAAGTTACAATTTTAACAAGCCTTTTGTTGTTATGTCATTGTTATGCGTAATTTATAATGTGTCACAATACTGGCATGAAAGACAGGTAATTTCAGGAGTCTCTATTATACAGAAAACAATAGAGGCGTGTATGTGACACTCCATTAGGCCGGCGTTATCACACATGACAATGGCCGCTACCTATATCAGTTCTGTGATGATTAATATTGGAAAACAGGAGCCGGAGTTGATCGCGTAGAATCGTTGGACGTTTTTTTGTGAAAAAAGTGAACATCTTGCTAAGTTACAATTTACTAGGTCTATGTTGAAAGATATTGTCCATATTTTCAATTGAATTTGTAGAAAAGACATAACTCATGTTATCACAACTATATTACTTTTGCCCACGATTAAGTTCCGCTTGAAAATAGCTAATTTTAAATTTAAATTTTAATAAAAACGATTGAACCGTCTAGCCGTTAAAACCAAGTAGAAATCAATTGTACTTATAATCTAAATATATTTTTACATAGTGATTATACTTATAATATTTACTATAATAATGTCAATTCATGACAATAAAATGTATCTAGATTCACATAATTGTTCATAAGTTTTCAAAACTACATAATTGTTAGTTATGAATGACTCAAATATATTTTCAAACATTTAAATTAACTCTAGTTGAATTCTCATGACGGTAACTAAAAGGTCAGCTTAAGATCTTAATCTATGATTAATTTAACATTCAAATAAATATTAAATGTATTTGCTTATTGTTTAAATGGCGTATAGTATCTGTAATAAATTATTATTGGGTATAGTTTTACAATGCAGTGATATGCACACGTTTTACTATAAAAGCATCTATTTAACTGTCAAAGGGACATAATAATAAGTCAATACATTAACAAAGTGCTCATTCAAATGTCAACATTACTATTGCAATGTGCAGGTTTAGTTATAAGGTGTGTTGTGATCTTATATGGACAAAATATTCTGTAGAAGTCGATATTCTTATGTAATACAAGCTTCTATTTGTGAAGTGTTAAATTTTGTAGTTACCTTAGTTATAGATATTTAAGCCTTATGAAGATACAATTTTATTATCAATTAGTGTACGTTTTTATGGTAATACTAAACTGTTTCAAATAAAGCCGAAGTATTAAGCATTTTTTCGTCAGAAATCTAATAAGCAATCAGGCGGGTCACCTAATACGTATGTTACTACCGTCGCCTATTGACATTAGCAATACCAATGCATTGCAGATATTCTACAATGCCTGCTCAAGTTCTACTGCCAGAAAAAGAACAATCCGATAGGTGCTCCGCAACAAAATTTCGGGTGATAGCCAGATTGGCAGATCTGCAAAGTACTGCTAAAGATTCCTCGCAATATTTTATTTCACTGGAAGCTTAATAATTTATTCTATTCATTGTCGGCTACAAACCAACTACGAAAATTATACCTAAATGTGAATTTAATTATGTTTGTCTATCTAGGATATCCTTAGCTTTCACGGCTCAACAGTTGAACAGATTTGGTACTTACACGGGGAAGGTCAAATTCATTTTTTTTTTTAATTCAGCTGAAAACGTATGTATTAGGGTTAAAGTAGGTTCCATTCTATTAAACGAATTGTCCACCAAAACACATTTCCCCAACAAAATATGATACAAACTTACGGGCGTTTGCATCATGGATTTTATTTCTATGAATCCAATCGCTTGGGAAATCTCAAGGGATTTTTCCAACCAAAGCCCAAAGCAGATTGAAATAGTGATGTTTCAATAGAAAACTAGCGATGGCGGTTGTTACAAAGGCTAGTTGATTTACATTGCCACCGCGTTCGCTTTTCTTGGAAAATTTCGTGTGTTCTTTTACAAGTCCCAGATCAATTTCACAACGCAGCGGCAAAGTGTTATTTGTAATTTAGCTGTGTCTTAGACTGTGTTTACATAGATTTTAATTCTTATTTATTTTAAGGTATAAATATAACGTTGGATATGAATAACCAGTCAAGGGCATGTCTGTCCAGGCTTAGTCTAGGATACCGTAAAAATAGTTTAAGTCAAAATAAGCTTCACTCACCTACCAAGTATATTGAAAGCTATTTGATCCAAAGAAGGAATTTTAATCTATATTCATTTTTATTTTTCCAAAATTGCATTCGAAGTTATATATAGTAATTGCATCAAGGCTGACACAGTCCTAAACACCGCCACTTTGAAGTTAAAACTATGAATAACTGGTTGGTTTCAAAATTCGGAAACCATTTTTACAGCTTATTTTACCAACCCTAGGTATTTTTTTTATTTCATGCCCACTATCAAGCTTTTACCTTTGAGCCCTAGTATTGATTATGCAGTGAAACGTATGGTTGAATGGACGTACAACGAATCTATGAGGGTTTTTTTCTGACTAAGGAATTACATTATCATGATATAAGGCGATGATAGCTCAGTGGTAAGTGACGTCGGATACCGCGGCGAAGGTCGTGGGTTCGAATCCTACCATGAGCTTGAGCTTTCGGTGAAGGAAAACATCGTGAGGAAACCACAGCACGGTACTATGTGGTACTCGACTGTCTGGCTACCACCCTCAAGTTGAAAATCTGTCGCCAAGCACCTGTCGGTGTGTTCCGGCAGTTGCACTTGAGAGCCAGTTGCCCTTGCCCTTAAGGCATTGTAATATGGTGTACAACACGTTGGCAGTCCCCCTGGTATTGCTAACGTCTATAGGCGACGGTAGTCACTTACCATCAGGTGACCCGCCTGCCTCGTTGTCACTAGTGACATAAAAAAAAAAAAAAAAAAGATACGCCATTTGAGATTTAATCAGAGATGAATTTAAATTCATTAACCGGCACTTTATACGCGAGTGCAAACAAAATTAAAAAGTGCTCTAGTGAGAGGATGATCTTAGTGGCGTCAGACTTTATTGCTCTCTCTTTAATCATAAATCTAAATGTGCAGTCGCCAATCAACGCCACACTCTGCAGCTGCTTTTAATTTGCTTGAACATTTCACACTGCACACTTGTGCGGGCTAAGATGCCTTTAGATTAGAATAAACGCAGCAGAAAAAACGCATCAATGAATTTATTTGATGGGCGCGTCATATGCTTCTCATTATAAAAGTATCAGTGACAATTAAGGATTTCGGACAATGGCGCGTTTTTATTATTAAAATATCCCAGATGTTTTTATAATGTTATAAATTATTGTTATACAAATTTAGATAATAAAGCTGTATAATGTTAAGCCGAAATTAAAATAAGTAATGCATTAAATGATCAAATATCATATAGAGAAAAGATTTTGTTTGTTTGTAATGGATGAACTCAATCTACACTAACATTAAAGAGGAAAGATTTGTAATTTTGTGTGTAACGAATAAACTTAAAAACTACTGGACCAATTTCAAAAATTCTTTCACCATTAGAAAGCTACACTATCCCTGAGTAACATAGGCTATATTTTTGTCCCGGAAATGATAAGATCCCACGGGAACGCGGGTGAAAACGCGGAGGTCAGCTAGTAAATACTAAACCGATAAAAAATTATATTTCATCTATAGTTAGCTACTTTATTAGCGAGTACCATGGGCATTTTAATTCCCTTGGGAGTTTGTTATCAATATTGAAATGTCATTATTTCAGTTCTGCCTGTTGGTGAAAATATATTTTTTTAATTATGTATAGAGCGTAAAATATTTTTTATCCACTACCTACTTTATCACTTGACCTGAGCTACATCAATATTTTTCGGATAAAACATGGTTATACGGGTTTTTAAAGTAACAGTAAGCTAAACTTTGTGGCAAATAAAAAATCTAAATGAAAGCGTTTTCGTTTTATGAACATACCCTAGGTAGATAGGCACCAAAAACCTTTGCTTTTGCGCAATGATAACTTCAACTTGATGGCTATTCTAAAAGGTTCTTATAGCATTTAGTTAGCGATGTTTCATTGTAATCTTTGCTTGTTTTACTAATCAGCTGCTGCGGATTGTTCTTGTCAGTATATTTTTCAATGAACCAATTAATTAAAGTCACTGAGAATCATTTGTTATTGCTATGAGCCAGCTACAAATTACAATGAGATGGTGAGATATTTCGCACTTCTATTTACTAGATAAGGTTGTTTAATTTACAGTTCAACACACTTTTATGAATGATTATATACTATTTAATAGGTTAAATAAATTCCTTTTATCTAAATTAAATCGATAAAGTTTATAGGTTCTACCTAAATTATGTGAATAAAAGAGAATGATAAAATATTTTATTAGACTTCTCTATAAACTCGTATAACTGAAAAAGTAAAATAAAAATGTTTTTGATACATTTTAAGCCTTTAAGTTTATACATTTTAATCATTAAATATTTTTTATTATATGAAAACGCTGATAAAAATAGTGTTTTTTCTATCATATTCATACAGAGGGAAAGATACAATCATATTTTAGTCAAATTTAATTGAGTTTAGTTCTGTAATACTACTTAGATATTGAATAACCCATTGTCAGTATCTCCTTAAGATAAGTAAATTAAAAAAAAAGAGTATAAGTACGACTTCCAATGCTCAAAACTTAATTACCAAAATCGAGTAACATATGTAATTATTGTAACATAGCGTATTATGTATACCAAGCAAATGTGACGCAATATAAACGCGGCCTGTGTCGATGACTTCCCACACAAATATTCTAAGAGACATGCTCATAAATTACATTTATTAGTTTTGACAGGCATTAGTGCCAGTAGGATTTTGATTGGAGCAATAATCAACACTGTTTTGAATACTCCGGTGACTGTCCAAAACAATGGAGAGCGGTCTCATCAATGAGCTACAGTAGAGTACTTCAGGTATCTTTACGCGAACTGTTCGACGAGCGCTGAGGGTTTCTCAACCGAGATGCAAAGCTTTAGACGACTGACAACTGAGGTTTCCTTACGATATTTTCCATCCAGATTTAGAACAAGGTCCACAGTAATTGTAACTTGGAAAGTTAAGTGAGCTTCAAAATTACATAATTTTCCTCAATTTGCGCTCAAGTTAGATTTTTTCCAGTAAACAATGTTTTTCTTATATTTTGATGTTTACGTAATATACTCATAATTTATTTGAGTGAAAACAACAACTTTAGATTGTGCAAAAAAGAAGAAACGCAAATGAAACACTACTCGGTAACCAACTCAAATAAGAAGGAAGAGACCAGTTCTCTAATTAGAAAGTTTGGTTCAAAGGTAACCACGTAGCTCATATATAGGTTTGCGAAGTTAGGAATTCCTCAGAACTTGATACATTCCGCTTCAATAATTAGGCGAGCAATGTGTGATAGTTTCCTATTGAGGCTTACCTATAAGTTGAATAAAGCTTGAGTAACCAAAGTAGGTTACACAAAGCAATGTAAAAAGGACCACATTTACCAATCTTTAAGGTTACATAAATTTTGTGAGGAGAAGGAATAATCGTGAGGAAACCATAGCTGACAGTAGGGTTCCTAAATATGGCTAGGAGAATCGGTATACTTCTAAGCTTTAGATATGTGCCATATCTTTGACCAATAGTCATTATCATAAAAATGTGAAGAATTAATCGACCAAAATAATAGCATCTACCTAGTTTACACTTTCTATACAAATTGCCACAGACGAATGATACTAAAATTAGGTCAGACACAATTTCTAACACCTGATAAAATGTTTACACAGACAACATTTAAACGTGACTATGCGACATGACGTGTCCACTGTCCAGTGTGGTCAAAAACACTTGAACCGTCTATTAAATCGTGATATTAATGCACGAGCGTGTATGGTAACCTTTATTTCCGAAATTGTTTACTTTGACACTCCTGCGCATAATTTGCTTTTGAGGTAGGCGTTAATAATTATGGCAATTGAATTAAATTGCGTTATAGTGGTGATGCAAATGCATTGCTGATTTAATATATCGTTTATTATTTGTGGATGGCTATAATTAAATCCTTCTTAGCTCTCAATTAGAACTAAGAGTAAAATAAGGGGTTTGTATCTGGCCCCCCGGTGTGCTAGGTATTTTATTCGTTCTCAACTCTTACGGTGGCTTTGCATTCTCGCCAAATTAACATGACATTGTATAGAACACAAATTGTAAGAACTATGAAAAAATTAAATTAGATTTTTAATGCGTGATATAAATATTATATTAGACAAAGAGGTTATTGTTTCTACCAAACTAAGAAATGTACTTTTTTGGTAGTTTTTACGGTCCCGTATCTCCAGTCTTTAATTGACTCATTTTTATATGTAAGTAGGTATTATATTATTGAATTTCCTGTCGTTTCCTTTCCCAATGAGCTCATTCTGCATATCTACAATATGCCAACTTGGCTTTTTCAGAAGTGAAATTCTTAGCTAGTAATAAAATATCTTTAAAATATATGTATTTTTAGCGTTATTATTAGTTTACTAAATAATCTTATTTACTATACAATAAAACCTTAAGCTTTGAAAGCTAATGTTTTCCTTTAAATATTTGTTAAAAATATGAGTTTATATTGCGAGTCTCTATCTAAGTATCTCAAACGAAACTGAAATCTAATGACTAGATAATCAATTGCATAGTTCAATCGAATCTTACTTGTAAATAATAACCTCTTTCAAATAGAATAATAGCCTACGAGTATAAGGATGACCACAGTATAAAGAGATACAGTAGAACGACGTCTTTGAACTCGTCATAAAAGCCAACACAGTCTAAGCAGTGTAACGCTTTAGTGGAGGTACCATACCACTGAGACTAGTGTGGGTCGCCCCCCGCCCCGCACTTACCTCACGATTGCCCTGTCTAGACGGCTTCATCGAACCTCTGTATTACTATCCTTACTCTGTGGCACGACGAGCAATTGTCTTGCAATGAAGATTGAAGGTTCATTTTACGTTGGTCATATCAACGAACATCACAGATAACAATTCCAATATTCCATTCGGCACAATGGAATAATTAACCATCGCCGGTTGATGTCGGTGAACCGTGAAATTTACAAGTACCTTCATAACGTTTGGAGACGTTATTAAAACTCATTGCTTATTTTGTAACGTTCTTGATGAAGAAATGAACTGGAGGTATTTTAAGTTAGGTATATTTGTTTGCTTTAGACCGACTGAGAGTACATAATATTATGATAACAATTAAGTTGTGCTTTAGGAGAGGTATTGTGAGGTATTTAGATTTAGAAGGAAAGGAAGAAATTGTAGGCTTTGGTATATCTGTAAAGTACAACTTGTATATGTAAACTAGTAAAAAAAAAGATTAGGGTTTTGAAAGTTAATATAAAATTAAAATGTTAATCCTAATTCTCGGATCAACATTTTGAATATTACATAAGGTAATATTAAGGAACCCTACCTCTAAGATTTAAGTCGGCAAACTTTCACAAATTCTGAGACGAACATTAAATTATTAAAAGTTAATATGGGATGAAGCTAATAAAGTTGATCATAATATATTTAATAAAAGGTATCTTCTTAAGTAATATAAAATTCATGAATATTAATGTTGAGAGACACTCCAAAATAAATATGAGGAAAATTATCGGAAATTCATAAAATATAAGAATGTAGGTGTATGACTTCATCAAATATTTTAATACCAGCAATAATTATTACTTATAAAGTCGGTAGAGAATTCATCTGAAAATATTTGAGACGCGATCAGCAATTTTGCTCGAAAAGCAATATTCTCAGAATCAAAGAATCGTTAATGTAAATCTTTTTATAGAAAATCAAATTAATAACATAGAACCTGCCGATGTCGGCTTCTATATAAGTGGAAACCATTAAATTGTTATAAAGAGTCTTAAGGAAAACCGTACATTTAATAACTTCGACTTTATAGATTTCAAGAAAATGCAATAATGAGTTCTAAGAGCATGTTAATTAGATTTGAAATAATTTAACAATAAGTATTCGTCACGAGGAACAATAGATGGGGACATTGATTCGGGGAACTCTCATTCGTTTTTAGAATAGAACAGAAATAGAATTTTGATTGTTAAATTTAATAGAAGCATAATTATAATGACTTGTGGTCTTTGAGAAAATTTTATAAAAAAATAATTAAGTAATCGTTTGAATAAACAAACCATGAATTTATTTTTATACCAGAAATGACAACCAGGCAGGCGGGTCACCTGATGGTAAGTGACTTCCGTCGCCTATAGACATTAGCAATACTAGAGGGATTGCCAATGTGTTGTACACCTTATAACAATGCCTAAAGACAACTGAATCCTTAGCGCAACTGCCGGAACACACCAACAGGTGCTTAGCAATAGATTTTCAACTTAAGGGTAGCCAGCCAGTCGAGTACTACAAAACAAAATAAAAACATTTCGATAAAATATGTTCATAATCATCTTCACTTTAGAGTACCTACACTTAGCGCACAAATAAACTAAAACGGGATTGTGAAAAATATATTTAGGCGATCCTTATTATAACAAAATATATTTTGCGATTCGATCGAATAATAAAAAGAAAGAAGCAGTATTTGAGAAAGCTTAATTTTACCTATTTTATTTTAAACGCGTAAATAATGGAAACGAATAATTCAACAAAGACAGAATCAAATTTCAGGTGGGCACTGCAATCTTCTACCGCATGAGTGGTCACACGATGAGCTCTATAATTTGCTCGTTTCCACGTAAATTCTGTGAAAATACACATGAAACATTGTCGCGTTGATTGAAAACTTTTGTAAGTGGATAAAGATTTTTTATGTAGTACCCTTATTTAATTTAATGTTTATATAATATACGTACATACATACCTATATCTCACCTTGGGTAAATATAAACTTGAAAATGTTAGAACTGTTTTTAATACTTTAAAATCAATAAAGTATTGATGTATGTTAAAATATTCATGTTTCCTTAAGAAAACTGATAGTGTTAATCGTTATTACATATTCATTTATTCTATATGCAACACAATGCGTGCGATGTTAAATATTTTGTGTCATAAAAATAACTTTTTCACGGAATGCATGCAAGTTTTAATGAAACAATGTTATTTAAAATTACCAACTCATTTTTATGCACTCAACAACATGCATACAAATGGTAAAAAAAAAACAAGAAAAAGGGCCCGGGCGTCCATTGTTTGGGACCTTTATGAAGCTTTGTCTTGATTGCGAGATAGTTAACGCTTCGGTTACAAAATATGAATTGTACTTGCAGCAAAAGTTTTGAATACAAAGTGTCATCATTATGGGTGTCCAAAATATAATTATCATAATTGCATACCATAATGTTTTGTTTGATCATGCATTGCATTTATTAGAGACATGTATCCGAAAATAATACCGGGAACGCCTGAATTTAATGTTAATTTTATATTGGGTGGCCAGAAATGTATTGAAACTCACAACTTTTTTTTACAGAATATTAAACCCCTTTAAATTAACCTTGCTACACGTCATATACTACACATAAAATAATCGGCAGCTCGTTTATTAGTCGAAAGAATTTTCTAATACGAAACTTTAAAAAATACTAACTACTACTACTGAGCTTGAGCTTTCGGTGAAGGAAAACATCGTGAGGAAACCATAGCACGGTGGTAGGGTACTTTGTAGTACCCGACTGGCTGGCTACCACCCTCAAGTTGAAAATCTGTCGCCAAACACCTATCGGTGTGTTCCGACAGCTGCACTTGAGAGCCAGTTCCCATCTAGGCTTTGTGTGCTTACCATTTTCGGCCACATCATCACTTACCATGGTGCCATCTGATCCCGTACTAAGCACAGCTTATGCTATGGAAATCAGATAGCTGATATAGGTACTACATATCTACTTACAATATTTTTAAATTACCTGCTTAAATATAATTATAATTTTATTTACAACAAATGTACAAAATATACAAACAAATGTACAACTATAATATATAAAAAACTTCTTCGAGGCTGCCGCTGCTGCCGATCGGCAAGGTATAATTATATTTGCAGGATAAACAGTCCATGAACACAAATGTATGACATGGGTGAGAATGAAACGTACGATCTGTGGCACCCGGTAGAATTAAACAACCACGCCAACCAGCCCAGAATCCAGTCTCCAGATCCCACGAATTGCTATCCAACTTTTATTTTTTACATCAGCTTTGGACCACGTTCTGACAAAGGTGGTAAGCGCACAAAGCCTAGAAGGAAATTTTCAAGTACTCCATATTTACACAAGCAAAAACTTGGTGCATTCCCGCAACATTTAAGATTGCCAGTCGGAATCCACGGCACGGCACGTTTGGGACATTCGGGCAAAAAGCTATGGTAATTGGTCCAGTACATTTGCGGATTGGTATTCAACGAAGTTGGACGCGCGGCTACTTTATTCTTAGCTTGGATTGTGAACTATTTCCTTTACCTCAAGTTCAGTAACTTGTCGATGGTCAAGTTTAATCTCAAAGTTTATTGAACGTTTAATTTAAGAATATTTAATTTTATATGCGTAAATGGTTCGAATCCGATGAGCTTAAACTTTCGGTGAAGTAAAACAACATGAGGAAACCATAGGGTACTTTGTATTACCCGACTGGCTGGCTACCACCCTCAAGTTAAAAGCTATCGCCAAGCACCTATCGGTGTGTTCCAACAGCTGCATTTGAGAGCCAGTTTCCATCTTTAAACGATTTTATAACTTTATTATCAAAAGTAAACGTAGCTCTAAAAATTCTTCTTATCCTTCTAATATGACTGATGGCACTTCTGTAGCTGTGACGGGTGATGAAATTTGTAAATTATTTGCGGCATCTTTTTCATCGATTTATAATCAAGATGGGTCATTACCAGCTAACCATTCTTTGAATAACACCAACGTCTATGCTGACAATTTTCAGATGCTACAGCTTGATAGATCAGAAATAGCAAGTAAGCTGAAATTTTTAGATATTACAAAAGGTCCAGGTCCTGATGGAATCCCTCCATCTTTTGTATCAGCATGCTCTTCTGAATTAGTCACTCCACTCATTTTTATTTTTAATAGATCTTTAGCATCGGGACTATTTCCTACGAAGTGGAAAACTGCGAAGGTCGTGCCTATTTACAAATCTGGTGACAATAATTTGGTAAAAAATTATAGACCTATTTCAATCTTGTCCACCCTTGGTAAACTTTTTGAGGCTTTAGTCTGTCCTTATATACAACACCATTTTCGAAAGTTCCTCACGATACATCAGCATGGCTTTGTTAAGGCAAGGTCGACTTGCACAAATCTTGTCTCGTTCACTGAAGTACTATCCGAAGCTTTGGACAAAGGCAAAGAAGTGGATATTATCTACACCGACTTCAGTAAGGCTTTTGATAAAGTTTCTCATTCCATCTTAGCTCAAAAACTAGAGTATTATGGATACTCGGGACCCTTGCTGAATTGGATAAGATCATATCTCGAAAGCAGGGATTTCTATGTAGTGGCAAGCGGTTTCGCGTCTCCTAGGTACATAACATGTTCTGGCGTTCCTCAAGGTTCGCATCTGGGGCCAATTTTATTTAACATCTTTATAAATGATATAACTGACTGTTTTCGTAACTCTATTCCATTCATGTACGCTGACGACTTGAAGTTGATGCGAGTAATTGAAGCTGAGAACGATATTGACCTCCTTCAACTAGATCTAAACAGGTTGGTAGATTGGTGCAAGTTAAACCAGATGAGCCTTAATATTAAAAAATGTGTTACCATGAAGTGCACCAGAAGAACCAATGTTATATCATCAAAATACTACCTAAATGATCATTATTTAGAAAAAGTTGATAACATTGAAGACCTGGGAGTCATGTTTGATAGTAAGCTCACTTTTTTGAAACATACAGACAGTGTAATTAAAAAAGCAGCGAAGATGTTGGGGTTTGTAATCCGCAATGGAAAGGACTTTCGTAGCTCCCGTACTAAAATCATATTATTCAATGGTCTTGTGCGAAGTCTCGTCGAATATTGTAGCGTAGTTTGGCGACCTCATTATGCCACGCATTCACTCCGGATTGAGCGTCTTCAAAAACGATTCCTATATCACCTTACATACTCAACAGGGAAGTTAAAATCGGTCAAATCTTATGCAGAGAGGTTAAATTATTTCCAAATTAATAGTCTTAGTAAGCGCAGAGACATACTTGATCTTTTATTTTTATACAAAATTATTAGAGTAAAAACTGACTGTCCCCAGATTCTCCAACGTTTGAATTTTAGAGTTCCGGTTCGCTGCCCTCGTAAAATGATTACACCATTGGTTCCTCCCTTACGTAGAACTGTTATGGGAAGTAATTCGCCCATACCGCGACTTAGTAAATTATACAACAGTGTGAGCTCAACTACAAACGTCCATATGGATTCATTGCCGGTGTTCATGAGGTGTATCATTGCTTCCATAACAAAGTAGTTATAATTATTGTTTTTATCTTTGTTTAGCATAAATTTTATTTTAAGTATATATTATTTTTATTTATCTTTTTTTTATGATTAGGTATTATTAGTTTCATTCTAAAAGCAGGTACATTGTTATATTTGTATGTGTCACTTGTTCGTATAAGTGGTGTTTACCTTTAATAGTTGTGCATTTAGTTTTTGTTATTTTTATTTTCATTTTTTGTATATCAAGTATTAATGTATCAACTGATGGTGAACCTTAAATAAAATAAATAAAATAAAAAAAAAAATCTAGTCTTTGCATGCTTACCACCTTTGGTCACATTATCACCTACCATGGTGAGATTGTGGTCAAACACAAGCTTTTACAAGGTAAAAAAATATTATCGTTATTATGGTTATTACATTTTTGTCACTCTTATCTAATGCATAAAACTCTATTTTTAAACGACTTCATCATATGTAGTTTAAGAAAGCGAATCCCTTTGCGAGCCATTGATTTAAACGGATTTTGATTTGCTTCAACATAAATTCTAAGTGATTCTACAAGAAAATACAAAGTAGGAAAAATATTCTCACTACATTTACACCAGCTTTCGTCCCAACGTCCCAAAACCGTATCTTATTGAATTACCTATTTCTTTATGATAACAATATAGTTTACGCAAATGTCTAACAGAACTGGTAGAACACGGTACGCTGGTATTACTCCAGCGGGACTTGAAAAGAGGTGACATTTCTTTTTTTTGTGGCACAATTGGGAAATACCCCCTTTTAAATAATTCATGAGGAAGTCGATAGTCTACGTGTTTGACGTTTTGTAAAAATAAAATGTGATCTATCCTAATAGGTTCTTTTGTTGGAATCGTTGGATTTTTCAGATGGTAATGTGGTATCATTTGTCATGGTATCATCTCTAGACAGAAGATTTTTGTTTTAAATACTTTCCGATTCTTTTTTATACTAAAAACAAATGTTTATCATCAATAAATCGCAAATATAAAAATATTTATTTGGCGTAATTTTATGTTTTGTAATTTGTTCATTCATTGCGTTAAAAGTAAAACAACTACACTTTCAAGGCGATGATAGCTCAGTGGTAGTGTCGTTAGTTACCGCGGCGAAGGTCGTGGGTTCGAATCCTACAATGAGCTTGACCTTTCGGGGAATCATTATGAAAAGCATAAAAAGTAGTAGATACACAGACTAAGAATATTCTCATAGATACCTATTAAAAAAAAATAAGCTTACATTAAACTTTAACGAATATTTACCATTCCTTGCCACATTTTAAACTTAGGTACACTCAGTAAATGGTAAAGCCAATTTGAAAGTACATACTCGTAGGTGGCTGTCGATGTTATCTGATTTCAATGTTGGCAAGTCTTAACGAACTTCAATCAATCTCGGATAATTGGCAGTTGCACGTTGTGTATTAGGTTAAACTAGATTAAATATATCGAACATGGATACGAGCTGGCTGGTGATGCAGTACTATCTGATTGATCAAAACCTAATTGTGTTTACATAATAACAAGTAGAACAAGGGGTAGGATGGTCCTAAAACTTTCAATCACGATTAAACTTATTAAAATGTTTGATATTATTGAATTCAAAATCCTCTAATGCTAATTCTTCGATAAAATTTATTTCAAGAAATACTTATAGATAGTAATGTATTTTTTTTGTCTACTTTTTTTGTTTTTAGGGTTTTGTTCACAAGGTTTATTAAGACAGGCTTGGGTCTGTGACCACAGTGACTCATGGAGCCACTCAAGTTCTCATTGAAGCCATAATAAAATATCTGCATGTGATTAATTAAAAAACGGAGGTTACAAACAAACAAAGATGAATGTTTTTTTTTTTTTATTCTGGATAGGCATGTGTTTGACCACAATCTCACCATGGTAAGTGATGATGTGGCCGAAGATGGTAAGCACACATAGCCTAGATGGGAACTGGCTCTCAAGTGCAGCTGTCGGAACACACCGATAGGTGTTTTGGCGATAGATTTTCAACTTGAGAATGGTAGCCAGCCAGTCGGGTACTACAAAGTACCCTACCACCGTGCTATGGTTTCCTCACGATGTTTTTCTTCACCGAAAGCTCAAGCTCATTGTAGGATTCGAACCCACGACCTTCGCCGCGGTATTCGACGTCACTTACCACTGAGCTATCATCGCCTTAACACAAATATAACTATATAATATATAATATGAATAAGCTGTACCTTAAACTGTTGTTGTACAGAAAGGTAGTCAATTAACAAGTTTCACGGTTTTAAAAACGTAAGTTGCATTGCTCGGGATGAATTCCTACATATCAGAGAAAGTAACCATGGGTGGAGCAAGGGTGGAACTGCAGACTGTGTAACTAATTAGTAATATTGTTAATAAGTTTAGTTGTAGTGAGGTTGCATACCGTATCGAAGTTCATGAGTTCCAATCTTACAATGAGCTCGAGATCATTTAAGGAAAGTATTGTGTTCACGGAATTGCAGTTGAGAGCCAGTTGCCGTTCTAGGCATTGTAAAAATGGTTGCCTACACATTGGCAATCCCTTGGCTTGCTAACGTCCATAGGTGACTATTATTCGTTCCATCAGGTGAGCCACCTGCATGCTTATCTGCTTATCTGACTTTTCACAAAGTAAAAAAAAACTTGTTACTAAGTGACATTACGTTGATGACTAATGATAATGATACAGAATTATTTGAACCATACAATTTGTCACCATAATATTACATACAGTAACTTATATAAGATACATATTTGTAGGCGCAAATGTCATTGCAAACAATAGATCAAATACAAAGTTATTTGAACAAACAACATTTAAGTGTTCAACAAATAAATATTATCGATAACTTTGCTGTGTACAAGTATCGAAACATTTTCTATTGCCAATATTTATTGATAAATTTGTTTTTAACTGCAGTTTACCAGCTCAAAGTTGGACCAAATGTTTGTAACTTAGTTCTAAGTGTTTGACCAACTGTTTATTAATGCCTGTCTCATCTTTTTGTTTGCCATTGTGGACATTGTCTTTTTAAGGGCGCGTTACGATTGTTTGTAACTTGTTTTGGAATAAGAACTTATTTCTAAAAAAAAGTCTGCGATGACATTTCTTTCAGCTGAGCCTTTGTAAACACTTTGGTTGGAAACACTTTGCAACAGACGCCATTTACCTTTAGCTGGACGGTCTGCCATTATCCCAGGGCAATTAAAAATATAATCAATTAGTACCTACTCTGCGCTGAGGTTTCACTTCATTTTAGAAACATACTTTTCATAAACCCTTTCATATTCCATGCCTATAATAATGATAAGCGCATTCAGTCATTCAGTGCGTCAGTCTGGACAAATATTTATTAACCTATAGATAATGCAAAACAATACTAGTCACGTCTAAAAAATCGGAGCATTATTATGACTATTCATAATTTCACCACTAATATCTAATCGGAGCGATCTAGCTGCTCAGAATTCAAAGCAGACGCCAGCGACAAACATTATAGCGTTGATGCGACAAAATGACATGCGATGATAATATCAACGCGTGACTATGAATACTGGAAAGACTGCGGTTATTGTTTATGCGTTCAGCGATTTCGTAAGGGTGTTTTTCTTTTTCTTTGCAAGTAAGTTTCTCTGCAACTTCAAACTTTCCAGTCGCAGGGCTGCTGGAAGAAATTTCTACTAAACTATCATTCATTTTACTTCACTAGTGCACTTAGATTGTAAAGACACGCCAGAATGTCAAAAGAAGAAATGTCAGAAGAAAAAAAAACTGTGACTTAATAGAGAACGGTAATTAAAGGTAATAATTAATATTTACCAAGTCAAGGTTCATGCGAATTTATAAATTCATTGTATCGTCAAATTATGTTTGATATTTGAATTTACCTATTGTAAATAATTTGGAGAAAAATATTGTAACTATTTATTGTTACGTGGTCTTCTATGAATTCATATACAACATACAAACATTATACTTAACAGTTGATTAGCACCATAAAATTATAACCTATGTGTTTATTATGATGCTTCTACATAATCGATTATAATTATGACAAAATTTTCATTAGAATTCAACTAATTACAATTTAAATATTAGCGAATTATATGTGTTTCTTATGTAATCTCATCCTAAAAAAAATTACGTGTAATTTGCTACTTATCCTTAACAAGCAAGACAAAGCTGTCCATGAAAGATTAAATAATCTTCCTGAAGAAAAACAAAATTAGAATAGGAGTTCTAAAAACATTATCTGGGTAAGCGTATTCCACAAGGCTAATTGCAATATCTCCATGATTTAACTAAAAATAACCGTATAATATGTAAAATTAATATAATATATGGTAAATTTAATCCTTCTTTCATAAACAGTAAATGATGTTGAAATACGTTAGATTGCGGTAGGGTGGTAGGGTACATTCTAGTACCCGACTGACTGACTACCACCTTCAAGTTGAAAATCTGTCGCCTAGCATGGTTTATTCCGTGAGCGGGATTTGAGAGCTAGTTCCCATTTAGGATTTGTGTGCTTTGGTAAGCACATTGTGGTCCATCTGCCACATTATCACTTACCATGAGAGATTTCTGGTGATGCCCTAGTGACTCATGACATATTCTATTATTAAATGATAGATTTGGGGTGTACTTAATATGAAAAAAAAAAACAGTTAAAATAAGTTCTAACTTGCAATTTTCTTTTCTTCGACAAGTCAAATTATAACGTTATAATGTGACATAACTATATATAGGTGGCATGGCTGAACAAACATACATTTCGAACTTAATTGTTCGATTACGGAACCCTAAAAAGGTTATTACAATAATTGAGGCTAATGCCATCAATCAAATAAAGTACCTAAATATTGAACGTTGAAAAATGAATCACAATGCTAAGTTTTATTTCTTCATTTCACCCACCTAATTACATATCCGTCAAAGTTCAACAGAAATTAGGGCCATAATCCACAATACTAACGGTTTGGATCCAATGATCATAAATAAAGACGTACAAAGGTACGGCGATGATTCGAAAAAGTGAACTTTCACCTATGGGGAATTAATTGTATGTAATGTGGGATTATGCGCAGTATGGGTGTGAGAGCATGGAGTAAGTATGTAATAAAATTATAATAATGAACAAAAGCCGTTGTAATGTTAGACGTCCAATTCAAAATGAGCAGGTTATTTTGGAAAGCTATATTTTTATAACCACGATGTAACAGAGATGACGTATGGGGTAGATGAATGTACCTACATGTATATCAATCGGTTTTTAGTATTCATCAAAAAATACTAGACTACAATGTGTTCATCCCTTTAGATCTTATTAATTGCAACAACATACTTGGCGCTGTAATTTGCTTTTGATTCTAGAATAATGGGAAGAGAAAAAAATAAAAATACATATAGCTTCTATATTCGATGATCTTAAACAAGGTCTAAAAATAACGACCTCATAAAATTTTCCTACAAAACACTATTTATTCTGTGATCCTAGCAGATTTCTCTAAAATTAAGCAAAGCCACATTCATCCATAAATATAGGACGAACGAGAAACGCGTTCGTTTTCGATACAGAAAACAGATAGGTATAACTGACGGCTCATTTACTACCTGTTTCTTCAGAAGTCATGGCAAACATGCCAATTACGAGCATCTCACGTCACTGTAGAAAGGCCACGTTCTATCTGATTACGCTACTAGATTGATGCTTATATACTCTCGTATTGAATAAATACCTATATGAAATTTAAAGCTAACTAGTTTACCACCCCGCGGTTTCACCCGCGTTCCCGAGGCATCTTATCTATTCCTTTAATAAAAATTAACCTACTTTTTGTTCCAGGATATGATCTACCTGTGCGTCAAATTGCATCAAAATCCGTTCTGCCGTTTTTGCAAACTGTCACATTTATAATATTAGTAGTATGTATAAGATCTTCTTTTTATACCAGGCAGGCGGAACAACTGATGGTAAGTGAATACCGCTGCTTATAGACATTAGCAATACCAGGGGATTGCCAATGTGTTGTCGACCTTTTTACTATACCTTAAAGGCAACTGGTGCTTGACGACAGATTTTCAACTTGGGTGGTAGCCAGCCAGACGAGTAGGTACTACACATGACCCTACCACCGTGCTGTGGTTTCCTCACGATGTTTTTCTTCACCGAAAGCTCAAGCTCATTGAAGGTTTCGAACCCACGACCTTCGCCGCGGTACCCGACGACACTGCCACTGAACTATCATCGCCTTATCAAATTAATAATATCTACATCACAAATGTATAATATCAATAGGGTATTCAATACGATATTCTGTTACATTTGAATTATTAATATACGGAATTAAATTAGCAGTATGTGTTGTGATAATACTGTGTAATCCGGCAAATCACATATTGCCTAGTTACCTACAGCAAAAGCTGTCAACTACAAAATCAATATTACTATGTACAGAAAATCTAATGGGAGATATTAATTTTTCATCGCTTTTTTTTAACAGACTACAAGGTCCTAGCCCGAATGGCCTGTACACCCTTACGTGGACTATAATCAATAACGGTTCATTTAAAATACAGGGAAAGTTGCAACAACTTCCTATAACAAGACAGGTTACCGATATGTATTTGATTGATATCTCTATCTTTACAAAAAACATAATGGAAAAGCCTGTAAATATCTACCAGATTAGCGACAAAGAATGGCAACCATTAAAACTGGTCCGCACACTAATTCCCTACATGTAATTATAATGGCGCTCCGAGAATAACTAAGTTACTCAGACAATAAAAAGATGTTTACCCGACTCTTGAAGCTGGCACACCCATAAATCATTTTACAAACGCTTTAAACGCATAAAGCGCTTTACATACGACCGCGACGTGCCACGAATTATGCAAGCTGCAACAATGTAATTGTAGGGTTAAAAATATGCTTGAAATTCTAGAGGTGACGTCGAAATAATGAAGAAAGAAAATGAAACATCTTTTGGAAGTCTAGAAGTACCTACCTACTTCTATCTATCTATTATAAAAAGGAAAGTTTTGATTGTTAGTTTGCATTGAATAGGCTCTGAAACTACGGAACCGATTTGAAAAATTCTTTCACCATTAAAAAGCTACATTATCTCTGATGAACGAACATAGGCTATATTTTGTCTTGAGAAAAGATTAAATCCCACGGGAACGCGGGGAATAAACTAATACATAAAAGTAACAATTGGTTTGTTGAATGAAATCTCAAATTACATATCTTTAAATATAAGTTTTGTATGTCATACTTGTGAACAGGTGCTGCTTGTGGGGGCTGGTCTGCTTGAGTTTGTTGTTTATTAAGTCAGTCATAATTAAATTCTATAGATTACTATTTTTGCCGCCATAACACGCAAATATTATCGGTGAGACTAGATAAATAATAATTATTGAATGTAATAGGTGTAAGTTGTTTTTGAAAAGAGTAATTGCTGAGTTTATTGCCGGCTCTTCTCAGCAAAAACAACCTTCCGAACCGAGCATTTAGAGTCTGACTATTCATAAGTGCCAGTGAAGGCCTATTTTGATGAATAAACAATTTCATTTCATTTCATTTCAATACTGATATATAGAGTGGTGACGACGTAGCGACATATGACATGTATGCACCATCAAAATATCTAATTCTTTGGTTAGATTGGTAATAAAAATCACTAGAATGATGATTTTTATTTTTATTTATTTCGATGTTTTAGAGAATTATTGCGTGGTTTGTACTCTTGATTAGTGTTTGAATTTTGTTCCCCCTAGTCACATCTAGTTAATATTTCCAAAAACTGAAACCACTATAAAAAGCTTGATAAGCCACGTAATCTTTTGCGACCCCATGCTTTCCATACACAATATAATTTATTTGGCTTTTGTATCTTACCTAATAAGGTTGATGGCGTAAAAAATACAACGGTAATTTTACTTAATCCAGTATGCCTAAAACAGGGACATATTCCATGAAAGCGAATAAATTATAGTCATTTCCTAGGCATTGTACAGACTGTCTAATTAACTGCCGGCAATGTATCATATAGGCACAAAGGCTCTGTCGACACATTTGGAAAGGAATCTTCTCGTTATTTGGTTAGTTAGGGTTAAATCATAGATGTTTTTTTTTATTCTGGATAAGCTTGTGTTTGACCACAATCTCACCATGGTAAGTGATAATGTGGCCGAAGGTGGTAAGCACACAAAGCCTAGATGAAAACTAGCTCACAAGTGTAGCTGTCGAAAAACACCCATAGGTGCTTGGCTGATTTCAACTTGAGGGTGGTAGCCACCCAGTGGGGTACTACAAAGTATCCTACCACCGTGCTATGGTTTCCTCACGATGTTTTCCTTCACCGAAAGCTCAAGCTCATTGTAGGATTCGAACCCACGACTTTCGCCGCGGTATCCGACGTCTCTACCACTGAGCTATCATTGCCTTCTTGTCGCCTCATAGAAGTGACTTAAATAAGGCAAAATATTGATCCCGATTAATGTTTACAATCTTCTTTAATACACAATATCTCTTTTGCAAGAAGAAATTCTTTCTACATACAGGACCACCATCTATAATTTTTGGATTTTGTGAAAATTATAAGGCATCGCGGATTATTGACTATTACTGCAGTGATCGATTGACTTTTGAAAACATAATCTATACTTATAAAATGAATCAATAAATGTCTATATTTTGCCATGGTCTGGGAGACATCACTAGAGTTTTTCTAATAAAGCTTTAAAACCAAACGATAGTTATGTCGGCAGAGTGCTCTATTCTCTCGCGCGTATTTGATCGTGAGCTCTATTTCTAACTAGCGGAAGTAGCTATTTTAGGTTCTAATGATTCATTAATCACTATCTTATTGTAGCTCATCTTCACTGTTATTACTGTGAAAATAGAGGT
This sequence comes from Ochropacha duplaris, assembly GCA_951361185.1. Taxonomy (NCBI): domain Eukaryota; kingdom Metazoa; phylum Arthropoda; class Insecta; order Lepidoptera; family Drepanidae; genus Ochropacha; species Ochropacha duplaris. The sequence continues at coordinate 8,424,907 of OX592702.1, read as the reverse complement.
ATGTACATAGGTATAGGTATAGTGCACCAATGATGCTCTCGAAGCGAATTTCGAAAATGTAATTTTGTTGAGAATTTTTTTATTTTAATTTAAAAAATTACACCTATAGTACGAAACAGATTTTTGACTTATATTTAATCAGACTTTTTTTAGTAAAAAAAATGTTTACACCAATAGTACGAAACATACAGATTTTTTAGAGATAGAGAGATATTTAATTAGAGGTGGATTTAAAGAAAGTGGTGACAAATTGATACAAGAAATGTACTTCTAACTATAAATTACTGCTAGTGCATTATAATTGCAGTGCGAATGACCTTAAGTGAATGAACTAGAGAGAATGAAATGCAAGTCTCATTCTGAACTGAACTATTTAATTCTAATCACTCCCGCTTGACTGTCCCTTGCCTATAGGAGAATCGAATAGATCTATTAACCTACTAAAAACAGATGCCAGTACCCTATATTAAATGCGTTTACGAAAGACCTTAGACCTTCGTGTGTCAATAAATTAATTAAGAACAGCGATAAGTGCATGATACATACACAATGACAGGAATTCTTTGGAATGCAATAGTTTGAGACGTTTAGTTCAATCAGGAGTTATCTGTCTATCTTCTATGAAAATAGTATGGGCGATACATTTTAGGGCCTTTTTTTTACTTTGAGCAGTAAAAGTTTGCGGCGAAAGTCGTGGGTTCGAATCCTACAATGAGCTTGAGCTTTCGGTGAAGGAAAACATCGGGAGGAAACCATAGCACGGTGGTAGGGTACTTTGTAGTACCCGACTGGGTGGCTACCACCCTTAAGTTGAAAATCTGTCGCCAAGCACATAGGTCCATTCCCATCGTCCATTCAATCGTACAGTTCCCATCTAGGCTTTGTGTGCACCTTCGGCCTAGAATACAAACAAAAGTCAAAAGCGATTCGATGGTTCGAAGAGGTTCTTAACTGTACGATTTGCTAATTTCTATGGAGGAAGAAGATTGTGTAGTTTACTACTATCGATTCTAAATAAACTTCCAAAATACTTTTTTAATAATACAACCACCAAGCTCTTAAAACAAAAATTTTAAAACCATTACATACCTTACAGCTTCTAAACTAATATAAAAAAATAAATATATAAAACATAAAATAACTACATAATAAATTAAATACGCACACCAAAGTATTACACAAATAATTAGAAATCAATAAATATAACTCAAATATTAAAATCATATAAAAGTGCTATTTAATTATTTATTAAACTTCAATCAGCCTGTATAGGATTCATTACACTAGATCACCACTAATTTAAATTGTATTACCCACATTTTTAATACGACTAATCAATTTTGTTGTTAAGCTAGGATGAGACGAATGTACAGTGCCTGCACAAACTCATAACGTTTTTAGGCACTTAGTTTATTCTATTTTTAAGTAAAACCTGTAAATGAAAATTAAATTAAAAAAAAAGATAATTCACATCTACGTTTATAATATTTGTTAACTAAATAATATTACTTGGATTTTCATGGATAGTTTATACTCACTATATATGCGTATAGCACTATATCAATATACATACACATTCCTATATCAGCATAGAAACTTGCCGTTGAAATGAATTAGACCGTTGTCCAACCCCCTTCAACCGTTTGATGGATTGGCCCTGAGGACTTTTGTTCCTCTGCCTGCAATTAATTTGCTCTATTTCCTACTGACATCTATTCATTGGTGAAATGTGGGATTTAGTGACCGGTGACAGAAATCCCATCTTAATTAAAGATATCATAATTTCATAAAATGGTATATAGCTATTCATTTTCAAAATATAAAGGTGTACTAGCTGATTTGACAGATGTCGTCCTGCCCGGAAAATAAAAAAAAATCTAAATCAAAACTCATTGATCCAGTTTTGGCCCTGGCAAGGCACTTATGAACGTTAGGATTGACTCTACCACCGGTACGGAATACGCTTAAACTGAAAAATCTCCAGCAAGAAACTCAGTAAGGCAATTTTTTTAGCAGTGGATCTTTCTTGAATTTATTAATATTTTAAAATATACATTTAGATATTTTTTCAAATATTTTACACTTCGCCAGAGGGATGCAGGTACAGAGAGAGCTACTACAGTACAACCATATATTTCTGTCTTTCATATAATGAGCCACCTTATAATAGATCTTAAATAGATTGCAGCGCCATCTACCGGGTCTAATAAATTTAAACTGTTATCGAATCAACTTGCCGTTCAGAAAGAGTAATTGTTAAAACATACGAACAGAAGAATTTTATAAAGAAGATATTCAACGTTTGATTGTTATTGACTTGAATTATTGGGCCAATGTTTGATGAAATAGATATGAAATAAACTATCAAGACTTAAGTAGAATTAATTAATATATTTGAGAAATCATTATGTACCATAGATAAGTAATAAAATAACTACTGGCATACTTACGTAATAAGCGGATTAAAAGCAAAGCAGTTTGGTCTCTCTTTAATCAGACGTAAGATTCAATTTGAGTTCCACTATCAATAAATCAGTATCGATCGTGTTAGAGAAAATAAGTTATTAAATGGAACTCGATTTAATAACTTATGTAAAAAATTAATCGAGGCCTCGGGTGACCGGCGGGCGGGGAGCTTTTTCCGCCAACGCATCAGCTTGGCCATCCAAAGAGGAAACGCTGCCAGCCTTCTGGGAACCTTGCCGATCGGCAGCAGCGGCAGCCTCGAAGATGTTTTTTATGTATTGTAATTGTACATTTGCATGTATATTTTGTACATTTGTTGTAAATATTAAATGTTTATGTTAAAATCATGAATGATCATAAAATACGAAATTATATTATCATAGACAAATTAATGTAAGTTCTCCATTAAATTTATTGAAACTATCAATACAATAATTTATTAGCTATCTTCGATTATTTCAAGTTATCCGGTTAAAGGTTTTATTAATATTGCACTGTTAATTTAATTGAATCGTGTCATAGTTTAGAGTAGGATAACGAGTCGATAGAGTTCTTTTATCGATATTTTATTATTGTAATTTTATTACACAAATGCCTCCTAGCAGGGTGATGTAATATAATCCTACTAATATTATAAATGTGAAAGTTTGGATGGCTGGATGGATGGATGTATGTTTGTTACTCATTTACGCAAGATCTGGTTGAAATTTGGCATGGAGATAGATTGTAGTCTGGAATAGCACATAGGCTACTTTTTATCCCGGGAAAAGATAAGTGCCCTCGGGAACGCGGGTGAAACCGCGCGGAAAAGCTAGTAAACTATAAAACGTTTTTGATTTTTCATTGAGTATAATAACCAGAGATGGGCGTAATCGGTTACTTTTGTAATCAGATTACGTAATCTGATTGCAAGTAATCAGATTACACGTAATCAAGATTACATGTAATCAAGATTACTGTAATCATGAGTAATCATGATTACAGTAACCAGTAATCAAGATTACATGATTATTTGTATTCAATATTTTAGTAGTAGTTTATGCCGCTATCAAATAAAAGCCTGTAGGTATTAAAGCACATGAGGCGAAATAAGTATGTATTTAAATAAGTAACTATTTTCTGTATGTTTGTGACTGCAAAACTATAAAAGTTGTCAATTGATGGAATTTTATTCCTAAAACAATCACCGCGCGACTACATGGCGCGCACGCATTCGCGTGTGCAATTGAAATCCAATGCAAAAAAAAATTATTATAATAAACCATATTAAAATAAACATTTTATGATACTAAACCAAAGCTCCAAGTCACTTTTCTGACGAGTTATTCAACTATTAAACTATTTCATCGACTCACCATGCATTACTCACATTGAGCTTTTTTTTTTGCCCGACTGTAAATAATAACTTATTAATATCGTAGAATATACTATTTAGACACATATTATAATAATATATTGTGTATTATAATGTCTACTAATATGTTTAAGGCGATGATAGCTCAGTGGTAAGTGACGTCGGATACCGCGACGAAGGTCGTGGGTTCGAATCCTACAATGAGCTTGAGCTTTCGGTGAAGGAAAACATCGTGAGGAAACCATAGCACGGTGGTAGGGTAGGTACATTGTAGTACCCGACTGGCTGGCTACCACCCTCAAGTTGAAAATCTGTCACCAAGCACCTGTCGGTGTGTTCCGACAGCTGCACTTGAGCGCCAGTACCCATCTAGGATTTGTGTGCTTACCACCTTCGGCACATCATCACTTACCATGGTGAGATTGTGGTCAAACACAAGCTTATCCAGAATAAAAAAAAAAAAAAAAAATGTAGCAATCATTTAAACTATGATACGACCGCGCTTTTTTCGTACCGCTCAGGAAGATGCCGCGTCTCTCCGCCCGCCCTTTCTCGGTATCACTATAGAAGGTTGTCGAACTCGTCAGAGAAGTGACTTGGAACTTTGGTGTAGTAATATAAAATGTTTATTTTAATGAGGTCTATTATAATATCAGAATTTTATTTGTTGGCCGGCAAAATAAAAAATAGCCCAAATTTGTATGAACCGTGAATGATGTCCTTTAAATTGATGACAAAGGTTGAATGAATACAAATAACGTTGATTTACACTATAAAACTGTCTTATTTGTACATTATTATTTATAAGTAATCAAGTAACCAAGTAACCAAGATTACGATTATAGATTACGTAATCTGTAATCTCTTGTATGATTACTTTCTTGATTACATTTTGTAATCTGCAATCATGATTACAGATTACACAATGTAATCGTAATCTGTAATCAGTAATCTGATTGCATTTTGCCCAACACTGAGTATAACCACTTAGACGTATCATAAATTTGTATATAAATTAAATTAAAATAATCTAGTAATAAAATTGATTGTTAACTAATAAATAACAAATATTCGGACTATTAAACGAATTTACCTTCAAATAATAATTATAATGTTATGTAATAGTCATAATATTTTTTACATAATTTGCATATCGATACAATGAATTACGATATGCAAATTTTCATCACAAGGCGTTTTGAACACAGCTGCTTCATCGCCTACACGTACCTATTCACCAGTAGTTTATGAGTAATTACCTACAGTAATATTCACACGTTCTCAATAATCGAGTATTAAATTTATACTAGCTAGGTATATACACCTAACTCATTAATAAGTTACGTAAAGTTGAGGTGAGTTTTGATGATCATTTATGATATTATTACATACAGTTACAGTAAAGCACCTGTTTTTAAAATGCCTTTTCCTATTTTCGTGTTTTTATTCCAAATGCTAAATCAATATCTACGATAGTTCAGTAGGTAATTAGTTTTTTCAATTCTTCCAGTTAATTTCATGGCTGTGGGTATTATTGGAACGAAGTTCCTTATCGCGCGTTGTGAAAGGGGGCTAGACGGAAAAAAATCTTACGAAAAATTGTCCCGACACTTTTTATGTCACTATGTATGTTTATTAAGCTGTGCGGCGTGCGCATGTTTCTCTGTCTGTCTCTCTCTCTCTCTCTCTTATAGAAAGCAAGCCAGATATTTTCATTTCTATTTATATATATATATAAATAGAAATGGTTTTTTTTATATATATACTCTCGACTTATATAACTTTGTTCCATCCGGGTGTCCCTTGACACCTCTCAAGTTTTATATATTATTTTTCACACTTCCAGCCAAAAATATTTTCTATAATGAATCCTTTTTATTTTACTTTCTTCTTTTGCTCTTCGAGTTTATTATTTAAGTCTATCAATTTATTATTCAAGTAATAGAACCGTTTGAGCGAAAATCAGACTATTCATAAGCTGTACAATATTGAATAAAAAAAACCTTTTATTTTATTTTTTTCATAATGCATTTGTATTTCAGTATCGATCTTGTAGTACTTTATCAATTTAGATTTGTTGCATATAAAACCAAAAGTAATATTATAATAATTGGGCAAAGGCGATGATAGCTCAGTGGTAAGTGACGTCGAATACCGCGACGAAGGTCGTGGGTTCGAATCCTACAATGGGCTTGAGCTTTCGGTGAAGGAAAACATCGTGATGAAACCATAGCACGGTGGTAGGGTACTTTGTAGTACCCGACTGGCTGGCTACCACCCTCAAGTTGAAAATCTGTCGCCAAGCATCTATCGGTGTGTTCCGACAACTGCACTTGGGAGCCAGTTCCCATCTAGGCTTTGTGTGCTTACCACCTTCGGCCACATCATCACTTACCATGGTGAGATTGTGGTCAAACACAAGCTTATCCAGAATAAAAAAAAAAAAAAAAAAATTATGTATAAACCAAATTTATATTATTACATACCTATCTATATGTAGGTATATACACGGTGTCCCAAAAATAACACGCCAGAGTGACACTGGAGCTAGATTGGCTTCAGGTCTATCAGATAATATCAACATGACCTTAGTAAAAGTTTTATGGTTTTCGAGATATTGCCACTTTAAAAAAAAATACACAATTTTTTGGTCTTTTTTTCGCCTGTTTTGGCTATAAATAATTTCTAACTTATAGGTTTTTTTCCTAGTTGGTTGAGACAATCAAGTAATCATTTCATTTGAAACTAGTACGCTATGCTCAAAAAATAACTAAGTTGTTTCATTTTAAGTCAATGCGAAAATCGTAACCAAAGTTTGACTAATTAGTGTGAAAAAAAAATTGTACTGGACTGAATCAGCAAAATTATCTTGAAAACTAGCCTATTTAATGTTATTTTGAAAATGGCATAACATTCGTAGTATTTTTTTGCCACAAGTTATAAATTTCAATTTTTGTCATTTAAGTCGTGCTACTTGAGAAACACTACAATTAAAAAATTATACTTAATAAATGGTGCAGGCGTCTGTTGTCGCCAAATTACTCACATGTATTTTTTTAAAAGCATAAAAGTGGCAATATCTCGAAAACCAGAAAACTTTTACTAAGGTAATGTTGATGTTATCTGATTGACCTGAAGCCAATCTAGCTCCAGTGTCACTCTGGCGTGTTATTTATGGGACACCCTGTATATAGGTACTTTAGGAATTCAAAAATCCTTTCTTAGCGGATACCTACTCTTTATTAGGTATCTTTCTACTTACCCAAGTTTGTAGCATAAGATTTCGTGGATTAATCAGCGAGTGGTATTATGCTTTTATATACATACAGGTATGTACTAGCATTCCGCCCAACGGTTGCACCTGCGATCTCGTTTCTCCATGCAAACTTTTTTACATCCCCTTAGGGGGTGAATTTTGGAAAATCCTTTCTTAGCGGCTATCATCTGCTGGCTTGTCAATCTGATAAAAAAAAACCTACACAATAATAACTATCTGCTTGCCGAATTTCAGCACAATCCGTTCAGTGGTTTGAGCTGTGTGTTGATAGATCTGTCAGTCAGTCAGTCAGTAACGATTGGCTTTAAACATTATATACAGACAGAAAAAATATAGATTAGAGTATTATTCTTATTTTGGAACAATAGAATATTATACGTTAAACAATGTCACAACAAAGTATTTGCAGACGTACCGTCCTAGACAGACCATATTTATTCAAGGCTATAAATATGTGTACATTTCCAAGTAAAACAATATATTCTGTATAGTAGGGTAATGCTACTTATGTTATGTTCACAATTGTCACTTGCATAGTGTTGAATTCTCTTTGAAATTATAAAAGGACACCTTAGAGAACGTTGGCACAAAAATAAACGTTCTTTACACAACATACTCTCCCTTTTATTAAGCGCACCCTGAATTCCTAGCAATTTGAAGTGGGGAATAAAATCTAGACATTATTAGGCAGATGTCAGAGGAAAGAGACGCTAGAAAGCAGTTCAAGAGGTCCTCAACGCTGAATCACGTTTATTAGAATGAAATGCGAATTCTAAATTCAAAACAAAGTGACTAGTCCGTGAAAGTTAATGCTCTTTATTATTTCTTTTGTCTGCATCGCGTATAAGCTTTTGCAATGAAATTTCTGTTGTGTAGTGGAAATTCATGTGAGACTGGAATAATTTGCATGTGTCTCTGCTGTTAGCCAGATAAAGGTGTGAAATGCATTCGTTACTGTTTTTTGAAAATTATTTTTGCTTTTCCTCCTAATGAAAATAAATCTAGCTTGCATATAAATAAAGTGAACTTCGCTACAGTTTTATGGTGAATTTTTCAAAGTTTCGTTGGCACTGATGAACAAGTAGAATCTCTATCTATTACATTTTCAAGGACCAATACTGATAAAAATTGACAAAGGATAGCTTGGACCACAGAAATAAACATACTAAGATTATTTTATCCCAGGAATCCAGTTGAAACTGCGGAGAACAAATAGCTTATAAATGATTCGTATAGAATATAAGGCTGAAATGTAATTTTGTCAAAAAGGAGTTATTGATAAGGCCGTATAGACAATTTAAAACAACCTTACATAATATATATCAAAGACATTCAAATTTAACTTGAAATATCAAAATTGGTATCAATCTTTGGTAGTCGAGACAAACTAAATACATTGGCTAAATTCTAATAAAATATTGGCGGTTTTTTTTCATAACGACTCAAATAACGGTTATTTCATAATATCAGCCCTTATTGTTGGGATACAATACAAGATATAATACTAGATGAAGACCTCATCTAGTATTATGTCAACTTTAATTGAAATCTTATAGCAGTTTGACGTGCACCAATATTTTGTGAAGTATTTCAGGAATTACCACACGGTGTAGGTACCATGTACGGGAATCATATTAATCAAATAAACAACGCTGTTCTCTTGTTATCGAACAATCAGTATCGTGCAGGTGTGCATGACTTTGATTTCATAAACATCTTACAATTATTTCTTTAGTATTACAAAATCGACGGCGCATTTTGAATCACAAATTGTTTTGATAAAAACGGTGTGTGTTTTAATAATTGATTTCGGATTAAAAAAAAATTATGATGAACCGATTTTCATTTAGTTAGTTTTAATTAATATTTTAGTTGATATTTTTGTAATTATTGATTTTACCAGTTCTATCATACCCAAATATTATCTTACCTATTTTTATTTGCGATAGTGTGTCTATCTGTCTGTGTGTTACCTCTTCACACTAAAACCGCAAAACCGATTTAGATGAAATTTGGTATAGGGATAAATGGGAGCTTGGAGAAGGACATAGAAAAGCGGAAACGCGGGTGAAACCGAGGGGCGGAAAACTAGTATGCTATATTTTATTTTAATTTCCTCGGATAAAGCAGCGGGATGGAAATATAGTAACTTATAAAAACAAACAACATTCATCTACAAATATCACTGCCAGTTAGTTATATTGAACCAATGCTAATCAAATTCACAGTTGAAAAAAAAGCATAGGCGCAATATTCCTATCAATTAAAGCCCGCTTCACACAAACACGATCTGAATTGCAAATTGACACTTTTTCTTTTCATACAAATGCGAGTGTAAATGGATCTAATTGGAAATTCAGCGCCTCTCCAATCTATCCAAGTTTGTTTCCCCAAACTGGATTGGTTCTTTTGAGTGTTTGAGCGTGTATGTTACAAGTCTCGTATGACTTGCTTGTATGTTTATACTCTTAATGCCTTTGTATTAAAAAAAAACCTGTACTTACCTTCTTTCTTTCTACTCGCATCCCTCACTGCTGAGGATCGTGGCTCCTTTTGATTTTGTCAACTAGCTGTCTCCATCGGTTTCGTTCCTTTGCTTGGTGCATTGCAGCACTAACCGGCATCTCCAGCTCCTGCGATATCTGGTCTGCCCACCGCCTAGGGCTCCGGCCTCTTGGTCTCTTTCCTTCTACCTTCCCAGTCACCATCAGACGTTCCAAATTGTTGTCATCCCTACGAGCAATATGGCCAAAATATCGCAGTATTCGTTGCAAGCAGACTGTAGACAGACGCTGAGTGCTCTCTATTTTTAGTTCTTGCAGGATGGAGATGTTTGTGCGACGAGACGTCCATGGTATCCTCAGCATCCTGCGCCAACACCACATTTCAAAGGCGTCGATTTTCTGCCTAAGGGTGGCCTTAATTGTACTTACCTAATAGCTGGCTATATTTTTATACTTTGGATAGGCCAAAATCTCACCATGGTAAGTAATGATGGAATAAATTAAACACACAAAGCCTAGAAGGGAACTTGCTCTCAAATACTTGGCAACAGATTTTCAACATATAAAAACTTTTTATAAAAAAATAAAAACGACTTCAAAGGCAAATGTTGCACTAAAAACCGAAAAATAAACTGAATAAGACATTAAATAAAATGGACAAAAATATTTCAATAACTAAATAGACCAAAAACTTTACTTATGTAAACTACCTACGCACCTATTCAAATTATTATTCTATAAATACCTTTTGATCTGTTTGAAGTCGGTGCCAAGCCTAATAGGTTTAATAGGCTTCGTACGGTTTGAGGAGGTAGGACATAGCATAACATCTGCTCATAATTGGGGCCGTCTGACTGGGGAAGTACCTCCACCTTACAGAATATCGCAGCCAAATAACACTGCCAAGTGGTGTTGTGTTCCTGCGGTGAGTAAGGTTGCCAGAGCTCCTTAGAGGAGGCACTGTGCTGACGGCGGAGGGACCGGCGGTATTATGGAGTCGCTATTGAGTAGTGCAGGAGCAGCATGTTGGCGTGCGGTTAGGGAGATCCGGTGAAACGGTTGACCGCTGGCCGCCCGCAGATAGAGTGAGTTCCCGAACCCAGGGATTACTTAACCTCCTCCCTGGGAGGCTGAACTGCCATCTGGCGATGCTAGTGAAGGCATTTATTATTTCTTTCATTGTATTTTTGGGCTTGGCACCGACTTCAAACAGATCAAAAGGTATTTATAGAATAATACCTAATTTGAATAGGTGCGTAGGTAGTTTACATAAGTAAAGTTTTTGGTCTATTTAGTTATTGAAATATTTTTGTCCATTTTATTTAATGTCTTATTCAGTTTATTTTTCGGTTTTTAGTGCAACATTTGCCTTTGAAGTCGTTTTTATTTTTTTATAAAAAGTTTTATTTTTCCATTTTTTATATTTCAATGTTTTCAAGAAATATTTAATTGTTTTCGAGCAAATTAAGCCTATTATTAATTTACATTATCTATACTAATATTAGAAAGCTGAAAAGTTTGTTTGTTTGTTTGTTTGAACGCACTAATCTCAGGAACTACATAAAATATATTAGTGTTGGATAGCCCATTTATCGAGAAAGCCTATAAGTTAAATAACATCACGCTATTAGATGAGGGAATACATAAATAGATAAACTTTTAAAGAATATATATCCTAAATGATTGAGGCTTCTTTCTCAGCAGCTACTTGATATTGCGTTTCATTTCATATCTAGGACAACGTATATTCTAACACCTAACCGATAAAGATATTACCTTCTATCATCAGCTCATTTTAATATACAAAGAGACGACGATACGAGTCTAAACGTGAATTTAATATTTAAAGAAATATCCCGTAACTCCTAACCTTTAAGGAGTTGTACCTTCCATCATCAGCTCTGCAACATAAGATGATGACTACCAGATGGAAATAGCTTTGATAAGTACGTATATGAATGAAAAATACTGTAAATTCTTATAAAATTTGAGGGTTGCTCTCATTTTCCCCAGGATCCCATCATCAGATCCTGATTTGGTGACAGTGGGACTACCGCTGAAGTATACTCTTTCAAATGAAAAAAGAATTTTGAAAATCGGTTGACATTTCTTATAAAATTTGAGGGTTGCCCTCGTTTTCCCCCAGGATCCCATCATCAGATCCTGACTTGGTGATAATGGGACCACCGCCGAAGTATACTCTTTCAAACAAAAAAAAAATTTTGGAAATCGGTTGACAATTGGCGGAAAAATCGATGAACATACATAAAAAAAAAAAAAAAAAATACATACAGTCGAACATATAACCTCCTCCTTTTTTGAAGTCGTTTAAAAATAGCCAGCTAGGCGACTAAGTACTTCAAAGTATCAATATTGTTTACGTTTACCTATTTTTTCTTATATCCTTCTTTTCTCATGTACATTTAAAATATATCTTTAATAATATTTTATTTTATTTCAGGTATTATTGGCTATTGTTCTTACTCTTCTCTACGTGCTGCGCAGCAAATGATGGATTATTCTCATCATCAAAATATCAAAATGGTAAAGTATTATTTTTCTCTACAGTTTTCTTTAAAAAGTAACAAGTATTAAAAAAACATTTTAGAATTACCCCGTATCTAATGTAAAATTAACGATTTTCAAATCTTGACTGCGGTTCACTTAATTATATTTAATCCGATTAAATGCACCTAGTTATTTAAATTGGGCTCCTTATTAACATATTTTAAATTACAACTTCTCATAGTCTTTGATATTGCCGACCAAATCAGATTGATAAAATAATATACATTTTGGATTATAAGTTCTAGTTTATATTAAAACCCTGCATACTGTATGGTATTTACTTCTTCAATATATATAGTAACTATGATTCAAATCTATTCGTTTTATATTCATTACAGTTTGATGATTAGAAACATAATCCTCCATACAAATCTTGTAGAACTTCTAATTGAAAAATTACGCAAAATAGTTTTTTTTTTCACAAATAATTGTTTACGAAATTAGGGCACAGTAAAACAAAGTGAAATTACCCGGCTATGATAAACCCGCATTACATACGTTGTTAGAAATGGCGCATCCCTATTCCGGGTAACCACAATCGTTTTAACAACGCCATTCGCCGTACAAAGCGTAGAAAATCGTCGAGCGTTAATTGTCTCCCGCTGCAAACAATTCGTATGAAAAGTGCCTTCGTTCGGAGCTATGGGCACTTAATTTTATGTTTCACTAGTTTTTTGAAGCGCTACGTTTTTTGCGCATTAAATCGCTTTTAGGGTAATATTCTTTGACAGCCATCTTTTAGCGTGTCATCCTTTTCTTGTATAGTAACTATTGATAAATGAGAAAATATTTAGGTAAAGGCTAAAAGTACAGTCTTATACAGAATGTCCGGTAAGTAATACGAAAAACTTAAGGGAAGATAGGTCACCTACCAAATATACAAAAATTACCTTTGTAATAGTGTCACCATTTTAGAAATTGAAAAATATGTATAATCTGAAATATCGAAATAAGTAGCTCGAGCAAATCTTTAGGTGTTACAGAGATAGATTAAACAATTAACAGACCCAATAGTAAGCCGTAGAGAAAACTGCTTATTGACATCAGATTCGCACTTATACTCGTAATACTGTCGCATTCGACATCTATACTAAAATCTATCAAAGTTTGTGAATCGAATCAAAAATAGTGTTTGAGTCAGGCATAAGCCTTCTCAGCATCTTTTGGGACATTACCTTTTCATAATTAAAAACAATGCATTTAAATAATTTTATGACCATTTCCACTGGACTTTTTAAATGTTGGTAGAATAAAGTTAACGGCGAGAAGGTCGGTTGCATTATTACCACTCACAGTGAGTGTCTGTTCAGTGAGCGGGATGCATTTAGAGAGACGGCGGCAGAATTAAAAGCGGAACGGCTTTTATTTTCTGTAGATAAAAGTAAATGGTATTTAAAATCAAGTCGTTGTTTTGAATAGGATCAAATATATTTGAATTTAGAATAAGTTGTAGAGATAGGACAAATCCCACCAAAAACATAAATGTAAAAAAGGAGAGCCAAGTTCAATACAACAATTATTCTCTGCTGTGGGCTTCGCCGCAAAAAGAATGGAGATCTGAGATTGAGTGCCAAGTTCTATGCAAAATCCAAATATGTAGTCTAAGGGCTGACTTGGCTGGTTTTCCCATACGAATTATATAGCCTTCGCATGTTCTAAACCTGTTACCTTTCGGTTCTTATTTTATTATTCCGAAAATTTGGCTTGCTGGTAGAAACTACTCATCGAACATAAGGCTCTTCCATGACTGTGTAAAAGTAGGTACTTAATAATAATTCGTATGGGAAAACCAGCCAAGTCAGCCCTTAGACTACATATTTGGATTTTGCATAGAACTTGGCACTCGATCTCAGATCTCCATTCTTTTTGCGGCAAAGCCCACAGCAGAGAATAATTTTTGTATTGAACTTGGCTCTCCTTTTTTACATTTATGTTTTTGGTGGGATATCATTACTTTTTGTAGGTAAGTACATATCCTCGTAACGCCGTGGGTCCTTTTAAAAGGACAAATTCAAAACTAAAAGTAGACTTTATAAATATAAAACAATTGCATTGCCAAGCCCACAGCAGAGAATAATTTTTTATTGAACTTGGCTCTCCTTTTTTACATTTATGTTTTTGGTGGGATAAGTATATACAGCTACCTACTTATAACTATAAAATTATTATTTATTTAAATTATTGCCTATACTATAATACTATACGTACGTACCTACTTATTAAAGAAATTGTAATAATAATATTACTACAAATTATAAGTTTTCCTTAAGAAAACTTAGCAATTTCGCAGCATAAATCGCAACCTTATAGGTCAGATATCGAGAGACAACCGAACAGCAAGACGGCGCTCGCGCTTATGAGCGCGGCTGCCGCTCGCTTGGCCACGTTCGCGTCAACGGTTCGATTCGGTTGTCACAGCGCCCCACCCACCCGGCCCGCGCCGCTCCGGCGTCACTCGGCGCGCGCGCGTCGTGTATACACCGAAAATCTAAATGCCTATTATTTTATCATTATTTATGAGTAGGTAATGATTTTACACTATTGATGTGCGCTAAATATAAAAATAATAATTAATCCCAGTCAATAACGTAGGTACCCTAAGTAATATTAGGTATTTATGTTAAGCGTTCATAATAGAATCTAATTATTTAAAAATTGCCAGTTTTTTATTTATTCCTTTGTATTCATCTAATTACCTATCTGCATACCAAATTTTAACTCTCTAGGTCATCTGGAATTGGGTTAGAGTTTTGGTCTATAGGTCAGTCAATGATAAAAATGAGGAATTTTGGACATTAATTTCTAAATAACCGTTTGAGATAAGCTTATGAAATTTAGAACACATATGTATCTCGCAAGTCTCAATATATGAGCCAAATTCAATACGTTTATGTAAAATAGTTTTTGATTTATGAGGGGATCAAAAGTGGCTCCAAATGGTTCGTGTAATATTACACACGGTGCGGCTCGCCAGTTCTGATTCTTGAACTTGGCTTGACACGCTTCCGCGTGTCTAGATCAAATCATTTTTGTTTATTAAATGTCAAAATGAATTTATTATAGAGGTTTGTATCAAATACACCTGAATAGTTGAAAAGGATGAATTTTACAACATAGCATTACATACGCATACACCCAGAACCGACATCATGCACGTAAATGTCTGTCCTGGATGGGAATCAACCTGTGCCGTGAGAGGTAGTAGTTTGACCACGTTTGACCAACCACGCCAACTCGTAATATGCGTTCTAGAGGAAGGTACCTAGTATTTTGCTCAAGAGACTTTATCCAGTTATTATTCAAAGTCTTATAAACTATGTGCATACTAAAGTTGACCTTAAAGGTATAACAACAAAACTCAAGTCTAAATATTAGCGATTCATTGACATTAGGGTTTCCCTTCAAAAAACTAAAATATCAATTATTTTCTTCCAGATATCCCTGAATACGATCTACTGCACGCAATAGGAGTACCATTCAGAAACCCAAAAACGCAATACTTCGACGAAGGCCTAGATGGCTTCCCAGCATACGGTCTAATGCCTGGCTCCGACATCAAATCCCCATACCGTCTTTTCATGCCCGAAAAATTATACGCAGATTTTTCTATAACAGCTACAGTAAGACCTGCTAACAAAGATGGTGGCTTCTTATTTTCCGTTGTCAACCCTTTAGAGACAGTTGTCCAATTAGGAGTTCAATTAATCCCGTCAGGTCCAGGACTGATGAATATTTCTCTTTTGTACACCGACGCTAATATATACGCGCTTTCACAAACGATAGCGTCATTTGTAGTACCATCTTTTGCAAAGAAATGGAGCAGATTTGCTTTAAGGGTGACGACGGAAAATGTGACCCTGTTCCTAAATTGTCATGAGTTTGATACGGTTGTGGTGAGGAGGAATCCATTGGAGCTGGTGTTCGATTCGGCGTCGACGTTGTATGTGGGACAGGCTGGGCCGCTGATAAGAGGCGCTTTTCATGTAAGTAATCAAATTCATATTTTTAGTGAATAAGATGCTCTAAAATAAAACGCGTTAACTGACATATTTATCGACCGTGTTATAATTTAGTCTATTATGTAATACTCATGCAAATAAAACTGTTATATAAGAACGTTGGAGAAATCACAGTATTAAAAAAACATTGTGATTCCAGCATCTTCTATAAAACTTTATTTTAAGAGATAAACTAAGTAGAATTTTGACTAAAACCTCCTTGCAAGACCAATTTGAAATGACGAGAGAAAAATTCCAAAGATTACGAGGTAATAGATAGGAAACATTTCTATTAACTTCTAGTTACATGGGGCTTCGAGTATTGTTTCTCCTTTGCTAACTTGTTTAATAATTACCGATCTACGTAATAAGTTTGTGATACGCAATGTTTTTTTTTTATTTTATTTCACTTTACAATCCTCGTTTTCTTGCCATATCTGAGTGTTTTTTTTATACTACAAGTGACAACGAAGCTGACGGGTCACCTGATGGTAAGTGTCTTCCGTCGCCTATAGACATTAGCAATACCAAGGGGATTGCCACTGTGTTGTACACCTTATTACAATGCCTTAAGGGCAAGGGCAACTGGCTCTCAAGTGCAACTGCCGGAACACACCAACAGGAGCTTAGCGACAGATTTTCAACGTATTTTTATCATTTGATAGATACTTACGTATTGTGTTATTTTATTAGATAGATTATAGATTTTATTAGATCTGTAGCTCAATATTAGAAAACCAGGTAAAAATCAAATAGAAATCTTATTATTAAGATGAGGAACAAAAGCTCAATAACAAAGTTCTTGTACCAAAATTAATTCAACAACAAAATCTAAATAGACATCTTTTAGAAATTGACATCGCATAAAATTAACATTATCTTTTAATCCGAAACAGAGATTCTTTTGAGTAATTAAACAAACAAAAGATACGAAAAGACATTATGATGAAACAATGTTCACACAAAACAATTATAGTAACAAACTACAATGACGATAACAAGGCAATCTATCATTGTTACGAATCTCAAATATGCCTTTTACACTTGTATTTTCAAACCCTTTATTCAGAGGGTGTTTCAGGGGTAGGCCATGCGTCCCATTTTATCGCATGCCTTTGTAAACAAAGCTGCTCTTACTAGAGACAGATAAACAAAATTCTGTAGCCAAGGGTCGGGTTAACAATGTAGCGATATTCACGGTTAAGTCGGTTGGGGAATAATTTTGTTGGAACTTTTTTCGGGAGTAAATCATTGGTCTTTTAGAAAGATTAATTTACATAAGCACGGGCATTTTTTATAAAAAGCCAGCCAAATAACTTTAGTTATTTCATTCAAGATTTTTTAAATTTCTTTTTAAACCACATTGATAAGAATACGCGGCGCATTTAACTACTCCTTTAAGGGGGTAATGACTAGCAAAATTATTATTAAAAGGCATAGGTTACATCCTACCTAACGTTTCAAAAATGTAGTTTACTTCGAGTACCGGGCGGAATTCGTAAGCCGTGTGTCCCATTTCGAGCGATCGTATTTTGCCAAAATACCAGGCGCGTTATATTCCTGAATACTTTAGCTCTTTTTTATGTGAATAAGGATTATTTAACAACATCAATCCTGTTTATTTGATACGGCATGTTTTCGAAATACGATTACTTAGATTTGTCAAGTTGAACAGTTTTTACTATGGGACCAACTCTCAAATCTAGAAATAAAACTCAAAATTTTCTTTTTTAGTAAATTATAAACTTTTTCCGATCAAAATGTATGAAAAATAAAATAATTTTGACGATTGCAGTCTCATAGTGAAAGTTATTCAGCATGACTAACGTTTTTAAAATGTGTTATCTCCAAATAGGTATCTGATCTAGAAATTCCACCAATAATTCGAAATATACAAAAGCAAATACTTATTTGGGATAGAGTTTTTCATAAAACCTGAATCCCGTAATCCCGAATGAAAATAATTGAAAGAGCCGTTAAATTTATTTATCAAAAATTTATAGATTTTCATGGAATTCTAGAGTCACCATCATAGAATTCAGTAACCAATTTATTTAGAATGTAATTAGGTATCTATCAAAGTATCCAATTTATACGAAAATAAATCGAAAAAAGGCGAAACTTCCAAACCGTAATCATGTTACCTACCGAACTATTTGTTTTTCCTATCTAAGTTTCAGCCGTGGATCTATATCCACGGCCTAATAACTTACCTATGTAAGTTTCAAAGTTATCTGGTCCTTGAAATCTTGATAAATTGTAGAGAAGTGGCATGCCTATTTTGCTTAAACTACATGCAACAATTAAGTAACTTATTCTGTAAGGTTAGCTAATAATTTATCATTGCAAATTGTGGAATAAAACAAAAATAATTATAATGTATCGGAATTATTAAAAGAGCAGAACATTTGGATTGGGTAATAAATAAATAAACAATATCCTGAGACAGCCGTGTCCGAAAGTAAGCAGAGCTTGTCCTATGGAAACTAAATAACTTATTTACTAGGTATCTACTTATATCTACAACCTTTTGTTTAAATACTTAAACAGGTAATACACCCAAGTTAGGTTTGTCCTGGGTGGGAATCGAACCCATGACCTGTGGCGTAATAAGTCACTTACCAACGCCAACCGTTTATAAGGCGATGATAGCTCAGTGGTAGTGACGTCGGATACCGCGGCGAAGGTACTACAATGGGCTTGAGCTTTCGGTGAAGGAAAACATCGTGAGGAAACCATAGCACGGTGGTAGGGTACTTTGTGGTACCCGACTGGCTGGCTACCACCCTCAAGTTGAAAATCTGTCGCCAAGCACCTATCGGTGTGTTCCGGCAGCTGCACTTGAGAGCCCGTTCCCATCTAGGGTTTGTGTACTTACCACCTTCGGCCACATCATCACTTACCGTGGTGAGATTGTGGTCAAACACAAGCTTATCCAGAATAAAAAAAAAAAAACCAGCAAGTCAATTATATAAAATATGTTAATAATATAAAATACAAACTACTCACAGAACTACTACTAACTAAGTAATAACGTAATCTCACATAACACAACAAGTAAATCTTTCGGAAATTCCATAATAACATACTAATACCATTTGTAAATTTAAACCCAGTTCTACGATTTATTTTGGTTTCTATGAGCCAGGTAAAGCCGGGACTAAGTTTGTTTCCAACTTACCGAGACGAGGCCACGTTTACATATCAAATCTTGCAGTTTACGTTACCGTTGTGACTTGCGTGGTACTCATATAATTTAAAGTTTTGCGTGAAGTCTTCAACGTGTTATAAATGTCTTTTCTGTTTATTCAACTGCCCAATTTATTGATATAATAATAGCCAGTGCACCAACTGGTATAACTTTTCATAATAATATATTCGATTTATGTCAAAACGATGATGAACAGTCAAATCACAAGTCAAAATTTTACCTAGGGCTATATGGTCAAATTAGGTGGACTAGATCATGATTATTTTTTTATTTATATCTCTTAAAATATACCTTATACTCTTGCTACAGAAAACCTCAAGAGTATTTGATAAAGCTGAACTCTTATGTATCATTCAACGCCATCTAGTGCCTAACTATAAAACTATTGCGTTAGTTGATGCTAATATAGATGGCAGGCTATGCTACTCTAGTCTCAACTTTTGTACGGAATTGCACATAAAAAAAAAATATTGATATAGATAGGCCCGAATATCCTACTAATATTTTAAATGTGAAAGTATGTTTGGATGTGAAGATGTTTGTTACTCTTTCACGCAAAAACGGTTGAACTGATTTTGATGAAACTTGGCACACAGGTAGATAATAACCTAGAATAAAACATAGGATACTTTTTAGCCCGGGAAAAGATAAGATATCTCCGGAAATCGGGTGAAACCGCTGGAGACAGCTAGTTTAATATACAGAATGTCCAACTGCTTGGGAAATACTACAGATAAAAAATAATACTTAATAAATGGTGCAGGCGGCTTTTGTCGCCAAATTACTCATAGAGATTTTTTTTAAAGCTTAAAAGTGGCAGTATCTCGAAAACCAGAAAAAAATTACTAAGGTCATGTTGATGTTATGTGATTGACCTGAAGCCAATCTAGCGCCAGTGTCACTCTGGCGTGTTATTTTTGGGATACCGTGTATATACCTCAAATTATCAAAATAACAAGGTTTCATTTTCCTTCGTTTTGTCTGTATTGGCTTTAGAGTTTAAAATCTACTTAATACCTAACTTTGCTACCAATTTGTTGAGGTTTCGTCCAAACTGAACGTTGTTAAGTTTAATAATATTCCATTAGAAGTTTCCTGACCAGTAATAGGTTCCAGTAGAATTTACTTAACATTTGTGTACAGAGTAAATAACAGACATTAGAATAAAAAAGTTTAAGCGTTTAGTAATTATCTTTGAAACATCGAGAACGGCACCAAATAAGCACATCTGTTTACCTACTTAGTTTCTGATTATTATATTATTGTATTGTACTGAATAATTAAAATACAAGAACTATTGTGTAACAGAAAAGTAATGAACAGTGAATAAATTTTTCACCTTACGCCCATGTGAATGTAGCGAAACGGCCAAGCCACATATTTTTACTAGCGTGTAGAGTTTGTAGAGTTAGAAGCTTGGCTCTACATGAGATCTGATAACTTTTTGACAGTGCGAGCCGTTTGAACTCGTCTTGGTAACATTTTACATGAAAATGTTTTTGGTGGGATTATATTGACACTGAGAGGCTAGCTTAGTTTAAAACACGACGTGTGAGGTTTTTATGAAGAATATAAAATTCTGGCAACATAAAGAGGTAATAAAATTAAAATATTCACCATCCATTTACCTATTTACCAGTGTAGAGGGCTTAGAGTTATCAATATTGGGAACGCAACTGAATATTACTGCATTAATTTTGTCAACTACAACTGTTTTCAAACATAATTTCAGATATCTTTTAGATATTAATTTAACACAACTAACTGTGAAATCTTCGGAATTAAAGTTTTTAAAAAATATGATATTATATATTTTAGAGTAGTTACTTATACAGTTTTTTTTAATATGAAATTTATTGGACCAGCATTATTTAAATTAGATTCACAGTAAAAAAGAATAACAAATATAACTTCCACTCTGAAATAGTTACCTAAGTGGACTTCACAACTTCATTTTAAATTCTAATCCTAAATCAGGATCTGGATCTGACCCAAAGTTCGAGTTTAACTATCAGCAATTACCATAATTCAGAAGCTTCATGAGCGAACCACATAGAGTTCACCCTAATTCCATTGAAAGATTAATTCAATATAAAATAGAGAGCTTTTCAGTTTCTAATATCACGAAATAAATATATAGAGCGGGTCAACTTATCCAACTATTACGCACACTTTGATAGGATTGATTCTCTCTGTGTGTTCTACCGTCTGTATAACGGGGAGTGTTCTCAAGAACTTTTTGAGTTACGGCGATGTGGAGCTCATCCTCATATCCTCGAGCACTGAACGATTCAGCCGGACGTTCCTTTTGCGGACCAGTAGGATGTGGAATGAGCTCCCCATTATGGTATTCCCTCCGCGCTATGATATGGGGTTCTTCAAAAAGGGCGTAAAGAGAGCTCTTCAAGGTCGGCAACACATCGGCAATCACCCTGGTATTGCAAATGTCCATAGGCGGCGGTGACCACTTACCATCAGGTGGACCGTCTGCCTGTTTGTCAACCTATTGACATAGAAAAAAAGTTATCAAGCAATCTCGAATGAATTCAAACTTTAACCACAGTAAATATATAGGCTAAAGCAGTATGGAAACTAGGAACAAACCGGTCGAAACGGTGCACTCACACAGACGCGTGCATTGACGAAATCCTAAGCACCCCTTGCAGTGCTGTCAGTAGCGAGTGCGCGTGCGACGTGATGAGTAGACGCGTTATACGTGTTGCAATGTAGTCTCTAGTACCTATTTAAAAAAAAAAGTAAACGCCTAAAGTTTTAACTCTTAAGTACGAGCGAAGCCATGGCGCGTAACTTGTGAATACATAAAATAACAGCTGTGATAAAGCTAAATAATATGTGTGATTGAAATTGAACTTTACTTACTACTACCGTTCCCCGCGGTTTCACCCACGTTCCCGTGCGATCTTATCTTTTCCCGGAATAAAATATAGCCTAGGCTCATCAGGGATAATGTAGCTTTCTTGGAAGAATTTTTAAAATCGGTTCAGTAGTTTCAGAGCCTATTCAATGCAAACAAACAAACAATCAAATCTATCCTCAGTTTTAGTATAGATAAAGTGACCTTCTGTGCCTATCTAGTTCGTGATGTGTTGTATACTTTTGTGTAAGC
This sequence comes from Ochropacha duplaris, assembly GCA_951361185.1. Taxonomy (NCBI): domain Eukaryota; kingdom Metazoa; phylum Arthropoda; class Insecta; order Lepidoptera; family Drepanidae; genus Ochropacha; species Ochropacha duplaris. Next base: position 8,402,402 of record OX592702.1, on the reverse strand, counting down.
ATGTGTGTGTATACAAGTGGCTCGCTTTTATTTGGCGTGAATGCAGCTGTACAGTCGGTCTATTTTGAATGTTATATAAAGCTATATAGAATGTTTATGTATGGCTCGATCTGTATATACAATACATAGAGTAGACGAACATTTTCCATTCGCCTTTTGTATTCGAACGTAAAATGCCATTGAAGATAAATTCGGTATTTATAGCTTGTTCAAAACCTATTGAATATTTAAAAGCTATTACTACGGCCAACGCAAGCAGTTAAGACGTCAAATGCAGCCAAGCCAAGTTTCATATTGCTGTATATGGACGTTCTTGTCTGCAGCAAAATCTTGACCAAGGTACTATACTAAGTTTCAAACTCTCGCCGTAATTTGCTATGAAGTATAAAAAACTCTTATCGTTAACATTTAAGATTTGCAAATGAAGGTACTGTTTTCAATAGTTGGATAATAGTATGTAATATATTATGTTGGATAAAATGGTTTCACATAATTATAAATTTTAATAATTGCCTTGCTAATAGAACGTTATTTTACTGATTGAATAGTCACTTAACATTCTTAAATAGGTACTGAAAGGTGATCGTTAAATGTAACAACTTAAACAGTGTTTTAGTTAAACACAGTTTAAAGTTAAGGTGGAAATAACACTGAAACCACTTTTAAACATGACCAACGTTTCAAAAAACTTCTTAGTAAAACCAACATTTTTTTGAATCAAAAGGAAAAAGTCATTCAAGATGTCCCAAGTGCAGTCAAATAGGTACGTACCTATGAATGCGGACAGGTCGTGACCGCTTAAACGCTTGGGGCTTGAGACACTCAGTCATGTAATATGAGAACCTGGAGATGCATTCCGGAAACATAGGGAATTTCAGCCTGTTAAAGTTACAGCATTTTTGTAGTGCTTTTGGTTTATGCTGCATAATATACGTTGTTTAGCAATTTTCGTAGGGTTGAGTGCTAGTGAACGTTGTTATCGAGTCACCATTTTTTGCATACGAATTTTACATTTTATAAGTCCATTGCATTTAAATATCGGCTCAAATTAATACAGGTGTTAGATTCCCGATTCCCAATGTATTGAAATATCATAAATAATGCTATATTTGTTTAACTTATCGGTATCAAATTCAAGACAAATCAAAAGACGCCGCGTGGGCAGGCCTCCAACACGGCGGACGTCACGCGATCTTGCGAGGGTCGCGGGAAGCGAGTAGCGCAAGACCGGCCATCTTTGAGATCCTTGGCAGAGCATTTTGTCCAACAGTGAACGTCTTTCGGCTGATATGATGATCAATTTTTTTTGGGGGGACTAAAAGGTGGTGGTGATCTGAAGGACCATAGACACCCTTACGCGGACTTTTCGGCGAGCGCTTAGGGCTCTCAATTTCTATAACTTTGTAGGCACCATTTAAGTCTTTAGTGTTACATATAAAAATACGAACACAACTCAAAAACACCCTACTGTGTGAAAGAATGAGTGCAAAAGCAATCCAATAACGTTTTAGCAAGTGTAACACTTCGTATAGGTACTTCACTTCGTTACTTGAAACCTGAATCGGACCTTTCGATACCTTTACACTTTCAGAATAAAAGAGACTTGTTCAAATACGAACACTCAGCCGCACTCCATGTTGTAATGACGACACACGCAAATGTAAACGCTTTTTGCTGGTTGCAAAATCGATAAGAAGATAAATTTGCTCTCTATGCATTCGTATTAAGGCCGTTTTTTTATATTCTCTATGTGAAATGTTATGTTTGTCGACAAGCAAAGAGTTGTTGACGTGATGAGAGGCGCATTAAAAACTCGTCTGTATAGCGTTTGCGAGGGTGGGTGTGATGTTTGTTTTATATTTTCTATCGGTTTTAACATCAATAGCACCGGTATTAAAAGTTGCAGGCTTTTTGCATTAAAAAAATTAAGGAGATGATAGCTCAGTGGTAGTGACGTCGGATTCCGCGGCGAAAGTGGGTTCGAATCCTACAATGAGCTTGAGCTTTCGGTGAAGGAAAACATCGTGAGGAAACCACAGCACGGTGGTAGGGTACTTTATAGTACCCGACTGGCTGGCTACTACCCTCAAGTTGAAAATCTGTCGCCAAACGTGTTCTTGTTCGTGTTCTATTGGTGTGTTCCGATAGCTGCACTTGAGATCCAGTTCCCTTCCTATACCTTTGGCCACATCATCAATTACCATGGTGAGATTGTGGTCAAACACAAGGTTATCCAAAAAGAAAAAAATATTGTAGCGCCATTCAGTCACGCCATAGGTCGAGGCTTAGACTCCCCCATGCACAGACATTTGTGTGATGATGTATCTTTAAAAATGTTGTTGTTATCTCACTTTCTTGCCTTATAGTCCTAAGTCCCCAACGTGGAGCTGAGGGCATCCACAGTGCTTCTCCTGCGACCAGTTTTGAGCAACATGCTTCATGTCGGGCCACGTCAATCCTATGGATTTTATCTCCACAGCGACTAGTTTCAAGTTTTTTGTCCCGCGGTTTCACCCGCGTTCCCGAAGGATCTTATCTTACCCCGAGATAAAAAAGATCCTATGTTTTATTCCAGGATAAGATTTATTGTGTAGGATACTTTAAATTCATTTCATTTTCATTATAAAGATTTCGCCATCCTTCCTTTAACACTTCTATTTTCAAGCAAATTATAATAACGCAACAGAACGAAATATGAAGTATATCCCATTCATTGCAGACAGCATATGTACAGAACATCCCGTAACGGCCTTAATACGAATGCTCTCTATGCATTCGTATTAAGGCCGTTTTTTAACTGCTGGCAGTCAGTGGCAATGTGCAAAAGCTGCAAATGTGGCAAAATTAACTCCCCTATTTCCAAATGTTCTTTACCTATTTAATGACAACATTTTGAGCGTCAGATATTTCAAAATGATACTTTACACGTATAAAAATAAAGTCTAAAGCTTTATATGTTACAAACAAAGCTAACCGCGATTTTTGAATGCACCCAAAAATCAAACAAAAGTTACCCAGCAAACATTATGAAAATTTCAGTTCACAATCAACACCAGGGTCTCTTCGCGCGATGGCGTGTTTACTTTAATCATTCGACGGGACGTCCCTCGTTGTATATTCAATTCTATTTGACAGAGTACAGTTCTGTGGCAAATTGCTTTATACACGTGCACAAACATGACGTTGAAGAGTATTTTTTGTCGTAAAAGCATCTCTTTGTAAATAAAAAATTACAAGCGGGAATATCGTCAGTCAGTTGAAGTATCGAGGTGAATTTAGAACAACGTAGAAATGTAATAACACATTTGTCTCAGTTGAACCTTAATAATTTATATTTAGAGGATTCGAGAGTTGTCTGATTTGTCGATTATGTAACCATCGAGTCAAAAATCCGATGCCATTTTCAAGTATGCATCAATATCTACCAGAACCAGGCACAGAAAGAAAAAAGAGATGTATGTACACTAAGGTGCTCCCACACCGGTTTTGAAAACGGTTGAGTAGTTTTTTTTTATTCTGGATAAGCTTGTGTTTGACCACAATCTCACTATGGTAAGTGATGATGTGGCCGAAGGTGGTAAGGACACAAAGTCTAGATGGGAACTGGCGCTCAAGTGCAGCTGTCGGAACACACCGACAGGTGCTTGGCGACAGATTTTCAACTTGAGGGTGGTAGCCAGCCAGTCGGGTACCACAAAGTACCCTACCAGCGTGCTATGGTTTCCTCACGATGTTTTCCTTCACCGAAAGCTCAAGCTCATTGTAGGATTTGAACCCACGACCTTCGTCGCGGTACCCGACGTCACTTACCACTGAGCTATCATCGCCTTAAAAGTTAGATAGTTTGTAGTATTCGCTGGCTACCACACAAGGTGAAAATCTGTCTCCAACCTATCAGTGTGTTCCGGTTGAGCTTGAGAGCCAATTCCTTTGAAGGCATTATAAAATGTCGACAACAAATTGGCCATCCCCCTGGTAATGATAGCAACAGCCTAAATATACGTCTATAGGCAACGGTCCGCTTATGCAACATCATCAGATATCAATTACTGATTACAAAGGGTATAATAATAATCTTATGTTTAAAACTAAGTTGATTAAACAATAGTAGAGCAAAAAATTCAAGTTATTTTTCTAATAATAATATATCACGTCTTACCTAACCTTACTTCATTAGATCGCCTAATATGCTCCCTAAACGCCACATAAACCCATAGGTAGGTACCTTTTTTTATTGAAGATCAAGACTAGGGGTGGCTGTGCTAGTCGAGTTAATAATGTTATGTACCTACTCGTACTATTGAATTTATTTAGACTGCTCATCCATTTAAACGAACGTGCTTGAACTATTGAGAAAATTCTCCTTAGACTTGTTAGGCTGTGTTCACATTGTAAAGGTAGAATGTTTTTTTTACATAATTAGGTACTTGAATCGCAATTGCTGAAATTCTTGTTTTTGTAGTCAATGTCACATATTATAAAATGCGCAGATAGGCTATAAACGCTCTGAAAGCGCAGTAGCTTATTAGCCTAATTGGACCTGTGTCGCATCACTGGCATGAAGGGATGCACTTCACGTACCGATTGCAATTAAAAGTAACTTAGATACAAGTTACATATTTGAGCCGTTTGGGGTTGAAACTCTGGGTCCGTGGGGGCCGAGTGCACACCACCTTTTCCGAGAAATGTCAAAACGACTGGTCGACGCATCTCGTGACCAGAATGCTGGCATATACCTCGCTCAAAGAATCAGCATTGCCATCCAACGTGGCAATGCTGCCAGCATTCTGACATTTTAAAGATCGAATGTTGTGTAGGTTATATTATAAGTAAAAAGGTGTAGACCTTTTTACTTATAATATAATTTAGTCGTTTTGGGATGACGTTCTCCTCCGTAAGTCAAAGGATTTATTTATCCCAGGATATAATCTACATGTGCGCCAAGCTTCATCAAAATCAGTTCCGTAGTTTTCACTTCCAAACAAACTTTCACGTTTATAATAGTAGAGTAAAGTAAGATTTTTATATAACTAGCTGTCCCCCGCTTTCACCCACGTTCCCGAGACACCTTATCTTTTCCCGGGATAAAAAGTATCCTGTGTTTTATTCCAGGATATGATCTTGTGTCAAGTTAAATCTAAATCCATTAAGCCATCTACCAGGTCCAATAAATCCATACCATTCTTGAATCAAACTATGAATGATCTATGATAAATGTAATCTAAAAGTTTAGGAGAAGTTTACTTACATACATACACCTGAACAGAAGAATTATATATATGTAAAGAAGATCCATATACCTACCTAATGTACGGGTATATATATTTCAAGAAAAACTTGAGAGGTGTCAAGGGACACCCGGATGGAACGAAGTTATATAAGTTATATAAGACGAGAGAGTATATATAAAAATAAAAAAAACATTTCTATTTATATATATATATATAAATAGAAATGAAAATATCTGGCTTGCTTTCTATAAGAGAGAGAGAGACAGACGGAGAAACATGCGCACGCCGCACAGCTTACAATAGCTTACTATAGCAAAAAGTGTCGGTGACAATTTTTCGTAAGAATTTTTTCCGTCTAGCCCCCTTTCATAAGTTGTAATATCCACACATGTGTTTGTGTATATATACATGCGTCAGTTCCAAATGCATATAACTTGAGCTATTACTCATATTTACACGAAAACTTGTAATCGAGCTTGTACAAAACTTCGCAGACATTTTTTTCTTATGTCTGTGACTGATGCGTAGATTAATAGAACGTGAACCTGTGGGAGGTATTTCACAGAAATATTATTCTTCTAAATAATATATGATTGATACAATTATTTCATTTTTTGATATGCTAGGCTAGTAGTGTAGCTGTATGACAAAAATCTGACTATTTTTAGTGATTATTTTTTTACTTTGGATAAGCTTGTGTTAGACCACAATCTCACCATAGTAAATAATGATGTGGCCATAGGTGGTAAGCGTACAAAGCCTAGAAGGAAATTGGCTCTCAAGTGCAGCTGTCGTAACACAGCGATAGGTTCTTGGCGAGGCTTTCAACTTGAAGGTAGTAAGTAGCCAGACGTCGTCTGCGACGTTCGTCCCAGTGTCCTACGTCAGTTCGTCGGTTTTGACCGACTCATTGACCGAGAATATGGATTTTTCTAGATTTCTTGTGTCTGGAATTTTATTTAGATTTTGACTTGTTATCTTTTTATTGAACCTAGAAAATAGTGAAAATGTAGGTAATATGTCATGGCGTCTCTGACTATTCCGAAATTTGTTAAAATAAGTTCAATGAAATCCACCCCAATGCAACGTGATTTAGTAGCATAATAACAAGTGAGATAAAAATAAACATTTCTTCTTTCAATTAGCACATAACAAGCCTGAAGCTGGTTTTATTCCAAGACATGATATACCCGTGTGAAAATTTCATCAAAATCCGTTCTGTAGTTTTTGGGTGAAAGAGTAACAAACATATTCACACACCCAAACATACTTTCACATTTATAATATTTATTCGTAGGATTTTATTTAGGTGCCCAACCCAAATCCATACACAGCTCCAGGCTTGTTATGTTCTCGGGAATAAACAAAAACCTGCGGTTGCCGTGTCACCGCATCGCATCGCCACAAACTTACCCACTGCCCAAAACTTTGTCGCAACACAAATCTTTCACACCCTTGTTTACGATACAATGGCGTTTTTATCCACCAAGTATATTTTGGCAAGTATAAAGCGTGAGAAGTGGACTACATCTCAGTCTAGATCGGTCGGCTGCGCGGCGCGCACGTAATATACATAGATAAATCTAATAGTCACATGTCATTAGAACTATTCTAAATACTGACAGTGACATTGACATAATGTGAAGTGAAGTGACGTTACGTGACTTAATGCCCAACGTGCTACGGGCTACGGTACGGCTACGGCGCACGTAGATATTGTGTATCGAACACGTGACTACGCGTTGACGTTTACAACTTTGACAGCTACATTTGAATTTAGAATGCTATTTTTTGTTATTTCATTCATATTTGTATCATATGTGCGGCTCTATCGAAATAGTATTGGTCTACTTTTACTTTAGTTCCATCTTTTTAAATATGTAAACCTTATCAGAATGGAATAGGGTGCAGAATGCTAGTGCTCTCAAATATTTTGATAAAAACACTGAACTGCAACGTTCAATTTTAAAGTTACAATACATAAAATATATTTCAAGTTTTAATTTAATAGTAGATCCATATTACCCTCTTACTGAAATTCTCCAGTTAAGTGTCGAAATTTCATTAAGAATGTCACTTAGAACGGTCTAACGAGTTCTAAAAGTGATAAAACAGTAAGCGACAACTCTTAAACTAGTTTACTAGGCTTTGTTCGCAGTGGCCACTTGACATGAATTCTAACTTAGTGAAGAATTGTTACTGAAACATGGAGGATTACTTAAGTGTGTGTGTTTAGCATTTGTATATATGTATGTATGCGTATGTGTGACACTGCTACATTTGCAGCATCAGTTATCTGAATGGTAGAGAAAAGGTTATGTTATGACATCAGTAATTCTGTGTTTAGTTTAGATAGGCTTTTGGCTACAATCTCGAATGCACATTACGGTGTGTTCTAGCAGTTGCATTTGAGAACCTTCAAAACAAGGTCGAAAACTCATTGAAGATCTTTCTGGTTTTGCTAATATCGATGATTGTTACTTACTATCGGTGACCCGCTCATCAGGTGAAAACTGCATTAAATAAAGTCAACATTCTCAAAAGAAATAAATAGCTTTTCACTAAATAACTTAAAAAATATTGCTTGGTTTATTTACTACACCAAGGTCTTTATAATTTGGTGTTTCGTAACTTTCAAATAACGCTACAAAATCCTTTGTCTCGTAAATAATAATCTCCCAATATACCTTTATCATTAAAATGATCAAAGTATCGCAAAATATGTCCACCTTTATAACGTTTCGCTACGTTATAAAGAAGGACCGTAAAAGATAGAACTATATTAAATAAAATAGTACCTTAGTCACCAGCAATGGGGTCTTATTTTCAATGTTAAACGTTCCATAATATTACATTTTTATGTAACCTTCTGTCTTGTAACTTCTGACCGGAGGCCCCAAACAAGCGCCTGTTCAGTCTGGCGTTTGATTCCCTTGAAGTTTCCAAATTTAGACTCAAACATAGATTTTAAGTTGTATTATAGATAAACAGCCTTTGTCTCTGACAGTACAGAATTTATAGTAATTGTTGAATAAAGTCAATAAACGTTATATAAAACCATTAGTTAAATAATTTCAGAGGAAATTTACTTAAAAAGTTATTATACATTATAAAAAATTATAACATTTCGTTAGAATAAAAACTATTAGCAAAATTAGTTATTAGGTATAGGTTTTATGTTTAAAAAAGATAGTTATTTTATACCCGTATATTGATACCTACTTATGTTCTACAAGGCATCTACGGGACTACGTCGCCATTCGTAGCAGCTCGATCTCGAATACTCTAGTGCTACGAAAAACATTTGATTTAATGTAAACTTTATGTAATTATACAAATTTTTTAGTAATCAGATAAAAAATCGAATGTATTATAATAGCAATCTCACTAAGTAATTATTTTAAAACGTAATGTATAGAGTATTAATAGTATCTATATCTAAAATGCCAATGGCATTATTCCCTTTGAGTTTGTGTAGGAATCAAACCCTCCCATTTAATATACAAACTACCCACTTCATAGATAGTGGCATTAACTGATTACAATTGCTCGTTTGGGTAGACCTAATTTTGAAGACGGTAAATGTACAGTCATGAGGAAATTGTGGAAGACGTTATTTTACTTCAGTAAACATCACTTTTTTTGAGGGATGTAAAAAATATTAAATGAAAGCTTTTGTTTAAAACAAGCCTTAATTTGTAGCATATAAGCAATATTGTCGGATAGCAAAGAATTTATTGCTCGTTGCAGAATTTCGTGAGATAAACGAGGTCAATTCAGCAGACAGACCGACGCCGTGAGTATTGACTGCTCGAGAGTCGACGTATTATTACGGCCAATGTACTTTGTGCGCAATGTAAACGTAAACAAGATTGTTTTTAAGTTAACACTTATACAAGGATATTATTTTATTTCTTTTCTCTATTAAATACTGCACACAAAGAGACATAGAAACAATTAAGAGAATGGTTGATAAAAGATTAAAATATTTTGGTCAAATTCTATCAAAAATCAAGTTTTTTTTTATTATTTCTATCTCGTATAATTAACTACTTTAATGACTGTACCTTGTTATCTTCACCGTAGTTTTACGCAACACATAAATAAGCTACTGGCTCTCTATATAGAACGCCTATCTTTCTCACAATAGGAACTGCAGATTAATAAGTAGCGATGTCATTCTCAGAGTATAAAAACAAACTTTATCTGTGCCAAGCTCTGCGGCATTGGAGATAACGAGGTCAATTCTGCAGACTCCCCGGCGCCGTGACTGCTCACTGTTTAGCGAAATAGTTTAAATTTACATCCTTTGTAAAAGTTTTATACATTTAATGCACATTTTTTAAAGTAATATTTAGTTAGAGTTTAGAATTTTAGAACATCAGACATTCAAATAAAGTCGTAATTCGGCTGATACTCTGCAGCGTTCAAAAAAGCATAGCTGTCCATGTCCAAGGCCATTATAAATACAAACCATCAAAGGTTTTGTTTTTTACCTGCTATTATTATTGCCATTTACTATCTATACAGCTCCTACATACCATGGTGTCACCCACTACTCGTATACTAGGCTTCTACTGGATATATTTTAAGAAGATGATAGCTCAGTGACGTCCGATACCGCGACGATGTTTGTGAGTTCGAGTCCCACAGTGGAATTGAGCTTTCAGTGAAGCAAAACATAGCAGAACTATACCCTATAGGATGTGTGTGCTTACCACCTTCAGTCACAATATAACTTACCATGGTTAAATATTGTGGTCAAACCTTATTAATCATAGTAAAAACCCTAAATTAAAATTTCCTTCTTTCATCTTCACTGGGCTTAGAAATAGTTCTAAGGAAAATACACCATTTAAATTGACTATTTGCAATACACACGATTGCAGGTAGTCAATTTAAATTCAAGATCCATTGTGACAAAGTGCTTGTCGCCTTCTTTAGAACCTGTAAGAATTTTACTATAATAGAACACATAAAATATACCTTAGGTACTGTTTGTTTAGTATCATATAAACACTAGCTACTATTATATTCTCACAGCTACATTCACGTGGTATTATTTTATAGCAGAATCGTGCCCTCAACTTTGCGGATGACGAAAAAATTACCAATGTCCTTCCCATACAAAATTTCATCAACATCTGTTCAGCCATTTAGTAATAAAACCCACGTAGATAGACAGACAGACTGACTTATTTTTTATTTTTTTATACTACAAGTGACAACGAAGCTGACGGGTCACCTGATGGTAAAAGTTTCTTCCGTCGCCTATACACATTAGCAATACCAAGGGGATTGCCAATGTGTTGTACACCTTATTACAATGCCTTAAAGGCAACCAGTTGCCTTTAAGGCATTGTAATAAGGTGCAACTGCCTCTCAAGTGCAACTGCCGGAACACACCAACAGGTGCTTAGCGACAGATTTTCAACTTGAGGGTGGTAGCCAGCCAGTCGAGTACTACAAAGTACCCTAAGTGCAAAGACTTTCACACTCTCAATCATCAGCCTGTAATGGTCCACTGCTGGACATACGCCTCTCCTAAGGCGCGCCACTGAGTCCGATATTTGGCTATTGTTTTCCAACCGCCACCAGCCACCTTGCGTAAGTCGTCACTCCACCTAGCTGGAGGGCGCCCTACACTACGTTTACCGAGTCGTGGTCTCTACTCAAGAACATGTCTACCCCAACGGTTATCAGTTCTACGGCAGATATGACCAGCCCACTGCCACTTCAGCTTACTAATCCTTTGGGCTATGGCGATTAACTTAGTTATCTGTCGAATCACATCATACTCTCGATATTAGTATGTATGTATGTAAATCAGCCCTTCTACGAGGTATATAAAGTAGCTCAAGATTTGTCCTTCACAAGTCATTGTACTTGGTCATAAAGTTTGCACGATTCAGAAGTCTGTCGCAACGAAACAACTTTACCGTAACTTTTCTCGACGAAACCTTTTTTGCTGTCCTAGTTAGAAGTGTTTTGGTATTTTTCCACAAAATCTTTTAAAATTTACTTTAATAACTTTTTTTTCCTAGAATTCATTTCAATTATGTTTTAAATGTAACAATTTGCTTCCTGTATGCAAACCGCTCAGCTCAGATTCCTTTCTATCAATTTTCCGCTGTAGATATCCAAAGTAGATTTCAAGTCAGAACTAACGTCTAGTGATTTATCCAATCGCTCATTCATTTCATTTCAGCACTCACAGCTAGATTATACAGTTCTTTTTCTTTTTATATGATTTTAGAAGTCTGAATACCAAGTCGATTATGTAGCTTGTATGTAATCCCAAGGAAAAATTGGGAACTTGGGAAACTCTTGTTTCAAAATGTCATGTATAACTATTTTTAACCGACTTCAAAAAAGGAGGAGGTTCTTAATTCGACTGTATGTTTTTTTTTCAAACTCAAGGAGATATGGGGCAGGTGTCTACCTAAAAAGAAGGTTATCAAAAAATATTGTTGTCTTTTTTAATTAAACCATGAGTGGCTTAATATTACTGAAACAAAACAGCCCGATCTATTTCACAATATCAATATAATATGTTATATGAAACAGAAACAGAAATCGTAGAAATCATCTCGCGGAATCAATTTATCCGCGGCTGTTACATTCGCCAAGTAGGCTTGCTTTTAGCTTGTAGACAACGAGGTCATCTGCAGAGACGAGACGACGCCACAGATATCGACTTGGTTTTACAGCTGATACCCCCAAGATTTTAGTTGTGTATAGCATAGCGTGTAGGAACGTTCCCCGGGGACTTGCAATCGTGTAATTCTGAGTGTGAAGCTTTTAGGGCGAAAATTACCGCGAATAGACTTTTGTGTGTGACTGTACCTACGTTATATTGAAATGTGTTTTTGATTGCGTATCATTTTACAAGTTTATGTGATATTGTACATAGAGATTTCAAGTTTTCAATGGTTTTGCTGTATATATTTAATTTCAAAACTAGCAACTGATATTCCAGTTCGATACTCTAATAGAATTCGATGCTTTGTATTTCTCTTACAAACGATCGAAGAAGCTGAGATTCATAACACTCCACAACCTTAATAATTAGGATCTCAATATACAAAATTGCAGCGGTAGCAACAAACTTAAACAGTTATGTTCAAAGTATTGTTTTAATCCTTTACCATATCAATTGATCAACAAACATTTCACCTAAAAATCGTTCTGGCATCTGATTCTAAATAGCTTCCTATAATCTCCGTCAGAAAGCTGTGCATTCAGTCAGAGGGTCCTGTTGACGACAACAAGCTTTTAAGTAATACCTACCTACTTGTAGCGTTCTGATTCTGTCTTAGAAGCTTTGGCTTTACGCTGAGCGTTCAGCTATTTCAATGGAGGTATTTTCTATAATATTGTTTCTAGTTTGTTTCCTGTAGGTAGTATTTGTATGGGTGGAATTGTGTTTGAGCGAAAATTATATTGTCGAAATAGATATTTAGTTTGTGTCATACATATACGTATTTTATTTTGTACAAATGAATAGGTTTAGTTTATGACTAAATCAAGAGACCATGGAAAGGGTAATTAGCACATTCCCCTGTTACCTATCTCTAGGATAATAATATCCTAACAAATACAGAAAGAAAAACAGTTTACAAGTACGTATATTAGGTATGTAACTAATCACTACCCAATTCTCTTTTTGTATTTACTCCTAATCCTATAACGTAAATATCTTATAGAAAACACTTATTATATCTAACTCTACTAAATCACTATACTCAATTGAAATAGTAAGAAACAAACTTATTTGGAATATTTATATCCAGACAAAGCAACATTGCTTTATTTACTTAGACAGGCGCTGCGAGTTTCTGAGCTTCAAATAAATTGATTGTTATGTCATTGCTAATCCGAATTTGTTATCTGTTTTAATTTATTTATCAAATATTAAATTTCAAATAGGTACAATAATGAACTAATACAAAAATAATAATAATATAGTAAATGCCAATTATCCCAACGAATATTTTGTTTTTCTTTCTTTCACGATAGATTGACGTGATTTTTTGTATTATTAAGAATCGAAGAGTGCATAGTCAACTTTTTAGCCTGGGCACATGGATGAAATAGCAGGGCGGAACTTTGTTAAATAATTAAATATAAATGACCATTGTCTTAACACACAATTTTAAGCTCATTTCATTTTGACAATAAAAGTATCACAAATTATATTTATTTTTTAATCTCAGTGTGAATTTAGTATTTCATTTATATAAACGTTTTAGAACAGATAGTAGTTAACTCAGTGAGAACTATTCCAAGATGGCAATGGTTGTGTCCAGAAAATCGAAACTGTGCGTGTGTTCATTGTTGATGTTAGTGGTGTCGGGTATCAGTTTAGCTGTGATATCAACTCTTGGACTGTTTAACAAAACTGAACACCATCAGGCTGGCACCGCTGAGAAATATAGCCAGTGGAAATCTGCTCCACAAGTTGTTTATAGCGTGAGTATGAAAATTTATCTTTGCTTGATTAAGTAGTGGTTATTTAGAACACAGTAAAATAATATGAAGAAGAAGGTATTTTTTTTTATAAAAAAGATGTTCTTCGAACTGCTCTAAGAACAGCTGGACCAATTTGGCAATTTTCGGTCTTAAATGTTCGTAATAGTCTAAATGGAAATGGAAAAAAAATATTCGGTACCCGGAAAAATGTGGAAAAATTTTAAGCTCTTTTGCTATCAATTTTTTTATCAGAACTACATCTGTTGCGTCGCCTAAGACAATAAAACAATACCGGAAGAAGCTTTGGAAAACAGAGGCACTTCTAAACAAAATGACCACTATTTAGCGTTACAACTTTCTTACCATATAACATCGACCCACCGTTCTTCAATACTTCGGTGGATATACGAGTCTTATATTATTGGTTAAGTGTTACGTGCGAGACTCTGCGACCTATAAAATTAATGGGAATCGCATGTCTTCCGAAATGGTTTAGAATTGATGGCCTATATTTAACCTTCCGTGCCCTTTTAGGTTTGAACGCTCTTATGTTGAACTTTTACTTACTTGGAATAAAGAATAAAATGCATTTAAGAGTTTCTCAATTGATTTTCTATTATATGTTTTACTAACACTGGCTAAGATTCAATTTATTATTAGTTTCTAAATTCTTTTAACATTGGTTAGAATCCAAAGAATTCGAAAATTTACTGAATATTGCAATTTTGTTACAGACAAAAAATCAAAGTTATTTAGATGAATATTGCAATCACAAACCATAAAAATTCAGGTCAGAGACTCCATTAAGGATGAAAATCTAACTTATTCTGTACGGTACATACATACGCTGTATCGTAAAAGCTGCATTTGTGAGATAGCGCTAAAGTGCAAATATCCTATGATAATTATGTTGCGGTGCGAAAACTAATATCATTTATTTATGTAGTTAACGGTGTAAGCAACTAAGTAAATAACTAAGTTTATTTAATTAAATGCCGTGCTATTTTGTGTAGCTAAAATTCAGCTATGTTGGTTTTATTGGTGGTTATTTTTCTTACTATTCCTATCCATAACTTTTTTTTGTACGTGGGGAAATCCTCGTAAGATATCAGACTGTTCAAGGGAGGCACCAGTCGGGTTATGTCACACTTTTACTGACTAAAACCCCAAGGTGGTCACCATCTCCGCTGTAGTGGAGGTCGGGTTCTCGTACAGAACTCATACTCAACCCTATCCATGCGCGGCTCTAAGATAGCCCGTCTAAGGAAGCGTGATACGGGATATGGGTCGTTACCACGACAACCCAGCGTTCTCCTCGAGGCCACTTCAGGGCGCTCAGGGTCCCCGCCCCGATTGCCCACGGCCCAAGTGGGGACCTTCGGTCGTAGCTGCTAATCTAAGCCCCAGCTACTGGGCAGATCTATAAATAACTAGCTTAACCAGGCAACGCTTCGGTGTGTCTCCACTGAAATTCCCGTTCCCTTAGGTAGGGAATTCGAAATAAAACGTTTTTTAGTCATTTCAAGCAAAACCTATTATAAGTACCTATATACAGTGCAAGTGTACATACTTTTGCTAATATTGACATATATATATATATATATATATCGATATATAACTACACATAGACATATCGACAGCACCACAACACTAGGGAAAGGATTCACACCATGGAATAAAGAAGTATAGATTCACACAAACACTGTAAGGGATTAGGAAAATTGAGTCGCGGGAAACCACTGGATGCGAGCAGCACAGGACCGGTCGTTGTGGAAATCTTTGGAGGAGACCTATGTCCAGCAGTGGGCGTCTGAAATCTCAGCTGAAATGATGATGATGTTACCTATCATTGGTATTCCTAGTAGTTTTTTACTTAGGAAAAAATAGGTTTCAGTGGTGTCACACTAAATTCAATAATAACTCACTGATATTCTATTGATAAAAAATATTTGATTAAAGTTAAAAATAACATACCTACATAACGTTATGATCGAAACTCCATTTAAAATTGATAGAATAACTCGAATGAATTTTAATTAAAAATTTATAGAGTTGATCTATATACGCTTAAAAATACAGGACAATTTTGTTTTTAGTGCAGTAATGGTATCGTTTTGCTTTTATACATATTGATGGACCGAAAAATACGGTCATCATTTTCGCGAGCATAAATTGTTTTATCTATTTTTAATTACGTTCAGCAAATGGAAACTGATCACAATTTAAAAGCATTTATTAAAAGTAACGTCTTTTTGGGAGATTACAACAAATGTACAAAATATACAATCTATATATTATAAAACCTTCTCGCCCGCTGGTCACCCGAAGCCTCCATTTTTTTAAAATAAAAATACTAATAATTATAATCATTTATTTATTAATTTTTCAAATATAAAAATACAAAACTTCGTAGTTTTGTATTGTCCCATTTTATTTAAGAAATAAAATTAGTGTCAAAAAAATAATTTAATTTTCAAGTAATAAATGTATATTACGTATTTTGTGTTTCAATTCTAAATCACCTGTTCTACCTCAAAAAAAGAACTCAACGTCTAAAAATACTAAATTGTAAAGAAACATAGCTGGAACTGATATTTAGCAATGGGTATTTCTCTATTACACATTATCATGAGGTCGACACTCATGCAATAACAATTTACAGCAAAATGTAAGGCATCTTTGAGGAAAAACTACAAGACTGTTAGCAGAATAGCCGGTCGTTTTTGGCATGTGAAGGGTCTTTTGGGATCTTTGAGGGATCGAGATATCTTGTATGGCGATCGTCTAATCTCACTTATAAGTTTATTCTATTCGTTCATAATTTGTTTTTACTATTTGAAACAAATGTACTTATCTGTGCTTAATTAAAGCGAAATACCAATCACTAGTCCTACTATCCTACTAAGATTACATATGTGAAAGTTTGTATGATTGGATGTTTGTAGCTCAATCATGCAAAAACGTCTTAACGGATTTAGATGAAACTTGGCTCACAGGTAGATAATTTTCTGGAATAAAACATAGGCACTTTTATACCGGAAAAAGATAAGGTCCCTTAGGAACGCGGGTGAAACCACGGGGTGGAACACTAGTTAATTAATAAATCTCAGAAAGTATAAATAATTACGACAAACTTGAAATTTGGTAGATAGATTCCTCATAGCTACCTATCCACTAGGAAAGTATTTTTTGTGTGTATTATTTTAATTTGCTTATTAGTTAACAAATTTAATACAAGATTTTAGAATCCCTAAGAATTATAATTATGTTTTTATTTTAATTACAATAAATAGTTTCAAATTAAAAAAAAAAACATAAATTTTATTCCGAGCAAAAAGGCTAAAGAATTATTTCGTCGAAATTTATTTAATAAAAATGTTACAAAATATAGTTCAATTTCAGTAACTGTCCAAACTTCTTCGGAGTTATAATGTGAATCATTATTCACGTAAAACACCCTCTCAAGATGATGAATGAAACCACTGAAATGGTATGTAACGTTCGCTCTGCAGCACTGAAACCCAAGCCAAAAACGTGATTACATTTCCAATTTTACTGCAACAGCTTGTAGGAGTTGTAGGTATAAACTTGTGCATTCTCTTTAGCAAAATATGTGCCATTTCTACCTTTAAAATACATTTTTCAACTATGACGCAAGCAAAATTCTCCAACCTATCAATTTTATTTACACGTCACATCCATTGTGGATGACCTTATCCGATGCGTCCGAGGTCCGTTTAGTCCCTAATAAATCATGGCTATGAAAAAATTAGCGTTATTTTTGTGGATTGGGTCATTTTGTCATTATACAGGGCGTTCTATTATCGTGGGCTGAACGAAACGACCCGTTCTGAGGTAATTTTTCATCAGAAGCTGAACGCGCCGATAAAAGGGTTAACTCGTTTACCTTTTGCTATGCGGATTTGAAGAAAGCGCTGATGATTGATTTTTTTTTTTTACGTACAAAGAGGTGATCGAGGACTTTTTCTTTGTGTCCAACTATAGGATGATTTAGTATGGCTTTTTTACTTGTGATCAACTTTTACGATGGGAACAAATTTTAAATCGCGAAAATATTTTTCTGTATTTCATACTCGGGGATAATTTTGGTCGCCAAAATGTATATTACTATTAAACAATACATAATCAAATGGAAGTGTCAAACAAACACACAAACATAGAATGATCATTTTAATTTAAAAAAATGTTATTTGTTGTATTCGTTCCAAATAAATTTGTATAACGTCAAAACGTTCCAATATTTTAAGCTTCCAAAAGCAATAAATTTTGCAAGCAACTTTACGCATTTGTAACATTTTTCTTCTACCTTGTACGCATCGACAGAACACGCGAGTGACGTCATCGTTATCCGATCCGCTGTTCAGTTTGTACAGGTGCGTTCGAAAACATGGTCAACCTGTATGCTCCAGAAAATAAAACGCCCCGTCGAGGCTTTTGGTGTCATGAAAATCGAGGTAGGATCCAACAAACTGACTTTTTCCCGCCAGTATTTTTAATTAAAAAACATTTTAAAGAATGAAACGTTTTGTTTATGGGGCATGGTCCTCTTTCTCTTTTAACGGACGGTGTTGAAAAACGCTGTTACTTAAAAAATAAATTACTTTTAAAAACAATATTACTTTTAGTATGTATATGTATACTGCAGAACCTAAAAGTAGTATTTTTGAATTAGCAACTGATTCGTTTGTAAAAGCACTTATTTGGTAGGTGACCCGCCCACTCATCTCCTGCTTTTTATCGTACTCCTTACCGGACACCTGCATAAAAGTGAAATACTACTCATTGATTAATTACGAAATCTCAGAAAGTATAAATGCTACGAACATCAAATTTGGCAGGTAGATTCCTCACAGGGAGTAGGTATCCGCTATGAAAAGATTTTTCAAAATTCCACCCTAAAGTTCCCTCGGGAACGTGGAAGGAATGATGCGTATTTTTATAACCTAATTTATTACAAAAATCATCTAATTTAGTTTTCCTTAAAATATTTATTCCTCACAATTCAAATTAGCAACCAAAACAAATTCAACAAATGGAACAGTACAATTATGATAAAATGAAAACAAGTAGCTTTCAAATTTGGCACATTAATCGTCATTTGTGAACATCTAATTAGACTCGAGTCAGAATATCGTATTCAAAACCAGAACTCCATTTCGTGTTTCAATGTTCTATTAACAAGGTAGAGACACTATTCAGAAATCACTCGAAAATCGCATTATTCATTTGAAAATAGGACTTATTACTTTGACTTAAGACTATTTAATAGAAATCAAAAATATTCCACTATCTATAAGATGAAAAACTTAAATATGGAATCAGAATTGTGAATACGAATAAAAGTCAAATAATCCGCCGGTTGGCGTGGTTTGTTAACAAACTACCTATCACGCCGCAGGTCGTGGGTGTGATTCCCATCCAGGGACATACATTTGGGTGCATGAACATGTCTGTTTGTCTTAGTCTAGGTGTAATTATCTATTTAAGTATGTATTTACAAAAAAAAGTTGTATATGTAGTATATCAGTCATCTGGTTTCCATATTACAAGCTCTGCTTAGTTCGGGATCAGATAGCCGTGTGTGAACAAATGTCCGAGGATATTTATTTATAATCTAACTATTACTTATATCAATGTAAACTGAATATGAAACGAATTTCGCAATGATTTACGATCAAATAGTTATTGTTGCCGATTTATTACCATGCTCTTTGGTTTAATGGCAGTATTTATCAGGTGATTAATTAAACTGATTTTTGACCATTACAATTAAATATGTATTATTATGAACAAACTGTCGCCTATAGTGCATAATAGTATTATGTAAAAACATAAAAACGCTGAAATGATTTAAATATTGTATACCGAGACCGAGAAATTTAGCACTGAAATAGACATTTGCGAGGAAATATTTAAATAACAAAACATAAAACTTACTTAATTAGCCAAAAATAGCTTTGGTAATTATCACATACGCTTGTTTTACTAGTGAAATTAGAATAGAGACTCCAGACTCGAAATTCTGTCAACTATACGTAATTAGATCTTGCTTCCCGCGAAGTGAATTTAGTCCTTTGACATAGAGCGATGGCATCTTGTTAAGTGACTTAGAACTAATAACTTTAGGGTATAATTAATTTTATTAACTCATAAAATGACTAATATAAATATTAGGAAGTACTTTTCTGGTGTAAAAATCTGCTATTTTCTACCCATCGTTTTCAAATCTTTATACTACATGTATAAAGATTTTTACATTACAGGAGGACATTACATTCAACATTTCTTTCGTAAATTCACATCGTGTATTCAGAATAACTTTCCTTTTTAATTCCATTAGATTAAATTTACAAAAGGACTTGTGTTGTATAGAACTGGTAGCCTTTTTACCTAAACTATTGTTTTTTTTATTCGCTTCACTGAATGTTATCGTCGCATCCAATTAGGACCAAAAAAATAAGCCTTTCATGTCTGAAATAACATAAGCGGCCGGATTTTGGATAAAGCCATTGATAGCTTACCGATGAATGCGTTTTTAATTTCTGTTCACTATTCGTTCAGAATTTTACTGGAGTTGTTTGTATGATACTTTTTATTCTACTAAAAAAATATTGGTACATGCTGAACATTAGATGTTAGCAGTCTACTTCAGAGCACTGATTGCGAAGTAAAAGCGCAATGTAAATAAATATTATTTTTCATGCAAATACTTTATTAAAGGTTTAAGATCTTGGATTCATCCTTCTATGATATTTTCTGATGCTACAAATGTGACGAAATAAATACCAAAGATTTTTTGCAGATAGTTTTGGAACGACCGACCGTCCCATCCGCGACCAAGTTGTTAAAATGTCATTCACACATAAATCTTGTTATTATCTACTAATTAATAATCTATCTCTTAATAACGTTATAAAATGTGTTGTTTGTATAGTTCATAGATGCATAAAATATTATAGGTTATTTATATTATACAGATTGTCCGGTAAGTAGTACGACAAACTCAAGGGGGATAATAGGTGTCACTTTCCATATCCTATACAAAAATTACCTCATAAAAAAACGTATTAAAAAACCCGCACACCTATCTCTCCCTTAAGTTTGTCGTACTACTGACCGGACAATCCGTTAAAAGGTAACCCCGAAGACAGGTACTTTAACAATTTCGATTCCGGCTTACACCTTGATAGGCGATTAACATCACTGCATTTCCAAATGACTGACTTCCCTAAAAAAACATAAAAATGAATGATGAATACCTTTACGCCTGCTTTGACGTTACTCTATGCTAAAAACCAATTTAAAATGAACTATGCATCCCATTCCGTTGCTCAATCAAAGGGTTGATTAAGTGTCAATACAAAATGGTCTTGAAAGCTATCCTTTAGTTTGGTCCGTTTTAGATTTAGTGCACTGCTGCGCGAGCGCAGGATAACACGAGTGTTGCAAACGCATCTTTAGCACTCCGGTTTTTTATTACGTTAGGTTATCGAAAGGGTGTGCTCTGATTATTTGATAAAATTGTTATTTGATGTGTAAAAAACTAACAAACAAAGGATTTATAATTAACTAGCTTTCTGCTTTGCGGTTTTACCCGCGGAACTAAAATAAAATATAGCCTATATTATTCGCTGATACTTAGCTTACGTACAAAAAATAAATCAATTCTCTTTATTATTATAATAATAATATTATTCAGTGTATTTAATAAATCTGACAAATACCTAGTATCACTTAAAACATTATGATACCATGGAACCTAGGTGATTCATTCTCCAAGATACATTGTAAAATATTTTTGTCAACTTGCTTATTATTATTATAATATATAAAACACCTTTATTAATTAAGTTTGAAAACTAATGAAACAGTTTTCACCTAGAGATCTTTAAAACGTTTTAAAAGCTATTTAGTAAATTGAAACAACTTAACCTTTTTGACATTCATTAAGAATTATTTTCGAACGATAAATTGTATTTTGCGATACCAGATACTATTACGAAAATCATCTATACTTTAACACGGTCGATAAATTGTCAGTTGATATGGAAATTGTGGCACGACGTATTTTAATCGTGATTATGGTACAGGGGGCCTTCCAAGAATTGAAATTGTATGGATCCCCATCACAGGCTGAGGTGCAGTGTGTCAACACATTCGAGGTAAGTTCATTCTATTTCTGATGTTTGATATTGAAAGTTGAGAATTATATAAGTACTTAATCCAAGTTTGTATGGTTATACATTTTACAAATAATCGTCTTTTGTTTCTTATTTAAAACATAACAAAAAACAACATATAATTCATAAATAATTGGCCATTGTTTTCTATTTAAAATATAACAAAAAATACCATTATATAATTATATCGCTTAAAAGCGTTACAGTTGAGGATGTCGCTGAACGAAAAATAATTGTCAACTTGTCATATTTTCTATGACTCTGAAACAAATATATCGTTGCTTTTTTTCCTGTCCAGAGTTCGATTCTCATTTATTTTAAAAATAATAAATAGCCAATAGAAAAAAAATACGTCATTGCGTAAAAACTAATTACCTAATTAAAAATCTAAATCGAACTAAATAAACAAGTGCCATGTCATTGATTATTTGTGGTTTTGACATTGATACCCTTTATAATAATTATGTCAAACATCAAAGGCATTTTCTTTTCAGCCTCAATTCACAACTAAAAAGGCGCTACATCTATTTAGTACTGAATTAAATAACAAGTTAAATTTCTATGTTAAAACACAGAAAAAATATTATAATATATGCATGATAAAACAATGATATGTTGTCAATTAAACATACCTAATAATCGCTCACTATATTAAAATTATGTGAATAATCATACCATTATTTTTATGCAATAGTAGTATTAGTCTTATTATTAAAGGCTTTTTTCCCTTTTATAGGTATATAACTAACAAAAAAAATTATAAGTAGAATGTGTCTCTCAAAAAAATATGTATCTTCATTTATGTAAAATAGCAAAAACAATAAAGTTAAATTTATCACAAGATTTATGAATCAGTTAAAAGGACTGAGGTTGAAAAAAATTGTCTGTTCCACAGAAATGTACAATTTTCAACGTTTTGACAGGAAATTGGTAAAGGCAGCAGCGGAGAGGAGATTGACATTGACAATTACTTGGTGATTACACACAATCATTTTTTTATGTCTGCTTTAAAACACTTAAACGCTGTCACTAACACTTTGTGGCGTTATGAAACGGCTTTATGTCGCTTATGAACTAACTCTATGCGCCTTGTGAATGTCCTAAAAATCAATAACTTATAAAATGACACACTTACTAACAATAATGTTCGAAATTAACGATTTTTTATGAAAGGTTGACTAATCAATAGGTATTGAAACAAAAAATTTACATTTGTCTATTTTCAACTGTAGATTCAGTGCATTTCCATCACATCTAAAGATAGATACTACATTCTCAAGAACAGAAAGGTAATTGGCCGCTTATTTGCGAAAGTCCATTGTTATCTTTAAGTCCTTGGCTTTCACAGTGATAATCTTTATTACTAAGGGAGAGATAAGACGCCCGCCCGCTACGGTATGGGCAGCGTAATAAAATAAATTGCCCGCGAAATTGTCGTCAAATTACAAGCTTATGACCAGAATTGGGTACAAATAGATGATCAAGTTTATTTTTACGATACACAATTGGAGCGTCTAATAAAATGAAACGTAACAAAATATGATACAAAGTCACGTCTGGTTAGATTTATTAATTTAGAAAAAAGCGTCAGTTAGGCATTATTGATTGAAAGAATTGAAAGACATAGGTACATAGCCAGTATCCAGTATATCAAAATGAAAATAATTCACAAATAAAAAAAATCTTAAAACTGTAGGTGTCTAATGAAAGTACTACAGGACCGCCTTCGAGCTTTGAGCCACTCGATTAAAATATTTTAGACCAGTCATCCTTAGAGTACCTATATGATAAATCCATCCATATATTTATGAGTATTTCCCAGTTACATATAAACTCAGGGTGGAAATCACATACAGATGGTTTGAAGGAAAGTTAACGTTTGTATGATTTCTGACATCGACCTAGAGCTCGGTGAACGAAAGCACAAACAGCCGGGTTCTATCTAGACCGATCGTAAACAAACTTGTTAGCTGAACATTGGATTGCAATCACATCAGTTGTGGTGTGTTCTAAAGCGGGTGAAAAAAATATCTATATCATTTATAAAAGGAGTAGGACCGGTATTTGTTTCAAAATAAGCAGAATATTACGTTGCAACTCCTTATTTTTTGCGATTGAAAATTGTGATGACTTCATATTTTATGAAGTAGGGACTATATTAGTTATCCTGTTAAATGTTGGATGCTAGTAACTGACAAGTGATAATGCGAAATTAAAACAAGACCTAATTGTATACCACATTTCATGCAAAATAAACTATTCTTATTCAAAGATAATTTTTATTTCACCTAAAACTGTGTTAATTTTTTTATTGTTTGTTGTTTTTTATCATTATTTTATTTTGCAATATGACGAAACAAAAACAAGTACTTTAGAGAAGTAGTATTTCACAAAATTACTCATTCCCTTCCCGCTGGCGCTGTCAGTCACACCACGACCTAATAATATCGATGTCACATCGGCAAGTGTATCAGCAATCCATCTTGTTTACATTTGAATCCAACCTGACAATAAAATCGTTCCCAGGGATTTCAATGCACGAAACATAATTCTGTATTCTAAACTTAAATTTTTCTTCTTCAAATTCTGAAAGAAGCAGCTAAAATTACAAAGTAAGTCAGTAAGTGATATATTGTGTGAATAGAATATTAGACTGATACTTCAAAAATATTTGTTTTCGATGCATATTTTTCTAAAACGTATTTTTTTAGAACAGAGGTTCCCAAATTGATTTATAACTGGAAAATAGTCTCCTTTTTAATATTTAAAATATAATGGCAGTGATTATCATAAATATGATATTTAATCTGAGGCTCATCTTCTGTTCATAGAGGCCTTCGCCTTATTGAGGCGTCTTGTGACAAGATGGCTGGCATGCCCATAGAATTGGCTTATAAATAGTTTTGTTTTCATAACTTTATAGTTTTGTTTTGTTTATAATTATTGTTACTAATTAGCATAATTTATTAAAGTTACATCTCAATATTACTAACCCTAAATTAAATAATTTAAATTGCATTCGATCTTTTTCCACTTTTCGAAGATCCTTCACGTTCGGAATTATCCCCTTAGGGAGAGCTATTACTAACTTTGGGAATCATTGCTGTCGGATATTAGTCAGTTTTCATATCCGGATAGGAGAACCGTGATAGAATAGTAAATTTAAATAAAATAAAAACTTCACAAAGAGTTCACTGTTGCGTAAACTTGGTATATGTATGTATTGTATTAAACTGCACGTATGTAGGTAGATATCTATATATATTATTACCCATCTAGGCTTTGTGTGCTTACCACCTTCGGCCACATCATCACTTACCATAGTGAGATTGTAGTCAAACACAAACCTATCCAGAATAAAAAAAAAATATGTTCAGTAATCCAGGACTATGGTGAACATCGAAATCAATTTTTACTTCATGCTAAATATTTGTTGGAATGAATAGTTTATTAACAGTGGTAGGTAATTATGTAAAGTATTTACGTAAATAGGCTACAGGCATAGACATTATTTAGTCTTATTACTTAAGGCCACAGTTCAATGTAAACTATTATTTTCACCATAGACTTAAGTGTTGATCAACAATACCACAAATACTACATTATCTTCGACTGTTCATAAAAAAGTAAAGCAAACTCAATTTTAAAGCATCTTCCACATCTCTGTTTAATTTTAATATCATAAAAATATGTTTATACAAAACATTGAACCATTTCAGAGTCTTGCTAACTTACCTTACTTAGGGAAAATGTAGCTTTCTAATGGTAAAATATTTTTTTTAAATCCGTCGAGTAGTTTTTGAGTTAAATCGTAACAAATAAACGAACAAAAAATCGAATCTTTTCTCTTTACAATATAGTGATTCTTCTCCGTCAGACGAAGGTATGTAGTTAATTCAGAATAACTCCCGCCATTACGCACCCGGACCGAGAAACTTTCCGCTTTGATTCTGTAATCAAACAAGTTGCAATGTATCGTACAAGGAACGTTAATGAGAACAAACTTCCCGGGACCTTTGTATGCCTTTGTTCGAAGGTCTGACGTAGGGTTACCATATGTTAAACTTTGTGCGGACGTTACTACCTAGCTTCTACTTCCGAGTTGATATGTCACAAGTATTCCGGTTTCATATTAGGCTACATCATCATCAATTATGGTCAGATTATGTCGAAACACATAGGTACCTATGATTTGATTATGAATTGAAGCTAAGTAAGGTTTCAGGCGATGATAGCTCAGTGGTAGTGACGTCGGATACCACGGCGTAGGTCGTGGGTTTGAATCCTACAATGACCTTGAGCTTTCGGTGAAGGTAAACATCGTGAGGAAACCATAGCACGGTGGTAGGGTACCCGACTGGCTCGCTACCTATCGCTACCTGTGTGTGAAAATCTGTCGCCAAGCACCTATTGGTGTGTTCCAATAGCTGCACTTAGGAGCCAGTTCCCTTCTAGGCTTTGTGTGCTTATCACCTTCGGCCACATCATCACTTATCATGGTAAGATTGTGGTCCAACACAAGCTTATTCGAATAAAAAAATAAAAATATGACATTAGAATCTGCCAAGTTGAGCAAAAAAGCGTCATTCTTTTCACAGAAGACAGTTTTTCGTTGAAAACTAGGAATAATAATATTATCTATTAGCCATCAATACATTTAGAAATGTCGTATACATCTTATGTACTTTATTTCACATAATAATAAATTAAAACAGGCTTCCTCAGATGTTTACAGATTTATGGTAACCCTAGTCGGGCGAACACTCTTATGTCGCTATCGCTCGCTAACGACTTGTTTACAGAATAAGTATCCCCATCTATTAGATATTTTGGGGATAAGTGTATCCTACATTGTTGTTTTGTTCAAATGATCACCTACTTCATTTTAAGATTCATAAAACTGTATACATTTTCTTGAATATGTGAAAATAATTAATTGGAGAATTAGTTGAGTTCGAGTTTACGGTTGAACGCTTTGTCGATGTTCGACCTAACATTTAAACCTATAAACTACTTATCTAGTCGCTTCCTCATACAAAATGTGAGCTTAACTAACTAACACATTATTTATTTATTTATAATTATTTATTGTCAAATATATAATAACACACTTTTATTATGATGTCTTTGTGTTTTGAAGAGTTTTATTTTATTTAACAAATTAATCATATAACTTTTCACGAATATAAATTTCAAAATGTGTAACTAAAACTAATTGAATGAGAACACAAACACAGACGCGACTAAGCCCGGGAATATACGTGTGTAAGTCCATTTACTTTCAACTTAACCAACGCTAATCTGACATTAATTCAAAAGACAAATCCCCATCGTGTTTACTCGGCACAAGCGTCACTAATTGCGGGATACACTTGAATATTTAAACATACTTACGTCACATAGAAATCTAAATTAGCCATACAGAAGTGGCATAAACATGATATAGGTATTCAGTTTTAAGCAGAAATTTTGAGCCGCAACTTAGTTCTTGTCTAATAGTGCTTAAATGCCTAATATCAATAATATTTTGTGACATGAAATAAAATGTGTGTATGTATTAGCGTACACACGTAAGAATTGTAAAAAAAAATGTTTGCTTTTTTATATTTACTAGATTAACAGTCGAATTAATTAATAATTGCTGGGTTTAATGATATTATATACATTTACTTTCAACTTAACCAACGCTAAAAACAAAATAAAAACTGAGGCTAATTTGAGAAATAAACATGGCGAGTATCAGAAAAACGTGTCGATATTTTTTTAAATGGATATAAAATTT
Organism: Ochropacha duplaris; assembly: GCA_951361185.1. Classification (NCBI taxonomy): domain Eukaryota; kingdom Metazoa; phylum Arthropoda; class Insecta; order Lepidoptera; family Drepanidae; genus Ochropacha; species Ochropacha duplaris. The sequence goes on along the minus strand of OX592702.1, from coordinate 8,374,716 downwards.
ATCTCATACGTATCGACGTGTATTTGTGCCGGCAAATATTTTTGAAATATTTGCTATTATACATTACGTAACATCAAATACATTTTAAGGTCATAAAATGCTTACTCATTAAAAATATTTTTACAAAGCTGTAGGTACTAAGTACTAACTAATTTTTATCTCTATGTACATGTCCCTCTGTGTAATTAATTGTTAAATACAGGTGGACCAAGAAGACGGGGATGCAGAGGGTTCCGGAAGGTACGGGACCATACCCCCATTCCCACCGCCGCCACCAGGACTAGACGGTAAGATTAACATTTTGTCGGCTAAATATAATATGACTGTTAGCTTAAAACGTTAGTTTAGTATTAAAAAAAATAATAGGTACCCACCGAATATTGAAATGTGTGGTTAGACGCACGATTATGAATGGTTACCGTAATCAAATAATCGAATAGTGAGATATTGTAACTATCAATAATTATAAAAATTTGTAGACTAATACTTGAAACCACTGTTGAATGCTGTTAGTTAATGCAATGGTTTGCTTTTTTTTTTGGTCAGTTTGTTATTCACGTTGGTATTTCCAGTTCATCTCTATATTTTAAATTTACATTGAGGTTGCCAAATTTATATTGTATAGTTCCCCGCGGTTTCACCCGCGTTCCCGTGGGATCTTATCTTTTCCCGGGAAAAAATATAGCCTATGTTCATCAAGGATAATGTAGCTTTGTAGAATTTTTCAAATCGGTTCAGTAGTTTCAGAGCCTATTCAATGCAAACAAACAAACAATCAAATCTTTCCTCTTAATAATGTTAGTATAGATGATAGTATTATTTTTAAATCTTAGAATTCGAACTTTATTTATTTCACTGTTAATTTTGATTGTTTATTTTCAGGTTATCCTCTGAGACTACGAGGCGAAAAAGGAGATCGAGGGCCAAGGGCAAGAAATACATTTTATAAATAAACAAAATAAAAACGGCAATTTGCAGTTTTCACAATATTTATTCACATTTACAACTTGCCAAGAGTATTTGTAATTCCTAATAATGATATCTACAAGCAGAAACTCTTCGATTGATATTACTTTATGCTTACTCAAACTCATGTGCATAATAGAGCTTGAAACTTTCGTGTTAAATCTACATAAACCGGAATGCTATCAATGCCATAATTTGAATTTGATCGTTCTATGTTGAAAATTCAATTTGTAAAATCAATGGGTAAAATAATTGTCAATATTAGTATCCAGTTATTAGTATAAAATTAGTAATATCAGTTTATAAACTTTCATAACATTTTTACTTTTCTCTCCGACACCTTTAGTATGTTTTTAATGAAAAAACTAAAAGAATATTAGGTATATCGTAATCCACGGGAGCAAAAGTGTGATCGGTAACGCATAACTCGCAGTTTTCACACAAAGGCGGTCGCGCTTTGTTTCCCCACTCGATTTATAGCAGCCGCTGCCGCCCGCCGCCCGCCTACTCAACATGTGTTGTTTACGCATTTACGACACGGGATCGTGACGTTATCAACATATTATATGATTCTTGCTATGCATGTTGATTTACAAGTTAACCTTCACTAGAAAACGTGTTGGAAGTTAGATAAAAATAAGACGTCATTTGCTAACCTTAAAGATCATGGAGAAATCTAGCCTTTCTCCATTTCTGTAGTGACAATTCTTTTCTTTCTTTGTTTCATAAACTTAAAACTACAATTAATGCGATGATAGCTCTGCTGTGGTAGTGACGAGGCAACAATATCAGGGTAGTTGGGTACTCACGATGTTTTCCTTCACCGAAAGCTCAAGCTCATTGTAGGATTCGAACCCACGACCTTCGACGCGGTATCCGAAATCACTACCACTGAGCTATCATTGCCTTAAACAAAAGTAAAAGAAAATTACAATAACTGTTCTGCATTACATTCCTAAAAATTATAGAGCACTTTCAAAATAAACGAAAATTAAATAAAATTCCATTTTCACTCATGTCTTCTTGCCGGTACGATGTAAACAGCCTTTAAGCCACTCATGGCATGATATAGAGCCATTACAGCGCACTTAACACTGTGTTTGGTGATCGTCGCCCGACCCCATACTACACAAGTACACTCTCAACCTGACACTGTTTCACTCGAGACTTCAAGTGTCCGGGAAATCAATTCAACTGTTGTATTTTTTTGTACTTGATATGGCTTTGTGCTGATATGATTTTGGGATTTGGAGATAATTGATATATTGTAAGCTGTATCAAATAAAATTAAAAAATACTTTCGATTATTGCAGCAACATAATTATATAGAAGTGGGAATTATAATAATATAATTTCTATGTATTGCTTAAATAAAAATATTGACATGAATGAAAAACTAATTAACGATAAAGCGATCAATGTAAGAGAGGGAATTTGTTTAAAGGCAAAGATATTTATTACCGGGGTGCACAAAACCGTTTCGACTAAAACGATCTTATTTACTAAAACAGCGAACCGTAAAAGTTGTCTTTTAACAGCCCTAATTTGCATTTAAATACCTTCTTCTTCAACTGTTTTCGTTGTTTATCTCAGTGTTTTAATTAGGCGACAAAATGTTATGATGACATTTTAATGGAATATAGTTACCATGTCTTTAAAAAAAAAATTTACAGTTATTGTTAATAATTGCAGGGTCCACCAGGAGAGTCTATAAGAGGGCCACCTGGTCCTCCGGGTCCGCCTGGTACCCCAGGAGTTCCAGGTACGACTGCTGCCACCGAAATTTCTGGATCAGGCGATGATGTAAGTTACACACTTTTATGAATCTAGTACTTTTGTTGAGGGCATAGTCAAACTTGCGAGTCTTGATAAGCTGATATTATTTCCTCAAATAGTTAATACCATTAGCCACATTTTAATAGAATACGTTGATCGGTGAATACGGGGTGGCTAGATCCTTCGGCTACGACAAAACGAAGACACCGTTTATTTTTCACATTAGCATACTTTCAAACTAAAGTACGTCAAACTAGAACATTTGCAAAATTTTACCTACACGATGATAAAATTATAAGCCTTCGTATCCAGTGTAATACATAGGTATAAACAAACCCGTATTTCCAGCGAAGTCTAGACTATACAGCTCTCATTTAACCTGCGGGCATCACCTGCCTCCCATTGTAAACAAGCATCCATAATGTTGAGGGTTTAGTGATAAGCGAGTGAGGGCAGTTGGTAAAGATCGATTGGCGTAGTGAAGTGATGCTCAAAGTCCGTGTAGCGGAAAATGCAAGCAGTGACCACAGTCATATTACTTCTGTACGGTTTTCCTAATTTTGGTCAATGAATCTAATTATCCCAATTGTGATAAAGTCCTTCAATATAAAATTAATAAACAGGTCGTGCTCATATCCGATAGGTTTTTTATAATATTTTTTTTTATTATTTATTTTAGGTCGCTTTTTAACATCTAAGGTCATTAGCGACCACAAGATTACAATAAACATTTAAATTAATTACAAAAGTTAGACAAGATCATATTATTATACATTTATCATTTTCAAAAAAAATTAAGTTTGAATACATCCATCTTCATTTAAACAATCTTTTAAAGTACCAGGAACATTACATAATCGTTTTTCAATATTATATGCCGTGCATTCAACTAAAAGATGTGAGATAATTAGGTCCAGTCCACACTTGCACTTATTTTTTAAGATATTTATTACACTACAAAAAACAGAAATTGTATATTTTTTAAATAATGCACATCCTGGGATATTGTTCACTGATCCTAATCCGACTGGCACCCCACAACCGCGATTCGTGACATTGAATATGATAGTTTTTTTCACATAGTTTTCGATATTTATCCTATACAGTAGCTATTCCCCGCGGTTTCATCCGCGTTGTCGTGAGATCTTATCTTTTCCCGGTATAAAAAGTATTATATCTCTTTTTTCAGGATTAAATCTATTTTTGTGCCAAGTTTCATCAAGATCGGTTCAATAGTTTCAGAGTTCAACGCGAATCAACATCGTGACACGGGAATTTTATACATGCACCGTCCGTGCGTAAAGCCAAGATGTGGTTACACCCTAAGATTGTGGTAGTAGCTTTAATGTCGCTAATTATGAAACCGCTAAATTCTATAACTTGTGCCACCTAAACAAACATAATAGCACTATCTCTGCTTACCTCGGTGCCCACAACGTGCGTAGTTGTATTAAACATGAACTTGAATAGGCTATTGAAAACCAAGTTTCACCATCATGGCTGACCATTTGAGATACTTTGTATTTTAATCTACCTTTTTACCTTTTATTTGCATCAATGAAAAAGGGTCTCATGGTTTGTTTTATTATGCTTTTGTATTATTTGGACCATTAACGACCAATTGCTACTTCTCACAGTTTTATATCAATTGGTATACTTATCAAATTAATTTATCAATTAATAAACGATTAAAGCGTGGGTTATTTGTTAATCAAAGTAATATGATGAAAGCTCAGTGGTAATGACAACAAATTGTAGCGAGGATCTTGAGCTAAAACCCAGGCTTGATTTTGGTGAAGTAGTACCTACCTGCTTGATTGGCTACCACCTTCAAGATAAAAATCTGTTGCCAAGCAGTTAGGTGTATCGGCAGAACCTGCACATGAAAAACAGATCTCTTCTAGGCTTTATCATCATCATCACTGTCAGCCGGAAGACGTCCACGGCTGGACAAAGGCACTCTACAAATAGCTCTCAAAAAACACAGCCTTGTTCTAAGAATAAAAGTACTTTATACATTTCAGAATGATTAGTATTATTATTTACATCCCGACATTCCTTGTGTAATTGGTTCAACCTTTATTATATCTCTTCAAATACTCTTATTTTTTCTCTTATTGACATTTTGTTTGACTACCTTCAGACATCGGACACTAAATTGGAATGGTCTTGTCGTAACAAAGTTTATTATGCTCTTGGCACCCGTCCAACATTCGATTTGATGATATCGATTCATTTGATTTGCTCTCTGGGAGGGTTTTGACTCGAATCGTCGTGGTAACGACGTTAAGCAATCGAATTTGCCGTTTCTACTACATTATCGATATTCCCTCTATTGTCTTTTTCCGACAAACTCAGGACAATGTTACTAATTTGATTTATATCTTTTTCGAAGTTTGTAGGGTACATAATTACGTTAAGTTGAGGAACTTTCTGCGTGATATTTTAAGTAAGATTAAATTAGGATGTTTTGTCTTAGTCGGCTTGGTTGTTTATAAGCTACTTTATTACACAATTACTTTACGGCTATTTTGAGGGAAGAGCTTTCATTTTTATACTGAGTAATTATGACTGATAACTTTTTAAAGTTTACTCGCTTTATATGTTTTTCAAATTATTTGTTAAATTTTCTGCTGCCCTGGAATTTTCACAGAAAAATACGGTGAAGGTTAGTGCACATATTTTACATTTTTTGCTTATATAACAACACATCACATAACGTGCTCTATAATTTTTTTTTTCTTATCATATTGGCAAATGTAAACCGAATGAACGTGTAATATCTCTGTAAATTATTTCTTATTCATCAGAACACAACTCCTACAACTACATACTTAGCTGTAAGTAGTGGCGGTCTCAATCCTTTAAAAACTTTTAACCTTTAAAATTTGGTAAACAGTAAATAATATAAAATACTGATGAAGGAACATGATAATGACTTTTCAAGACCTATTCAACAATAGTCTACTTGGGCTGTTAAATAAAAAAAAATAACATGTTCGGTACTTAGTTTTAGAATGTTTTTCTTTTAAGTTTTATTCATAACTTTGTAATTTTATTTTGTAAATTAAGTGCTAAATTTTCATAGTTTAGAAGCAAGCAAATAAGCTGTGGATGAGACGGATGGATGGTTTTGATGAAACTAAATAATGATAATCATATATTTATTATGTTGCAATATCTAGCAACACTAATGGGGCGGTTCCCTCGCCTAGTTTTTTTTTCTGGTACTGCAAGAGCTTTTTGAAGGCAATTTTCTCAGTATAATTGGATACTTGATTGATATTGTACACAGATCTATAACGCACAGAAGCTGTTTAGCGATAGAATTTGCATTTAAAAGTTTTTAGTTTTGGCACAAAATACAGCACAAACCTATGGGTATCGATCCTAAAAGCGTTTATCCAAACAGGAAGGCGATATCTCTTCATGTTTATTCGCCTTTAATACGTAGGTATCTACTTATTGGAGTGAAAACTTGAGTGGTGTTAGGTACTTTACTTTTGGCCATTTTATTTCACAATTTGTTAACGTCTCAAAATGCCTTTTTCTAGCAAATATTTGGCGAGAACTACGTATCGCTCGGGCAATGTGGCTGCAACTCCAGTACAATTTTGGCACTGCTGCAGACAGCTCCTGAGCTTCAAGGACCGCCTGGGCCTCCAGGTTTAGTTGGTGCTGATGGCAGAACTGGAGCACCGGGTATAACTGTAAGTTTTCATATCTTATAGAACACAAATATTTATATATCCTCGGACATTTGTTCACACACGGCTATCTGATCCCAAACTAAGCAGAACTTGTAATATGGAAACCAGATGACTGATATACTACATATACTACTTTTTTTTTGTAAATACATACTTAAATAGATAATATTTATTTCCAATATGGAGCGATAGCCCTCAAAATATCACTGTATTCCTATGTAATGATGTGGCCAAAGACGGTAAGCATAGGAAGCCTAAAAAGAAATGAACTTGAATGCAGCTGCCTAAATTCACCACTTTGAGGGTACTACTTTACCTTCTACTTTTTGTAGGTACCAATAGGTAAAATTATGGGACTTCGATTTTTTCTAGTCTAGCTTTCCGCACCGCGGTTTCATCTGCGTTTCATGCGAATTCAATCATTTCTTAAATAATAGAGCAAACAATAAAGCAAAATACAATGGTCGAGAGAACAGTTTTTTCTGAATAAATAATTCAATCCGAAAGACGACCAATAAATCATGAACATAATTTTATGACTACTTTAATTAATATATCTTTTACTATATAGGGTCAGCAAGGAATGCCTGGTGAACGAGGACCCATAGGACCACGAGGGGAAAAAGGAGACAGGGGAGACACTGGTCCTCGAGGCCCAGAAGGTCAACCGGGTCCCAAAGGGGAAGCTGGGGTTGATGGGAGACCTGGTAGCAATGGTCCACCTGGGCCTCCCGGCCCCCCTGGGACTTCAGATTATACTAACTTTGAAGTAAGTATTTGATATTTGACTAATTAAGCTTTATTATAAAAGGCTTGCTTTAAAATCGTTAAACAGGTTGCTGATTTAAAATAACTGAAAATAGAATACGCAAAAGAAACATATTTTTTTAATATTTGAATTTATTTATAATCTATGGTTGTTTTAAATCAAGAACTGTATTATTATTTTTATTGATGAAAGCTATAAGCGCATTAGACATTGCCATCAAATGTAGAAACCCAATAATTACATAGGAGTTCTTAAAGATAATTAATCAATTATATCATCACAAGTAATTGTAGTTATTGAAAGCTTTTCAATATTATTATGTAAGATAAGAAAAAAAATTATATTCTCTAACCAGTATGTGATTTTATCATTTTCATGCCATCCATTTCTGTTCATTTAGTCCAATTGGAAGCCTAGACAAATATACAAGGTAAGTTATAGGAAACATCAAAATATTTTCTTTACAATTTGATTACTTAACATTTTCTTAATTTCACACAGCTCATTTTTTATATATTCACTCACATAGACACATACTAATACAAAACAATCACTAAAACTAATTCTAAATTTATAATTTTTGGTCATAAAGTACCTTTTGATATGGCCGTGTAGCTTGTATTTGCTTACAACTAGAAGAGCTTTATCATTCACACTGTCAATATCAAAAGAATCGATGCTCAGTTTCCGATTACCTTTGCATTGTTAAGTCACTTTGTTTGCGAAGGATACGAATGGCTTTTCGGTAGCAACGATTGTGCCCGCTTAGCAAACAAAACTTCTTGCTTCCAACTTTGGTAAAAGTGTGAAAGTGGCTTGCTCACTCATGATTTATACCGACGACAGGACCAGATAAGGGAATTTATTTGAAACGTCCCGGAAAGTTTTGCTGCGTGTTTTGTATCAAAAATAACTAAAACCGTGTCACGTCCGTTTCTTTGTTTCAAAGTGCTCTACCGCAATTTAATTCTTGAGTGCTATTAAAATCTGGCTGTATATAAAAATACTTATTTTGTAGTTAGATGAATAATTTTAGTATACACTCTTCTTCTTCCACCCGATTCCATCCCATTTCTCGTGGTCTTGGGCCTTTCTCATCCAGTCCCAGTATACACTAGTAGTTAAGAATTAAGACAGACAAAATAATTATAATAATTAAATAAATAATTTGGTATATGAATGTATAATAAATACATACATACACCTAACATCAAGTGAGATAGTGATCAAACGCGAACCTATACTCAATAAAAAAAAAGTAATAATTAATGCATTATAAATTTATTCAAATGCCTACCCTATTTTACATGTTATAGTATTTTTCATACTTTATATTATGCTCGATATTTTAATCGAATTGAATTTATTACACGTAAAAACCAAAAGCAAAATATATCTAATTTAATATAACCTTACTTACATTAGGAATCATTACTGGGATCATATGGTGGGGCCATTGGCAGACCTGGTGCGCCAGGGCCCAAAGGCGATGCTGGGCAACAAGGCCCAATCGGCCCTCAGGGTGAAAGAGGTTTCCCTGGCCACAAGGGGGAAAGAGGACAATCTGGACTTGGTGGACCTAAAGGAGACAGAGTAAGTAACCAGTCTTCTTGTACACGTTTTATTTCTTTTTACATAGGTACATAAACTTTAATCCTCTATCTAGTCTATGCTTTCTTCTGTGCTTGTTTTTATACCTGTGTGTTGTGTTACAAGTGCTAGTTATTGTTCCGAGGTTACAAGTGACAACCAGGCCTATAGATATTAGCAATACCAAGGGGATTGCCTATGTGTTGTACACCTTATTACAATGCCTTAAAAGCAACTGACTCTCAAGTGCAATTGCCGGGTCACACCAACAGGTGCTTGGTGACAGTTATTCAACTTGAGGGTCGTAGCCAGCCAGTCAAGTAGGTACTACAAAGTACCCAACTGCCGTGCTGTGGTTTCCTCACGATGTTTTCCTTTACCGAAAGCTCAAACTCATTGTAGGATTCGAATCCACGACCTTCGCCGCGGTATCCGACGTCACTACTACTGAGCTATCATCGCCATATATCGATCGGTTTTACCCGCGACCCCAAGGATTTTCTTAAAACTTAAAGCGTTATGCTCATATCCCAGATCCTTACTCTAGTAATGGATGTCTTTCAGCTAAAATGATGATGGTGAATGTTATCCCGGGATAAAACTTCTAAAAAGTCTTTTATTTAAGTCCTTTATATTCAATGTACAAAAAACGCTGCTAGCCTAGGCAGCAGCGGCAGCCTCCAGGAAGTTTTGTACAATTATTTTGTACATTTATAGTAAATAAATTATAAATACATAGGATATTAGGTCCTTTAATCCAATGTTGGTATGACACTAAGTTAGATCATAATACTAATATATAATTATTAAAAACAAAAGTTATTGCAATGCAATTGAGTAAAAAAACATTCACAAAAACTTTAACATTAATTATTCGTAGGATGTGAATTTTTGTGAATGTTTATAATTCAATCATGTTATGACAAAACAAAGATACCTTACAATTTGTTCTGCAATAACATCAAAATATTTTATTCATGAGTACCTTATGTACTTCAAAAAAAACCACAAGGTCGAAAGTAAAAAAAAAATTGTTGATCACGATTTGAGCACCAGCTAATGTGTGTGATTAGTATTTCAGTACATAATATCGATAACAGTGAGACAATCAAATGATAGATAGATAACAAATGTTAAATACTTACCTACGTAGATGTTTGTGAATCCGGATTCCAGATTAAGATAAAAAATAATTATTATTCCGAAATTATAGTATGTAAAAGGAAAATATTACCTAGTTGAGAAAACAAAACAAAATTTCTGTATAAATAAAGACTAAACTATCATGTGAAATTGCTATGACATTAATAATAGGAGTGGTTTTAAAGTTTTTTTATTAATCTAGTTTTTAATTTTCATTTAATTTGTCATAGGGTCATCCAGGACCCCAAGGTGACCGAGGGTTAATAGGAGATCGTGGAACCTCTGGGCTGGATGGCAGACCTGGGTTACCTGGTGCTAATGGTCGACCAGCTGACAAGGGTGAAAAAGGTTTGTGTATTAAATAAGAAATATACTAACATAATTATTACAATAACTACACTAAATAAACATAACGAAATTGAAACAAATACGATAAATTGAAATAATAATAAACGAAAAAAAAACTTATACAAGTATGAAAAATATTGATTTATCGAAATACTGTTAGATGATTGCTACAAGATGAAGGAGATGGACTTTTCAATATCACTACGTCATTATAATAATGAAAAGTGTATCTATGTAAAGTTATTTTTATAAATAAAAGTAGGTAGGTATTTTAATCAATTCATATCAACAATGATGGCAATAAGATTTATAATACTAAACTTAATACTGTTTTGCAATATCTTATAAAGTGACTCATTGAGATAAAGACAGTTTTCACACCTACAAAAGGCAAGGGTCACTAGATTGACGACATTTTAAGTCCAGGCTTATGATGTGGTGCACTTTGTCGCTGTTTCTCAGGAACACTACCAATTCTAAGCTAGATGATTAAAAATAAATGTCAATCTTTCTTTGCTCAACCCAATAATCAATGATATTATAAACCCAAGTCGGTGCCAGCCAAGAAGAAGGACGGTTTTGAACTGGACACGATGTGTTCATAATGTTCCTTAGGTCTGCGCCGTCTGCCCTACCTTTCGAAAGTTTGTTACAATGGCAGAATTAAACTGTCATAAATTTACTGTCACTGTTTATAAATATTAAATAGATATATAAATATCAATAATTTTGTTGATTGTCCCTTAAGGCTCTTGCTTTGAAATTAAAATATTATTCTTTACTTTTTAGTTTATGTTTGTATAGGTTACAGTTTTGAAGTCGGTTTTTGTTTTTTATTTTTAAAAATAATTTTATTTTTCAATTTTGAATGTTTATTCCTTAAATATGTTATCCTAGGCAAAACTAGTTTGTCTTGAAATCGGGTCTGGCCGGTAAAATATAATATATAACTAGCGGGCCCGGCAGATGTCGTCCTGCACTGAAATTAAAACAAATCTTGGAACTCGATTCCAGCGCCACCTACCGGGTCCAATTGTATTTTAAAACCATTGAAGAACCCATTGAAGTATACAAACAAAATTTCATCCAAATCCAAAAAGTCATGCTCAACGACTCAGTTTGATTCACTAAGGTTTATCAAACGAGATATTAAAATTTTTGTTTTTGTTGATTTTCTCAAAAAGTGCTGAATCAATTTCGATAAAATTTAAATGGAACCACCTCTGAAGCATGATCTACCAAACAAAAAATAATCATCAAAATCTATTCATAATTGGCAGAGTAATCGCGTAACAAACATACAAAAATAAACATACAGTCGAATTGAGAACCTCCTCCTTTTTTGAAGTCGGTTAAAAAGGCCAATCATCGATCTTAGCACTCTCTTTATTACAATACAATTAACATAATATTTATTGTTAGTAGTACAAAGAACGAATCCTTTAATCTTCCAATAGTCACATACACCCGATACTGAAATATATAACGAATGAGAATCAAAACTAATACCGTGTCTCAACAAAAAAATGTGTTAATCATACATCATGTTTGTTGTTATCTAGACTTTAGACTTCGGACAGATAGACACGACTCGACAAATATAAACTGGTCCATTGCGATTCGTGGATTTTTCGCGATTCGCGATACTAAAATTAGCATATTTGGACAGTCTTCATTATAGGAGCAATAAACTAAATATTTTAGCTTATTGCATAATTGTGACATAAATAATATAATTACCCTACTAGCTTGTGTGTCTTCCGAAACATATTCTATTTGTGTACCAAATTTCCGTTTCCGTTCAGCTCCCAAAGAGCTGAGTGGTAACAGACATACATACTCACAAACTTTTGCTACTAGTTAACCTAGGTCCGATAAAGTGAAGTAAACGCTGTTTGCTTCGAAGTGCAAATTTATTATATCATCTTAGAAATCTAAATCTCTTGAATCTAGTTTTCTCGTAGAATAGTGCATCACGAGATCCTTCATTTATATTTGTGAAAAATTAGTTAGGTAGTTTTAATTGTCTTAAGGAATCCAGAATTGGAGCGTTGTTAGATACTCGGAGATCTGATTTTGAGGCCGCACCTGTTTAAGATTTATTCAAATAAAATTAATAACTACTGTGGCAGAGGTATGCTCAAATTCTGATAAACTCCTTTAATCAATTGCCCTTTAAGTTAGATAACTATGTTTAACCTTCTATTACATCTATATATAAAATTCTCGTGTCACAGTGATAGTAAAAAAACTGGTAATTTTATGCATTCCTATCTTATCGTATCAAAAAAGACTAATATTTTTGTTATAGGTGAACGTGGTAATCCTGGACCACCCGGTCCTCCGTCTTCAGGATCTTTCGATGCTGAAGACACAGAAACTGGTATGACAGTGTAGAATATATAATTTTATATTAAAGTTAGCAATTTAAAAATCTGTGTGTACCTACAAAATTTACCTGCAAATGAACCTCTGAACTATATTCTATGCGACAAAAACAAATAAAAAAAATATAAAGAAGATTGCCTCAAATATTGTGAAGAACTACCAGTAAAAAATCACATTGGAAATAAATGTAGAAGTAAAAATAATCCTATAATTTAAATGGTTATTTTTCAGGGCGACAACTACAGATTTCAAAAGGAGATAGAGGTGAAAAGGTGAGATATTCAATTTAATTGCTCAATCTGATTTAAAGTAACAAGGTCTGTTTGATTGAAGATTGACTCGAACATTGTCGTCAAAACTGCTCCAATCGGTACATACATCAACTATTATCTCTTGCTTACTTCTGCTCACCTGAAGATATTAAAACAATCATTAAAAATATTGACCACGGAATTCAACCTCTCATCAAATGCTATCTTTTTTACCAGGGTGAAAAAGGCAGTCGCGGAGTCGATGGTCTTCAAGGTTTGTCCGGTAAAGATGGCATACCGGGTGAGCGTGGCGATATTGGACCATCTGGGATGCCTGGGGCTGCCGGACCTTCTGGAGCACCAGGCCTTAAAGGCGAGAGGGGAGAGAGAGGCCCACCTGGACCTATCAGCGTTAGTTCTGGCGGATCTGACATTATTACTATCAAGGTAAACTGAACTTAAAAATCTATTCATTAAGCAAAACTTTTATTTTATCTATTAGTTTCCGTATTTTGTAATGAGATTTTGATATACTAGATTCTATTGTTATCTTATTGTTTTCCTGGGACAGCAGTCCATATTATAGCCAACAGGTTAACCTTATAAAACATTTGTATTGCAAAACTTTTGATACTACTAAATTAATGAAAAGTATTATACTAATTAAAAACTGACTAGGGTGACAAAGGAGAACCTGGTTTGCGTGGAAGAAGAGGCAGACCAGGACCACCTGGACCAAGAGGACTTCAAGGCTTACAAGGTTTGCCTGGTCCTGAAGGAAAACCAGGCAACAAAGGAGATATTGGTCTACCAGGATGGATGGTATGTAATGTTTTTAAGGTATACTAATTGCAAATAAAAAATAAGATTATTGTACTTTCGTTTTGATGAATTCATCTGATGTTTTGTTTATCAAAGTCTTTGAGATAGATGTATTCATTTCTAAAGAAATAAATATATTTTTCTGGCTTACTCTGAAGAATTCAAAGGTAAAGTAGTCAAATAAAAGAAATTAAACTACAGTCGTAGGGATAGTTTCTTAACTTAGATTTTTCACAGGGACGTCCTGGGACTCTAGGACCACCAGGCATACCTGGTCCATTGGGGCCTAAAGGAGAAAAAGGGGAGCCAGGAATAAATTTACTCGACACGTCTACGGTAAATATACCTACGTATTTTTGTCAAAAAGAGATTTATATCGCGACATGAGTGAATAAAATTACACCTTAAAGAAATTGGTTTCTTCATAAGCAAAATACAACTTTAATGATTAGGTATTTACCAACATAAAGCCTTAAACCAACGGTATGTGTAATGAAGGTCTCATAATAGGCTTATTAATTTAGGGCGTACTTAGAAAAACAAGTATCAAGAACCTAATTTATGCGTACTTTCTTAATTTAATTAATGTATACAGGTGTCCGGTAAGTAGAACGGCAAACTTTAGGGGGAGATAGGTGGACGGGTCACCTATCAAATATACAAAAATGGTCTCAATAAAAATGTCACTTTTTCGAGGATGTTTCAGTATTTCAGATTTTTATTATATACTAGCTGTTCCGCCCGGTTTCACCCGCGTTCCCGGGGGATCTTATCTTTTCCCGGGATAAAAATTCCAGACTATAATCTATCTCTATGCCGAATTTCATCCAGATCCATTCAGTAAATGCGTAAATGAGTAACAAACATTCATCCATCCAAACTTTCACATTTATAATATTAGTAGGATTGATTATTTGAATTTTAGATATCAAATATCTCGAAAATGGTGACACTTTCACCAACGTCATTATTGTATATTTGGTAACCGACATGCCCACCTATATTCCTCTAAGGTTTGTCGTACAACTTACAGGGTGTCCACTCTGTATAATTAGATAAAGCTTATTTTGAAGCTACCAAAATTTATCTGAATTGTGCATTTTTATCATGAAATTAAATATTATTTTCAAATTATACCTTCAAAGTCCTTTTTGTCACGTTCTAACGCGTGTTTCGAAAGATTGCAAGTCACTAGCAATAATAATTAGATATGTAGGTACATACTAATAATTTATGATAGATAACTGCCCATTATCAACTCTACCACACACAGTGTTTATCTGAAAGAATATATTTTTAGCCTAACAATAATTATCTAAATTGAAATTTGGATTCTAAATAAGACAAATAAAATAGTCAACTGAAGTCTGATTTCTAAACCGATAGATTGATCGTCTTTAATAATTCCTTTAATGTTTGAACTTTGACTGTCTTTGATGATAAGAAAGGTAATCTGAATGTAGATTGATAAATGATATATGCTTATCTAGCTGACATAGTTTGGGCAGTGTGCACTATGTGTGTACCCACGTATTTACGGACGCAGATAGGATTAAAACTAGCGGACAGTAAATGGTAGTTACTGCCGTAAAATTAACTTAAACCAGTTTGACTGGCCCTGACTGGGAACGGCCTTTGGTGATAGTTTTTTCATAGAATTATTTATTTATTCACTTATAAGACAAGATTTAATATCTTGATATTATTCTTGTTTGTAATAACTACATCAATACAAAACAATGTAAATCAGCACTATTGGTAAAATATAAAGTATCAAAAATAATTAAAAAAAACTTAAATATAATAAAAAAATAAAATACTTTTAATAATAAAAATATAATAAAATACTTGGATATAATTTAAACCAAATTTAATAACACAAAATCAATATCACATGCCAAACAAGAACGAACATAAACTATAGAAAGTACCACTACTATACTAGAAAGAATGTTATTATTTAATTAAAAATGTAATTACCATTTACAATGGGCTATCGTAATTACATTTTTACAAAAATTAAATAAACTTAAGTTATATCTTATCTATAAAAGGTCTAATGATCAACTACAATCAGTCTAATTACACGAAAACATGTAAACAATTTTAAATTAAATAAAGAAAATAGGATATTTAAATATTACTTCACGTTTTACATTCCCGTTTTCTCACTTTCAATGGAAGCCCTCCGATGAAACCTTCTGACACAATGCCAGTAGGTTCTGGTAAAGGCTCTTGCAAGCTACAAGCTGCTGGTTCCACTGTGTACTTATGTAAGACTGCTGCTAAGCCAGCCATTGACTGCATCTGTCCTAATCTTGCACCTGAAACAAAAACATGTACTTGTTACTATTTCGATAGTTTAAAAATGAGGCTTCCGTACAATAACACCATAACTACTTAAGTTATGGTGCTTTTTAACAATATTATTATGTATTTGGGGTACTTAATAAATATATTTGACTACTTTGAAAGTTATCTCAAAAACTTTTGTTGTAATAATTCATAGTATTTTAATTCATTAGACATTCATTCAAAAATTACAATTTTAATTGAACGTTTTAGTGATACGACCTCTACACGAACCAAAAGTATTCTTGTTATTACGTAAGGCATTGGTTGGTAGGTACCTACATACAACAAAATACAGAATTTAAATATGTTAGATTTATTACATTTTTGGTAAAAAGTCATAGAACAAAAGTTAGTGGTAGAGGTTATTAGTGTTTTTCCAATAACCCTGTATATAATACTACATTGTTGCGATCTTATGATTTACTAAAATGTCATCCATACTGGACATAATATAACCGCTCCTTGTTCGACTATGGAACCTTTAAAAGGTAAATACCGTACCTATTACCGTAATGGTGAGTTACATAATCACACAAATTATAATAAGGCCTTGTCGGTCTCTTATAGAGACATCGTCCCATACGTATTACAGACATGCAAGATTATGTTACTTTAACGGACATAGGTAGGTACATTAATTGGAAGACAAAAATAAAATTACTTACCAACACATGCTCTAGGTCCTTCTCCAAAAGGCAAAAATACAAAATTTCGTATATCATCTTTAACGCCATCTCTAAATCTTTCGGGATCAAACTTATCTGGATCTGCGAAATATTTCTCATCTCTGTGGATAGCTTGAATAGGTATCATTAATTTGACACCATCATGTATCGTTATTCCAAGCTCTGGAAATGTATACTCTGGCACCGAACACATTCTTACTAAGTACGCAACCGATGGATACATTCTCATTGCTTCATAAAATGCCATCTCTAAATATGTCATCTCTTTCACTGCTTCGTAAGTTATCTTATTGTTATGTTTTGCCAATACAGTATCTAACTCTTTCTGTACTTTTTCCTGGCATTCAGGGTGAAATGCCAACTGATGCAATGTATAACTCGATGCCGTCGAAGAAGTTTCGAATCCAGCACCAAAGAATACAAATGCCTGTGCTGTCATCAACAAATCAGTCAATTCTAGTTCAACTATCTTTGGTGTTCCATCTTTTTCCTTTTTCTCGATAGACTCCGCAACGATTTTCCCTTTTTGTCTCAATTCCAACATTAAATCTATGAAATCGTTTCTACCAGATGGTTTGTAGTCTCTTTGCTTTAGAACAGTTTTAACAATATGAGTCATCGTTTCCTGTAATTCTGGTGCCAAGAATGTCATATTTTTACATAGTTCCGGGAAAATTAACTTTAAAGCACCAGACACAGCGTCTCTTAAATTTCTTTGAAATATTCGTTTACCCAATTGCCTAAATTCTGAATTTTCGTCTGATAATGAGTCCATTTGGATACCAAAACCACAAACACCGATAAAATCTGTTGTATATCTTGCCATAAGCTCTCTTACATCATAGTATTCTCTATGACTTACTTCTTCTGTTATAACTTGCAGCTTTTCTGCTCTTTCGGTAATTATAGGAAACATTGCCCTCAGTTTTCCAGTACTAAAGGCAGGAGTAAATCTTTGCCTAATTAATCGCCACAAATCTCCATCAGCAAAGAATAAGTTCTTCAGTAGCGGTTCAATCACTGTCTTGTGAGGGTTGAAGCCTCTGGCATGAAAATAATGGAAATCGGTAGTAAGAATCCTCTTGATGATTTCTGGATCTCGAACCACTAATTCGGGACTAGTTCCTCTGAAAAATCCGACGACTTTTTCCTCTGGATACTTCTCGTAAGCTTCTGTGGCCATCATCGCCATGCTGGCACGTTGCGTAAATTGTTTTAAATTTGTTCCAAAGTATGGGATAGGTCGATCATGTTTAATTCCTCTCTTTTTCCAGTAATCAAATGTCCGAACTCCATAGTAATATAAACCCACAAGCACTACTAACACTAAAAATGTTATCATTTTACTTGTTCCGCTCCGAACGGTCGTCCGCAAACAAGTAACGTATACACGCTCTAATATAAACTACTTGCTTGTAAATAAACGCCAAAGTATTTATAGACTTGCTTGTGTAAAGTGCGATATCAACATGTGTGTAGTTTGGGTTCTGTAGATACGAACACTAAGTATAATAATAAAGTTAATTAGGATAACATTTGAGTAATGCATTTTTAATGTAATGAGTACATTGTATAATTTACGAAATCGTTCAAAATTTAAATTTATGTTACATCAAGGGTAATATACCTACTTGTACATGATAATCGGTCAGTATGGGAATGTCTGAAACCATAAAAAATAGAGAAAGTTTTACGGAACTATGAAGAGAAGATGTACAGCCGCATTCATAGATTTAAAAAAAATGCGGGCAATCAAAATCTATCAAAAATTTTAATATAATCTTGCAATCAATTATCACGATATCACTGTAGATTTAAGAACTGCCATAGATACTATTTTATCAAATAATTACCACATCATTATCATTATTGACATACTGATGATATAAGTGAGTAGATATAATATAAAAAATATACATCTTGTATACCTGCGTACGAATTACGACTCGAGGTAAACGGTACCCTAAAATTCGGTGCCTAAATCTGTATCTACGAATTAATCTGTATATTACGACTGAATACGATAGTGTGATGCCATAAAAAAAGATAACTTGTAAAAAAACCAAGTCTCGCATCTCAGTCACTCAGTTCTTCTATCTTAGAATAAATTAAGATATACAATTACAAGACAGACAGGTTTTTTTACGTTTGACCTTGAATAGCTTACGACGCTGACACATGATTTTATGAGAATTTTGAGACAACTTTTAGAAAACAACAAAAATGTATGACTTTTAAAAATGTCGAATGGGAACGGCATTAAATCTGTAATTCAGATAGACTATAACCTGCTAAGCACGATGTAAGCATAATAAAAAGAAAAAAAAAACAAGAATCAAGTTCAACGTCTGCAAAGTTTAGGCAAGCTCAGCGAAATAAGGATAGATTTACTAAATCCGACTAAGAAGATTCCCAAAATAAAACACCCATACAAGGCTTAAAAGGAAAAGGGTGCTATACTTAGACCCTCAAGTTTTATTATTGAGAGATTATCCCGAAAAGACTACATTCATAAAACAAACTTAACGGACGTCACCATTGTGGTGGCTATGACATTCGTTTGCTAACTTTTTTTATTTGTTGAATATACCTACATTAAAAACACTTCATATAAAAAAACCGGCCAAGTGCGAGTCAGACTCGCCCACGAAGGTTTCCGTAAAAACGGCAAAAAAATCACGTTTTTTGTATGGGAGCCCCCCTTAAATACTTATTTATTTTATTTTGTTTTTAGTACTTGTTGTTATAGCGGCAACAGAAATACATAATTTGTGAAAATTTCAACTGTCTAGCTATCGCGGTTCTTGAGATACAGCCTGGTGCCAGACAGACGGACAGAGAGCGAAGTCTTAGTAATAGGGTCCCGTTTTTACCCTTTGGGTACGGAACCCTAAAAATGGATCTTCGAAATGTATGTACGCTCATAACTTTCGAATGACTGCACCAAATTGGATGGTTATTTGTTTTACGTATTCGTTATTGGTAGGACAAGGTTTACCTATATAAAATAAAAATTTCGCGGATCCCACGGGAACGCGGGTGAAACCGCAGGGAACTGCTAGTATATTATATTTCAGAACAAACGGCTATGAATTGAACTCTCACTCACAGTTTAAAGGGGAGAAAGGGGACCGAGGATACGATGGCATTCCTGGGTTAAATGGACCCCAAGGTCCCGCCGGGCCTCCTGGACCTCCTGGCTCCTTATCAGAAGCAGTTCAATATGTTCCCGGGCCACCCGGGCCTCCTGGTCCACCTGGCACCCCCGGGGTGTCTATTGTTGGACCTAAAGGAGAACCCGGAATCAGCTATGATGAGCATCCCGTACATGGAAGCACTAAGTTTTATGGGAGACCAGGTAACACATTCTTCTTTTGCTAATGTTTTACTAGCTTACTTCTACTACCTACTAATCCTCGCGACAAGCTTTTATAACATTAATTGGTTTTTCTTCTTTTCAGGGCAATTAAATAAAAGCTTGTTTTTAAAAAGTATTTTTTACCATTAATTTATAATATAATTCGGTTTATCGGTGTCAGGTAAAATTGACAAATCTATATGTATGTAGGTACGCTGATAACTTTCGAATGACTGCACCAAATTGGATGATTCTTTATTTTACGTATTCGTTATTGTTAGGACAAGTTTTGTATAAAACAAAAATTTCCACGGGAACGCGGATCTCACGCGAACACGGGTGAAACCGCGGGGGACAGCTAGTTATCAATAACTATGGATATGACACGACGAGTCTATTTATATCATTTGGGTTGCATTTCGGGACAATTTAGCAGTATAGTGTCAGTTGATGACGTTACTACGTACATACTTGGCCAGAGTTGATGTAATGTTAATCTGTTCTGTGGATCAAAGTTCTGTAAAAATTATGTATTTTGGTATCACAATATTTAATCTCTGTATCCAAACCTACTTTCATATCGAGTTGTTATTTATGAATGGCTTGATTCTAACTACACGTGTCAATATTTTTTCAATGCCTACAATTGGATAATAGCTGCGAAGAGCGCTATTGATGAGCTGAAGGCTCTGAAAGAACTCAAAGACCTAAAAGACAGGGATAGAAACGGTAAGTTGTAGGTCCTACAGTCTCACTAAAAGCTAAGAATACTATTATTATCGTAATAAGGTTGATTATTGAATTTCAGTACGAAAAATGTCTCTTTAATTTGATGTCATCATACCCATAGCTTTTACGGTCACTTCATATGTATACAACTAAATAAAATAAAATATAAATCAAAACGACTGTCATCCATACTTAAGCGATTTCACAGTATTAAGTTCAGACTTAAGACTTAATTAATTTGGTTTGTGCAAATCTTTGTAATAACATAATATAATAATGTATTTTAGTGTTTACGTCACCGATTTTTATGAAATTTGTATGTGTGTATGAGTGGGTCTAGATTTACACCTGGACCCGGTAGGTGGCACTGCAATCGAGTTTGTGTGTTTTTTTTTTCAGGGCAGGGTAAAGTCTCACTGGACAGCTAGTAGACAAATACAGAACGTCCCCGTATAACAACTAGATCCTAAAGACTTAAAGGGGTTTTAGTAAATTATTATTTTTCTATTTAGTATCACCACCATCAAGTTCAGCGTACAGTCATCACGCAGCCGATTTAAACGCTGGTAAAACTACAACTACAACGGCGCCAGGAGCAGCTGTATTCCAGACCACTGGAGAAATGATGCGGGTGCGTCAATACAACAAAAATATTAGAATGATTGATATTATATAACGCAAAACCGGCCATATATATAATTCATTATAATTCGTGGAAATCATGTCATGGGGGGTCAAGGTGTGAGTACAGAGACGGCTAGTGATAGAGCGGAGTGGAAGAGGAAAATATGTTGTGCCGACCCCACCTAGCGTGGGATAAGTAAAGGAAGAAGAAGATAATATCGAATTCATTACGGGAATACATAAAATCCCTCTAAAACGAGGATAAAACCGCGGATCAAAAGCTAGTAGATAATTATGTAATAAAAAAAATACTATTATCCAATTCAGCTGCGTGATGTTAATTTAAATCATAATTTATTCTTATTAATTACCTACCTACCAAACTGAATGTTTATTCATTTGAGTGCCAAAAGGTAGGTTTAATCTACAATACAACAACTATATTATGGTGATTGGTACACAGTTGGCATCAACAAGTTCAGTTGGTGCATTAGCGTATGTTGTGGAAGAACAAGCCTTGTTCGTCAAAGTCAACTCTGGATGGCAATATGTTCTGGTAAGTGCTTTTAAATTGCATCGTCGAACAAAAAAACTTACAATCTTTATTAATGAACACAAAAAATATAAATTGATCGATTGCATCTGATACTCGTATCTATACCGAAATATTGAAAAATTATTTAATGTTATAAATGTATGTTTTTAGACACTTGGATGTTTGTTCACGAAAAAACGATTTAAATGAAACTTGGCATACAGATAAATCATATCCTGAACATACTTTTTGTCTTGGGAAAAGATAAGATCCCTCGGGAATGCGGGTGGAACCGCTGGAGATAACCAGTAGGTTCATATGCAAAACAACTGCTAGTAACCTTGACTTATGAACAAGTAGAAGAAGAAAATGGTTTTAAATTAAAAATGAAAATGAATTTATATAAAATACACAGTAAAATATAAAAGATTAGGTAAAAAAATTGACACTAGATGTATAGAAAAATTAAAATATGCATGCATAATGCTGGAGGATTTTTCTAGCAAAATGTGCCAGTGACTTTCACACTAGGCAAAGCCTATTATAACGCGAAAGCCAATGGGAAACTTGCCCTAAAAAGAAGATAACTTGGAAATTCTATATCTTAACTTAATTTTATAAATACCAGAAATGTATGTATATTTTTAAATAAAGTTCTTTTTATCTCAGCTAGGATCGCTGGTGACACAGTCAGTGCCAGGACCGCCTACTCCTCCACCAGTAACCCCTCCAATGCCTGCTGCAAGTCTTGTTCATGTGCCACCAATATCTAACTTAGTTGACAATTCTGCTCCAATCACTGGACCTAGCGTAAGTAAAATTGTTCAATGTTCTATTATCAAACTGATTAATTTGAAATTGCCCCTTTATTACTCAAGTCACAATAGCAACAGATCGACACAAAGGGGAATCATTTGCTATATCTGAAAAAAAACATGTTTGTCGACAGATCGATTCCATTAATTTCGAAGATGCTAGAATCAAGCGTTTGTTTTTAATCGAGCTGCATGTTTTAAAATTATTGCTAATAAATAGCTATTAACGTTTCCAATTTTAAAAACTTAACTCACTATAGTGAGTCATATCTATATTTAGTAAATACAATCTGTGTGATGAGTTGGTGTATTGCGAAAAATTGCACACATTTATTCGTGTGCATTACTAACTGCCGAGTAATTTAATGATTGAATCCTCTCAAACTAAAAGTATATTATCAGCTAAGAGGACTTGTATAGCAAATTGTTAACCTATTAAATAGTTGCGGCTTGCGGCTCTCAACGAGCCGTTGCCAGGCAACATGCACGGGGTCCGTCGCGCCGACTACGCGTGCTATAGGCAAGCGAGACGGGCTGGCTTGAGGGGCACCTTCAGAGCCCTACTTACCAGCAGGTATGTCTTAAATGCTAATACAGATAGTGCCATCCATGAAAACGCATCCCACTCTTTTTTCTAGTGTTGTATTGTGATTGTTTATAGGTCTTGTAGGATAGGACCTATGAGATTTTCATAAAACTATTGATCATTTTGTATTTCAAAACTATCGAACATTGACCATGAAAAATATTTATATTTTACTTATAAATTTGAATACTTAAAATTAATATTTTTAAAGTCTTTAAATACTTGTGGAAAGGTCAAATACATTTTTATCGTTAATAAACTAATTTCAGAATACAAAACTTAGACTCAACAGTCCGCTATTCAGACCGCCACTTACCCGTAGTGAACACTCAGGGAGACCTTCTTTTCAAAGCATTCTCCGACATGTTTGACGGCAGTGGAGGCCTGGTAGGTGGTACCCCCAGGATATACAGCTTCAACGGGAAGAATGTAATGACAGATTCTAATTGGTGAGTTTTTACTAGCATGGAGCAAAATGTGTCTTACTCGTCTATGACGTAAAGTTGTTTTTTGGATAAGCTTGTGTTTGACTGCAATCACACCATGGTAAGTCATTATGTTGGTTAGGTTTACACAAAGCCTAGAAGGATATTGGCTCTCAAGGGCAGCTGACGGTACACACCGATAGGTGCTTGGCGACAGACTTTGAGCTTGAGGGCAGTAGCCAGCCAGTTGAGTACTACAAAGTACCCTACCATCCTATAGAGATTGAAATAAGAGGATATGACAGTTCCCACCTAGGCTTTGTGTGCTTACCACCTTCGGCCACATCATCACTTACCATGGTGAGATTGTGGTCAAGCACAACCTTATCCAGAAAAAAAAAGATCACTGATTTTCAAAAATATTAATAATGCAAGTTTTCGTTACGTTGGTTTTTAACTTTTAAAATCTGTAAAACTTTCCGAAAATTTCTCTCTTTAACAATTTTATTAATATATGATAGCACAGTGGACAAGATTATTACATTGGCTATTTAATGAAATGTATTTTTCACTCCTCTTGCTCAAAAAGACCGTCATTGTAGCGTACCAGAGCGGTGAAAAAATAGCAATTCATCCTCTAGGGGAAAAAGTTTTTTTTTATTTTTATTTTTGTGTGTCAAATGACAATGAGCCTACAAAAACGAAAAAGTCTTTAGTCATAAGTAGAATAATCATGAATAAAGACTCGACTTATTAGTGTTTCATAAAAAAAGAACTTCATTTTAATTTTGAAAATCTGTGGTAGAATGCATGCAATGTGTTGCGGCTACAGAAGAAACAAAAAATAAGAAATTATAAACTACATATTTCATATTGTATTGGATTGTTTTATTTTTTCGCAATCGTAGTGAAAAGTTTAGTGTAACACACGGCGCTAAAACCCATTAAAACTCGGTTTCTATTTAGTCCCTCGCTAAAGCTCGGGAGTAAAACTACCTCGTATATAATGGGTCATTTTAGCCCCTTGTATAACAATCTACTATTGATACTCTATGTAATCGATAACCTTCAGCAGTATCCAGTAAAAAGACCTCAGCGGTTATTGCCATGCTTCTTTCACCCGATAATCTTACATAAATGTCATAATTATTCCAACAGGCCACAGAAAATTATATGGCACGGCTCTCACGCAAGTGGTGAACGAGCTCTAGATACATTCTGTGACGAATGGCAGAGTAGCGACCCGATGAGTCGAGGAATGGCAGCATCACTGTATTCGCATAAGCTACTATCACAGGAAAGGTAATAGCGACATTGAGCCTTCTTAATTTATTCATTTTTCTTTTGTAATCGTTGTATTTGGGCTCTACAGAAGAAGTTAATACTGCCATTTGTAAATCAATCATTATGAAATGCTTCTTATTTTTTTTAAAGCACGCCGTATATTTCTTAAATTATAACATTCGTTAAATTTATTTTGTTCTCACAGGTACAACTGTAATAATCACTTCGCAGTATTGTGTATAGAAGCAACGTCGAATTTTGTTGCTAGAAGGAAAAGAGAGATAAGGTAAAAAACATTTAAAATAAAGCTTTCCTTATGCTAGTGCCAAATGGTGCTGAGTGGGCTGTTTTTTCCCAACTAAACTTAAATCTCACATTTACTTACAAACATTATTGAAAAAGGATAGAAAATATTTACAGGTTTTAAATTAGTCATGCACATTATTATATTAAAAGAAAATAGTCTTCACCTATTTAGACTTATTATTCCAGAAAAAAAAATCTATTTTATATGTTTTTTGTCAAAAACAGATGAGACTAAGTTAGTTCAGTTTGTAAAAAACACATGTTTAGTACATTATTAGCTAATTTTGAAAACAACAAAAGTATTATCTTAAGTCATCAGATCAATTTCTAAACTTTAACTGTTTTTCAGATTTAACGCTACAGGTTTCCTAGACGACGAAGATTATCTTTACAATGCTGAAGAATATCAACAGTTACTAAATGAGATATTTGCTCAACCATTTAGAGAAAATTAATAATGTATTTCGTCATCACACTTTTAAACCATCAGGTTATAAACCTAGTTAAATTTAACTGACGTCGAATCGGTGTTAATCTAAAATGAGATTAATCAAATCAAGTTGCTTTGCTTGGTTCGTGAGAGATTCCTATTAAATTAAGCTCGTATGCTTAAGCCACGTAAAAGTTACTACAAACATACATTCATCATTGTATTTATAGTAAATTTTATTTACGCTTTTTATTCGATTGTAAATAAATTATGTATAAAATCGATAATCATACTCATCTCGGTAAAAAAACATCAAAGTTTCTATAACGCCTTGATATTTACGAAATGTAGATAAATATTTAGCTACATAATCGCGCATGATTAGGTATATTTAATTCGAAACATTTTGTGATTTAAATATGTTTTTTAACTATGAGACTGTAAATATTATTACTATTTAAACATCATAATTAATTTTAATTTTAGCTTACTACGTTATGTTAATCTCGAATCTATAATAAGCAGCGCAGTTATGTTAATGTAGTTTTTTTTATACTTCCGTTGAAAAAACAATTAAATTATCCAAACAACCAATTACTGCTTAGTGCAATAGATATTTTTAAACTGACACTCAAATCTATGGTGTGCCTATTTTTTTTTATACGACATCTGTAACAGAAACAAATTGATCACATCAATTATGAGTAACATTTACATCATTATGGTACATTTATTTACTTGAAGATTTTCCTTATTATTCACTATTTTATTGTGTTCATAATATTCCTAATCAACATGAAGATTTCTTTGTATCTCAAATTGACTCAATGGATCTAAAAATCTTGGCGGTATCACTACCGTGCGCCCAATAATTGTTATCAATAAACAAAGACATTGCAGTACATGGTATTAAGCTTAATTTTTTTTACATCATTAACTGAAGCTACAGTTTTATCATATACCTACTTCTGATTGGCAAAAGACAAGCAGTCATCATCAAGATGACTGTCTCACATTGCGCACTTCACAAATTTAAAACTAATTAATTAATAAAAAAAAGTGTAATCTACAGTGATGCTGACTGTACATCGAAGCTGCATTTTAATTAGAGTTATGTAGTTTTCGTTAATTACAAATATTGTATCTGATTGTGCCATTTTGATTTACCTTTTTTTTTATTTAAAGAATTAATTAATAAAAGTCTGATAGTTTATCCTCATAGCAATGAACGTTGTAATTTTAAGTTAGGTACTTTATTCTATAGGAAGTGTATTTTTACCACTAGAAGTAATGTTAAGTGTACTAGTCGCTATTACAACCTTTTTACTGTTTTTGTAAACTAATTGGAAACTTTTTGTAATCATCAATTAAAACCAAAGATAAGCCATTGGGATCAAAAGGATACATTTTCAGATCGATATCAAATATCCATTTTTCCTTTTATGTATGAAATCAACCTTCATGTTGAAGCTGCAAAATAATAATAAAAAATAGCACTACTTAATAAAAATATATCTAAATTTATATCCAAATTTCTCTTTTGATTCATTGTTATACAAAAATTGAAAAATATAACATAAAAAATGTAACTTAACATGACATACCAACAAGCATTTACATAATAGGTACCTATTTAATATATTATAGCTTGTAAGTGCTATCAGCATCGAATAAACTTTGTAATTTGTGTATTATATTACGAACGACTATATGTATATACCTACCTATAAATTAATCAAATAAATGTTTTCACGACAATCGAATACTGTAATTTTTTTTATTTGAAATAGAATTTACACTAAAAATAGTATACTTAGAGTGTTTCTGATTTTTATAAACAATCTACATTTATCCTAGTTCCTTACATATTATAAAACAAAGCCGCCGCGTTTGTCTTTTTTTTTTTTATGTCACAAGTGACAACGAGGCAGGCGGGTCACCTGATGGTAAGTGACCACCGTCGCCTATAGACATTGGCAATACCAGGGGATTGCTAATGTGTTGTACACCTTATTACAATGCCTTAAAGGCGAATTGGCTCTCAAGTGCAATTGCCGGAACACACCAACAGGTGCTTGGCGACAAATTTTCAACTTGAGGGTGGTAGCCATCCAGTCGAGTACTACAAAGTACCCTACCACCGTGCTGTGGTTTCCTCACGATGTTTTCCTTCACCGAAAGCTCAAGCTCATTGTAAGGATTCGAACCCACGACCTTCGCCGCGGTATCCGACGTCACTTACCACTGAGCTATCATCTGTCTGTCTTGTATGTTTGTAATAAACTTTAAAACTACTGAACGAATTTTTATACGCTTTTTACCAATGGATAAAATGGGTTTGGTGTATAAGTCATCAAAGTTTTGTGTATATTAGCGGAAATATGACGGTGATTGATGCAGATGTCGGAACAAATCATGCCTGCGGATGAATAGAGTTATCCTAATTTGACACTACGACAGAAAAAAAATGGCGTATATGCTCTGCTCATGCGATGCCGGGATGTTTGGATGGTTATTGCTGAATCCCACATAAACGGCTGAGCGGATTTTGATGAAACTTGACACATAGATAGACCATATCCTGGAATAACTTACAAAATACTTTTTCCGGGAGAAATAAGACCCCTTGGGAACGTGGGTGAAACCGCGGGGGACAGCTAGTATAGTATAAACAATGAACAGTATGGTAATCTTTGCTTATCGAACTGTTTCCTAAACAATTAAAAGTCAAAGGGGACCTGTTACTGAAGGCTATGATGCCAACAGAAACTAGGAAGCTAACCCGTGGAGTGAAAACTCACGGATCACAATGTAATTTTAGTTCATATCGGACCACAGAGCATTTATGAACAGTAAGCGTAAAAAATACATAAAGTATTTTTGGACTATGGCGCCATTCATTTATTACGATGACTTATTTTTTCTTACAAGGGACGGGAGGGAATCTGATAGTTATTACATAAGATCACAATATGCGCAAAGTAATGCTTTTTAAAAAAAGCGCAATGTTAAGATCGCGAATCTTGAGACGCGGGCTTGGATGAGTATGAGTACCTAGATATAAAGATGATTATTAAAAATATTTTATGCTATTAAGACTCGTTTTGCATTTATAAATAGAGTACAGGGTTATTTTGTAATTCATCAGCATTGTTTTAAAGTGTCTTTTCTTTAGTCTCAAGATTTTACTTATTTTCAACGAGCAATAGGTACATACTTATTGATTTTTTATATGCAAAGTTTACATTTTATCAACTATTAGTATCTAGTATTATTCGTTCATCTTTGGGCTCATGAAATTTTATGTGTTTTCAAGATCTCTCTTAGTTAGAAGCTTGAGACCATCCGTTGGACAAACTTTATGCTACAATCAAGGCACCATTCGACCCTTTACTTTTTATGATTAATATCTTATTTGTAACAAAATCTATAGTTGTACCTTTATTATCAAAGATACTATGTTTCATAGAACTGCAGCAACTAAGCCAGTGTACCCATTTGATTTGTGAAGGTATAGGTAGGCACCGAGTCTCGAAATAGGAACGGCCTGAGCCTGCGATTGGCAGACTAATTGATTTCAAATCCAATGCACCAGGTAGAAATGTACCTAAGCTGTAAAATTCTGTAGTCTATATATTAGCTTTCTGCTCCGTAGTTTCACCTATCCCTTACTTAATCCCCTCAGGGATGAATTTTCTATGCTCTTAATTGCTTGTTTCTTTCTTAGCCCGGGTGATAAAAAGTGCAGTGCAATATTTTTCCTCAATAGGTTAGAACCTCAGTCGGTCAGTCAGGACAAGCCTTTTTATTTATTTAGTTGGGGGACCAACAGCTTAAAAAATATGGGTAAGAAAGTGTGAACTTAAAAAATAGGTGAGCCAATTAAAGGTCCTCACATGTATATAGATTATTATTAAAAAAAACAATATAATTGGCTATTTGACAGTTGTAATGAAAAAACATGAATTATGTTAGATATGGTAGCTTATAAGTTAAGAATAATTATACAATATGTTTTTTGCATAAAAATAATTTGTAAATATTTTATTTTTGAAAAATAAACTTGAGATTTTTTATCTGTGAATTACAAGAACCGAAACACGGGCGGCCATGATTCTTTAAATTTTGACGTCACATTACACCAAATAAACAAAACGTCGTGTCTTTTTCGTTTGCGGTAATTTATCAGGATTTTTAATTAGGCACGGCTTGTAGCTTGTCATTTTCAAAAATCAAGTGAAAAAACTAAACTTTCCACTCAAAATATTTTTTTAATACTTTTCCGAAAACTGTCAAGTAGCCAATTAATGAAATAACAGTTCAAATCGATTCAAGTGCCTCATCACAAAACAATTGCTGACTAAGCAGACGCCTCAGTATCTCAGCGCTCATATTGAGAACATTTATAACTAGTGCTCACCCTCTGATCGAAATTCGACCAAAAAGTTTTTAGAAAAAAGTCTCTTCAATAACTCACTGTCAATAAAAAAAGTTTATCGGTTGACAAACAGAGGAGGATAATGATATGAGTGTGTTTCAAACGCATGGTAGTGCGTGTAATGTATTTTTTATTAATTTAATTTAAATCTAAAGCATATTTTATAAAAATTTTAGCTTTCTGCCCTCCATATAAACTTTAACTGTGCCTTTCATACTCCTCGTAATTTTCGTAAAAAGGGGTACAAAGTTTTTTTCTTCACGTATTAATATTATGATGATTTAGAGATGCTGTTATATGCATTGCTGGCCCGCCATAATTAAGAGTTTTGTCTGTAGTTAGAGGAAACAATGGTTATGTGCAGGATAAGACTGCGGAAGACTCATATGTATTGGTTTAAAGTCTTCTGTTATAGGTTGATGTATTTCATGTTTGATGAGCCGTATGATTGCGTACTCATGTGAATTCCTAGTAATTACGTTCGCTTTGCAGTGCTATATTAAATGTAATATGCAAAATGTGTAGTTAGTACATGAACGAAACAGTATAGTATATATTTACTTTCAACGTTTGTTGCACAAACTAAATAATATATTGCCTAAGTATTCTCAAATTTTCTGGAGTATAATGGCGCCGTATTTTATAGTTTTTGCAAGTGCCAGGTACTATTTTCAACGCTGCGGAAACAAGTACCTAGATCTTTGTCTACTCAGTTTTCCTGGTACTCGAAGGCAAACTATTATTTTAATATTAGGATATTTTTTGAAACAATATTTATTTTAACTGTTTTACTTATAATATCATGTTTTTATATTATTTTAAGGTTTTCATTGTCTTATTGGTCGTTATCCCAAAAAACTACAATTTCAAAGGTCAAGATCATGCTAGATATTATGTTCATAAGATAAATTCATAAGAATATTACGTATTTTTTTCAAGTGTTTTTAAGAGTTGTAACAACTATCGACATTCATATGTAAATAAACCCCACGAAACAAATGCATTCAACTCAAAATTACTTATGAAACAGTCTTTTATAGGTACAGTTGTATACTTAGCTTTACAAAATCCTCTTATTAAACTTTGAACGGTCCGTGGAACTAAACCGCTTTGCTAACTTGTCCCCTTCTGGTGTCCTCAAATCTGTTATAAAGTCCATTTTCAACAAGTCCGCTCCATGACTGACCGACCACTTCAAAGCGTTTTGCTATGTGGAAATCAAGCAATACTCCAAATATTCATAATGGAAGATTCCGGGTACGTATGTACCATTTTTAATAGCTGTTTCCTTTGAATTAAATAAATTATAGTTGTTTAATTTCATGTCATTTGTACGCAAATGAATTAAAAAACAACTTTTATTAATTTTGATCCGAGTTTTTATTGTTGTTTTTTCCAGTATTTTCCCAAACATTATCCAATCTCGCAGCAGATTTAGAATTTTTTTGTTACTCAATCTAAAAACTTCTCTGAAAGTTCAGGATAAAAGTCGCCTCTATTTTAAGCCGATTCTAAGCCAGTCTTTCATTGAAAATCTTTTCGAACTCAACAAAACGAACAATGTGGTTGGTATCTTGGAGAATAAAGATAAAAAAATACTTTTTGCAAGATTGTTATTAAAAATGTTTTAATCCCACTATATAACAAGAAAAGTTTAGATGGATATCCATCCATCTAAACTTTTGCTGATCCATCCAGCAAACATCCACATCCAGATGTTTGCTGTTTGTTAATCAATCACGCCAGCCTGCTGAACGGATCTTGATGAAATTTGGCGCTCAGATAGATTATAGTCTGGAATAGCACATAGACTACTTTAATCTTGGTAAAAGATAAGATCCCACGGGAACGCGGGTGAAACCGCGGGGTACAGCTAGTATATAAATTAGTGCTTAGAATGTTCGCTTGAAAAAGAAGAGTTGAAGAAGAAATGAAGAGTTAGCTGCTTTATCAAATCAAATTAAGTATTTTTAAGATTATTATAATCCAAAAACAGTTAAAAAACTAATCTATGAAATCATGTTGGCTTTCAAACAACTTATACACAAACAATTCCCATGGGTATTAAACAGTAGAAACTAATGTTAGATGAATAAACCAACTAGATACCAACTTAGATCTTAACGGTCAACAATCCATTGAACTTGTTAATGCAGTAGCAACTACACCAAATTCACTTAACCCGCAAGTTAACATTGTTGTTATAACGAACCCTTGCTTTATTAACCGAAGCTTGCATCCCCCGGCAATAGGTATATCAGATACATAGAGCTTGGAATCTATGGATATTTCATGTTCTAATTTAAAGGGTACTGTCGTCTTGCTATGGTATATAAATATGCAGTTGAATTCTAGCAGTTTATGCTAATCTATGCACATGAAGTCAGTGAACCAATTTACAGGGACCTCTAGTGTCTACTAGCAGCTGAATATCATTTAATTTAACTATAGACTATGGTTTCTCAAAGGGCACGTCAGTTGATCGTAGAGATAAATTGACAGGAAAATAACTACTTACGTATTCTAACCTTAAAATCCTTAGAAGTCTTCTGGGAAGAATAATAAGGGTACGTGGAAGAAATAATAAATATATCAACATGACTCATGAAATTATCCAGAATAATGAATGTCATTCAGATATACTTTACAAGTTATTTGGCGTCTATGGTCTAAAAGTCTATGGATTTTAGTATGTATACCTACAGACACGTTTGAAAGAAAACAAGATCGGATACCGCATGAGAGTGCATTTGAGCACGCAGAACGTGCACAAGGAAATACTTCACATTATTTCCAAGCAAATGCCGCTTTGCGACCTGTGGCCTTTGTGGTGAACACTGCACAGTCAACATTGAAAGAACGTCGACTTTAAAAGATTGATTTTTACAGATCGAAAAGATTTGGAGCGTGAATTTCTTTAGCTTTAATATTAAGTTGATTCGCGGATAGTACAGTCCCAAAACTACCTAAATAAATGAATTCCAAACTCTTTAATTTCTTTATTAATCGTTCTTGGTAATAGCAAAAATATTATTTTCGTATTTTTCCATAAATTTGAATTTGACCACATAATCATCGTGGCATTTTTGTTCCTTCTTTTTCCTATTTTTTAAATAAGCTTATAGACCACCTAATGGTCGTCTGTTAGAGTATGTAGCATTGCAAGAAAAATATACCTACGTTTAAAAATGTTATAAATAAATAATAGGTAAGCGCCATAATTTATTATTTAAAGAAAACTCACTACCTACCTACAGATAAATACGAAATATGAGAAGGGGAAATCTTCTCAAATACTGAACTACAAAACATGTGGAAATATCATCGCAAGTGACTCAATGCCTACAATCCCACAATGCGACAGCTTTTAGGGATTTATTTTCAGTCTCGTCACAATAGCTGGGTTTATCGAAGGAGACAAAACTCTCTTCAGAACTAAGTACCTACTTAAACTGATTCCTAAAATGCTAAGAAATAATAAGCTTAGATTTATTGAAGCCAAATAATGAAAATTGCTGTTTTATTGAAGATATGTGTATGTATAAAAGTACTTAAAGTAAACTTATAGTATGATCCGGTAAGTAGTACGGGATAAGTGGGCGGGTCACCTACCAAATATACAGAAATGACCTTAGTAAAAGTGTCAACCATTTTCGAGATATTTTCCTCGATTATCCCTTAAGTTAATTATATGTGAATCTATGTATATTCTTTATTTAAGCTAAACCATTAGGTATTTTTGTATCTATTAATTTATATGTTATTAACTAATTTCTTATTTCAAAAAAAACAATGACTGTTTTTCGACTATTTGCTATCACTAGTTTGTACAAAAGACCGAAAACAGGAAGCTTATGATACAAATTTTTAAAATAAGGAAATTTTGAGTTGTAAGGAAAAAATTCACTGAGAGGAATTTTTATTTGATTTATTTTTATAATCCCATAGTAGTTGTAAAGAGAAAGAGCTACGGCACTTACACAAATATTCTCTTTTGCTTTGGTGTTTTTAATACTCTCTAACTCTCAATTAAAGGACTGAAAGAACTTACATTCGTTTTTGTTGTAAATATACATAATGTAACTACGATTGAAAAAAAAAGATCACAATGAGTTCTTATAGCTTTCGAAAGCTGATATTGAAGTAAGCAATTGAGCTTCTGCATAATTTCAATAAGGACTTCGAGAAACGTATGAAATTCCGGTCACATACACGGGTAGTTAATGCGATTGCTTCCTAGAATCTGCTCGCATTGCATTCTGAGATCGTAATTAGGTCAACTATAAATTCTACCATTGGACCATTTACTTGAGCGGAATATTTAAAAAGAAATAGCGCTGACAATTTTTTCTTAAAATTCCACTTCCATAATCTGAGCGCTTTAAGTAATTAATATCGCAGATCAAAGCAAACCCATATTACCATCCAATTGGATGGAGCCAATGTTTTGCATTCAAAAAGGCCAAGCCAGCTCTGATGGGCAATGTCAATTTATGAGACGCACCGACTCACTTGTGTGGTATTAGGTATTACACCGGCTGCGGTTGATTTCCCATGAGACCTTATACAATACACTCCTGCAGACCTACCGTTTACTTTAATTGCAAAAGTATTTCAGTAGGACGGTTTTCATTTAACTAATGTCAAACATCATTGTGGTGGAATACTTTCTGGAGAATCGGTGCGAATTTTAAGCGTGATTAAAAAAAGGGTTGGGTTAACCCAACTTGGGTGTTTTGTTTTTAACGTTAAAGATTCAGGTTTTGTTTTAGTCTGTCCTTTGGAATTGTGTAATCTCTATGCTATGTGTGAACTATATGGCATTTATGTCTATTTGTAATTACGGCGTTACTAGTTAGCAAGGCTTATTATTGTAGTTGAAATGTATTTCATGTTCAGCTCATACTAAAAAGACGGGACGAATTTTAATAAGATTCCTAAAAGAACTTAAAGTCATGATTACACCTAATCCAGACAACATTATTTCTAGTTTTGACAGAAAAACTTAAAGCGCCTGGACATGAAACACTCTACTACAAAAAAAATAAAACTTCAATTAACAATGTGAAACCAAATGCTTTAATATCCTTTCAATAAAGCCTAATCACCAAATCATTTCCATCTGAATAGTATTTTATTTTGAGGTGAAGCAAATACCAATTCTAAATATAAATCCGAGCATCCTCTAAAATATCTTCTAATTAATCTGTTAAACCAAAATAGCACAGAAAACCATTGGAGCCTCGACCGATGATACCAAGTGATTCCCAGTTTCAATTAAGTTTGAAACGGCTGTGGTTTGGAGATAGAATATACCTATCTCGTTCACTGTTAGTTACTTTGTGCGAGAAATCCGATGGGTCTCTTAACAACTCTAAATTTTAACGTAAAAAAGATATATTTTTACTCATTGAAAACAAAAGATAAGGTTAATGGTTGAATTAGAATATTAAATATTCTAAATATAAGAGTCAAAGTCAAAGTCAAAAGTCGAGTTACAGAAGTTACTAAAAATAAAGATTATTAAATTAGAATATTAAAATGGATTTCCTCGTGAATTGCCAAGTTCCATTAGTAATAGTAACCACTTACTATGACATAGAACGTCTCATGGTAAGTGGTTAATATCTTATTATAGTTTCTTCTATATTTTTGAAAGACCTTCAAGCACCTACTCGTTGGTTCCGGCAATAGCACATGGAAGCCTGTTATTTTTTAAAAGTTCGGCAACATATGGGTAATATGGTATTAATTATGTCTAGAGGCGACGTTTAGAACTTAACATTTGTGTTAAAAGTTTATTGACATGTAACTTCATGTATTTTTTTATTTTATTTACCTCTAAAATTAAATACATGAATGATTTGTATCAGAGACCAAAATAACATGGTCCAATACAAATTCCTGAGGTTCAATCGTTTGGGGGCTGATAAGAGCGTTTCAAGGGTCTCGTAGACCCTAGTAAAACGTAATTGTGGAGAGCTTTACTTAAGGGTTGGGAGACACTTATCTGCTATCGAACGCACCGAAATGTTATTCGACAATGTTTTTTGTCTTTAGAAGTCATGTATGTAGGTATACTTTCAGTTTTATGGCGATGATAGCTCAGTGGTAAGTGACGTCGGATACCGCGGCGATGATCGTGGGTTCGAATCCTACAATGAGCTTGAGCTTTCGGTGAAGGAAAACATCGTGAGGAAACCACAGCACGGTGGTAGGAACTGCCGGAATACACGAAAAGGCGCTTGGCGGCCGATTTTCAACTTGAGGGTGGTAGACAATCGAGTATTAGTTAACAAAGTAACCTACCACCTTGTTATGGTTTCCTCACGATGTTTTCCTTCACCGAAAGCTCAAGTTAGGATTCAAACCCACGACCTTAAATTAATTCAAGTTGCTTTGCAATAATTTGTTTACGTCTAGCTTTCAAAGTACGACACGCTTCTATATCACACAAGCTGTTTATTATTAACAGGGCCCCTATTATCTAACATAGTTTTATAAAACTTCTGTCTAAACAAAAATGTACTTCAGTACCTATACATTATCTTTGCGAGAAAAATACTGATCCCACGACCGCGTCGCCGCTAAATCGGATTAAGAGGCGACAGACGATGACGTCACTGTAGAAGGATTACGTCTCGCCTGACTACTTGGATCTAGGATATACCGTGATTTGGGTCCCACTCGGGAAACTGACTTTCGTGAGTCGGCCGATACCCTCAAGTCATATTTTTTGCATAGAAACCTTTTGCTGTGCAAAAAGGATATAAATAGCTAGAAACAAGGCTGCTGCTAGGGTCCGTGAATAAAGGTTTGCTATTCATACGTATCTACGTGAAAAAGTAGATACAACCATAATAAAGATAGTTAAACAAAACTTTCTTAACTATAATAATAAGGCTGAGTTAGATTACAATTTCACTATGGCAGAAGGTAATAAGTGCACTTGAGGGTAACAAACCATAGCATTTATGGCGATGATAGCGTAGTGGTATTGACGTCGGATACCGAGGCGAAAGTCGTGGGTTCGAATCCTACAATGAGCTTGAGCTTTCGGTGAAGGAAAACATCGTGAGGAAACCATAGCACGGTGGTAGGGTACTTTGTAGTACCCAACTGACCGGCTACCACCCTCAAGATGAAAATCTGTCGGCAAGAACATATTGGAATCTTCGGGCATTGTAAAAAAAAATCGCCCACACATTGGCAAACCCTAGAGGTAACTGCTAATCTCTAGAGGCGACGGTATTAACTTTCCATCAGGTAACCCACCTGCCTGGTTGTCACTTGTGGTATAAAAAACTTGACTAGACGGGAGTTTGACAAGTGCAGCTGCTAGACTGGACGTACTCCAAAATAATTTGCGTGCAAAATAAATAACGTGTCCATATTTCTATCCCATTAATTCCTCAGGTTATTTTCTCGAAGCTTCCATAACGCTACCCGTCTAGTTATTTAATACAATATTCCAAAAGACCTTTTGGGTGCAATCCATCTTAATTTATGTCGTCCAGCCCGCCCTTTGCGCTTACAAGTTTTACACTACGATATTGATCAATCGGCAAATTGACGCACCCATCTTGTTACCAGGCAAGTGTAAATATTTGCGCGAAGAAGTTCGGTTTGATTGATTGTCTAATTTATTTGCTATCTTAACTTGATTAGAAAAAGTTTTATCGAATACGTATACATGTGCTATCGTTATTCGGCATTTTCGTAACATACCAAGTTTCATAACTAGGCTGTTGGTAAAATATGCTTCCTTACTTACGCTAGAAAAAGTTATCACGAAGAATACGGTATTCATGTTGGTGGAATTGTACTATATTGTTTAATTGGGCAACAAAATATATCTATAACAAAATAAATCGTATAATCAAAATAAAATACACAGCTTTCCTCTCACACATCTGGTACAATCAGCATTTATGGATGAGCAATTTAATTTTTTTGCTACTTTTTATACATACTATCCCCCGGGCGTTTTTCCGTGTCGCACCATTTTATAACCGCGTCATGTTTTATTGTTACCGCTTTGTTCGCCACTGTATTACCTTGTCATACAGTTTTCCCTGTTTTCTCTATTTCATTTTGCTTCCTCTACGGTATTTCCCAACTGAACTATTAAATGTTTTTCTAGTTTTTGCTAGCGTTTCACGAATAGTGCGAAACATTTTGTTTGTAGTGTGTGTAGGTACCCACGTTTTTACTGTCCAATATCCATTTAAAATATTCTAGAAATTTTAAGGCTTCATTGTTTTGAGCCTTCATTATTCCCTAATAAAGACTAGTTTACTTTAATTAATTTCTTAGTTGATTGAATAATTAAGAACATCAGATGAATATCAAATGGTACTCGTATTTATAATTTAACATCAGCCTACCTCATCGCGTTGTACCTAATCTACTAACCGCAAAGACTCAATTCGAATTCCTTTGCCTCGAGTTCTAATTTCAAATCATATTTGGGTGTTCTCTTTATTCTGCGTAATAATTTAGGTCGGCAGTGAAGCTCTCGGTTTAATCAGTAGGGATTTGGAACTCTAATTGAAAGGACGCTCTGTTTCCCGGCAGGAGAAATTAGAATAACGTTCTAAAATCAAAATCTTTTACAAAAGATACTCTTTTCTTTTTTATTAGTTTGATTTTCGAGTAGGACGCCACCCTCATAACTCATGCATGAAGTAGATATTTTATACAAATCAGGACAAAATCTTACTTACTTACACTAACTTAGTAGTTAGTACTTTGTATTTTACCTGAATACTATGGTTTATCATAATAATCTTTATATAAGCTATTTTCTAAACATAAATTCAATCATAGCAAGAAATGGGAGCAAAAAATATCATCTTGTTCTATTGATGCCTCCTTGTCACGCTCAAAAAAATATATCAGGGGACATCTGCACTCTTTCGTCCAATCCGTAATAAAAGTGGATAGTACTCATAAATTCTGGAAGAGTCTTCCCAATACCGCAACACAGTAGCTGGAAACAGTACCACAACTGAATGTAGACCTAGAATAATGTTTTGAGACATACCTATATTTGGCTACAAAAATAGAGACTTCTATCTAATTCATTAGTTAAAAACAGGCTTTACAACATTCCGAGAATGCTTCAATTAATTAAAACGCTAATCTAAATTATAAAATATATTTTTATAAAAGATGTATCTCGTAAAAATTTGTGCCTCATAAAATTGAATTAATTATTTTAAAATTTGTGTACCTTAAAATAATAAACATTTACTTTCAAATATCAATATCTTGATAAAAAAAAGCAATGCTACAATATTAATATCAATGTTACTACCACTAACATAAGTAGACACTTCCCAAAACAATGTAAAAATCAAAATACACGTTCCAGATTTAGAATTACATTTATTCGTAACCAATGAGGCTTTGGTAGGATAAGAAATCGTCAAAAATTCACACATTTGTACCTAAATGTCAACTACGTTTCGAGTCATCCATTCAGAGTTAAGCTACTGTACTTTATTTTTAGATAGTCATAAGCGAAGACTCGTTCAAACCGATCCTCTGCAGCAATCAAATTGTGATCAGTACCGCGTGAGAAGAAATTTTATGAGAACCCTACAAAGCCTACGAGATAAATGCGAACCTTCTCGAATACATCGACGTAGAAAGAGTTATTTGTATTGATTGAATAAGAGATAGTATTTTTATTTACCAAAGATGGCAAAGGTATATCAACCTGCCTAGTAAAGGGTCCCAGTTTACAAGAGTCGCTTTTTTGGTGAGATTGCTGATTTATTTGGGGTTTTTATGTAGCTAAAGTAATAGCTGGATGCCATAGATTAAGTTTTGTCCAGAATATATTTTCAAAAAGGTCTTGCAGTAATTCAATTATTTTTATTTATTCATGATACATTAAAGCAATGCGATTCTATCGACGCAGACGGGTCCAATGGAAAACTTCCAGCAGTGAAGAGTAAAGAGTAAAGTTTCATCGAACTTAGCCATTCACATTCACAGGTCCCGACAAACTTACTCCGAGAACTTGCGCCGTGAATATAATTTAAAAAATATCATGACATTCCAACCAAGATTGCACTAAGTGCTGGATAGTCAATAGCACTTACCTACTTGGTGCCAGATATCCAGAGGATTCTACATTGAAATGAAATGTTTATACATACAAAAAGGCACTTTTGAATTGATCATACTCTAACGCACTTGTGTTGAGAAGAGCTGGCAATAAAATAGGCAATAAAATTTGAAACTTGATTAAAATTTATCATCATAATGGTTGTCTATATATACCTAGTTCTCATAAATGCAATAATATTCAGAACAAACTTAATTTTTAAATTCAAAATTCAAAAAGTACGCCTGTATTGGTCCAAATTATCAATTTATGCCTTTTGCGGTTGAGACCATGGGTCCGTGGGGGTCTGAAGCTCGTCGTTTCGCAAATATTTTATGTAAAAAATTAATCGAGGCCTCGGGTGACCGGCGGGCGGGGAGCTTTTTCCGCCAACGCATCAGCTTGGCCATCCAAAGAGGAAACGCTGCCAGCCTTCTGGGAACCTTGCCGATCGGCGGCAGCGGCAGCCTCGAAGACGTTTTTTATATATTATAATTGTACATTTGCTTGTATATTTTGTACATTTGTTGTTTGTATATTTTGTACATTTACTGTAAATAAATTACTTGCTTATTTCATTTTTTTCTTACAATTTTGATTATTATAACATCTTAAACTTATCCAACGCAAATTTAAAATACAATCTATGGTCAATCTTGTGTTCTTACGATCAAAGCATTTTCTTTTCTTCAATATAAAAAACGTTCCGATATCGGTTCGACCCAGATTTTCATCAAAACCAATATCCGGAGTGTTTGAAAGTACAAGGGTTAAGAGTTACTTATTAATTTAATGTGTTCCTTTGAAGGAGATTATGGGAATTTGCTTTCATATCATTGTATAGAAATGTTTCATCTCCAGTACGCAAAATGGAAAATGGTTTCGCTATTGAAGAATACAACGAAACTAGTTTCGATAGTTTATAACGAACTACCTACGAGACCTCTGATTGGGGATTTGGTGCTTTGAATATAGTTTCAAATAGAATTTACAAAGGATTATTAATAATGATGTCTTTATAACGGAGTAGGTATAATCCTTCTACATATTTACGTATTATATAATACATTAATCAACAATAATTGGTTTAATATTTTTTGACATTCGCATAATTTCTAGACGTTTATACTACCATTATTTACAGTAAAGGACTATTATTATTATCATGATATTAAAACGTGACTAAAAAACTTTGTACCCCTTTTGCGATTTTTTTTAGTAGCAACTTCTTTTTGTAGTAGTGTTATCAATAAAAACAAATTGGAAATAGGTTATTGTTCGGTATATTTAATCTTCCACTTTTACGATTATACTTAGTTCATGTAAGACCAACAATTTGAGGAGTTGGCGTAGTGTAATATAATACATTAATCAACAATAATTGGTTTAATATTTTTTGACATTCGCATAATTTCTAGACGTTTATACTACCATTATTTACAGTAAAGGACTATTATTATTATCATGATATTAAAACGTGACTAAAAAACTTTGTACCCCTTTTGCGATTTTTTTTAGTAGCAACTTCTTTTTGTAGTAGTGTTATCAATAAAAACAAATTGGAAATAGGTTATTGTTCGGTATATTTAATCTTCCACTTTTACGATTATACTTAGTTCATGTAAGACCAACAATTTGAGGAGTTGGCGTAGTGTAGTTTATATCATGACAACTACTCGTACTGTTGGTCTAAGATCAACAAAATCTAGACGTACTAACACGGCCTCAAGTACAGACCGTTTTTCCGGTAACCACGTCATTTCTCATGGCTGCAACATGCTCCGCACCTCATATCTCAGGGCTGACGTGACTAACCGTGGGCTTCCTCTGCATCTGACGTTATAATAATTCACCACTAAGTTCTTACAATGCGATAGTTTGGAGACTTTTCTTTATGTCCGCTGTGATTTTTGAGAATCAGTCATTGGCGAGTTTAATTTTTTTTTAAATATACATATTTGATATTTAGTTACAAACGTTTAGATTTACTGCCATAGCATATTTTTTATCCCACAGTCAGATTAAATATATATTTACTTGATTCTACATTTATGATCTGAATAGCACTGTTACTTGGCAACATTGATGATTATTCTGTAATTAAATTAATAATAAACGACTATTTCAGATGGCTCACAAAAAGGACTATCTACATTATAACCTACGTTTAAAATAAGGTATGTTCAGGAATTGGGTTTCAATTTTCTACAATGTTTTTGTTGAT
Source organism: Ochropacha duplaris (assembly GCA_951361185.1). Classification (NCBI taxonomy): domain Eukaryota; kingdom Metazoa; phylum Arthropoda; class Insecta; order Lepidoptera; family Drepanidae; genus Ochropacha; species Ochropacha duplaris. The sequence goes on along the minus strand of OX592702.1, from coordinate 8,332,041 downwards.
ATGGAAATATAAAAATGTGTAAATTAGTAATATTTTATGACAGGAAACTCAAAAATTACTAGGAGATATTATCACATTAAGTAGATAAATCTTCTTATAACACTGCTAGCTCTTCATATAATATTAGGTCAAGAGTAACATTCACTTCAGAGTAACGAGACAATTGGATGCAGCAGTGGTTTAATTGATCGTAAAATTTTATATCCAACAATGAGATATAACCTAGCACAAATATAAATATCTGTAACCAAAAGAGGCTTCCTTTCAGCATAAATAAGTAATCTTTATTTCAAAGAGAACATAAGCATACTATCTACATCAATGATAATATCATAACACAAAGATCTATACATTTTTTTAGCAAGGCGGACTGATGCTACTATGGGTTACACTACACAATATTTTCACTCAGGATTTGCTATTGATAGGCGTGATGTGGAGAAGGCCTTGGGCGCGACAGGACGTGATGCAGGGAGAATATGCAGAGCGGGCTGCACCTAACTACGGCGCGGCGTAGCACTTAATGAATGGTGGTGCAATAAACTTAAAAATCTGCAGACCTTTGGTAATTACATAATTTATGACGATAATGACTAAATAAATAACTTATCAAAAGAGTGACTCATAGTTCCGCTATTGATAGGCGTGATGTAGAGAAGGCCTTGGGCGCGAAGGGACATGATGCAGGGAGAAAATGCAGAGTGGGCTGCACCTAACTACGGCGCGGCGTAGCACTTAATGAATGGTGGTGAAATAAACTTTAAAATCTGCAGATCTTTGGTAATTACATAATTTATGACGATAATGACTAAATAGATAACTTATCAAAAGAGTTTAAAGTGACTCATAGTCTTGATGATTGTATTATTACCAAATCACTTATCAATAAAGCAAAAATTCAATTATGATACCAATCTCAAGAAAATTTTACGTCGACATTTAATTATATCTAATTTCCGTTAATTGATTACGTAAATATTAATAACTAATTAGATGATGAAGTACCATCTCGTTGTGTTAAATGAATACATTTGTTTATCAACTTTTAACTTTAACAGTACTTTGACAGTATTATCATAAATAAAAATAAAATAAAAGAGTAATTTATTGCCACAAATTATTGTCTGTAAAACACAAAGAGAAAAATTATACTTTAAGGTGCTCTAACTTACTTTCGCATAAAATCTTTGTTGTAAAAACCGTCATCAGTTTTAGGAATCAGAAGATAAATAGATTAGTCAAAATAATCAATAGCGCTGGAGATAACGTTATCGCCACTCGACTAACAGTTGTACTGTTCCAATGTCGCATCATACACAATCATTTTACAAAGATTTCTGTCGCAAAATGTGCCAAAAATGGATAAATCGCATGAACCAGAGCTGACGAATTTAAAAATGAAGCCCTTTGCTAGACTTCATGAGAAAATACAAAGCAAATATGAAGAGATGCAGAGGAAACTTGAGAAATCAAGATCAGTGGATTCATTACCAACTTTAACTGAAGGAAATATTCATAAACATCGGGAATTTGCAAGTAATTTTGATATTAGAGAAGCAGACGAAGTGTCTGTTATGGAATCTAAAAGTGATATTGACAAAAATATTTTACAATTAAAACATTCAGCTATTATTGAGGATGTATTCAAAAGTGATGCAAGTTTCCAATATGCTGACGTTAAAGAAATATCCGAAACGGAGATTTCGTTTACGCCGGATAATATTAATAAAGACAACAACAAAGTAACAAAATTTTTTGGTGACGATTTCTCTGCAAATAGTCTTGAATCGTAAGTTTTTGACATCTAATACATAAAAATCAATTTTTGTTTGTTCGTATCTTATGCGCTGCCGTATAACATCCGTGTAACATCTGATTGCGGAGATTTGGGGAGATGATGTTTAGGGCTAGAAAAAAAGATTGTATTGCAAGGCATGCCGGGTGCATCTAGTATTTTATACTTTTTACTTTAGTCCTGTCTGGTTTGACGACTCACCTTATTACAAACGATATTTGGCTATAAACATTACCTACCCACCTTTGTATATCTCACATTGTGTATTCTCGACTGAAAGGTCTCGGTTACTACATATCTAACAAAACTGAAATGGTAAGTAAATTATGTTTGATTTAAAATATATCTTATTTCAAAAACATATTATACGTACCTACGTATAAGATTAAAATAAAAGTACCTTTTATTTATTTTTAAAAAATATTTAATGTAATATTTACAGATTAAATGAAGTGCCTAAAGAAAGTGATGATAACCTCACCCCACCGACGCTCCCTTCAACAGTTTCAATACGTGATAAAATTGGTTCCCGAATATCAGCTGTCAAGGAAAAACGTCGACTGAAGGAAAAAGAAAGAATAGCAACTAAGGACAAGAAGAAAGAATCCCGGGAAAAAGTCGAAAATGTCCGTTTATATTTATACTTCAAGTTGGCCGTTGTTTGGAGACCAGTTTTCTAAAGCTCTTTTTAATGTTTGCGTAATTGACAATTCCACAAAATGGTTTTTAGCTATTAGATTTATTGTGTCACTAAGAATGCTGGCAAATTCATAAGTAAAAATGTTGCTATGCTAGGAGCTCGGTATTTTTGTAACAAATAATACCACTAATATTATAAATGTGAAAGTTTGGATGGATGGATGGATATTTGTTACTCTTTCACGCAAAAACGGCTGAACGGATTTTGATGAAACTTAGCACACAAGTAGATCATATCCTGTAATAGCACATAGGATACTTTTTATCCCTGGACAGCTAGTAGAATATAATTTTGGTAGCGTTTTTCACAAACGAAACAAAATATCTGGATTCAAGTAGAGTCTGACATGTAAATTTTTACTTTCAGTTTATACTGAGCAACACGACTAAGCACGACATTATAAGACCATTCAAGAAAACAAAACTTGCAACCGTGACCGTCGCTCTTATTGAAGTCACTGGTTTGGAAACTGACGCTTCTGAAGAAAAGTCGCGAATATTGTTTTGTCGTTTAAAGTAAGGCATAAATTACATTAAATTTTTCACTTAACGATGTTAATAACTATTTCAATAAGAGAAACCAATATTTTTATTTTGCAGACTTGGTACAGAAAAATATAAATCGAAAGTTGTGAAAAGCAATGCCTCTGAAGTGAAATATCAGGAATTATTCAATTTTAATATGTATGATGAAAATATGATGGAAATATCATTATGGGACAAGGACGTTTTCATTGGCAGGTAAATAGAGCCTTTCAATTCATTCACCAAGTATTTTTAACATCGTTTCATTTATCACCTCATTATTTCGTATTATGGAATAAGATAAAAAAAATACGTAACATACCTACATCAATGCTCGCATCCAATTAATTAATAAACTGCCTACCAATTTTTTTTATTTTCAGAAGTGAAATTGACTTATTTGAAGTTAAAAAAGAAAAAACACATAAAATGCGGTTACAAATATACGGTACACTGGAGAAAGCTGAAATATTTATCCTGCTCACTATAAGTGGCTCGCAAGTCAATACAGTCATGGATCTTGAAGACTACCAAGAGACACAAAAGAAGTTGAAGTCGATTAGGCAGAAATTTGTACGTTAATTTTGAATAATGTTCAAAAACTGCCCTGTTTCTCTTAAATCTCTTACTAATAGTTTGTTTCATCAAAGTCGATTTGTTTTTAAATTGCGTACATGCATAAGTACGAAACTTGATTATAATATTATTATGATCAATTTTGTGTAAGATTTATTCTATAGTATTCATGAATTTAAGTCTATTCTTATTTGATTTCCGATCTTCAAAGATTTCTTTTTCAGGTTTGGTATAATAGAGATGATTCAACAGACGTAGGCTGGTTATCCATCATTGTGTATGGTGCAAAAGGCATATCAGGAAGCGATTGTTATTGTATATTGGAACTGGGGAATGAAAGATTATTAACGCATACAGATTATAAAACAAGTGATCCTAATTGGATGAAAAATTTTAAATTGTAAGAGTCAGTTTTATTATATAAAATAAAGCAATAACGGATACTTGAAGTATCCGTATTGCGCATAGAAAAATCTTGATATATGATTAAATAGAGGAGACGAGTACTGACTTTTTTTTCATTTCAGTACAGTTACGGATATTACTGCAATATTAGAAATTACTGTTCATGATGAGAAAAAAGACGAAGCTGTTGCTAAAGTTTCTGTTCCACTACTTAGAATAGAAAATGGAAAAAAGAAATGGTACGCTCTTAAAGATATCACGCAAAGAGATAGAGCTAAGGGTCAAAATCCAAGAATACTACTAGAAATAATGGTATTTTGGAATCCTGTAAGTATTTTTTTACAATCCAGTAATTTATTAATGATAACATATTTTTTTAACTCAATTATGAGTAGGTAGGTAGGTACTAATACTACCATGAAATAATCGGTGCCATTATTTTATTTTATTTATTTATAAAAGTCTAAATTATAAAATAATTATTAAATCATTGTACTTCACAGATAAAAGCCTCATTGCGCGTAATAAACCCAATAGAAGTCAAGTTATTAGAAACAGATGAAAAATTAGACAGGCACATATTTTCAAGTAATCTTTCAAGATCAAAAGCTGTAGTGTCGTGGATTTTGGACGCTTTTCAAGTCATTAAGTATGCTGTTGTATTTACACGCAACCCCTCAGGAATGTGGAATACTCAAAGTGATCAAATATTGCTTCTAAAGTTCTTTAATCATACCCTTTGAAGAGATAAAACGAAATGCATTATGTAATCTCTCTTCCAGATCTTGTTTTGAATGGGAATCTAGAAAATTCAATATCGTAGCATTGGTCATATGGTTACTATTTTGTTGGTTTTTCAAAGTTTGGATGCTACCGCTTCTATTGCTAATACCGTTCCTGTGGTACAGGCCTCCAAAATACTACCTCGTTAATTGTGAGTTGTTATTAATTAAGATATTCTTGCAAAAGTTAATTAGAGCTAAAACTTAAGAAGACAAAGCCCCTAAAGAAGAGGATAGATTTAGACTTTAGATTTCAACTATTTTATTAAGAGTAAAATCTAGAATTTCGATCAGTTTTTTTTTATTTGATTCAATATTTTTTTTCAGGGAGAAAACATCTTAGTGGAACACCAATTGAAGAAGACAAAAGTGAAAAGGTAGACATTTAATATTCGTTAAGAATTATAATGAATACATGATTTTACATAATGTGCTTGGTTATTTTAGGAAGAAAAAAGCTCTACGCTGAGACAAAAAATAAACAGCTTACAAGAAATGGTACAAACTGTACAGAATGCGCTTGGTAAATTTGCCAGTCTTGGCGAGAGAATAAAAAAGTATAAAAATTCTCAATTTTGTTGGTATGACCACAATTTAGGTATCCTCATCATATTTTTTCTTTAATTTCAGTTTGTTCAACTTCACCGTACCTTATCTGAGCTTTTTGGCTATTATTATAGTTATTGTAATAGCTTTTATAATGTATTTGATCCCTGTCAACTATATATTTATGTTTTGGGGTAAGTTCAAACAATTATAAAAAAATATAAGTCTCAGTGATAATAACGCTGAATGCCCTGACAAAGGTCAAAGTCGAAATTCGACAATGAGCTTAACCAACCAACCTAAAGAAAACATCTATCGGTGTGTTTCGGCAGCAGTATTTCAGAAACAGATCCTTTCTAGGCCTTGGTTTAGTCACGCCTTGGGCCCACGCTAAATCAACATTTATCATGGAGAGATATGATTAAAAATATGCCTTAAACATATCCAAAAAAGCTACCTATAGATATTATTCATTTCACGTACAAGGTGCATCTATGGGTGTCAAAATTCTGAGCAACTTAATCTAAATACTGTAATAATATTTTTATAGGTATTCACAAATTCACAAGAAAGATACTACGGCCAAATAGAATTCCGAATAATGAAATATTAGATTTACTTTCAAGGGTGCATGATGATGAGCTATTGGTAAGTGATAAAATTTAATGTGAATTGATGCAAAAATAAACCGGTGGTCAAGTGCGAGTCGGACTTGGCGTCAACTATGTATCTATGGTGAAACCCTTTAATTTTCAACTTTTATTATTGTTATGGATTTTTCTTTTATTTGTGCTGTAAGACCTTGCTTTTTGCCAAATTTCGTGATTCTAGGTCAACGGGAACAACCATATAGGTTTTCGACCCTAAACCTATAGGGTACTTCCGGTAGACCTAGAATTCTCAATTTTGGTCTTATAGCACAAGTAAAGGGAAAATTCCGAAAAATAAAAAAATAAAAATTAAGGTTTTGTAAATTTTGGTACTTACAAGTTTTCGCGAAAATCTAAATTTGCCATATCTTTTTATCGTGTTGACTCAGGACCTTGATTTTTTTACACCTAATAGGGACTATAGACCTCAGTATCTGGTATAAATTGAATTTCCTAGGTCCATCCGTTCCTGAGAAAATCGGTGGTGACACACAGACAGACGGACAAGAGAGTGATCTTATAAGGGTTCCCTTTTTTATCCTTTTGAGGTACGGAACCCTAAAAATGAAGCTATACAATAAAATTATCATTTTCATTACAGAACAACTGCGAAGAATTGCCTTTAGAAGAACTTACGGAAGCAGATGCAATAGATTAATAGATTATCGTTTCAGATCGTTAATCTATTGCATCATAATAATAATAAATCATGGTACATTTTATAGATACAGTTTATTTTTATTTTATAGTACCTAATTAGTCCCATAAGGCAGGCGGGATAACTGATGATAAGTGACTATAGTCGCCTATAAACTTTAGTAATACTCCTTTACCAATTTGTTGTCGGCCTTTTTCGAATCTAGAAAGTACAAGATTTTCTCAAGTGAAACTGTCGCATCACAACGGTGAAACGACAAACAACCGTCAAGAGATTATAAGGAACACTATATCACAAATAGATAATGAATGACAGATGATTGACTAACATGAATGCACTTGTGACTAATTTGCTGTTAGCTTGGGAGCTATCCATCAGTCACTGTAACTCAATATATGTATGGTACCATTACATTACTAATTACATAAATACATACCACACATACTCGTGTAAAACTTGTATAAACAGTAACTGTGAGTTTTTCGATATTGAAATTATTTCGATTGCGTCCCATACAGGTATTTTGTTCATCATTTGATACTTAACAACTAGAATAGCTTTTACCATGATAGGGACAAAATGAACTTTGTAGAATGAACTAACTAGTACACTGTCTATAAATATGTACTCAAAAGTACCTACCTACGTAAACATTTCATCACAGAAACGTAATGGCGGCGTATCGTCATTGCCCCTCTTCAGTTGTTATTTCAAATTTTGAAAAAGTTGTTGTGAAATAAAACGTTGAATCTCTTGATTTCAAAACTTCATAATCAATAGATTGTTTTAATTTAAAAATACCGTGTACATTTTCATAAATCTACATTTTATAATTTATTTACATTAATTATCACATTTACTAATTACAACTAAAACTATATAATACCAATAACAATATTATAATCACAGGCGACATTATGATGCAAAATTTTGTACAAGTTACAAGTTGTATAATATTTAATTAAATAATTTTGACGCTTATTTTAAATATCGAACTAATTTATACCACTATATCTCGACCAAGCCTTTCGAACTCGTTTGCAAAGTAAGCCATATCTTTATGGTCTAAAGCGGAGTTTTGGAACACTATGCGGAAGAAATTGACAAGGTCGCCTTGTGGTTGGTAAGTGACCATCATGCTTCCTTCCTTTATCATTCGCTCTTTTATTTTGGGTGCAACCTTGTGAAGCCTTTCTTTATAATCTGGATCATTCTCACAGCCTCGGAGGCATTGAGGCACGTACCAGAACATGATATTTGTGCACTCTGGCTTATCGAGGACTAAGCGAAAGCCTTCCCTCTGTCGAATGTGCTCAAGGAAATAACTGGCATTGTCGAGAAGTGTGTCGATATGCCTCTCAAAACCTTCGCTTCCTTTCGCTTTCCACATAAACCAGAATTTTAGTACATCTGCCCGTCTCCCGCACTGGATGTGTTTGTCACCGGTGTCGTATGAAGTGTCGTAGAATTTGTCCTTCTGGAAGAGGTACTTCGCGTTAGACGAGTGACACTCTTTGAGGATATTCTTGTGTCTAATTAGGAACGTGGAACATTGTTGCGGCGCCGCCAAGAGCTTGTGAGGGTTCCAAGTCACCGAGTCAGCCCTGAAATTTTTTGCGTGTCGTTAAGTGCTTTCATCGGATTTCAATTTGAGTGTGAAAATAAAGTGAGGTGGGTATTCAATTGGTGTTTTTGCTTCGTCACTGTACCTATTTACAATTATGAGATAGATTTTAGATTTTAAGAAAGAGTTTACTACTGAACTGACAATGCACCTGGTATTAGTGTTGTGCATAAATATGGATGTGAAAAAAAGGCTAAATTATAGAAGGTAAAAAATATATACTGACAACTTTTTACATAGTAAGTATAACAGGTATCATCACCATACAAAATTTGTAAAGAGATTTCATTAAAAATATGCAATCCGTCATGTAAGTCAAGTCATATGCCTAAGTCGTAAAGTTCACACATACTTACAATTCAATCCCATTTAAAAGATGCCTATGTTTCTTTGACATCAAAGCACCGCCTCCCCAAGCGGCATCAACATGCAGCCAAAGATTATACTTCTTGCATAAAGCAGAGGTAGGTATTAACGGATCGAATGCACCAAACACTGTAGTACCGGCCGTTGCCGTCACCAAAAAGGGTGTCGCCCCATCTTCAATTGATTCATTTATTTTCGCTTCCAAATCCTGTACGTCAATTTTTCCAATTTTATCAGTTTTCACCAGGATACAGTTGTCACTTCCGATTCCCATGAATGCAGCCATCTTTTTTGTCGAGTAATGAGCGAGCTCCGAAGTGAAGAGTACTAACTTTGGTACGGCATAGACACCTTTGCTCTGTAAAGTATTTTGAAGGCTCATTAGTACAGTGTTATGTAATTCATTTCATTATGCGTTCTGTATTTTTCAATGACATGTAACATTAAATTATCGTAAAATGCGTCCGAAATATTTTATTTACGAAATAAGGTTAATGAACTGTTATGTTGAATGTAAATTACAGGACCTTGGTACAAGCTGTTCGTTTATTGCGAATGTTTGTAATATTATAAACTTAATTTAGAACCAATGCCACCGTTTTCTTTGTTGTTTGAGTACCAATTATTTTAAAGGTTAAACCACCAACACGAAAATATATTTATGCACCAAGTAAATATTTGTTAGTAAATTTATTTCACTCTTAACTTGGAATTTACGTTGTTAAGCAAAAAAAGAAAGATACTTTAATTTATCTCGTAATTTACAACTAGGCATAATTTATTGAGCATAATTGTAATTCCTCTGCTATCTCTGTATGTTTCGTTCGTACCGTAAACAGGTTTATGCAATTCCTACTTAGATACCTAATTTATGCAGTCCACGTTCAAAAAACTGCTTTTGTATTTGGCTTTTATCTAAACATTAATCATAATTTGTAGGTATGCAAATTTTAAGTTAGTCCTTGTAATTATTACTGCTTGCTGTTTTAATTTTACTAGGTCAAGGTCAATGTGAAGATTCGTGAAATACTTAATAAGCGAGTTTTTTTTAATTAGAATTAGTTTTATTTGTATTATAAGTTCATTTGTCATTTGTGTGTTTACTAATCGGAATAATTTAAAGCTGTAATAGCTCAGTAATAGTGACATCGAATGTAATGAAGGTCATGGGTTCGGAAAATACAATGAGCTATCGAAGGAAAAAAATATTGTGCAGAACAGAAACCCTAGCACACATCTTCAAGTAAAAAATCTTACCACCACATGATTTGCGACAGATTATAATTATTTTAAATTTAAATGACATCATAAATATTTGGCGTTTCATTCATCAGTTATAGCAACCGGTGCTCTTCATACTATCGCATATTCACCGTAAAATGTAAAAATAACTCGCATTACATTTACTATAATTGCATACGTTACCATATACGTAAGTCAAGTAAGGTAGGTAGGTACATTATAATATTCAACGCATATCAAAATGCTTCCGGAAGAATTTATAATGCCGTAAGTACAACCAAATACTTATATGCCACAATGTTACTTCCCTATACCAGATCATGACAAAATTAAAGTTTAAAAAATCTTGTAATTCTTATAAAATCAAATAAACACCAAGGTTTACACAAATCAAGTACGCAATAAAATAATGATCTACAAATTGGGGTGAAGGTAACCAGTGTAGGTAATGCTCCCTGCAAGATAGGCAATCAAACAATCTTTGAAATAACTAAGTGTACCGATTATAGTTAAGCCAGTGGATAATTACGTAAACTAGCTTGAAATTTAAACCATAAAAAATTTAATTAACGAAGATATTGTATTCGATTAACCGATATTTGCAGAATCTAATTTGTTGATTGAACAAGGACTGTAATGATTCATAATTAAAAAAAAAAGTGAAGAGTGTCATAGAATTACAATCTCAATGATAAGAAAGAAGACATTTTTGACCCTGCATAAAGCTTTTCTATTTCTTTGATTAAATACGCATGTAAATATAGTGCATTTGTCGCATGCGATGTGGTCATTATTTATCATAAGGGTATGTAATGTAGGCCCAGTATCCGTATTTCATTCTATGTCAATAGGTATACATTGCTTTCTCTGTTCCTTATAGGTAAAATGCTTTTTATAATTCCAAAGTCAAATAAGTAATCCTTAAAGTATCTTAGTCCGTCCGTAACTACATACCGCAATTTTTACTTGATAACTATAAGCTCAGTGTAAGTGACGATTTGGCATACCTATATTAAGGTAAATAATAAAAGTTATTAACATGTTTTTTTCCTTTTTTTTCTTATAAATAGGTCTTGAATAATTATTGTTTGGTTTCCTTGACATTATTTCGAATAATTTACTTTTTACGTATTTTTAAGGGTTAAAGTGGCCGTTTTTCCTGAGTTACGTTACCGCTAAAACTCCAGTTAGTAGTATAGAAAACTATCTCGTTCTATGAGAGTATTTTCATAAGCTATACTCTATCAATATAGCGACCGAAAACTAATTTTCGAGTTCACGCTCCTTTTACAAAGGAGTTTATCTGCTTAAAGTTGCTGTTGAAGACAAGTTACAATAACTAAATGAATGGGTCATAAAAAATCACAAATTTCAATAAAATATTACTAACCTTAACTTCTGGGTAGAAGTAATGTCGAGCACAACTAATAGCGTAACCATTAGCAATAGAACCACCAGGGCAGAAGATACCATCTCCATCTTCAGGCCAACCAACAATGGCTCTCATTTCACGTAGAACTTCCTCTTCCATCAAAGTGAAAACAGGAGCAACTTCATAAGTGTACACACTAGGATTAAGAGCATCTGTTAACCACTGACCAATCAACCCATAGGGATCGACCGCAGAAAACAACTGATTAACAAAATACGGATGCGCTGTGTTCACAGAATAACGAGCAACCTGGAAAAGACACGATATTTATTTAGTTAGAAATTTATTTAGAAAATCTGAATCAGTTTTAAGCAATTAAAACTTGTTCGTCATTTAAATGCCGGAACTATATCCTGCTCTGTATTTATAGTAATTATTTCGGTCAGGCCTTTAAATATTGCAAATTTCAACGTACATCGGCCATGAGACCCAAAAGCTCATCATGCGTTGCTGGGTTATCCCTCGGTTTCAAGTCGATAGCCCTTTTTATTTCATCAGGCACGGCCCACTCCACCACTTTAGATGTTCTCAGAGATCTTCCAAACACAACTCTCTCTATCAGCAAATCCACTGCTCGCCTCATGAAATCTTCATGCTTCGATCTCTCCGAAATACTTTTGAAAAGGTTTTTGTCAACACCCCTATCATCGCCTCCCGGAACAATAAGATCTGAATCGGCGGGCATTTGGACTTTATTTAATTTCACTTCACTAATAAGTTTATTTATATTAATAAAATCTCAATGCATTTGTTTATTTTTAAATACTAAATGGTGATTGCGGCCGGCCGCGAGCGCTGGATCGAGGTTTTGGGCTCGTCAGACATTGCGTAGCCTTCTTAAATAGTACTGTTCGACGTCAATTCACTTCGTAAGGTTATGTTTAGCCACTCTAGTAAAATATAAACATACGAATTAAACTTTTGCATTAAAATCTTCGCAAATATATGTAAAAATAGATTTTAATACATTCATGTGTCTTACATATTCATGTCTTACATATTCATATCATGTCCGACAAAAGAATCTGCATTATCTCAATTGGGTAATGAAATTGTGTTGTTTTAATGAACTAAATAGTAGTTCAAGTCCTTAACTTTAAATATTACAATCATAGATATGTCTATACCTATATCGATGATTACAATGCTTAAAACCCTCGATGAATCGTTCTCATGGTCGTACTACATGATGTACTTGCAGACATTAGACAAGTTCCAGCGTGTAATACAACTTTTCAACAATAAATTCAATTCCTTAATTTCACTGACATTTCCTTTTTTATTTGCCTTGACAGTTACTTTTTGTGTACCTACGCTAATTAATGTCTTATGGAGGTCAAGCCCGACCTTTGTTACTTGGCTAATCAAGTGCAAACGACCGACAGCAAAAACTTTATATTATCATAATTTAAAATTACTTACTACTAGGTACTATTGTTTTATTCATTTAGGTACGTAAAAACTTTGGACAGATTTACAGTCTAATACAAATTTCTCAGTAAATTTCATGGCTATGCATACCACTGCATGAGATTGTCTAAGTATTGAAAATAGATCATCTTGTTTTCATCATTTTTTTTATTAGCGCAGTCGGGTTTTTTATTTTTTTACTTAGTCATTGAGCAGGAAAAAAACTAAGTTACTTTAATTTATACCGAGAAATTCTTGATCATCATAATGACTTCGTATCTACAGATGCAGGTAATTCCCTTAGTTTGTGGATACTCTACAATTATACGAAAGAATTTACTTACGTCACATGTGACGTCACTTATAACATATTAAATGTCCCCCGCATACCCTAGGGAGCTTATCTTTCCCGGGAAATAAAATGCATCCTACCTTGTGACCCAAGTTTCAACAAAACCCGTTCAAATGCCGGTTTGCGTGATTGATTAACAAACATCCAAACATTCATTTATAATATTAATAGGATTAAATTGAAACTCATTTTGCAAAGGGGTTGGCTGCCATGGTATCACTTCATAAATCATCCTTCCTAGCTAGTCGTTTGTAATCAGATGCGCTGATTAACAAACGAGCCTCTGATGACCTACTAATGGCGATACAACCATGAATATAGCTTGGCATCGATCGAGGGCGTTTTTTTAAATTCAAATGAAATTCGGTTTGTGAGCTGCATTTTCATATGTACTTAATTTGTGATGAAAATGGTCGTGTGATACAGGTTTGTTTTTCTCCTGTTTCCTTTGCATCCAATTCTAATATATTTTACATATTAGGTAATATACTAGTTAGTTAGTTCAAAAGATTAAAAGTGCAATAAGTTCATAAAATTTAATATCCGTATCCGTTGGGTCGTAAAAATTAACAGCCTCGTTCAAAGATTTATACAAATAAATTTAGATTTAGAGGAACTGGAATGGCGTTATATTTGACCTTAGGTTGTTTTGTTATTTCAACTAATAAGTAAATTAGGAGGGATGTTGACTGACATATCAAATCAGCTTCTTTTAAATAATGTCAACACGTTTACATGGAGTATTGTATGAAATACAGACTTGTGACGTCACAAATATACACCATCAAAATTGATCTACTCATTTTCGCTAAATTAGTAATCATAAAAGGATTAATTTTACAACTTATTCGCTTATTTCGAGTATTTTTAAATGTTTTATACACTAGGTGTTACATTTCTTTTTTAGTACAGGCAACGTCCTTAGAAGCGAGACCCAATTTGTAATGCTGTCACTATACATAGATGACTTGGGCATAAACGTAATAACATTGGCTTTTGCAAGTACCTATACCTACCCATATTCACAATTTAATAATGGTACCTAAGTAATCTATAATAGAATAGGTATTCAACATGTCTAACTTTCATATAAGTGTTGTGGAGTTAACTTGAATGTTTAATAAAGCTAAACTAAGTACTTACCTACCTACCTACCTATTTTTTATACCACTATTGACAATAAGGCAGGCGGTCAAGTCACCTGATGGTAAGTGACTACAGTCGCCCATAGACATTAGTAATACCAGGGGGATTGCCAATGTGTTGTACACCTTACTACAATGCCTCAAAGGCAACTGGCTCTCAAGTGCAACTGCCGGAACACACCAACAGGTGATTGGCGACTGATTTTCAACATGACCTACATACTACAAAGTAAGTTTTCCTTCACAATGCTCGTTGACTAGCCTATGTATGTATGTATGTACATACAATAACATTACATGGAGAATTAATCAATTAACCCTGAAAAGAAACTCTTCGCAGAGTAGATAAACCCGCAATTTTATCAATTGACATTGAATTGCTTGATTCCTCAATCAAATCACCCCTCTAAATTTAACTTTGTTTATATCTACAGTACCTACAGATATACATACATACGTACATTAACTAATCACGTCGGACCACATTCTCATCGTGGCAAATTATAAGGTAGCCGAGTGTCAAAGCTTAACTAAGGGAAGTAAACACAGGCAGTTGGCGAAATACAGTAGATCTTTTACTTGAAAGTCGTAGTAAAGACTTTTTATATGATCACGCGGTTCGAGTACGCCGTGAAGGTGGAGCTGATCGACTGCAGGCTGCCCGGCCGCGCTGGCTGGGGATGTACCTCACTCGAATATTATAGTTCTCTGTGCCACTTGTCTTTACGCCACCGAGCTAACGCGCACGAAGGTACTTCAGTTTCACCACAAATATTTATTTTTTATCAGAAAAGGCCTTAATGTGATCACTTTAGGCCTTTTCTGATAAACAAGAACTAACTTAAGTTTGCTCCAAAATAAAAAAAATAAAACCCAAAAAGCATCATCGGCCTTTTAATATTTTGTAGGTAATATACAGATAGGTAAATAAGCTGTGTTATACAAACGGACAGACGGACGGGCGGACAGACGGGCGGACATAACGAAACTAAGGTAAGGTAGGTAAGGGTTCCAACTAAAAGCTATTGGTCAGATTTGGATGAATCTAGGAATACTTTAATTAATATTATATAGGTAGGTACATACTACCTATATAAAATAAATTAAAGTATTATTAAAACTTCCATATATAGGGAACGCGAGAAAGTCCTCGTGCGAAAGCAAGTTTCTAATGCCTGCCATATCCGAGGCTCTTTTTAGTTCACGGATGCAGTCTAATTGTTACTACGCTACGATAATCTATATTATACCTAGTACCTACCTATATTAGATAGAAGGCATTAATAATGTTGTTATAGGTAGTGGTGTAATTTCGATGAATCACCTAAATGCAAGAGAACGGAACACCTACCTTGAAAAGGAGTAAAATCAAATTATACGCTGCTATGAAACATTTCCTTTGATTTTTCAAAGCTATTAGATATTAATGCAGTTAGGTACCTGTACCTACCAAATATTAAGTACATTATGTTTTAACTACACTAATTATTATATATAAACGGAGAAGATTAGATTTTTTGTATGTTTGTTTGTAATGGATATACTCAAAAAAATATTTTACTGTTTTAATAAGTCTTTCTCCTATAGAAAATACATTATCAGCGATTAACATAGGATATATTTTATTAGCCTGATTTACATTACGAAACTAGTGGCATGAAAGTAGTTTCGTGACATTAATTTCATCAACAGTTTCACGTGTAAACATCAAGTTTTACAATGCATGCATCGATTTCACGACACTGAAACAGTTTCGCGTCACGCGCGTTTTTTGGATAAAACTAATGTCATGCAACTAATGTCATCGTGTAAAAACGCGACGCGAAACTAGTGTCGCGAAAGCGCCTGCGCTCATAGGACGTGTGTTTTTTAGTCGGGGTGTGGGCGGTGTTAGTTGAAAAAAAGTTTTAAAATGTCAAACCAACGTCTTTTCTTTCCAGACAACCTTTTCTTAATTTTATACAATAATATCTGTATGACAACATTTTGTAATGCAAAATAAAGCTTTGATGTTGGCGGAGCCATGAACATAGACATACTGTGGATTTTACGACACTATTATTTTAATGAAACTAGTTGCACAGGTACTGAAAGTAGTGCCATGAAATTAAATGAATCATGCATGAAACTAGTTTCGTAATGTAAACCCTAATACTCAAAGTGTCCCGGCTCTTGGGAATGCGGGTGAAAGTAAAAGGATAAATTTCCTTTTTCTTATACAGGTTTTTTAAATACCTACTTATCTAGACATTGACAAACAAATATTATTGTACGTTTAAAAAATCAAAATCATCCTTATTAAAAAATGATGGCAACGTATTTGCAGACAGCCACAGCCATAGACATGTACGGTAAGTAGTAGGGATTCACCGGTTCTGGACCACCCCAGGCGGGGCGCTTAGTTAGGTCCTACGGGGGCGCTGGCTACTGGCCGCGTTTTGTCGGTATCTTTTGTGTCCAGGTACTCAACCTTCTTTTGTATACATTTGCAATTGTTTATTTTTATCTATTGTCTATTGCGTAGGCGCCTAAACCTTTTCTTTTATTGTTTCTTTGTTGTGTTAGTTTTTGTGCAACTACCTTTATTTAATTTTTTTACTACAGCTTTATTGCACTAGTGTTGTAAAGAACCTTTTTTTTGTGTCTCGTCTATCCACACCAGTTTTGACTTGTCTGTCCTTTTATGTACCGTGCTGTAGGTGTTTATGAGTCGTACTGAAACACATGTATATTTTGATTAATCATC
This sequence comes from Ochropacha duplaris, assembly GCA_951361185.1. Classification (NCBI taxonomy): domain Eukaryota; kingdom Metazoa; phylum Arthropoda; class Insecta; order Lepidoptera; family Drepanidae; genus Ochropacha; species Ochropacha duplaris. The sequence goes on along the minus strand of OX592702.1, from coordinate 8,315,088 downwards.
ATTTATTTTACTTTTTTACAAAAACCTAACCCAATACTTCTATCTATATATCCAATGTAGTCTGTCTTTTGAAACTTATCCAAACTTAGTCAACATTTATTTCAAATGAAAAATAAATATACTAACCTAACCTAACCAAAGCACAATTTGAACATATTACACAACAATACATCATTTAACTCGGTGTTGCGATCGAATATTCTTACAAAATCACACATTGTGTGTCCATTTAATTTGTAGTGCAAATACATCAAGCAGTATTTAGCACATACTGAACTCCAATCATTTTGTATCCTTTTACTATTAAAATCCCATTCTCTCGAGTTCCTCTTCAAAAAGGTTCGATGGTGACCCATTGGTAATCTACCATACGAATCAAAATATTGACCAACACCATTTTCGTTTATATGCATTGCGACCCAATGAGATCCAGGTTTTGTATCAGGATCTAAATTGCTTATTAAATATATTGGAGCTTCGGCGTATATAGGCAATCGATTTGCGGCATATACATTATATTGTAGGTTCGGGTGAATTTTACTTAAATATTGCTGAATCTCTATAGTATCCATAATGGAAGTATACTAAATCTACCTACTCAGTTCAATACATAAGATGAAAGTGTAAAATTACATGTAGTAACCTGATACTTATAGTACCTACTTATGTACAAGGATGGTATAAATAATACAAGAACATGCTTCTTCAAACTTATATTTTATTAACATTATATCTTAAAACTATTACAATTAATCACTAACTACTATAGTCAACACTAACATTACGGTTTTTATCAATTTCAATAACATTATCGAATTCTGCATATACAATACAATTAACAGTTTGCAAAAGAGTCGTTTCAAAACGAACTTCCAATCTTACGCTACCATGTTTTATAAGATTCCAATGAGTTGTTGAATTAGCTGACAAATCTGGTGTTAGATCGAAAGCTAATAAACAGTAACCATTAGCATATTGTTCTCTAGATATTCCATTTCCTTCGTTAAGAAAATGAATGCCCGTTCCAGAGAATAGGGTATGGTAAGCAGAAGTAAATACTTTATTTTCAAATGATGGTTGTATAGCTTTCGATGGTATTTGTTGACCATCAATGTATAGTGAAAAAGTATTTATATCATAATTTTGAAAATCAAATGGATTTTTTGTGAGATTACCATTAAATGCTGCGTTATTAACAAATCCAATTATACATCTTTTCGGTACTTGCCCCAAAAAAATATTGTCAAGTGTTTTCCCCTGTACCCCTGAAGGTATTGTTAATACTTTAACTTCGGCTCGGGTGATTGGATACTTAGCTGTAGTTGAGGATAAAACTTTTTGATGAGCCAGTAAAATAGATGGATTGATTCGAGCTTTACGAACAATAAGTGTTGCATCCGTAATGGATATTTTAAACTTCAAATCATTTGTAGAAGACATTAAGTTGAATGCTTCTCTGGAGCGAACTAGTTTTACAGACATTTCAACAGCGTTAATCAAAAACTTTTCTTGGTTGAATATATCCCCATGTAGATGTCCAATCATTTCAATTTCTTTGCTTTCACTTGCTAATTCCATTCTTTTAGTAAATCCTTTATTTTCTTCATCAGTTGAATTCATTTTTCCATGCGTATCTTCATACCAAAGACCACATGTAAGATGAGATTCTTTAGCAGTTGGGGCATAGTTTAACAATGTTTCTATGTAGGCACGATATGCATATGTATTATTTGGAGGTGACACCAGTTTTTGGTTTAAAAAAACATCTAATTGACTAAATAGAGAATGCAACCAATTATTCACTGGAGCCACTTTTGATGTTGTGAGCAATTTGGTTGAATCTTGATTCATTATCTTAGCTTTTATGTGAATCAAAGTATGAGACAAATCAATGTAGTCATCACCAGTTCCTGGTATTTGAAATTCAATGGGTCCATCGTCAGCAAGAGAAGAAATAGGTTTATAGTATATCCACATTCCATTTTCGATGCTGGTCTGCGTAGATGGTAAAGCAAATAAATCTAACTCAGATTTAACGCACTCACATGAATGATTATGTAAAAATGACATTATTATTTTTTATTCTATGAAAATATGTCTTTAATTTTATTATGTTTCAATCTTTGTTTTTTGTTGGCGGCTTTCACTTTAGCTGTTAGTGGTGGAATGAATGATGAAAGCCGTTTCCTCTTAGTTATATAACCTGATCCCGACATATTCAATCGATCGATTTTATTATCGGCTTTGAGTTTTAAATTAGAAGCTGCTTCTTTCAACCGAGTCTTAATTGCATCTTCCATAGGACGTGCTTGAAACATATCCGATACAAGTCCCATACCAGCATTTAAAGCCTCTTTACCAATAACTCGAGCTCCACTAGAGAATAACGGAATAACAGATCTAAATAAGCCTCCTAAAAAGCTACCAATTCCATTGCCGCGTTGATATGGTACCCCCCTATATATGACTCCAATACCAGATGCAGCTTGATGTGAATAATAATGTTCATAGGGACAAGTTGAGTTATCATATCGAGGAGACATTATAGTTTTTTGAAATGTAGTTTAACACACACTGTTCCAAACTGGAATGGTATTTTTTGACCTGTACTTGTTCTTATATCTATTTCAATTGTATCAAACTCTCTACGCATGAGAGGAAAGTAGTGAGGTGGTGAGAATACGTGCATATTATTGGAACCATAAATATATTTTGAAGGATCCAATGGTATAATTCTTAGAAGGGGGGCCATTACATCACCAACAATCTGTGGGTCGATTATATCACTGTAAATAAATAACTGAGATGGTAACCCTAAAAGCAAATTGGCTGGAAATTTTCCTTGACTTCCCTGAAGAACAAAATTTGTATTAGGTTCAAATCCAAGTTGGAGACACAATTTTGTTGAAAACGTCAATGATTTTATTGTTTCATCCATTACAGTAACGGAGACTATTTTTGATTTATCATCATATTTAAATGTAATATTTTCTTTAATATCGTTTAACTTCGATAAAATATGATTGATATTATCATAATTTGTTGAAGGTATATATGTTTTATAGTACACAAGGGAAGGTTTGACTTCACCAGGCATTGTCATCTGTTTAGATATGTAAATAACATTTTCATGATCTTGAATGGTAAATATTGTGCATGGATATTGAAATTCAACAACACCAACTACCCATGATCCTTCCATTACAATGGACTTTGGTAATTTAGTAGCAAAACGAGTTGTCGTGTTTTCTGGATAGTAATCCATAGAACTATTACTAAGTAATGTGAGATAAAAACTTTCTTTGTTCATTGTTGTTCTAAGCTAGAAGCTAAAATCCAAGTGTTGAATTTATCAGGATAACCTTTCCACTTCACTAACAATTGCTTTCTGGCACCGGAGTAACGAGAGCTAATTATTTTATCTATTTTGTAACTCGAGGTAGGATTATAATTTACTTTTTGCAATTCTTTTTCATAAAATGTACCCACAATCGGATCCTTTTGCAAATCGTTCAATGTGTACACAATCCACGGTGATCTTTCTATTATTGAAGATATTGTAAAAATTTCATCACTCCAGTTGGATTCGTATCCTTTTTGAAATATGTGTTTATATTTCGTTATTCTAACATGATCACCAACTTGGAATTTTGAATGTGATATAGTAGATTGTTCTTTTATAGATTTTCTATCGTATAAATTATTCCAAACAGTCATTATGTTATTTGAATTTACATCATTGGGACACATTTTAATGCTGGAATGGTAACTATGATTATAAGCAAATAACAAGTCTTGTAATATATTTATATACCTATAAGTATTTTTATGTGTAAAATAACGCCACATTTTCATCTTAAGTGTCCTTTGAAATCTTTCTACAATACTTGCTTTAATATCGGGATTATTCGTTGTGTAATAGTTAATATTTTTGGATTTAAAGTATTTCCGTACATCTTTAGAAACAAATTCAGTTCCTTTATCAGATTGTATATGTGTTGGAGTAGTATTAGCTTCATTAAATATACTTTCAAAACAACTTTTAATAGTTTCAGAATTTTTATTTTTCATTGGTCTAGCATATGCATATTTAGAAAACACATCAATAACACAAAGAATATAATTAAAACTTTCGTTATATTTAGAATAAGTTCTCATATCACTTAAATCAGCTTGCCAAAGTTCATTAAGATTAGATAAAACGTATTTATTACGTGGAAATTTTCTATGGACCGGTTTGTGAAGCGTATACGTTTCTTGGGCTTGCAACCATTTTTTGACATCTTCTTTATTCATTTTACCTTTCATAGCTTTTGATAATTTTTCGATACTGCTATATCCAGCGGGGTTCGAAACATCATAATAAATATCATTTATTTCTAATAAGGTGTCCATTTTTCCCAATCAAGTTTCTTTTTTATTTTATTTATGTGCTTATCTGAACTTTTTGGTGTAATATTAACTTCTTTCTCTTTTGTGGTAGGTTCTGTGATCTCTATCATTTGAGATATGTAATCACTTCTTTTTGGGTTTCCAACATAAGTTAGTGGTATTTTTAAATCCTTTAATGCTTTAGCAAATTTTTCCCAACCTACTGGATCGCTTTTTTTTAACGGACGAAGTGAGTCGTTTACTAAATCTATGATATTACTTCCAGGAATTACTTCATTATCTATGATAACTGTACCGTTATCATCCCAAGAGATTTTGTTTTTACTCGATGATACCGAATCCAATAACAACTCACCTTTTTTTATATATGATTTAGGTACCAAACTTAGAATTTGACTTTTTGTGTAGAGAGGATTTATTTCAACTTTAAAATTATCTTGCTGTTTCTCTTCGTTACTCAATGTCTGATTAGCAACTAAATCTTTAATTTTGAAGTCGTTGTTTATATTTGAAATTTCATTTTTTGTCGTGGTTTCAACAAAATCATTATTGGAACTAATTATTGGAATCTCAAGAGGTCGACGATCTTCTTCCGTGAAGTGAAGATATCGTTGTAAAATTTGTAAATACAATTTACATTTTTTACGATCATCCATATCACTATTCAAAATGTTCTGCATTTCAGTATCTAACCTTGAGGTAGAATTTTCATTTCTCTTTTGATTTATTTTATCTATTAGTCCCGGTTCAACTAGCAACATTTTTTTTGCATGTTCCATTTTAAACTAGTGTACTTACTAGCCCACTTAAAATAGCACCCAATATGATAGGTAGAAATGATCCACCTTTTTGAACAATTATGTTTTTTCTTATTTTATTGGCACTTTTACGTACCAATTTTCGAAGTATAGATTTAAATTTTTGTAGTTTTGTCTTAGATTTTTCCTCAAGTTTTACGTTCCCTTGTAATATATTATGAATGCACTCACAAATAAAATTAATTTCCTTTTCACTGCAGGATTTTAGAAGGGCTTGTTGATGTTTTGGTTTTAGTTTACATAAAGCATTTAATAAATTTTTGTACGTCTTGAAGCGTTGATCCATCATTTGCAAATGATGGGTATTTGTCGATTCTTGACATATTTAAACTCTTTTGTGGGGACATACACTGTACAATACCCATCGGATGGTAATATTTTAGACTTGATTCGACATATATCAATAGTATCTTGTTTTAGATCCATCATCAAATATCCATGTGCGTCTTTAGTAGCATCCCTGTAGGCGTCTTCGATAAATTTACGATTTTCTGGTGAAACTTGGCGTGCTAAATAACGAATTTGAGTCTTGTCGCGAGGATTTTTGAAATAAATAATATAGCTTGAATTTAAAGAAATATCTCTTTGACCTTTACCCTGATGAAATAAATTTTGAGTAATGTAAAATACACTTAAGTTTCTATGATGACTACCTTTAGTAAAAATGTCAACAATGCGTCCATCAGATTCTCTCATAAGATCATCAATAATAATAAGATGTGCATCTTTTCCATCAAACATGTTCAAATCTGGTATACCTTGATGATAATTCACATTTGGTAAATTGTACAATGGTTGCATTTCATCAAAACACCAAGTAATTTGGGTAAAATTTCTATTACATATTTCTTTAGTGTATTTAATAAAATTTGTTACAAAATTAGACTTTCCGCATCCACTTGGACCTGCGACTATTGCAGTAAAAGGATGAAAAAAATGAATCATTTTAAAAACACGTGTAAACTCTAAAAGGGTATTGGAATGAATAAAACAAATCGTTAGAATGAAATGTATTATATTGTTTATAATAAATCACGACTTACAATTTTTAAATATATATTTTTAAAGGATTGAACACACATTGAAATGAAAGAAAATAAAATTAATTAATTTTTTTTTATTCAAACAAGTCTTCTCCATACTTTATTGATAGTCAGATTTTTAAACCGGTTCGGAAGGTTGGCTTACTGTTGAGAAGAACCGGCAAGAAACTCAACAATTACTCTTTTCAATAACTATTCTTAAATCAAATCTAACATGAAACTAATTAATAGGTAAACACATCATGCACTTATAAATAAGAGGTTAAAACAATATACTATATTATATAAGGTACAGTTCTTAAATCAAATCAAACAATAAATCTAACATATTATGCACAACTTATTAATAGGTAAACACATCATGTACTTATAAATAAGAGGTTAAAACAATATAAAAATAAAACAACAATATTTATATTTTATATAGTACAGAAAACAGTAATAAATTAAATGTTCTTTATTCTATAATGACCCCAAGCAAGCGTATCGGTAGAATTTTCTAGTAAATGTCTTTTGGTATCACTGTGTGATAGTGATATTTTGTTTATTTTTTGGGTAAAAATGGCGTGTTTAATTGATTTAAATCGTAACATTTTACTATAAAGAATTTTCTTTTCAAATAAACATGTTTTATAATCATTTAGGTTAAATTTTTTTGATATACATTTATTGATTCCCTTAGCTTTAGCGATAAAATTATTTTGCACATCCATCGCATACATTTTTGCACGTAGTCCTACAAACTCTTTGAAAATTTTACCATTATTTTCATCTTTAAAAAACCCTAAACGCTTTTTATTGATTAATGGTAAACCATAATCATTATTAGGTGGATAATCAGATGTATCAAAGTGAAATTCTAAACTTGATTTAATATCTGCATAAAAATTTTCGGTAAATATTTGATAAATTAAACTGTCTGTGTCTGTGTAAAGTAGTTTAAGATTATCTTGATATTTTGATTTCATAAAATCGTAATGAAATTGATACATCAGCGTTTTTGATAAATCTAATATGCAAAATCCGAGGTAAATTGGTTTGTTATACAAAACTTTAGTCTTATTTAATTGTACTGCAACTAAACTTTCTGAAAATATTGAAAGACTATGAAATTCAGGTCTTGCTATTAAAGATTGGACACCTTGGGTTTTCCCTCTATTCAACCAGTGATTTACTAACTTAACGTTAACTCGTTTTGTTACATTTTCCATCGTTTTACCGAAAACGGAATTATTCATTAATTTAAAAAAATCTTTTTCAAAATCTGAGGTTGCCAACGAACGCATATGAGTGTTTAAATCTATGTATTTTTTTAACCATGCAGATTGCTCAAATTTTAGTATCCTATGAATTTTAGTTAAACGCAGACCTTTATTTAAACATTGTTTTAGATTTCTGTAATGAAGGACATATTTCTTTTTATCAGTTAAATTCGGGATCAGTTTTCGATTTTTACTACCTAAACATATATTCTCAGGACAAAAGGGTAAATCTGAGTGAAAATCATGTAAGTGGGTAGGATACTCTAAATCTACTTCTAAAATAAAACCGTGTTCGGAATCATCGGTGATGTTAAAATCTGTATCAACTTCTACCCACTCAAATTTACCTGTTGGGAGGCATTGAGACATAGCCCATCCGTAAAGGTTATTTGCGTCTAGGTACATGAGAAAGGACGATGGGGAATTTGGATCATATTCAGACATAAATATATTATTTGCCTTAGCATGTCTATTACTGCATTGAGATATGCCACCCCTAACATTGTTTGCAATAAAAGCTATTTTATTAATATCTGTTAAAAGCTCTAATTTTATTTTAGTAGAAATTAACATAGCGTCCCAACTTAATCCAGGTGCTGTATAATAATGAGCAGGATCTAATTCGTATGTTTTAAGACAAAGATCCCTAAAATTTTCAAATATATCTGCCAACAACAAAACATCTGTTTTTAAATAAAGATCAGAATAGTTACCCATGTTTTGACATTTGAAGTGATTCCATACATCATGAGCATGGCGGTAATCATTTTCGGAAATATCACTATCATTTAAAGAACTATAAAATTCATCGCGAGTAGGAAGAGAAGTTAATTTTAAGGAATCAAATGAAGTCATGTGTTCATATGGATAAACACCCTTCCGTATTAATCGTTTAAAATCATCTTCACAAGGAAACTGCAACTTGAGTTCACGGAATTGATCAGGTAATAAATTTTTAGCTAAGTTATCAAGACTACTAGACATAAATTTAAGTGAATCGAGAAATCTTAATTTCATAACTCGATTATTAATTTTTAAAACCTTGGAAAAAGATATATATTTCTCTTTATTCTCAGGTATTATTTCTATATCTCCCACTTCAAAATTAAGTCCATGAACTATAAAATGAGCGTCATAATTACTTAAATTGTGGAAAAATACTGGAACAAAATTAGGTGAGCGGTATTTCTCAGAGCAAAATGGATGAGCAACCCCTTCAAACACACCCGTATACCAATTGTATGAAATAGAGGAATTACCATTTAAATCATTATTACAAATATAACAAATCTCGCTTTGGGCAATACTTATTTTATTTTCGGGTGTTAGTGGTAATGGACACCTATAAAAAGAATTTTTTTTAAAAATATTTTCTAGGTCTTTTTTGATAGTTTTCATGAATATTTGAGCACAGTCTTTACCGGTATAAGTTTTGTAAGCTGAAAAACTATCATTGTATGAGCATTTAATATAGTATCCAAAACTATACATTTCATGCTTTTGTATGTTATTAGTTGATGACTTACTAGGGTCGTAAGAACAACCATGTATCGGATTTAAAAATGCTTCAAAGTCAGCGTACACAACGAAAGGAATTCTTAACTTACGTTCATAATTATTAAATGAGATTTGACTAGAGGGAGTTAATTCGTTAAACCAATTTCTTTTCCTATCACTTTCCGATGGTAAATTTGTACATACATGAAAACAGTCATTTTTTTGATGCTGTTGTAAATTATCACGTGATGTGAAATTTAATAAACAACCATCACAAATAAAGATTTCATGTTCTGATGATGATAATTGTTTAGATACTAATCTTGAAAGATTTTTAATATAACAATAATGTCCGTTACTACCTTGGGATATGTACAATAAATTTAAATGTTTATCTTTCCTATGTTTTGTTAAGTGTAACGGACCTACAACTTTATTTGTCTTACTTATTAATTCATATTCTAAACCAAAAACATTAATACTTATGTCATTTAGTTTTTCAAATTTATAAATATCGTTAATTTTTAATGGAAAAGAAAGCTTATCAAATTTTATGAAATGTTTATGAGGTAAATAAGATGTTACTCTATTAGAGTGATTTTTAACCGGAAACAACCCTGACAATACTGCCCAACGAAAGCATTCATTATCATTGTTTTGAACGTTGATTACGGCTTTTTTGTGTTTTATATCTAATGGTAAGTCTATGTATGATGATCCACGTAATGGGTTAAATTTGTTAACGTTCATGTCCAAGTGTTTTATTTTAACTAAACTCCATCCGCTATCTTTTCTTTCAAAATTAGAAATTTTATTTTTAATTTCAGTAACAATAGATGAAAAAATTATATCCTTATCATCCCCAAGACAAATAACATAATTAGAAATTTGGAAATCAAACGTATTAAAAATGTTTTTTGTTTCTTGTGTAAAGTCAGCATTAAGAATAAAATTTACTTTAACAACAGTGTGTTCTTTATTTGATCTATCTAATAATTTATATATCAAGTCTTTGATCTTTTGCAAAAAGATTTCGGGTGTTTCTAATGGCTGTTCAAAAGTTAGTTTAGATTTAATTCTATAGGTAATAATTCTTTTTCCGAACGCACTTTCAATAATTTCAACGTTTTCTAATTCATTGTCAGATTTTAAAACATTATTTTTATGAGTATTACTCTTTAAATGGTTTGCAAAGTATTTTTTAAACACTGATATACCACCACACACAGAACATTCAATTTTATCTCTATTTTCTGTACTTACATTAAATGGGGACACAGACGAAGTTGATGTTGATGGGGCTTCAAGAAGTCGAATCCTCTTCAATGTTGAATCCTCTTCTATCAGTGTTGTCGTCGCTGGTCTTTTTTTTAAACCTCCTCCATTTTGTATAGATCTGTGTGAAAAACAAAAGAAAAACATTAACATAAATTTAACAACAAACCCACCATACATAGTATTCATATAACACCTCAAATACTAACATGTTTATTATTTACACAGTAAACAATAAGCCTGCATTGGTAAAACACCATCAATTACGTCTTGATCCATTAAATTATGCCCGTTACAGGGAGTATAATAAGGAGTAATTTCCGGATCTCCTATCATTGTCCCCGGTAAAATATTTTCTATGAACCAAAATCGAATCATCCTATGAAATTTTTGTAAAATTAGGTTTTTGCCCAAACTTGCTATGTCACTTTGAGATAAACTGTAAATTTCAGGACCACGATACATTTTTCTGATTTAGTAGCTAATAAAATACAATTACAAGACACGAATGATTCGGAAACACAACACTGTCCTCTTAAGTACCCAGAAATCTACCCCCTCTTCATAGACATAGACGAGACATGTTACAACAAGTTCATATATAACAACAAAATTGTACTCACGTTTTGTCCTGATCTATTTTCTCACAGAGGTCGTAGAGTTCTTGGTCGAAATCTGAAGATATGAAATCCAATGATTCTGCACCTTCAGCGAGTCTGACCAGTTCAGTATTGTAGACGTCACAGCTTAACCTTTCCATGGTGAGGAATAACAACAACTGTTTTGGTGCAAAGTAAATTTGTGAGCTTTATATAGTCCGTACACAATACATTTCACAAAAATACCACGATATTAAAATTTAAATATTCTTCATAGAGACTTAGAACACTACAATAGTTTAAATACGATCACAAAGATAAATAGGTTGAAAAAGTTATACAAAATTGTAGGTTCAACAAAGAACTTGACTAATAAGATAAGATTTAACATTTTTACAATATACAATAAAATTTATTTGAGATTTTTAGGCATACAAAATAAACATATTTTTAAAAGGCGATGAACACAATACATATATTACAATAGTCTGAATACCATCATAAAAACAAAAGGTTTAAAAACTTACAAAGAACTTAAATATTATCAGTAAGGTTTAACAATTTTACAATACACATAAAATAAACTTAGTTCGATAAAACACAATACATCTTAACTAAAATTTAATCTAAACACAATCTTATTTATCAGTACTTATAAAATATTTCGCACAATCGTCTTTGGTTGCCAACTCCTTGGTGATGTTAAAAATAATGTCTTTCACACTTTGTAAGTTCTTATTGTCTTCCACTTCCACATAATATTTCACACGAATATCGGCATGCTTCCATTGTTCCATCGGCTCGATATTTTTAATTTTTTGTGTGTCGTAAATTTCAATCTTGATTAAGTGTGATGAATACGCACTATTGTCCTTATTGGAACTGATGTACGCGACACCTCCGTTCATAGCTTGTCCAACGGTGGATGATTTTTTTGAGAGCTTCTTCTTCTTCTTAGGTGTCTCAAAAAAATCATCAATGTTATTGTTTGCCCGTTTTGCGATAGCTTGTTTAACTTTCGAGGCAAGTGTACCTTCTTCATCACTGGGGTCGTCCTGGGTCTCGGCATAATAATAACTTTTGAAGGTATTTTCAGAGAACTGAAACAATTGTAATACATCATATTAATTATTTGTTAAAGAACATACACGATGAACACATAAATAAAGAAATTATAATAATCAACAGTACATACAATAAACAAAGATAGACAATAAAGATACTTACATCCATTATTCAGCAGTTAAACAATTTCAACGGTTCACGAGAGACACTTAGAGATCATATATGGTGTAGATCAGAGAGTACAGTGAGATGCTGTATGATTTGAACCACCCTTTTTATACAGAAACCAACGAATAGACGTTCCAGACAGGTCTGAACTTGAATTCGATAGAAAGTATGTTAACTTGAATACCGATATAAATAATGTTATTGAAATTGATAAAAACCGTAATGTTAGTGTTGACTATAGTAGTTAGTGATTAATTGTAATAGTTTTAAGATATAATGTTAATAAAATATAAGTTTGAAGAAGCATGTTCTTGTATTATTTATACCATCCTTGTACATAAGTAGGTACTATAAGTATCAGGTTACTACATGTAATTTTACACTTTCATCTTATGTATTGAACTGAGTAGGTAGATTTAGTATACTTCCATTATGGATACTATAGAGATTCAGCAATATTTAAGTAAAATTCACCCGAACCTACAATATAATGTATATGCCGCAAATCGATTGCCTATATACGCCGAAGCTCCAATATATTTAATAAGCAATTTAGATCCTGATACAAAACCTGGATCTCATTGGGTCGCAATGCATATAAACGAAAATGGTGTTGGTCAATATTTTGATTCGTATGGTAGATTACCAATGGGTCACCATCGAACCTTTTTGAAGAGGAACTCGAGACAATGGGATTTTAATAGTAAAAGGATACAAAATGATTGGAGTTCAGTATGTGCTAAATACTGCTTGATGTATTTGCACTACAAATTAAATGGACACACAATGTGTGATTTTGTAAGAATATTCGATCGCAACACCGAGTTAAATGATGTATTGTTGTGTAATATGTTCAAATTGTGCTTTGGTTAGGTTAGGTTAGTATATTTATTTTTCATTTGAAATAAATGTTGACTAAGTTTGGATAAGTTTCAAAAGACAGACTACATTGGATATATAGATAGAAGTATTGGGTTAGGTTTTTGTAAAAAAGTAAAATAAATGATGATTAATCAAAATATACATGTGTTTCAGTACGACTCATAAACACCTATAGCACGGTACATAAAAGGACAGACAAGTCAAAACTGGTGTGGATAGACGAGACACAAAAAAAAGGTTCTTTACAACACTAGTGCAATAAAGCTGTAGTAAAAAAATTAAATAAAGGTAGTTGCACAAAAACTAACACAACAAAGAAACAATAAAAGAAAAGGTTTAGGCGCCTACGCAATAGACAATAGATAAAAATAAACAATTGCAAATGTATACAAAAGAAGGTTGAGTACCTGGACACAAAAGATACCGACAAAACTAAAGTAAACCCGAGAGCTGAGAAATGTAGAAATTGCACCGCGAACAAAATGGATAATTGACAATAGGTATAAGCATAATCCGCGGTAGGTATGAAGTAAATAACATTCCGATATTGCGGTAGGCGTTAAGGTATAAAGTTAATCCGCGTAAGGTATTAAGTAGATTCGCGGTAGGTATTAAGTTTATCCGCGGTAGGTACGAAGTTAATCCGCGGTAGGCATTAAGTTGATTCGCGGTAGGTATAAAGTTAATCCGCGGTAGCTACGAAGTTAATCCGCGATAGGTATTAAGTTGATTCGCGGTCGGTATTAAGTTTATTCGCTGTAGGTATAAAGTTGATTCGCGGCCAGTAGCCAGCGCCCCCGTAGGACCTAACTAAGCGCCCCGCCTGGGGTGGTCCAGAACCGGTGAATCCCTACTACTACGGTAACCCTATTTAGAATGAGAGGTTGTCCCACGTAGTTGTTATCTTTCTCTTTTTCGCAATCCAGGTAGTATACATAATTCTTGCTTGACACTTGACTTTTTGGCGGGAACTTGCGAGGTGACGTAGCGTTATCATTTTATTTTCATTGAAATCGTTTATTTTAAGATTTATTGAATAATATTGGTAATGTTATGTCCAATAAAAATCAATCTTAGTGTATCAGTGAAGTGAAATGAAATGTATCGTGACTTTTCAGATTATCTCAAAAAGTCCGAAAAAAGTTTAGGTGGAACAGTCACCAATTTCACTAAAACCTGACCAGACTTGTACGGATAAGGACTTAAAACAGACATATTATAACATAAAATAAGAATATTAAAACTGAAGAGAATGTATGCGACTGAAAAACTTTGTATCTATGGTCATAAATAAAGATTATTAAAAAAATTTACTCATGTCATTGTCAAAGTCGTGTCGCCTAACTAAAGTCAGTCCGTGTCATCAGTGTCAGTCAGTCAAACAAAAATAAATCGCATTACATGCATGCGTGCGTGTATAATTTTTCTGATTTAAACTACAAATTTGAACAATTTATACTAGTAGAATTGAAGCAATTGTAAAAAAAACACATCACAACAACCTCCACAATGTCAGATGGTCAATTCAGTGATTACGAAGAAGATATTTCAGTTAAGGTTAAGTGCGTGCGGGTAAGTTCCCTATTATACAAATTATAAATAAAAATCAAAAGTATACAAGAAACGAAAAACAATAAAAATATGAATTGTGTTTAATTTACATTCGGCCATGCCATTTCACAAACTTTCACAACCTCAAATTAATTGTGAAATAGCAGATGCTCTTGTGAATTAAACGGTTGCTTTGTACCTATGCATTGGATAAACATGCTGCTTGCTTACAGTATTTAAATATCCCTGCAATGTATTTTGAAAACATTTATTTTTAGAGTAACACATAGCTTTATTTTAGGAACCCAATGTCTTTTTTTTATCAAGTTCAAAGATCAGCATGCTGCCGATCCATCTGATGTGTGGTTATAATCAAGTATTAGACCTAACTCCATTAATAAACTAGAAATGTGTTTAAATTAGTTAATATCTTATTGTGCTTGGTCTCATGAGTGTGATAATATACAGGGCATCCCCACAACATATGAGGGAAAGTACCTGAAATATTATTGAAAGGATAAATTGTTTTATGGAGAAACTATTATGACCTGTATAGTATATTTTAATACTTACTTACCTTTATATTTTTTAGTTTTCAGAACACCCTGAAATCAGAACCCTTACTAGTGATGAGGATGACGATGGTGATGATGAACTCAACTCCGATGACTTCTTCTATGATTCAGATGATCCAACACAAAAATCAAACAAAAAAGCAAGTGTTAATTCTCAAGCACCTTCAAGCAAGATTAACACATACCAACCAACTGAAAAGTTATTCAAGAAGTATGTTCACAAAATAAATGTAGACAAGTATGAACCAGCTATTTCAAATAGAACTGAAAAGTTTCTTAATCAAAATGATCGGAAAGCAGATAATGACCGTATAAGGATAAAAGATAAACATGACCGTGCCACAGCAGAACAAGTGATGGATCCACGCACAAAAATGATCCTATTCAAACTCTTAAATAGAGGAATTATCAATGAGATCAACGGCTGCATATCAACAGGTAAAGAAGCCAATGTTTACCATGCCACATCTAAAGAAGGCCGAGATTATGCTGTAAAGATTTTTAAAACATCTATACTTGTCTTCAAAGATAGAGACAAATACGTCTCAGGTGAATACAGATTCAGAAATGGATATTGCAAATCCAATCCACGTAAAATGGTACGTACATGGGCAGAGAAGGAAATGAGAAACCTTGTTAGAATGTTCAATGCACAGCTAAATGTACCTGAGCCCATTATTCTACGAAGCCATGTATTGGTTATGTCATTTATGGGTGAAGGTGGTTGGCCATCACCAAAGCTTAAGGACGTAGAAATATCACAATCAAAAGCTAGATCTTTGTATAGAGAGTGTATTACAACGATGTGGAAAATGTTCAATATTTGTAAATTGGTGCATGCAGATTTATCGGAGTTTAACCTTCTTTATCACAATGGTAATGTTGTAGTTATAGATGTGTCACAGTCGGTAGAGCATGACCATCCACATGCTTTTGAATTCCTACGGAAAGATTGCACAAATATTTCTGATTTCTTCAGGAAGAAAGGTGTAGCAACTTTGACAGTGAAAGAACTGTTTGATTTCATAACAGATTCGTCTATAAATGAAAGTAATTTAGAAGAGTGTCTTGAAAAATTATCTGAAAAGGTTGCGTCTAGAAATTTTGAGGATATGACAGCTCAGGAACAAATTGAAGAGGAAGCATTTAAGAATGTTTATATTCCGAAAAGATTAACAGAGGTTGGTACAGTTTATAACACTTTAAATAACTCAATAAATTAAAAATTATAGCAACATAATTAACACCTAATGCAATTATAAATCAGTATCGCAACTGTGACTAAATGGCTGATCAGATTTTGATAAAACTGGGTATAAGGTTATACCTTGACTTAACCCTTGGAAAGGACATGGGTTAGCTTACTTCTCTTAAATCAACCCCTAAGTGGATGAAAAGGCAAAATAATTCCACTCAAAAATAAGTAACAAAAAGTACTATTATTCTATAGCAATATCTATTCATAGGAAATATAAAAAAAAATTGCAAGCCTTTATTTTTATACTGACATAAATTAATAATTTCAGGTAATAAATTACGAACGAGACATAAGCAAAGCTAAAACAGGCGATTCAGAAGATCTGATCTACATGAAGATTGCCGGGTTCAATGAAGATCTCACAGGCACCGTAGACAAACCAGATATACTGCAAGAGGATAACGTCTCGGGGAGTGATTCTGGAACCACCACTGATGATGAAGACGAAAATGATGATGGATGTATGTATTACTAGCTTTCCGCTCAGCGGTTTCACAAGCAATCCCGTTTCTCCATACAAACTGTGAACTCCCTTTTCATCCCCTTAGGGGGGTGATATTTGGAAAATCCTTCTTTAGCGCAATCCGATCAGTGGTTTGAGCTGTATGTCGATAGATCAGTCTGTCAGTAATGATTGCCTTTTACATATACAGATTAGTAACAATTGCCTTTTATTATATGTATATACAGATTTGTTTGGTTGATTTTGAGCTGTGAAACGGACTAAGGTCGTAGGTTCGTTTTAAAGAATGAGCTTGAACTTTGAAAAACATAATGACGAAACTATAGCACGATTGTGGGGTACTTTGTAGTAGCTACGTGAAGAACGCGGGGGATAGCTATATGTATATTATAGAAGATAGATGCCTAGATTACTCATGGTTTCTGCCGTCATAATATTTGTTCACTTTACGTACATGAATTTAGATAAAATGTGTATGAAACTCCACATAACTAGGTATTACCCATGTAATACTTTTAAAACAGTTTCATAATCTGATATTGTCAATATTCCAGCAACAAAGTTCAAGAACAGTGCTCGGCCCCGAGATGAATCTCCTGACAGTAAGAAGGCAAGGAAAAAGGCAATAAAAGAAGAACAGGCTGAGAGAAGGAAATCAAAAACCAAGAAACACGTGAAAAAACGACGTGACAAAGGTCATGCGAAGAAATAACTTTTTTGTATATTACAAATTATGTACATAAATGTAATATAATAAAACAATATATACATTAGATTCAATGTTTATTCCAAGACCATGCTTTCCATATAAAAGTACAAAAGGTTTGCCATACAATAATTTAAATAAGGAATATGTAGATCTCCATTATGTAGAGTCTTCTACTTCGGATAGGATTTTGGAAATACCTGTGTTTTTGTGTTATTTTTAAACAAATTTATATATATTTAATTGATATAAACAGCGATGAGATATCCACACTATTAGGTATTATTATACCATATCTTCTAACTTTATTCGTTATAGATGGCCTTAACCCATATTCGAGACATAATACAATCATCAATAATAATTAATTTAAGAAATTACTGGATAGAGTATTTGTTATGTTAAAACTTTTCATACATTTTGATCAAGCAAGGATGATTAAGTATGAAAAGATATTTTTATTCGCGATTTCAGGGCTGGTCCTATAGCAAAAGGCATATTAATGAGTGCTTGCTTACACTTGAAAGTTGGCTGATGATAAAAAATATATAGCCCTGTATACAGCGACCATACAGCCGTATAGTCGCTGCCTGTATATTATAATAGGGTTGTTGTGTTTGTTAAAGAAAAAAAGCTGTTTTGCTATTTTAAGCTGTTTTATACACTAGGTTCTTGAAAATAAGCAACGTCCCTATTCTCATATAAACTCATTTTATTCCTGCAACAAAATGGAATGTGATAAAAGATGATAAGAAATAATATCATTTCGATCTTAATGATATTACGACACAATTTGTGATAAATACAGATTGCGCTTTTAATTACATTCTTGCCATGTTTATAGAGGTAGTAGGTATATTATTATTACTAGAAATAACTCTTAATTAAAAATACATTTTATAAGTAAGTACAAATATTTAAATTCTAATTTGTACTTACTATTAACTGTTTTTGTTTTATTCTATTAATATTTTAACCTCCGTAAATATGACAAGGATGCAAAACAACTCTACTGTAATAAAAAAAATTGTGTATCTTTTTGTTTAAAAAAACAACCCAACCATTTATTTTCGGCAAGAGACTTATAATTGAACTAATCTATCGTACATGCAACAGAAAGATGAAACAAAAACCATGTCTTATCTTTAAAACTTTGGGATTTTATTAAATAGTTTTACTACCTACTATTTAATTAAAATCCCAATTTATGAACATGAAAGTTTGATTTAATATTGTTTTTCTTCAAGTCTTGATCAGTTACATTTGACTCTCATTTCTTGTTTAACACATACGCTACCAAATTAAGACTCAAATAATTATTTCACCTTTCTTACACATTGTGTATTATGTTAACATCAGTCGTTATAAAATGTATATTAATTTATTATTTGTATAAAATAATATGTTAGTATCTTTGGTTGGTAATATTGTATACCTAATTTATGTCATACATAAGGGATAAATTATATTACCAAATTTATATCGACAATAGTTTTAGATTACCACTAACTTAAAGACTGATCAGCAAGACGCACAATAATCCCAGCACCATTCTTAATTCCTTTTAAAGGTAGGAATTATTGAGATTATTAAATTGAATTTTCTAATCACAATGGACGAAATACCTAGCAAATTCTGTATAAATAATTCCACGGGTGTCTACGTGTTACTTAGATCAGTCTTTGA
Organism: Ochropacha duplaris; assembly: GCA_951361185.1. Lineage (NCBI taxonomy): Eukaryota > Metazoa > Arthropoda > Insecta > Lepidoptera > Drepanidae > Ochropacha > Ochropacha duplaris. Next base: position 8,295,848 of record OX592702.1, on the reverse strand, counting down.
TAAAGCAAACCATACCATAATATTCATGAGTATCCAATAAAATTACTCCTATGAACTAAAAACTTATCACATGCCATCGCAATATCTTTGTACTGACCTATCGTAACTACAGCGCATTTAAATATATCACAATAATTGAATAATATATCGTAGAGATCACGTCGCAAACCTATATCTTAGGCCGACGTAACCTACAGACCTGAATACGATCATCAAACCAATCAATGTAAGGACTTCTAGCCATACAGAAGTCTGTTCGACATCTAGGTATTTTATTAATACGTCGGGTTTAGCGAAGTGGCAGTATAAATCGGGGCATTCTAATGGTTCCCTGTTGAAACCGAACACTGTGAGAACCATGGCGACTATACCGCATCTGATGAAGGATAGCCGCATTAGTATTCTCATCACAAGAGGGATTTTTTGGGCGAAGTCAAAGCCGTAGATGCCCAGGCCGAGAAATGGAGCTATCGCTGATGGACCGATGGCGCAACCGTTCTGGAATTATACATTATTTGTGTTAAAAAAAGGTACCTATATGTCAAATGACGTTACAAACGTAAGATACGTAAATCGTCCATGCATGGCGCAATACTTGTGACGTTTTTTTCTTTGGGATGGATGGAATGAATTTAAAATTGTAAGTATTATAGTGGTAATTGTTGGCTTATTTTATAATATTGTGAAAATGGTACTTACTCTGACGTTAAAGATGGATCCAATAGCAAGTCCCATGCCTTCAGAGACGAGGGAAACCATATTGCCAACTACACAGAAGGCAAGGAACCTCTGCACTGAGAAAGGCACTCCCACCAAAAAGTATACGAGAGTGCAGAATAGAATATTGAATATGAGTTGGAATGGCAACTTGGATACTGTGTACGCGGCGAAGTATGGAGTCAATCTGTACCAGGAGTTGAAATGCTCTTTCTTAGCTAGTTTCACTTCTTGAGGATCTGTAAAAAAAATGTTTTGTCAGATTATAATACATTATTGAGCGCATACGGTCATAAGGTACATATCCTATTGTAGTAGGTAGTCCAGCAGGGCATTCAGAATTTAGGTATGGGAGGGGCTTGACTTGACCCCGCTGAGGGTAGTCAGAAAGTAGGGTAGTTTTCAGGAAACATTTAAAAACAATAGGTAGATACTTTATTTTAATTGTACTTTACGTAGCGTAATAATTGCTAAAATGTTTAATTTGAATAACATCAAGTTTAATTTAAGATTTGTAACAGGAGTTCTCAGAAGATTTGCTGACCTCCCCGGATCCGCTACTGCTAATATCTAAAATAGCGTACAGACACCTCGATATGATATTTCGATTAACGATACCAGAATAAATTCATTTAATGAAGATTAGGTACTTATAGCTAAAAAACTCTTGATTTATGATTTCGAAACCTGTTATTTACTGGTTGCTGAGCAAAAAAATTATCGGCTAACTGCGTGTCAGTGTCAGGCGCACAACTTAGTTATAGGGTTCCATAGCATGCCACAAAGACACTATGTAAAACAAAGTTATATTTGCCAAATAGCGTTGCAACCGAAAAAAGAACAGTGTTTTTCTTAAGATTTTTTTTTTCAGAATTTATTCCCATAGTTCAACAGTTGGATAGTTACTTTTAAAACTGTAGTAGCAAACATTTGCAGATCTATCTAAAGACACAGTTATGTGCACTAGTTTTTTTTTATCCGTCCGTTACATGCATGGAGTGCCACCACAAAAAAGCATATCGGCTGTGACATAGGTACGAACATATGAGATTTCCGTTTTTTGCTACGGAACCCAAAAAATACCTGCTTAGTTCAGGGCTAAGGCCTTCGCTTGTTTTTGTTCTATAATGATTATAGCTATTTTTAACTTTAAAAATACGACGAGGTTATCGACCCTTTAAAACTTTTTCGAGAATGAACTCAACCGTTACATTCTAACATGGACCGATAATTTTTTTATAGTTTAGGTATCTCTGTCTACCAGTCCGTTGGCTTGCATATAACTAGAAGAAAGCAAACATGTTGTGATAAATGGCGACAGTGTCAATTCTGGACATAATAAAGCAATAGGTACCAGTGGATTACCAATGTGTTGCTGCCGACCTTTATAAAGCTTTGAAGGCAACTGGCTCTCAAGTCTCAAGTCAGGCTGTATGGTAAAATACAATGTGATTTTTCTCCAGTTGACGCCAAATTTACTGAGATTGTTGGTTGTTTTTTTTTTTTGCTAGCATGCAACTACCTACACCAAAATAATTTTGCGATTATTTCAGCATCAAGAAAAGATCCAGATGTTCTTCATTACCTTGATATTTTTAACTCAACGTATAAGTAGCGCAAGACCGGCCATCGTGGAGATCCTGGGAGAGGCCTTTGTCCAGCAGTGGACGTCTTCCGGCTGACATGATGATGAAACCAAGATGCTACATACAGAACTGATGCTTAAGCGAAAATTAAAGACCTGTAGGTCAGTACTTACATACTAACACTGGGACCATTATTTGTGTATATGCGAAGAATATAACCATGCCGACGCAAAGTTTTAAGTGGTTGAACATTTGTGTGCCGTCGTTCGCCATATTGTAGAAGCAGATACCAACTAGTCCTGCGCACATAAGGTGATGCAGTAGCTGGATCACTAAACCTGGAAATAAAATTTACAAAATACAATATTTGTAAGGTTGATACTAGATTATTATTAGTCTTAGGGCTCGTTCACACGAGCAGCATGTTGCCGACTGCAGCCGTCGACGCGCCGACGACAGTCGACGGCTGCCGCCGACGCTTGGCTAAGTTATTCGTCTGATAATAGCATACAAAAACTGTTCTAATTTCAAGATAGGTATGGCTTATCCGGCCTATACGATAATATTAATAGCGTATAGTAGGGTCTTACTGTCGCTACCCATGGTAGCATTTTTGAATTTTCGTAGTTTTTTTTCCTGCAAGAAATTAGTAGAAGTAGGTAACGGATAGGATTTCTCGGGGGATCATTAATTCCCGTGAGCTATGTTGATATATTCAAATTAAAATACAAGCCGCGCGGTTTCACCCGCGTTCTCGATGGATCTTATCTTTTCCCGGGATAAAAAGTATCCTATGTTTATTCCAGGATATGATTTACCTGTGTGCCAAGTTTCAACATAATCCGTTCAGCCGTTTTTGCGTGTTTGATCAACAAACATCTACCTAAACATACAAACTTACGTATTTATAACCTCGGTCTATAAAACGCAAAATAATCGATGATTGACATTACAATAACATGTACCTACATACACCTACTAACTACTTGAATGTCACAAAAAATATATAATCATGAATTCATGACTGACGTAGTTTTTTCACAACAGTACCAAGCATTCATGGTAAAAAAAAATATCTCAGAGTCCTTGTTATTTTGTATTGAGAAAAAAACGAAACCTACCTTGAATAATTACAAAGACTGACGTCATTGTGCAATCAATATAATATTATACAGGATGTCCGGTAAGTACTACGACAAACTTAAGGGGGGGGATAGGTGGGTGGGTCACATACGAAATATACAAAAATGACCTTAGTATAAGTGTCACCATTTTTATTTAGATGATATAAAGATAGATATTAAATTTTAAAATTCAAAAATCAATACATAAAAATCCGAAATATCTGGAAAATGCTAACCTTTTTATTGAGCTCATCTTTGTATTTTTGGTAGGAGACCCGCCCCAGACCTATCTCCCCCTTAAGTTTGTCTTACTACTTACCGGACTAGGTAGGTACTATATATACTGACCCTTTTTGTTCCTTAATATTTGTATCATCATTCTACGCAAGAGTATAGAAAACTGCTGAAAAAACGTGGTAGGATATCCGCAGGTATCTGTATTCTGCAACTTCATCCAAGACATCGAAGAGTTCAGCTGAGAGTTTTGACTCGACAATGAGCTGACTGACGTACTGGCCTCATACTGCGGGACTTTGTAAGTGCATTTCTCATTTGTCAGCATTATTTCTGTTTCCTCAGCATCTTCAGTTTGGTAGCTAATTTTAAGTTGCATCTGATTAACTGGTTCTGACAAAATGTTTTCTATTTTAGCCGTTTTGTAAAGCTTCCCGTTGAGAATTTCTTGACTGAGGTGAGTAACGTAGTCTGGGTTTTCTGTCAGCTCTATTACTGGAAATAAGGAGGAAAAAGTTTAATTTGTACCTACTTCACAACATCCAATGATGAATTATTTGTATTTAACTGTAGGTAGGTACATGAGCAAACCAGTATAGGTAGGTACCTACCTAATATAATTCAAATAATATTTATATTAGTTACGAAGGTACCTCCTTCATGGCTAAAAGTCAGCAAATTATTTACCTATAACACTTTCGTACCCCTTTCTCCCCTGCATAATATGTGTATTAAGAAGTACCTACCTATTGAAGATTTTTTACACCAAGTTATACATTTTCATGCTCCTCTTAGGGGTGTTTTTTTTTTATGTCACAACTACTAGTGACAACGAGGCAGGCGGGTCACCTGATGGTAAGTGACTACCGTCGTTTATAGACATTAGCAATACCAGGGGGACTGCCAACGTGTTGTACACCTTATTACAATGCCTTAAGGGCAAGGGCAACTGGCTCTCAAGTGCAACTGCCGGAACACACCAACAGGTGCTTGGCGACAGATTTTCAACTTGAGGGTGGTAGCCAGCCAGTCGAGTACCACCTGGTACCCTACCACCGTGCTGTGGTTTCCTCACGATGTTTTCCTTCACCGAAAGCACAAGCTCATTGTAGGATTCGAACCCACGACCTTCGCCGCGGTATTCGACGTCACTTACCACTGAGCTATCATCGCCAACAACTTTGGAAATTATCGATCTCAATTTCTAACGGAATGATAAAATACAAGATTTATAATTTTTAGGGTATAAATTTTGAGAAACCCTTGATTAATATTTTCAACTTTCTTAACTACTGTGGTATATGCTGTGCGATGCTAGATCTCTCCTCTTACGGGTAGAATTTTGAAGATGCTTACATGAGCCTGTTCTCTAAGAGTCGCGCCCTTGTCGCAGCTCACATAATCAAAGCTACTGACACATTTGAAAATACTTACTGAAATCAGTAGGGTTATGGTGCATCGGACAAGGTAGCCCAATGCTCTGCAAGAACGGCACCATAGCTGCGGTATCGCCTTGGTACACACATCGACCGTCTGCGATGACGTAAACCTGAAATAGGGCAATAATAATACAATCAGCCTATGTATAGTAGGTGCCTACCTATTTTACACTCTGACAAGTATTTACCTACACCTACATTGAATGGATATTGTTGGAATGAAGGTAATTACAGGAAGCGAGGGTGAGATGTGAAGCGTGACTGACTGGAGGGCAAAATTCTTGCTTCTGTGATAAAGTTGTCTATATTCTAGATTTTTTTTACTCTAACAGTGTATGTATAGTATATACATCTAATACTAATCAAAACTTGCGAATACATTGTAGAATTCATATTTTGTATGATTGAAATCGGTTAAAAAGTAGATCTTTTGATACAAAGCTCCTAATTTAATAAAAAGAAGTTATAATTGACATGTCTGTCAGTCAACATCCATATTAAGCTTCCTCCGCGAATTCGATAATCAAATAATGTGGTGACCAGTCACGGCCCACGTTGTGTGGCTACATCCGGAGTTACTACAAGTCAAAAAAAATCAGCAGCCAGTTGTTTATAGAGCGGATCGACGGTCATCACATGCATTTGCATATTCATTCACGCAATGTTCAGGTACCTACATAATAATCAATGAACTATAATAATAACACACACGCTCTATGTCTCTAGTTTGTGGAACCCTTGGTGATGAAGCGCAAAGCTCAAACTAATAATATACCTGTTTTAGGACAAACTCAAAAAGTTTAGTGATGATGTGGCTGGTGAATAAATTTAAAAGATACACTATGAAAAAATGCCTATCTGAATGTCTTACTAATAAATACACAAAACCTAGAAAATTACCTACAGGCCCTATATATAGAAATCCCTTTACCAGGTGATTTTTTTCATTAGCGATAACCAGTCAGGCAAGTCACCTGATTATAAGTGACTACAGTCGCCTATTAAAATTAGCAATACCAGGGGGATTGCCACTGTGTTGTACACCTTATTAGGTACAATGCCTTAAAGGCAACTGGCTCTCAAGTGCAACTGCCGGAACACACCAACAGGCGATTGGCTGCAGATTTTCACCTTGAAGGACCTTCAAGCTTATTGTAGGATTCGAACCCAAGACCTTCACCTCGGTATCCGACGTCACTACCACTGAGCTATAAACGCCTGAATAAAAATTAAAGCATAAATGAAAAATGTACCTATCGCAACAAATAAATCACAAGATGGCGTGTAATCAATGTAGTGATTACCATAATTATGCATGTAGGTAGTTGTAGCAAATATACAGTAACAATGACGATTCCGCACGCCATCTGTCACGTAACTCACGAACTTATCTCAAAGTTCTTGTACTGCTATAGTTACTCGAACTTTGGCACTGTCATCTTTTGAAAAAATATTTAACTCGTCTATCTTAAATTACCTAAAATTATATTCAACTGAATAATATACCTTACGTGCTTAATTTTTTTTACTCTTGGTAAGCACACAAAGCTTAGAATAAAACTGGCTCTCAAGCTTTGATTAACTCTCAAGTGCAACTTTCAATATACAGGGTTTCCGGTTAGTTAGTACCTACGGCAAATTTAAGGGAAGAGTTAGGTGGGCGGGTCACCTACCAAATATACAAAAATGACCTTAGTAAAGGCGTCACCGTTTATTTTTCGAGATGGCAAAATCAGAAATATCGAAATAATTTGAAAATTATTACCTTTTATTGAGGTCATTTTTGTATAATATTTGCTAGGTGAACCGCCCATCTATCTCCTCCTTAAGTTTGCCGTACTATGTCTGTGCGAACTACATACCGGATATTTCTACTAATTAGCATAATAATATGGGGGTACATCTTTATCAAACCTCCAGGGCAATTGTGAAACCTAATCGACATCGTAAACATACCTAATGGATTTAAAATCAAAAATAAGTTTAAATTTAAGCATTTTGATGATTTATATTTAAACTGAGATATATATTATAGGTACCTAATGAATAAGTTATTTTTCACCACAGATGTTTGTTCACAGAATTTCGATACCTTTCAATCAGCTTAAACCAAATGTTTTCCTGATTTGACGCTTAATAAAAACATAGAATTAGGTTTAATTAATTCAAATATTGATTAATATTTTCCTTGTATTTATAGGTAATCTTTCATAAAAAATGCTAGGTGTACCTACATAATTTCATTTAGGTACATATTTCTAAATTCATATCATCAATCATCAATAGAATAGATAGCACACTAAAGCGAATAAGCGGATAAAACCGACGGTTCTTGATAAATACTTAGTTACTTATAATCCGCATAGATACAAAAAGTAAGATAGGTATCTGTTGACTTAATTTGCCGTTAAACATCGGCCATCAATTCCAAAAGCTTAATTTTAAGGCACGTGTATCGTAACAGACAATTTGGCAATTTTTTGTCTAATTATGTTTTTATTGAATCGTTTTGAATTAATGTTTTTGATTTGGAGATTGATGATGATTATATTCATATTTTTAGATACCTTATACAGGATCTGTTTTGAACAGTGAAGAAGAATTCAATACTTAATTCGTGTGAACTACCTATGGTAGGGGAGGCAATGATGCTAAATTTGTAGTTACTCGAGCGTCTTTGGGACCTACTGGAATTTGAAGATTAGGTGGAATAAAGAAAAAAAGGTTATGTGATATTTTCCCATTCAGCGGTGGGGGGAGCGTCTACAGGGTTTCAAAAATGTAAAAAAAAACAGTCACCAAGAAATACTCGAGCGCGTCAGATATTAATAGGGTAGTCGCGCCACGTCTGTCTGATAACGGAAAAATAATAATCTGCCGTTTTGCGTGGTGGGGGTGGCCGTACGAAGGGGTCGAAAATATTAAAAAAAAACATTACTTGAGCGCGTCAGACATTGATAAGGGATGTTAAGTGAACCCTCCAGTAGCTGCCATTTTAAAGACTGACGATTTGGACGCGACCATCAGTCAGGGCCGATTTTTGAAAATGCAAAAAAAAATATCGTGACCTTGAAATACTCGAGCGCGTCAGATTTTTATACAGACGATTCTACTTGATGTCTTTGTTGTACTGACCCACAATCTGATAATTATGTTGAGGAATTTCCTTGATCTGACGGTTTGAAAAAAAAAAATATATAAAAAATATCGAAATCTCGAAAATGGTTCAAGATATCGAAAAAATGTTTGTACAAAAGTTGTAGAGAATTTAATCTTCTACAATATTTATTATGAATACATATACCAAAAAAACCATAATAAATATCCTCGGACATTTGTTCACACACGGCTATCTGATCCCAAACTAAGCAGAGCTTGTAATATGGAAACCAGATGACTGATATACTACATATACTACATTTTTTTTTTGTAAATACATACTTAAATAGATAATTACACCCAGACTCAGGACAAACAGACATGTTCATGCACACAAATGTCTGTCCTGGATGGGAATCGAACCCACGACCTGCGGCGTGATAGGCAGTGTGTTAACCAACCACGCCAACCGGCCCGTCAATATACCATAGGAAACGAGATATTTGCAATAAATGATTTTTTTACCTTTGACCTTGAAAAATCAGTAGTCGCGGGCACCCTATGATAAGTAGCTTTTGAGACAAGTTTTAGGGTGTCAAAATAAAGGTTTATACAAGATAATAGCTGACTATCTCTCATTCTGAGGTGAAACTCATAATATTCCTGGACTACCTATACACTTAATAATGATTTTAGCTACTTCGGCTTGTGCAAATCGGCAGATTAAGATATTTCCGTGATTCGTGACTAATTTCCTTCAAAATAAAATAAAAACTAATCGCGCTCGAGAAAATCCAGGTGACGTTTTTTTTTTGCAACTTTGCGGGTCTCCAATTTTCTTTCGTCACGCCCAAATTGTCAGATTATTGAAATGTACACTATTTTGCATGTAACTAACTTACCTTACCTTAATCTGACGCGCTCGAGTATTTCAAACCATCGATTTTTTTTTACTAATCTGACGGGCTACCCTAGGCGTTCGACACTACATAGAGGGCTCAGATTTGGTGAGAATACTTCACAAGGTGCAAGGTTGTCCCCCTTATGTTAATCTGCCGCGCTCGAGTAAATCCCGAAATCCCCTATTCGCCTCCCCTACCACTAGAGTCAACAATCTTTATGCAGTAGTTAAAGCCATTGTTTTGAATCAGTGTTCTCAACAAGTCCCTATGAGTCTACTTAGCCAACAAGGTCAGAACTTTTTATTTTATTATAACTCGAAACAGAAACAGGTCTAACTAGCTATAAGGGCTGCACTGGTTACCAGACAAAGAAAACATTACCTCATTACGAAGACAACTTTATTTTTATACACGCATCGTGCATTCAGTTGACGTTCACCACTTTTACAATCTAGACAAATTTGAATTTAGTTTCAGTTTAAGTAGGTTCTGCGTCTCATTTATAAAAGGGAAGTGTAAACAACAAACTCAAGCAGACCAGCCCCCACAAGTAGCACCTATTCACAAGTATGACGCGTGTGGCAGCCACCTCCCTTTAGATAAAATAAGATACAACTCTCAGATAATAGTCCACCCCACATACAGGGCGGATGCATTTCTTCGACACTAACTAAAGAGTTTCAAAGTTACCTGTTTTGTTAACTGTTTGATAGTTATTTGTACTACTATAATCGGAAAACACAGATAGAAGAAAAGAGATAATAAATCATGGAAGTCATATAACAGCTAGACTTCCTCGAATTTGCGTTTATTATAATAAGAAGCCACTGGATGCGAGTAGCGCAAGACCGGTCATCGTGGAGATCCTTAGGGGAGGCCTTTGTCCAGCAGTGGACGTCTTCCGGCTGATATGATGATGATAATAAGGTAGGCATTTCAAGGTAATATTTATGCAAATCGGATTTTATTGCTATGTTCGATCGTTTGATCTGATCAATTTCATGGTCCTAAATAGATAATGAATGTGGCTTTTAATATTCAGTAAAATGCTCCCCTTCTTTTCATGTAAGGCTTCATGTTCGTCTTTCAGTAAAATGCTCGCCTTTTTGCCAGGTTCTTGTATTACATCATCACTTACCATGGCGAGATTGTGGTCAAACACAATCTTATCCATTATAAAAAACATAATTGATGATACACTTAGATTTTATTTTCCTTGATAATGTCAACATTCAATTATTTTTTGTGTGTGGCATTCGTGGTGTAGTAAGTGTCCTACGGTCTCCACTATTGGTTATAAAAGATAGTACACAAAAACAATCCGTTCGATTTTGCAACATACCTGATCGAACAACTCCAGCAAAGAAGCAGGAGGTTGGTGTATAGTACAAACAACTGTTCTGCCCTGTCTTGCCAACTGCTGCAATAACTTTATGCACTGCATTGTAGATACTGTATCTAACCCACTCGTGGGCTCGTCTAAGAAGAAGATTGGTGGATTGTTCACTAGCTCCAGAGCTATTGAGAGTCTGAAACAAAAGTCAATTGATATGCCTTGAAGTTGTGATATGGAGATAAACATCAGGCATACATACATACATATAGTGTCGTTGAATACAATGAGCATGAGATATCGGTGATGTAAAACATTGTGAGGGAACCACAGCACATCGACTGGCTCGATAGCACAGTCAAGTTGAAAACTTGTCGCCAAGAACTTGTTGGTGTGTTCCGGCAGTTTGTACTTGAGAGAAGTTGCCTTAGATAATGTAAAAACAATGGTGTTCTAAAGACAAGAAGAAGAATAATAACAGATGTATGTATGTTATTATCCAGCCTACTAAATCCAGTGCTAAAATAAATGACAAATATTAGTAGGCAGGTATTAATATCATATTCAATAGCTCACCTCTTCTTCTGTCCACCGGACAAGAGGTCAGTCCTCGTATGCTGATGCTCCAGTATTCCTAGTTCTTGAAGAATCTCCTCCGAGGGTACTTTGGTCCCTTTCGGCAGTTTTAACTTTGCCGCAACGTCCATTGCCTCTCGGACTGTTAGGAGTGGTTGAAGCAAGTTCTCTTGTGTGATGTAGCATGAAGACCTTTTGAATTGCTGCATGTTTCGCGGCTGTCCATTGACTAGGATTTCACCAGACACGCCGCTTGTCCTGTTGGTCAATTCTTTATTATAATATTGCTCTTGGATTTTAATGTTCATGTCTATTGCATAGAAATGCTGATTTGGTACCTAGTTGTTTTTGGTACTTAGTTTGATTTAATTTAGCTATTTATGTATTTAATACGGTAGATACTTGCATAATTACTAAGTTATAATTTTATTATATTTTTCTTGCGTCGTCCATTTGCTGTAAAATATTTTTGTAACACAATTATAGTTCGCAGATAATTGATTTAAATACCTACATGAGCGAGCATACCTACATATCTGCCACAAAAAAGTTACACTACCTACATCCGTTTTGCTATTGTTGCCAACTCGCACAATGTAACATTGTTCATTGTTATGGAGTGTGTGGAAAACTAAACCGTATTTGTTTAGGGATTACCCCTTAATACATAGGGTAGATGAGGTGCCTATCTAATCTAAGAGCATAATTAGTAAGAATTAGTTGACGTGTGTAAATCTTGATTAGCTCAAAATATCAATTAAAATACTTCAAAAATCATGAAACTGTTACAATTTTACGAAATATTTTCTGAACTCACTTATATCCCGATATGACATTGAGAAGAGAGCTCTTGCCGGCCCCTGATGGGCCCAAAATGGCCACCAGCTGACCGGAACCGAATCTCCCATCTACTCCCTTTACGACATCTTTGCGCGACTCTGAAACAAAGAAAGAAAGAGTTTTACAATAAAAAATACACCACATAAATAAAATTAGAAGTATTATAATAGGTATTTTCTTTTGTGTACGTAGGTAATTCTTAGCTTAGTTTGACAATTTGAGACGTAAGGTTAGTAGATCCAATACCTATTGCCTTAATAAGTATCGAATATCGATCGTACAATTGTTTATATTTAGTACTTACTCTATTTATCAGACTTTTTACTTAGAGACTCTAATTAAAAAGTCTGATACAATTCATTCATAAGAGCTTGTAAAGTCCTATTTGGATGAATAAACATTTAATTAAATGTATTAATAACTTGAATCGCGAGGAATTTCTACGAGTACAATAGTTTATTAAAATTCAGCGGACTTTAGTCTGTGAATTTTCATCATAATTTATTTAATTATGTTTATACGTTTTAAAAACCCGAATTGCGATTCCTGGAATTATATTTTTATCGTAGGCAGTTTTGGGACGTTTGGCCCACCTGCCAGCCAAAGGGTTAATCTGTCATCGCCGTTGTCAAAGGATGCAGTTCACGTTCCGAGTGCAATTATATGTAAAAGTGACCCAAAACAAACATACTTAAATACCGTTGTGTGATGAGACATCGTAATAGAGTGTAATACCTATTGCAATATAACGTTAGTGTGCAACCTTTGGGCCATTTTTCAAGGACGAATCCTGTGTAGATAACCTATCTACACTTATTTACTTATAATATCATTAAAAATACCTATACGCTTATATCTATTACTAGCTGTCTTCTGCGGTTTCACCCGCGTTCCCGTGGGATCTTATCCTTTCCCGGGATAAAAAGTATCCTATGTGTTATTCCAGGATATGATCTACCTGTGTGCCAAGTTTCATCAAAATCCGTTAAACAGTATTTGCGTGAAAGAGTAACAAACATCTTTACATCCAAACATACTTTCACATTTTTAATAGTAGGATGTAGAAATATGTAGGTACATATATCATATATTATAACATAGATTTTTGAAGACACATTTACTTACAAATCAATTATCAACAATAGGTAGTTATTTTTGTTAGATGTTCTGTAAAAAAATCTGATCAGTCACTTTTGTTGCTGACTGTATATAACTGTACAACAGCTTGCAGCTAAAGGCATTGCTTTGGTTTCTGGAAACCAAGTAACAGTTATTTGACCTGTGTGCAGAGAATAAGCACCAATTATTATTCGGCTTCTGTTTATTCTACTGAGGTGCAGTTTTATTCCATCGATTTGGAAAAATTATGAATTTAGGTTTTGAAATCCGTGTCCTTATTATAAAGGCGATATATGTAAATATTATGGATGGTAACTCTGAATTTTGCGCTTTCTATGGAGCAAAGGATATTTTGTAACCTATCCTGGCTAACTGCCGTGGCTTTTCAACTTTAATTGAAAGTACCTAATTTGAAACATGTTGCTAAGCACCATCTGTGAGTGCTGACAGCTGCACTTGAGAGCCAGTTTCCATCTAGGCTTTGTGTGCTTACCACCTACGGCCACATCATTGCTTGCCATGGTAAGTTAGTGGTCACAAGAGTCTATTCTTAAATAATATAAAAAACTTGCTTCAATGATAACATAGGCAAAGTCAAATCACTCTTAGTACAAAAATGCACACGATGCCGCGATGCAAGTGGAGCCAAAATCCAACAGAGAATAAAACTCGTCCATAAAAATGGAGATCATGACATGAACCTCAAATTTAAGGTCATAAACCCGTACATTAACAACTTTTGATAACTCCAAGTAAAAAAAATCGCTGCAATTAGGTATACCTACCTAAGTGCTGCAGGTTGTTGTGATGATGATAAATAATGATATCTTAGCGGGACGGAATCACACAAAAGTTTTGTACGGACTTAGATACCGTAGTAGGTATGTCTTATAAAATAACCTACATTCATTTTCCAATCAATAAATAAACGATATGTCAAAAGACATAATTGTGACAAGTAGACATTAACATGACGTGTTCCAAGACACACTTGACCTACACTTAAGGAATTGTACCTACCTCAATGAAATATGTATCTGTTAGATATGACTTTATTACCGTTGATAAATGATATAACGAAGTATTATTAAATAATAAAATGTATAGGAATCATTTGTATTATATTGTTATTATTAACTAATATTCGTTTTACTTCTTCAAATCTTTTGATACTTATAAGAAATAAATATATTTATAGGGCGATGCAGTTGACACTTTACCTACTAATTTAATTCATGTTTTACCTAACGTCGCTAATGACCTTAGTTATGTTAAAAAGCGACATAAAATAAATAAATAAACTCGTGTTGCAAAGAATTCAATGATCAGTAAATCCACATTAGAATTCCTAAGACTAATACGAAAAACAATATAATGTAGGTATAAATATAAAAATCTTTTGCAGAAATGTAGTAATATCTATTCTTTATTAATATTCAGGTAGAAAAAAAAAGAAATATACTCTTTTCATACATTTTTCATTTCAACTTTGTGTCTTGAAAATATGTGAGTAACTACACAAAAAAAGTAAGCAATCGTTGCATGAATTCACACATATGTATGCTAATATAGCTGCATTCGCAACTTGTAACAGATTATCATTGCACCCACAGTAACATTGTGCCCTAAAGTACTATCAGGAATCCAACTATAGGTACATATTTATTACTCGTTTTCAAACACGCAATGGTGTGAATCAGTAATGCCAGTGCAGGATATATTTTTTTTTCTTTATTTTGGCAGCAAACAGTCATTACAAATGATATTACATAATAACAATATTACATAAAGTGATAGACAAGGAGTGCCGAAAATACATATTTTAAAACAAAAATAAATAAGAAGTGCGTCGGTTTACAATATGAACAGATGCATAAAAAAGAAATATAAAACATACATATAAAGAAGAAAAAATATAAAACAATTAATACAGAAAGAAATACTGTAAGTGTATACCTACTACCTACTTCATTTTTAAATATGCCTTAGATATAACTTGACATTAACATAATATACTGTAAGTAAGGTACAATATCGTATCCAATAGCGAATTTATAGCTCATAGGTACAAAGCGTTTTTATTATATTTTTTTAAGTTCCTTTAAAGAGCTATTAAATAAATCAAAATCAGTAAATTCTTTATTATAAAGATTTAATGAATGACAAATGAAACAGTTGCGAGTATAATTTTTATAAAAAACTGGTGGTATAAATGTCTGCAATTTACGATTGGGGCGAGCAGGAAGACGAACTTTACTTAAAAATTTTTTTTGTCATAGCAAGGGCAATCAAGCTTACTATTAACAATTTTATATAGGAAAGCAATATCAAATTGCTTTCGCCGATCACTGAGCTTCAAGAGTTTATGTTTACAAAGCGCAATATTATAAGAACTATTATTCTCATTGCAATAACGAAAATTTAGAATTTTAATAAATTTCTTTTGAACAATTTCGATTCTTTCAATATGTTGTTTATAAAAGGGACACCAAACTACGCAGCCGAAATCAAGGATTGACCTGACAAATGCAAAGTATAAGATTTTAAGTGTAGTGGCTTGTTTTGATATTCTATTGATAAAACCAAGGCTTTTGAAGGCACGCTGTATAATAGAGTCTATGTGCAGATTAAAAGATAATTGTTCATCCATAACAATTCCCAAATCACGAACGTGCTTAACACGTTTTAGGGAACTGTTATGAATGTTGTAATTATGATTAATTGGTGACTTTTTTCTAGTATAAGATATTACACAGCATTTATTCACATTTAAGAAAAGTTGGTTTTCAGAACAGTACTTGACAAAAGCATTAAGATCAGACTGCAGCTTATAACAATCTTCAGGGCGGTTAACAACTGTAAATATTTTTGTATCGTCTGCATAAAGAAGATGATGGGTGGAGTGTAAGGCTTTCCCAATGTCGTTGATATACAGCGAGAATAACACTGGTCCGAGGTGAGAGCCTTGTGGTACACCTGACGGTATTGTTAAGAAGTCTGAACGGTAACCCTTTAAACAAACAGCTTGACTGCGATTTCGTATATAAGACTCGATCCATCTCAGAAGGCTACCGTGCACACCGAGCGCGAAAAGCTTGTCGAGAAGTAAATCATGATTTATTTTGTCGAAAGCCTTCGAGAAATCGGTGTAAACGACATCCAACTGAGCATTTGAATCCATGGCACGAAGTAAGAAGTCTGTAAACATAACCATGTTACTCTCAACTCCACGTGACTTTATGAATCCATGTTGGTTTACAGTTATATGGTTTCGAACAATAAACGATATTTGATTAGTGATAATCTTTTCAAGTATCTTGCCAAGAACACATAATTTTGAGATAGGTCTATACTGTGTGATGTAATCAATATTTTAATATAATATGTAATTCTGTTCATATCAAAAATTATTTATAAACTACTGTGTGATTAAATTCTTTTGAGCATTTTTAGGTATAGGCGTTATAAGAGCCTGTTTCCAACGACTAGGGAATAAACCATTATTTAAAGACTGTTGGAAAATAATGGTTACTGGCTCAAGCAGCTCATTGGCGCATCGGGAAGCTCATTGGCGCATCGGGAGCTCATTGGCGCATCGGGTAGCTCATTGGTGCATCGGGAAGCTCATTGGCGCATCGGGAAGCTCATTGGCGCATCGGGAATTTGCGCATTGAATAATCATAATCCCTGCTCACCCAAGTATTTATTGTATGCAATGCAGCTGATATTGCTATATGTAGATATATACCGACTTAACTACGTGCAATGTTCTATACAAATAATAATTCCATTCACTAAGGAAGCTTATGATCTAAATAGGTTTTGAGGACCTTTAAAATCTTTAAACCGCTTTGATTTTGTGCACAGTTCGTAGGCTGATACCGAGAACCAAAGCGAATACAGAAGTAGCACCACTACATTATCATTTGTCATGTAGCTCTATCAATCAATAGCATTTCAAAGTTCAAGATACAGCTTGGATAAACATTCTTCTGATTCTTCAACTTTAGGTAACATATATAAATCTACTAGCTGTCCTCCGCGGTTTCACCAGCCTTCCCTTGGGATCTTATCTTTTCCCGGGATAAAAAGTAGCCTATGTGCTATTCCAGACTATAATCAAAATCTATCCAGATCCATTCAGCCGTTCTGGCGTAAATGAGTAACAAATATACATCCATCCAAACTTTTACATTTATAATATTAGTAAGATTAGTAGCATATAGTAGGAAGTAGGATTGTATGCCCTGTATTTAAAATTCAGGTATATTCATACACACAAAGTAAATTCAAAGATTAAACGAGGCCAGTAGATTATTGTCACTCTTGAGATATGTAAAACCACAAACTACGAAACAAATGGCAGTTGTCAATTTCAGCGCAATAAACTGTTTGAGAACGCGCATACTGCGGTCAAAAACGTGCGCAGGCGCATCATTCAGTGCGGTCACAGTGACCATCGAAAACATTACAGTACACTAACTGATGTAATACTTTTTACGTAGATCAAAACATAAAAATGCATGATACCATGTTATTTTTTGTATCAATCTTTGTTATTAATTTAAAATATGTTGGAATGCGATTTATAAACAATAAATAATTGGTGCTGATTCTAGTTTTGTTTGCAAAATAAACAATTCTTATGGTTTTTGTCAGAAAAATTTGAAGAGAGATTAAATTAGTTTAGTTTGCAAATAACTCTTGAACTCACACCTAGGTATCATAGGCCAGATAAATAAAAAAGACTTTTATTTCACACCCAATAATTAAAAACAAATATTACAATAATTAATCAATACACTTAAATGTGGAAATGAAAAAAAACATCATGCATTATAACATTATTACATTTATCACATCATAGGCCAGATACTGGCTCCTAATTCATTGATTAATCTAATAATAAAAAAAAACTATGGTCGATACATATAAATTCAATCATCAACACAATATGTCATTAAATGCGTGCGCATACGAAATGAAATACTGCTGCTTTTACAGAAATAAAAATTACATTATTATACTTAGGTACAGTGCCGGCTTTACCTAAAGTGCAGGGCACACGGGCGCAGGGTGTAAGGGGGCGCAGGGTGTAAGGGGGCGCCGTCGCTCGTGGCGCTCTCAATAGACCCTGCGCCCATATTATGTACTCTTGGGCAGTTCGCGAACAACGTAGGGCTAAAGAGCGCTCTGACTGACATTTTCTTTTGCTCGCCTTCAAGAGTGCGCCAGGATATTTGATTCCACCCGAGCGCTACATGGGCTAAAGCCGACCCTGCTTATTACGTAAAGTAGTGACATGCAGTATAACTAAATTGTTAATTGTTAGATAGGTGTCATTGGATACAATTATGCAATCATATTGATTTCTAATCCTAATTATTTCCATTTAGGAGGACAATTCAGACATAGGTCTGAATGTTGACTGACACTTGCGTGGGAATATGAGTTTTGTATTGAAATAAAATGATTTTGAGAAACGCAACGTCATAGAGGTTATTATAAGTCATTTTGTTTTTAAAAGTTTTTTAATATCATTTGTTTACAAAATATAAAAGGTGAAATCAATGTCAACTGGTCAATAACCGTTTTGAAATTAAAATTAACTTTTCACGATAACATATTTTTGAAATAGCGGCATTTTGAGCAAAATAATTTATGTGAATATTAAAATGATATCAGTTTTAGTAGGAAGTTCTGGTAAAAAAAGCTCTTAAAATGGACCTCAATATTTGGTTTCCGTTATGCCAGTAGTTACAAATACATCGACGCGTATTCACAATCTCATGGATTTATTCGAATCAAATCTCTTTGATTCGAATCGTATTCCTCAGAAAAAATCTGTGGACACAACATATCTCTTTTTTAACCGACTTCAAAAAAGGAGGAGGTTCTCAATTCGACTGTATGTTTTTTTTTGTATGTTTGTTACGCGATTACTCAGCCAATTAGGAATAGATTTTGATGATTCTTTTTTTGTTTGGTAGATCATGCTTCAGAGGTGGTCCCATTTAAATTTTATCGAAATTGATTTTCCACTTTTTGAGAAAATCAACAAAAACAAAAAAATATATATCTCGTTTGATAAACCTTAGTGAATCAAACTGAGTCGTTGAGCATGACTTTTTGGATTTGGATGAAATTTTGTGTGTATACTTCAATGGGTTCTTCGATGGTTTTAAAATACAATTGGACCCGGTAGGTGGCGCTGGAATCGAGTTCCAAGATTTCATTTAATTTCAGGGCAGGACGACGTCTGCCGGGCCCGCTAGTTATATATTAGTTTTGCCTAGGATAACATATAATAAGGAATAAACTTTAAAAATTGAAAAATAAAATTATTTTTAAAAATAAAAAACAAAAACCGACTTCTAAACTGTAACCTTTACCTATGTACAAACATAAACTAAAAAGTAAAGAATAATATTTTAATTTCAAAGTAAGAGCCTTAAAGGACAATCAACAAAATTATTGATATTTATAAACAGTTCTTTTTGGAGTCGGTGCCAGCCAAGAAGGACAGTTTAATTCTGCCTTTGTAACAAACTTTCGAAAAATAGGGGAGCGACGGCGCAGACCTAAGGAACATTACCGTAAGGAGAGGTGTCGTAAGACGTTTTCTCGTATGAACACTTCCAGTTCAAAACTGTCCTTCTTCTTGGCTGGCATTATATCCTGTAGCATTCTTCACACCTCTGTGCATGTTTAAGTTAATTAAGTAATTATAGCATAGATGGGGATATTTGGAAAGAACTACTTATTTCTATAAATATAGTTACACTGTTGCTATCACAAAACCTACATTATTTGATACACTTCTAATGAGTTATTGTCAAAAAGTCAAAATTAAATAGTCATTTCATGATTTGCTAATTTTACTAGGTGAACAAATAGCTACGCAATACCAAGCATAATATAATTAATTTATTGCTAATGAAGCTGAAGTTGGCAACAAGCAGCTAAACAATACTGAACAAAACAACAATCAAGCTATTTATCGTTTTCGCTACTCATTACGAAAAAGTTTGATCGTCGTATCAGTTAAATAATTGTATCCTAAAAACGTAGCGAATAACCGTTTATGAAAACTATGTCGTTTTAATGTTTTAAATGAACCTCGAAAATACAGATATTCCAAACACCTAGAAAATGAAAGGTCCTAATTTCGAGCTCACTCGATCGATTGTATGTACCTTTTTCGATTATAAATAAATCTGTAATTTTACTCGATTTGTTTTTTTTTATGTCGAGACACTGACAAGTATACTTTTAAAAATAGTAGTTGGTAATTTGATTGTTATCCGATAGAGATGACGCGATTAACCACCATCATATTTTTTCCATTATTCGTCAAATAGCGAATAATTGCGTAAATTATAAAGGTTGGTTGAAAGAACAACACACTTTTGCGTTATCAATCGTAAACCAATGGACGTATTACCTATAGCAACGTCTAATATAGTAGATTGATTGATATTTGATTATTCGCCATCCAATCCATCCATATTTCCCAAGTCAAGAAAAATCGTTTCGAACGAACCTTCTAATTTTTCCACGTTAAATCCTTGATTATGTAAACAACAATAAAATTAATGATCATATCGCTTCTCGTATTTCACAAAGCTATAACTGTCATAGATATTATTACATTAATTATCTATTCTATTTCATTTTTCATGTCCTGGTTAAATTACGCAACTAGAAACAATAGCTTGTTTTCAATTTTGATTCGTAAGTATATTATGATTGAGAGAAGGGTTCACATCTCTATTTGCCCGGCCCATACGGATGTTAGCTACAATAATTGTCATCTGTCACATATCTGTCAATGTCAACAGACTTGAGTCAATCGATATTTTTTGTGACCCGAGTTAAGATGATCCAATCGTTTGGTTCGCGACTCGGTCTTATTGACCTACTATGTTGTACGATCCGCATTTACCGTGCGCAACTGATTCGAATATTAGACCGTATTTAACCTGTGCACCTAAGTGTGTTAATTAATTATTTACAAATGTATTATTGCCCGTTTAACAAAAAAGAAGTGGAAATGAACAACGACTTTAACAATCGAACTAAATTACTTAGGTAGCTTTATTTAATACATAGTAGAAATTGAAAAAGTTCGTTTACTCGACGCAGATCTAGTCTTTAGTCTTGGTAGCCCTAATCAGACCCGGATGGAGCCTATTATTTATTTGTGCGGTTTATTTAGAACTAGCTGCCCCCGCGGTTTCATCCGCGTTCCCGAGAATCTTATCTTTTCCCAGGATAAAAAGTATCATATGTCCTTCTCCAATGTCCCATCTATGTCAATACCAAAATTCATAAAAATTGGTTCAGCGGTTTAGGCGTGAAAAAAAAACAGACAGTTCGTAATAATTAGTAGGAAAATAGGCACTTGTTGAATTATAATGAAACCTTATCGATTATTTAGCAAATATTTTTTGTTAATTTATTGCAAAATGTCAAAGATCAATAACAAAGTTGAAAACATTGTTAAAGTAATGTTAAGTTAAAATAACAGGCCCCATTTTTCATTCAAATTAAACCATTTATAATATACATACATATTATATTTGTCACGATGGTGGATTTTTTTATAGATATATTTAAATGATAATTTAATTACGATAAGTTGAATATTAGGTATTATTGGTGTTATTAGTTTGGTACCTACATAGAAATTAATTATTTTAGTTAGACATACAAAACCTGTATTATGGTAGGGGAGGCAATGATGCTAAATTTGTAGTTACTCGAGCGTCTTTGGGACCTACTGGAATTTGAAGATTAGGTGGAGTAAAGAAAAAAAGGTTATGTGATATTTTCCCCTTATGTTTCAAAAATGTAAAAAAAACAGTCACCAAGAAATACTCGAGCGCGTCAGATATTAATAGGGTAGTCGCGCCACGTCTGTCTGATAACGGAAAAATAATAATCTGCCGTTTTGCGTGGTGGGGGTGGCCGTAGGTACAAAGGGGTCGAAAATATTAAAAAAAAAATTTACTCGAGCGCGTCAGACATTGATAAGGGATGTTAAGTGAACCCTCCAGTAGCTCCTATTTTAAAGACTGACGATTTGGACGCGACCATCAGTCAGGGCCGATTTTTGAAAATGCAAAAATAAATCGTGACCTTGATTTACTCGAGCGCGTCAGATTTTTATACAGGCGGTTCTTCTTGATGGCCTTGTTGTACTGACCCATAATCTGACAATTATGTTGAGGGATTTCCTTAATCTGACGGTTTGAAAAAAAAAATATATAAAAAATATCGAAATCTCGAAAATGGTTTAAGATATCGAAAAAATGTTTGCATAAAAGTTGTAGAGAATTTAATCTCCTACAATATTTATTATGAATACGCATACCAAAAAACCCATAGGAAACGAGATATTTGCAATAAATGATTTTTTGACCTTTGACCTTGAAAAATCAGTAGTCGCGGGCACCCTATGATAAGTAGCTTTTGAGACAAGTTTTAGGGTGTTAAAATAAAGGTTTATACGATAAGATAATAGCTGACTATCTCTCATTCTGAGGTGAAACTCATAATATTCCTGGACTATACACTTAATAATGATTTTAGCTACTTCGGCTTGTGCAAATCGGCAGATTATGATATTTCCGTGATTCGTGACAAATTTCCTTCAAAATAAAAAAAAAACTAATCGCGCTCGAGAAAATCCAGGTGACGTTTTTTTTTGCAACTTTGCGAGTCTCCAATTTTCTTTCGTCACGCCCAAATTGTCAGATTATTGAAATGTACACTATTTTGCATGTAACTAACTTACCTTACCTTAATCTGACGCGCTCGAGTATTTCAAACCATCGATTTTTTTTACTAATCTGACGGGCTACCCTAGACGTTCGACACTATATAGAGGGCTCAGATTTGGTGAGAGTACTTCACAAGGTGCAAGGTTGCTCCCCTTATGTTAATCTGCCGCGCTCGAGTAAATCCCGAAATCCCCTATTCGCCTCCCCTACCATTATTACAGAACATTGTTTAAAGTAAGTCTTCATAACCAGTTTTATGATAGCCTCGTCTCTTTTTGGTATATCAGGTTAGAAAGTGACGGATATATTTAAAATCTGGGTTTTAGTCAACTTAATAAAACATGTTTAATGCATATAAGCTGAGCCTAAAAGACATTGAGCCTTTCGTAAGTAAACATAAATCGTATTTTATACCAATAACAAATCAATAGATTAAAATTTGTGTTGAAAACTTTCCGAAGACTTGAAGATTTTTACATTAGACGTAGGTCCTTTGTACTTTTATCCTATAACAAAATTCAGTAGGTTTGCAAACTTTTTATTTAAAATATTGGAAACGACTGATACCTACCGTGGGCGTGCCGGTTATATAAATACTAGTTTCCCGCCCCACGGTTTCTCCCGCGTTCCCGAGGGATCTTATCTTATCCCGGGATAAAATATTCTATGTCCTTCTCCAAGGTTCCATCTATCTCCAAACCAAATTTAATCTAAATCGGTTCCACAGTTTAAGCGTGAATAAGTTTAACAGAATGACAGACAGACAGACACACTTTCGCATTTATAATATGTATAAGTATGAATACAAAAATTTCGTGTCACGCACACGTTGTTTGCACGCGATGAACTCTACTCTAAATAAAACCAACGACCCAATTTTAATTAAATTTTTGCACACCGTGTGCAATTTGGTCCAACTTTAGAGATAGGATACTTTTTATCCCGGGAAAAGATGAGATCCCTCATCAACGAGGGTGAAAAAGTTTCATATAAATATCACAGCAATTTAACCAGGCTACATAGATACAAAGAGATCAATCTGAGTGCAAGGTACAGATGCAAAGATAATCCTTTGATTGTTGCCTTTATGCGATATGTAGGTATATTGCTGAAAATTGGGTCATTATCATTCAAATACAAACAAGGTACCTTATCTTTTAAGCTAGAAAACTGATAATCAATAAGCCACCATCACCTAGATATGCCTGCGTCTGTTATACTATGGACTATTCATACAATAATGATATCTATAATAATGGGATTACTTATTATATTCAAATAAACGTTCACAGATTCATATAAATATTCTGACTAACTAGTATTTATCTATGCTCTAGCTATGCGCACTGTTGGGAAGGTTGCATTTGTTGAGAAGAACCAGCAATAAATTCTGTAAGTAATTAGGTACTTCTTCAAAACATAATATTATTCATTACATAACATTTACATTCTAGTCTCACTGACAATGATTGCGTATCTCGGCGGTAAAATAACAAAGAAGACGACACTAAAATTTAATTATATTTTTTTATTAACTAAATAGCATACCACCCCACAAGCAGCACCTAGAAACTAAACTTCAAACAACTTTCATGCGAACGAAATTTCAAGATAGCTAACCAGGCGGGTGCTACAAAGTATCCATCCACAGTTCAGTTACCAGTACTTAATAATTTTTGTATTGTATCAAATTTAGGTCACAGCCATTCAAATTATTCGGAACATTATTATTTATCGACGTCCTTTATGGGCAGCTCAGAGACCAAATACAAGGCCATTTAATATAAAAATAGTTGACCCAAAAACCCTAACTTATATCTAATTAGCTACATACAATGTTATTCTGGATAACAAGGCAACTTATTTCTCGTTTTTAGGCTATTGACCTGCATCATTCGGCCTTGCTATAATAATGAGATAAGAAATGTTCATATTTACAAAAATGGGTATTGCTTTGGTTTGTGTATCCAAATTTTGTCTAACATTTACAAGTTTAGTGCATAATTAAATATTAACATAAACGTCAGCAGACTGCACATCATTTTCATTGCCGGATTTGATTTGTAATGTTTATTTGATACTCTATTTGTGAACTTTGATCATTTTAATCGTAATAGGAGGTGTACTTGAACTAGTTGAACTAAGCAAGTAGTTTTTCTTTTACTAAACCATCATGAGGTAACCCATACAAAAGCGAAATAAATAATATAAAAACAGTGAGTGACACGACCGATATTGGATATTTTTTGTTCTATTTAAATTATTTTACAAAAAAAAAACAAAGTTACTTACAGTCGAACATAGAACCTCCTCCTCGTATGAAGTTGTTTAACAAAAATAAACATATAATTACATATAATAAAAATGTTTGCTCATAAGGTACGCAAAATGTATATGTGATATGCAAAAATAACATTGCCTATTATAGTTCATAAGGTTACCTCGTGACCTAATTAGACAAAAAAATAATAAGCACTACACATTATTTAAATAAACATTGCTAAGTTAAATTGTGTTATTCAATTTAGATCAGTTATAACTAATTTAGTTCGGCGACATCGACAGTTCATCACAAATATCAATTTATCATTGAATGTAGGTACACAGTAATGACGAGTTTAGGTTCAGTTTTATCGCACACGGACGTGGTGCTCCACTTTCATACTCATTAATAAACGGATAAACAATTGACTAATAGTAATTTTAATTCGATTTCTTGTAGTAGACCTGACCAGTAGTGACCAGTCTAAAAAAATGGTATACGTACGCTTATTGACCTCGCCAGTCTAAATAAATGGTATACATTGATTGACCTGACCAGTCTAAATAAATGGTATACATTGATTGACCTGACCAGTCTAAATAAATGGTATACGTACGTATTTTTGACCTGGCCAGTCTAAATAAATGGTATACGTTTATTTAGACTTGTCAGGTCTACTACCATCGGCGTGGTCTGGCAGTTTAAAGGTTTGATGCTATTCCATTATAAGTTTAGTAGCCAGTTATCATTGTAAAATTCGACTCCATAATTTTTGCTGTGTCATTCGGCGTCAAAACCACTGAGCATTTGTCGTGGCCCTAAAAAAATAAAGTACTGCAAATATTTTTCAACCGTTACTATTTAACAAAATATTACCATACAACGTTTTTACAGGGTCATAAAGATTTAACAATCATATTCGGACTCAAATCAAAGGAGGTAAATACCGTTTCGTATTTACTCTAGCTTTTGTAGCCATTTCATTGACTGTGCTATCTAAAACAATGATAATCGGGTCACACATCTACATCTATGACCTAAATCATATATTTAGACTATCTTTTGCTTACCAAACACAACATATCATACCTAATTTAATAACTTGGATCGCAATTCCTGACATTCAATATTTTTCATCTATTGGGACGACCCTACCTCTGTGGGACGACCTATTCTCGAACGAAATAAGATTATTCCAAAATAACATTAATTCGGCGGTTGCCACTCAGCGGTGATCATTATTGACATATCTAATAAAAATGTTCTTTATTTTATAAATGTGGTTCGTAACTTATAGATTTATTATTGATGTTCAGACTTGCAAATATGGACCGGTATAGGTAGAGCATAAATGAATAGTGCAAAGGTTGAAAGAACGAATGAATATCTAATCTACCTATGTATGGGCTTTGTTACCTAATATCAATTTCAAGATTATTATTGAGACTCGCTAGATACAAAACAAAAACTATTATTTATTACATATTTATAAAAAAAAACAAAAAATCTATTGTCGTCTCTGTATTTTTTACTCCATATCTTGCTCTAATGATTGACGATGATGATAGCTCAGAAGTAGTGATGTCGGATACGGTGTTGAATGACGTCGGTCAAAATGTATTTCTATTATGTAGTACTTATATTCATGTCCACATCTACAATAATATTTTTAAATATACATATAAATCAGTATAGGTACTGTAACAATGTTTTTCTGTTTCTGGACGTTGGTAACTGTCGTCACATTTACCAACAGTATAAAATTATTTGTATTTTGTGCGCCCAAAATGATTATTAGATATAACTTCAGTTTATTACCACTGTAATTAATGATTACACAAGGACCATGCCCACTTAGCAACACAGGGGGAAGCCAAAAATTTTTTTCTGTGAAATAACAATGAAGCTTGAATATTAAGAGTAGTAACCACTTGACCTCAAACACAATGTAGGTATTTGGTGTAACAATAGACTTTTTTTACATCTAAAAAACGGCACCATTGATGCAAAAAAAAAGAAGACAAAAATTTATCAAAATAATAAAATAACCTAAAATCATATAAAATTATTCGCCCGTGTTTACAACTGGTATCCCCAATTTTACTCTCTCAGGAGTTAGATTGGGGAATATCACTCTAAGTTACTCTACGAACGTTTCATTCCAATTTCAAATTTCTAGATCCACTTGATTTATACATTTTGGTAACGACTATAATTAAAATAAATGGGAAAACATAAGTCGAACAGCGCAAAAAAAAGTATAATGTTTTTTATTTTTAATGAGCATAATTTTGGCAATCATCTCACCACGGAAGGAATAATGACTAGGCCGATGATACTGTACGCTTGCCTTAAAATACCTGTTCATTCTGACCTTGAAAATCTTATTTAGGCTATAAGGTGCCAGGAATTGAGTTCCACTTCGTTCGCATTAGAAACAACGCACGAAGCAAAGCGTTGCGTTCCGAAGATTCTATACAATTGCTAAACGAATTCCTATCTATATCACCATACAAACTTGTAGCTTTATGCTTACGGTATGTATTTTGTACAACCCTCTAAGTAATCAGAACTATTCGGACTATTTCACCGATCTACCTATCTGAAACGGAATAACTATAATTTTTACGAGAAGTGCATCATTTTTAAAGATAGAAACGTGATATTTACTATTTCAACTCCGAAAGTAAAAAAGTTGGTTGGGCAAAAACTAAATAGTGTACTAGCTATAAGTATAGAAGTATGGGAGTGGAACTTGCTTCCGCTGTCTGTTTCCTGACTCCTACAATCTGGGGATTTTCAAGGCCAGAGTGAATAGGTTCCTTTTGGGCAAGCGTGCTCTATCTTAGGCTTTGTCTTCGTCCTTCATGGACGAGTCTGTTAAACGCAAGCCCATGCAATTTAAAATATAAAAATATTAACTTAACAATAAAATCACCTTTTCTGTGTAAAAACATGCTTCATCCTCTGCTTAAAAAATATCTTTGATTTGATTATAGGTACCCCATGAAAAGCAGGTGAAACCGTACCGCGAAAGCTGTATTATCTATGCCAAGAGAGAAACCAAAGTCACATCTAAACAAACGCTCTCTTGCGTGATAAACAAACAATAGCCAATGCTTCGTGTAAATGTAGTTAGTGAAAGTGGGACACCTTGATTTGTCAAGATGGTCAAGATCATTACCCGACAAATTTATATCGTATCTATTCTCTGAAAGGTTTATTTATTACCAAAGTTTATTACTATTCCGCTTGGCATTCATTTGGCGCGGTCCGGATAGGGCCTTGTGAACGCTTTTTTACCCACTTCGATTTTAAAAAAGGCCATACCAAACTCCATCGGCTCAGTTGTTTGTAAACATAATTGTTTTTCCAAATCGGATTTACCTGGATCAGGTTGAATTATTTGTTTTGATGCATTTCGAGCTGAGGATATCAGGTCGGTCAACTTGTTAAATTAGGTACATGCAGTTTGGTTTAGTCGGTCATTGGAGTGCTCAAGATATAAAACATAGCATAAAAACTAAATACCTACCTATACCTGACAATGGCGACTAATATGTTTAGATTAGTCGCCATTGTCAGGTGAACATATTTTTATTACATTAATCATTAGGTATTTTATTAATTGACCAAATTGCTCAAACTGGTAATAACTGATTGAGACCTCTTCGGTCCCCCCATTACATCCATACTAATATTATAAATACTAATATTATAAATGCGACATTGTTTCTGTCTTTCTGTCTGTTACCTCTTCACGCTTAAACCGCTGAACCGATTTAGATGAAATTTGGTATGGAGATAGATGGAACCTTGGAGAAGGACACAGGATACCGCGGGGCGGAAAATAAAAGTTGTTTATAAAACCTAGGTTTTATATCCTTTAAAGGCTTCGCCATATGGAACGCGTACCTAACGCGCGTCCTGTCGCTATAGCTAGTACATAGTGTCATCCGCGTTCCCGTGGGATCTTATCTTTTCCCGGGATAAAAATATAGCCTATGTTACTCAGGGATCATGTAGCTTTCTAATTATATTCTATCGGAGTAGTAGTTTTTGAGTTAAATCGTAACAAACAAAAAAAAAACAATTCTTTCCTCTGTATAATATTAGTTTAGATTTATCAATGGCTTTAGTGTTGTACTGTGTTGGTATTGTGTGTTTTGCTGTGTTCACATCATTTCAGGCCAGATGGTTATCACACTACCTTCTATCACGCCGCTGGTCGTGGGTTCGATTCCCATCCAGGACAGACATTTGTGTGCATGAACATGTCTGTTTGTCCTGCGTCTGGTTGTAATTATCTATTTAAGTATGTATTTACAAAAAAAAAGTAGTATATGTACGTATATCAGTCATCTGGTTTCCATATTACAAGCTCTGCATAGTTTGGGATCAGATAGCCGAGGATATTTATTTATTTATTATTCCACATAATAATACACGAGTGTCGACAACGTAGTGGCGAATAACGCCTCCAGCTATACCCGTAGTTCCAGACATTCCGGTTCCTACCCATTCAGACCAGTGCAACTACCTCATAGAGGTCATCATTTCATCGGGATGGGACGTCCCACACTACAATAAGGCGATGATAGCTCTGTGATAGTGACGTCGGATACTACGGCGACGCTCGTGGGTTCGAATACAAAAATAAGCTTGGATTTTTCGAAGGAAAACATTGAGAGGAAACCACAGCACGGCGGCACTTTAGTCGATGTGTTCCGGCAGCTGCACTTGAGAGTCAGTTATTTGGCTTCAAGCCAATGTAAAAAGGTCGACAACACATTGGCAATGCCCTGGCAATGACATGGTATAGCTAATGTCTATAGGCAACGGTATGTTTTGTGGAATACTTTTTGTGAATATTTTCTCTATTTACCTATACTAAGGCCACCGAATGATTAAAGAGTTGGCATAACCTACTGGCCTACATAAATAAAATTCCAGTTAAAACAAAATTCGTTATAATTTCCATAAGCTCCTGACCACAGACCTATTATCTAACTAGATAACGCAAGTACCTCAATTTGTATGAAGACCAAACGTGTCACTTTTTGTTGTAAATTAACGTGTCAATTTACAGGAAAAATTACCATTATTGGGGTTTGACTTTTCCTGTACAGTTTTCACAACTTAATACGGAACAACCAGTAATTTTTCTAGATGTCGGTTGATGTCCGAATGCAATAACGGTCGATTGCGGGCTAAATGAAGACAAATATAAAGCAGTCAAATTGACTGCTTTTTGACTAATTTTGACACGCGAAGTACGTACCCACACTCGCGACGTCTAGTTAGATAATAGGTCTGTGCTCCTGACACTGGCAGCCATTTGTTTTTGTTACAATTGACTAAGTACGAATTAGATTCTGTAATTAAATCTATGTGGGAAGCTTATGTTCTGCTGCTTATGACGCATTTTACAACGATTGGGTATATTAGTTAGTACCCACACAACTTATCAACTTGTGAAATATGACACACACTGAGTAGGTACATAGATATGACAATAAAAAAAACCGCTAGAGAAAACACTAACCTACATTACTATCGTCAAGTGCGAGTGTTTACTAGCGCGACAAAGGTTTTGTATATTATTCATGTTCCAGTAATTGTACGCATAATTGCTTTTTGTTGAGTGTCTAATAAAAAAATATTAGAATACTTCTTGTTATTTGATGCGTAGAGATTTTATAGCACATGCTGTATTAGATCAACAATAATTCAGTAGAACATTTTCATCTTCACACGCCGATTTAATAAAAAGAAAGAGTTTTCTCAAATAACCTACACTCATTTACATTATATAATTAGAACCTAGTGGCATGTGAGCAAAGTGCGTCGACGCAATTTTTTTTAAATAAAACTTAGGGTAAGTTACTAACTTAGATGATCTATTTTTAGTTCAAACTAAAATTATTTTTAATTAAGTACCTACATAATGTCTAAAAATAGTTACATTATAAAAGGAATATATATTTACTAACTATCTTACATATAACTTACTATAAACAAAGTGTTTAGAACATATTTGGGGTAGTTTAGGTTAGGGCAAGAGGCTAAACATTCTATTTTGTTTTTTATTTCAACTGCATTACTTTAATTAATATAATTAAATGTAACCAAATTTTATTAAAGTAATTCAGTAATTTAGATTATTTCCGCTACATTTGGAGAAAGTGTAACAAATAAAAAAAATCTACTTACTTTTTGGTATCCTACCAGAAACGGTGTACGTGAGGTTCCGAAACTCCAAATCCATTTTGAATTGGCTGAAACGAAACAAACACTGGTTTACTATAGAAGCGTACACATTTCCAATTGACCGCACCACACGCACTACAGTTCAATACGCACGCAAATCAACGAGTGATGTGTATAATGGCATTACTGGTTGCATAATAACGATTCACATTGTCGTATACTATTTATATACAAATAATGTTAAGTGCAAGTCATAGCTGATAAAAACCGAGTCGATCGGAATATATGTCAAACTATTTGGGTCTTATGCATACCTCTAATGTCTATTACAGTAAATTAGACAGTTTCACTGAAAAAAGTTATGGCATTGTAATAAGACGTCTATAGGCGTAAACCATAAACGTTTATAACTTTCTGAATATTGGATCTACGAATTTGCGACTTTCATTATTAGTGTTTTACATATTCCTACGTAATGTTGACATAGTCGTTTTTCTTCTACGACACTGTGTCCGAGCAATCGAAACGGACACGACGGTAGTCACTTACCATCAGTTGACCCGCCTGGCTGGATGTCACTTATGGTATAAAAAAGTTTAATAAGTAAATAAATAAATATCCTCGGACATTTGTTCACACACGGCTATCTGATCCCAAACTAAGCAGAGCTTGTAATATGGAAACCAGATGACTGACTGACCAGATACTACATACTACTTTTTTTTTATAAATACATACTTAAATAGATAATTACACCCAGACTCAGGACAAACAGACATGTTCATGCACACAAATGTATGTCCTGCCTGGATGGGAATCGAACCCACGACCTGCGGCATGATAGGCAGTGTGTTAACCAACCACGCCAACCGGCCCGTTTGTAAAGTAATTAAAATATAAAACTCTTAAATATATTTAGAAACGAATTTCCAATGATATCTATGAATTATTTTAACTTTTCACACAAAATATATCCACGACATACGTAGATAGGTCAAAAGAGCAATTGAATAGCAATAGTGGTTAATTTTCATTGTATTCAGTATAAATTATGCATAAGGTTGATATTCAATTTAATTGATAATTAGATAATTGTCTGAATCGAATCAATATCTCAATGTTAGACTCTAAATTTAATTGGATCACTCGGGGATAGTTGTAAACATGATCATATGTAACCTCTTTCATAAAATCTTTTAAGGCGATGATAGCTCAGTGGTAAGTGACGTCGAATACCGCGGCGAAGGTCGTGGGTTCGAATCCTACAATGAGCTTGAGCTTTCGGTGAAGGAAAACATCGTGAGGAAACCATAGCACGGTGGTAGGGTACTTTGTAGTACCCGACTGGCTGGCTACCACCCTCAAGTTGAAAATCTGTCGCCAAAACACCTATCGGTGTGTTCCGACAGCTGCACTTGAGAGCCGGTTCCCATCTAGGCTATGTGTGCTTACCATCTTCGGCCACATCATCACTTACCATGGTGAGATTGTGGTCAAACACATGCCTATCCAGAATAAAA
Organism: Ochropacha duplaris; assembly: GCA_951361185.1. NCBI lineage: Eukaryota > Metazoa > Arthropoda > Insecta > Lepidoptera > Drepanidae > Ochropacha > Ochropacha duplaris. The sequence continues at coordinate 8,263,101 of OX592702.1, read as the reverse complement.
AAAAAAATTGTAGTAATTTTTAGGAGTAATTTCGTGAACAAAAACAAATATACGGCGCTATTGATACGGGTGTCCATTCCCTAAAATTTGACGACTAATAAGATGGACATTTTTAGAAAGATAATTGAGCTCATCGTTTGAGGGATAGCCTTTAAATATAAAAAAAAGTTTTCTAGTTCATATCACGCTTTCACGGATCTTAATTATTCAGCATATTCCTAAATAATGTTTAAAGTAAGGCGATGATAGCTCAGTGATAGTGACGTAGGATACCGCGGCGAAGATCGTGGGTTCGAATCCTACAATGAACTTGAGCTTTCGGTGAAGGAAAACATCGTGAGGAAATCATACCACGGTGATAGGTTACTTTGCCCGACTGGCTGGCTACCACCCTCAATTTGAAAATCTGTCGCCATGAACCTATCGGTGTATTCCGACAGTTGCACTTGAGAACCAGTTCCCATCTGGGCTTTGTGTGCTTACCACATTTGGCCACATCATCACTTACCATGGTGAGATTGCGGTCAAACACAAGCTTATCCAAAAGTAAAATAAAAAAAGTAATAGTCTACTGACTAATGCTTTATTTTAAACTATCTAATTTGACAAATCCAAATAACCACCATAGAGCTCTTACTCTATCGATTTATTTGTAAAAAAAAATCGTATTTTGCCTATAGCCAATTTCGTTGATGCAGAGAAGAGCTTCCGAGACTAGTGCTTTTTTTAAAGTTTTAATTGTTTACGTAAAATAATCAATTATGTATTATCAATACTTTTATTTTATGCTATTGATATTGATCGATCTTAAATGAAAGTTTATGTTATAAAAATAACTATGATAATTTATTACAAGGAACTTATTAACCATGCAAAAAAAAAATTGTAAGTATGATAACAATCTTGTTTTTTCTCATTTAGAAGAGTTTGATCAAATAGTTGCAACATACACTTATATAGGTAATGCCTGTTTTTTAGGGTTCCGTACCCAAAGAGTAAAAACGGAAACCTTATTACTAAAGGCTGCTACACACGTTACGAACAATCGTTACCATTGGACGGTACAGTTGAAACTGCAACGATAAATCTCCATGTGTGTATGAGAAAAACAGTTTGTACCGTCCAATCGTAACGATTTTTCGTAACGTGTGTAGCAGCCATAAGACTCTACTGTCCATCTGTCCATCTGTCTATCTGTCTGTCACCAGGCTGTATTTCATGAACTGTGATAGCTAGACAGTTGAAATATTCATAGATGGTGTATTTCTGTTGCCGCTATAACAACAAATACTAACTAAAAACAAGTAACAAAAAAAACTATAAAATTCGTACGGAACCCTCGTTGCGCGAGTTAGACTCGCACTCGACCGGTTTTTTTCTATAGATCTACAAAGTTTCGTGTCAAAACTACTTGTCTAACCAAAAGTGAACGGTTCAAGAACGAACGGTGTATAAATAAATATTTTCCGGTTTTCCTACTTTTACTGCAACACTTCCTTTTTATTACTAACTAACTAGCCTTCAAAGGTAATTGTACACATTAAACGCCACATGCTCAAAGATATATAGGCTTTAATTCGCATAAGCTACCTTAATTTTTCATGTTTATGTCTTTTATTTTGTTTCTAACTAGTGTTCTATCTAGATGTCCCGTGAGATCTTATCTTTTCCCGGGATAATAATATAGCCTATGTTACTCAAGGATACTGTAGCATTCTCGAGGTGAAAGATATTTTGAAATCGGTCCAGTAGTTTTTGAGTTTATTCGTTACAAACATACAAACATACAAATCTTTCCTCTTTATAATATTAGTGTAGAAAACCCAATTGGCGAAGACAGCTCAGTGGTAGTAACGTTGGACACCACGGCGAAAGTCATGGGTTTGATTCCTACATTGAGCTTGAGCTTTGGGTATGAAGGAAAACATCTTGAAGAAACTACATCACGGTGGTAGGGTACATTGTATTACCCGACTAGCTGGTCATGTGTGTGCAAACAAAGTGACATGAATTTGTTTTATATAGATATTCAGCTTCAGTTTGCTTGTGTCCGAAAACTCGAAATTTAGTCGATAGTTTGGGTAACACAACGTTGCAAATTGCAGTTGTATAAAAGAGTCTTTCTACTTATATCTACTTTTTATTTCGAATTTCATAAGGAAACGGGAATTTCAAATCGTTTTATGAGGTTGAGTTATAAAAACAGTTACAATGGCAAAACAGTTATATTTACTTTGACTGGGTTTAGCTCAATGATATTATAAGTAATAAGGTAGATAGGTCACCTACACAACATGCCATCTTAAAAAATGGTCGAGAAATAGCACTATAACGCACACATAAATATAACTTAATATTGCAATATCCACACTATATTACGATATCTCATAACACACGATGGCATTTTTGGTTGTTTTGGGTCACTTTCACTTTTAATTGCACTCGGTACGTGAAGTGGCTTAAGCGGAAAATCAGCCCTGTAGTGATCTACAACATAAGCTGAGCTGGTGCCTTTTCGACCCATGATATCTAATTTACGTTCTACTTTTTCTATTGTTTTTTGTATTGTGTGTCCAATAAATTATTTTTTCTATCTTATTTTTGCATCCGTTGATGCCAGCGACGCGACACAGGTCAAAGTAGGCTAATTAGCCACTTTTTAGCCTCCCGCTTTCGGACGCTTATAACCTACAGCTAGTTCATAAAAAAAACATATGTTATCCGATATTTGTCATAAAAATACAGTTACGGTGTTTATTATCTTAGCACTGGATCTTATTTATTGAAAAAACATAATTGGTTAATTATGTTAACACCACATTATTATTTTATGATTTGAACATCAACTTCAATAAATGAGCGTGTCTAAAAATATATGTTATTCTCAATCTTGTTCTATAAAGCCTCTGTGAGCCTATTACATCCGTTACCAACGATAATTAATAAACTCGTAAATACCGGTTCCAATAAAAACATAATGTATTTTTACTTTAGTATTTACCACAAAAAATCGAACCGGTTAACGCATTTTTTTTGTATATTTTTTAACATTATACATATAATGTAGCTAAAATATATTTAAATTTAAAATATTAGTTAGTAGGCAACTATGTACTGTGGGAAAATTAATTAAGTACAATAATAAATAACCTAAGAAAACCTACCAAACCTGATTTCCAACACTTTTTAAAACAATATTTATAATGGAAATCACAGGCTTACCACTTTTAGTGGGCCCCATTATCGGTCCGATTCAAGATCAACTAACTAACAACTTTATCTTTAACATCTTTTTAGGGTTCCGAAAAAAAACGGAACCCTTATAGATTCGTCATGTCTGTCTGTCCGATCCTGTCACAGCCACTTTTTTCCGAAACTATAAGAACTATACTGTTGAAACTTGATAAGTAGATGTATTCTGTAAACCGCATCTACACAAAAATAAAAAAAAACAATAAATTTTGGGGGTCCCCATACTTAGAACTGAAACTCAGATTTTTTTTTTCATCAAACCCATACGTGTGGGATATCTAGATCTTCAAAAATGATATTGAGGTTTCTAATATAATTTTTTTCTAAGCTTAACAGTTTGCGCGAGAGACACTTCCAAAGTTGTAAAATGTGTGTCCCCCCCCCCCCCCCTCCCCCTGTAATTTCTAAAATAAGAGAATGATAAAACTAAAAAAAATATATGATGTACATTACCATGCAACCTTCCACCGAAAATTGGTTTGAACGAGATCTAGTGAGTAGTTTTTTTTTAATACGTCATAAATCGTAAACCGCAATTTACATAGTTAACACCAATTAAGATAGACCTCTGAGTTGTATTAGCGCTGATACAATTCAGGGGTTTTGCTTAATTGGCACCAACCTCAAATGAGGAAATCGAAAACATTATCGAAAAAAAATTGAAAAAAATCCTTGAGACTCCATTACGGAACCCTCGGTGCGTGAGTCCGACTCGCACTTGAACGGGGGTTTTTCTCTTTGTAGGGCCATATTTTGAAGGACGGTCGTGTAGTCGTGCATGTTAGTAAACTGTCCGAGAACCTGGTACAGGATTTACGCATTCTACTCTCTCTAATAAAAACCGACTGTTTGACGTGTACCCTGTATCAAAATTAGTTGGGGGCCCAAATAAAGGGTAAAGATTTCTCACAAAAGAAACAAAAATGCTTGCATTAAATTAAAATAAATATTTATTGATTATAAGTTATCACTTCTTCCTAGAAATTGAGCTATTGATTAAGTGACGTTGTGGATAACATTTTACAAATTTTTGGATACACACGTTAGGGGCCTCTGTAGCCCGGGGGCCCCGTTTCATTGATGCGGCTGATACAGCTACGCCCCTAGCGTGTACTTAGGGTACATATTCATTAAAAAACCGACAGAACACGTGTTTTTATAAATAAAATTTACAAACCGCTAATTCAAAAGTAAAAAAAATTATAAGCGACTGCAGGAAGATTGTAGCGCTTTCATTTCGTAATAAAGATGAGGCCACTCTCTCGAAGGCGGTTACTTTCACCATGACGAACCTTCCGCAGATCTGCCAATACGTTTAGCATCGTATATTCATTTTGATCAAAACTACCGCGAAGAGAAAGAAAAGTTAACCATGAAAACATATAAATGTTACATAATAATATTTGTGTAATAAAACGATCAGGTTACGATCGGCTACGACATAACTGCGAATCAATAATAAACCAGTTTGGTTGTACGTTTTACATAAATATGTAAGTCAGATGTTATTGAACCAATTTCAATTTTGACTTTGAATTTAGATACTAACACCTGTAGAGTATACTGTAGGTACCTTCGACATAAGACTGTTCCTTCTAAGCTATGTGTGCTTACCACCTTCGGCTACACCATCACTTAGCATGGCGAGATCGCGGTCAAATACAAGCTCATCCAAGAGTAAAAATAAAGACGAAAAATTTAGATTTAGAATGCATTGTCATCGAGTTGTGAGATATCCTGAAAATTTCAGCCGGCTCTGTGCTCGAAATTTGAGTTTCAAGATTCTATCCGGAACGACAGACAGACAAACAAGGAAAGTGACGATAAAAATATGTTAGACTAGCTGTTCCGCGCGGTTTCACCCGCGTTCCCGAAGGATCTTATCTTTTCCCGGGATAAAAATGTGCTATTCTAAACTATAATCTATCTCCATGCCAAATTTCATCCAGATCCATTCAGCCGTTCTGGCGTAAATGAGTAACAAACATCCACCCATCCAAACTTTAACATTTATATAATATTATTAGTAAGATACCTAATAGAACTCTAGTAGAAGAGCATTAAAAGTCTGCAAATGATTACTAGTAAAACTTGATGAAAAATCTAATAACGTTGAAAAAAGTACATTCTACATAGTGCCTTGAATCCAGTATGTATCTACAACATACTGGATTTCACTATTTCCCTGCCATTTGCCTAACTTTCAAGTGCAGTTTGCTACACGTCGTCGTATTGCGTAAACCAACAAAGGTAACGTGTAACCTCCGTGTAACCCATCAATGCGAGCACGATTGTTTACTCGATCGCGTAAATCGTGTAACCGAAGTGACAGCCACTTCCAAACATTACGCACTACAGAATTGTACACACACGAGCTTATCTGGAACAGTTTACTTAGGTACAGAAGTTTTCATAAATCATAGAATGTAGAGCATTTCGTATTGTTTCGTTTATACGTATTATCCGTTATATTTCAACATTTACCTATTTATATTTCAATAAATAATTTCAGTATTCTGATATCATAAAATTATATCGATGTTAGGTCCGAATATTTATTTCAAATTATGTTTTAATAGCTTATAATCTATATCGTATTGATAGAGTAATTTACAAAAGTTATTCTACGATGACATCGATGCTCAAATATTATTGATTTTAATAGCTTTTGATATTGGGATATCAGAATACAAAAATTGGGATCGAATACATACTTCAATTTTAATCCAAACATCTCCAATTCCAGTTGCTTGACTAGTACGTCAATGTAGTATGTTTACTGCATATTTTATAGTTGTGGTTGTAAAAGCGTCAAGTTCGAGTTGCATGAAAGTCGGATATTTCTACAACATGTCACGCTTTCACAAGGTCCATGGCTGACACGGTTTATTATACTATGAATTTAATTCTCAGTTTCTAACAGTTTATGAATGAAAAAACATGCAACAGAAAATATTAACAGCTTTGCTGAATACTATAATCTATAATGCTTATGAAACTCTTAAAAAAATATTTGATTCTTTAACCCTTTTTGTTCACTGTTCTCATTTTGTTGTTTTTTTTTAAAAACAAATTTTGTTGTATTTTGAGCAGTGGCCAAACCATAGTATAATTAAAATGAAATAAAAATAACTGACAGAATAAATTATTTATTTATTTAACTACGTCAAAGCCAACCTAGTCTTTAATTAAAAAACACGTTTGAACCTACTTACTTACACGTGTCATTTCGGTTGTGGATTAAACTAAGCTAAACTTAATTTGACAGGAAAAAAAACTGTCCCTTTCCCACACACAATATAAAGATGATAGAGATAAAATTTTGTTGAGTTTTGTTAGTTGTACAACCGAAGATTGTTTGATTGAAGATTGACTGTGCGTCTGTAGTTATTTAAACTCCATAAGGGTTGGACATATTACGATTACTTTTGAGTTTTCACTACGTATAACACTACAATATAAATTATATCTTGTGTAAGGCATAATCTATATGATATTAAAAAGCGAACTCACTGATAAATCACGAAATTTCATAAAGTATAAAAATGCTACAAACTTGAAACTTGGCAGGTAGTCTTTATAATTAGTAAATGTATCAGCTAAAATTTTTGCAAATTATTACTAAAGGGTTCCCACGGGAAAGCGGATTAAGCCGCGGGGGACAACTAGTGTGATTTTATCAAATATTTCAATACCAGTAAATTTCTGTAATGTAATCATAAGTAATAAACCAATGCAATCGCGTAACATGTAATAACAAAAATAAACGTAAATCTTGCAAAATCGTAAAGTTAAAACGGTTTAACGAAAAAAAAATTATGTGTATTAGGCGATTAGGTATCTCTACGAATAAATTAGATTTAAAACAATTAATTTTAACTCGTGTGTTGTTAATAAGTTTTTTTTATTCAAATTATTCTTGTTTAGGTAGGTACATCTATTTACATATTTTATTAATCTAAACGTATGTTATTAGGTGTTAGTTAAATAGCAATTTGTATTTATTTCCCGCTTATTACACTTCTGACATATCTTCGTTTGTTTTTTTATGTAACCTTTTCAATATCTACCTAATACGTAGTTATCATTTATAACTTTATAGGTAAATTATTAATATAATCGATACGTGTATAAAACTTTGGATTGATCCCCACGATATAAATTACTCTATGTTTCGTCTCCGTGGTGTTTTTATATCTTTTTTTTTTTATTTTCCTTACGAGGGCTCCTTCCTTATCAAAATTCGTACCCTCTAACTTCATATAACAAAAAGAGGGGCTCTCTTAAAACCTGAAATCTCTCGGGAACGCGGGTGAGACTGCGGGAGACTTGTCAAAGTATCCCATTTACATCATTCATAACTATAATATCGAAAGCCCACTCTCTATACCCCAGCATATTAAACCAAAAAAAAAACGTTATATTTGAGCAATTCGCTATACAAATCTAGATTAAATGTAACAGACAAATTTAGTTTGTGTCTAGGCAGACATTCGAAATTACATAATTGAGTACACAGATTGCGCATCGATTTGCCACTCACACAATGGTGCTGATTCCATTGTTTGCAAACTATATTATTTTTTTTCCGAACAAATATTTTTGAAAAAGGATAGAAAATATTAATAAAATAAAGCTATCAAATCAGTCGATTTATTCCAATAGGTAAATTATTATAAAACTACGTTATTTGTTAGAATGATTGATTAACAGTGTATTTTGGTCCATTGAGTTGTTAAATTCAATTCGTAAATACTCAAAACGTGTTTTATTTGTGTTGAAGAAATAAGTAAAAAAGAAACAAAATTAGACACTGAGGATTAAGACAGAGAATCAAAAATTGAGTAGATATTAACATAGTGCTACGTTTAATAGTTTCAAGGAGAATTTAGAACTGATAAAAGATGTGCCAACAACAACAACCAAACAAGTTGAAAATGATTTCGAATTTCCTAATATTGCAAAGTTTTAGTCAAAGGGACCTTGAAGTTTAATTTCACCACGTTCGGTAATATATATTTCATAGGCACATATATATTTTATTGGTAAATAATGTATATATGCCGTTAATATGCATATATTTACTGCTGTAAAGAAATCAATACAACTAAGTTACCTATCATCTGACTGTCAAGCAAGCCTTTTCAAATCAAAGAACGCATAGACGTCAAGAAGTTGACGACAAGAATGCTTTTGAATTAATTGTTCGCTCTACATGCAATTTTTTAAGAATATCCTAACTCCTCCGAAACGGCTAGACCGGTTTGGATGAATTTGTGTGTATATTTCAATGTATTCCTCGATGGTTTGAAAACACATTTGGACCCGGTAGGTGGTGCTGGAATCGGGTTCTAAGGTTTTTTTCATTGCAGGACAACGTCTGCTGGGCCCGCTAGTATTTTTATAATAGATACTTTTACAAAAAGACAGAGATAATGAAACAAGTGACGATTAAAATACTTTTAAAGATGATGAGTTTGAATATTTTTCTTCATAATTTACGCAAAATCTTCGATTATAGAACACCGTGTCATTTTAAATTAAAAGCAAGTTTTCAAAACCGTTTTTCTAGTTTTTAATAACTGTGGTTTTTTAATGGTTTCGTTTGTGTAATAAAGGTTTGGCTCAGGCAGCACTCAGCGCATACAAAAACACCTTTAGAATATATTCATAGTTCGATATTATGCCAATTTAAATATTTACCGTTTTAAGAGCACTCAAATCTCACTAAGCGTAACGTTGCGAAGGCCTGTTACAAGAGATCGCAAGTACCCAACAGTTTTTAGGCAATGTTAAACATTGCTTCACTAGCATTGAATGCCGAAATCCCGTAATTAGCGATTACGAAATACGCTATGGATAATGCAATTCGATTATTAATTTTAGACCGCATAGGCTATTGATATTTAAGTATCACCCCTGTATGACCACTGTAGAAAACAAGTGGATTAATTTGATGGTAATTTTTAAGTTTTGCGAAGTAAATTTTTGTTTACTAGTTGTCCCCCGTGGTTTCACTCGCGTTCCAGAGGAAACCCTTTAGGAATTGAATTTACAAATAGCCCTTTTTCGACGGATACTTGCTCCCTATTAAGAATATACCTGCCAAATTTCAAATTTGTGGCATTTATTTTTTCTGAGATCTCGTGATTAATCAGCGAGTGATGTTTTGCTTTTAGATAGGAGACATAAATCGGGTCTATTCACGCACAATCTTTAATATTAATGTTAATCAAGGGGTTTAAGCCGTATGTTGTGCTATATAGCTTCAATTAATAATGACCTTTACCCAAATAGGTAGGAATAAGATGACTTCTACTTTATTCTGTTCTGTTCTCATTCGTTTATGTTTGATCTCACCCTTTTGTGCCAGGTTTGTACTCTATCTTGACTTGTCATCTCTTTCTTGAGATCTCTTCTGATAGTAGGTAGAGGACACCCCCTCTACCTTTTTTGATCTCTGATAGCATTAACTCCAAAACATTAATAATAAATGTTTTGGAGTTTTCATGTCTATAAAACAGACCTTAAAGTCAGTCATGCCCAAGACATGTTTACTCATGCTGGTCATACCATTAGGTATGTATCATGCATATGCAAGGAATTGTGAATCATTCTTTGTTCATGCACTTCAAGAATCGTACATGTTTAAATATTAAACTGTGATCCAAAAAGACAAAAAACTGTAACGGTTTATTTTTGTTAGTTTTTGCGATACTGTTGTATAACATTGTAATTTACATAATAATAATTTACATTGTAATCTACAATGTTACACATTTTGCAAAACTTCCGACTCAATTTATCAAAATTATTTTTAAAAATAAAAAACAAAAACCGACTTCAAAACTGTAACCTATACCTATGTACAAACATAAACTAAAAAGTAAAGAATAATATTTTAATTTCAAAGCAAGAGCCTTAAAGGACAATCAACAAAATTATTGATATTTATATATCTATTTAATATTTATAAACAGTTCTTTTTGGAGTCGGTGCCAGTCAAGAAGTAGGACAGTTTTGAACTGGACACGAAGTGTTCATACGAGAAAACGTCTTACGACACCTCTCCTTACGGTAATGTTCCTTAGGTCTGCGCCGTCGCTCCCCTACTTTTCGAAAATTTGTTACAAAGGCAGAATTAAACTGTCCTTCTTGGCTGGCACCGACTCCAAAAAGAACTGTTTATAAATATTAAATAGATATATAAATATCAATAATTTTGTTGATTGTCCTTTAAGGCTCTTGCTTTGAAATTAAAATATTATTCTTTACTTTTTAGTTTATGTTTGTACATAGGTATAGGTTACAGTTTTGAAGTCGGTTTTTGTTTTTTATTTTTAAAAATAATTTTATTTTTTAATTTTTAAAGTTTATTCCTTATTATATGTTATCCTAGGCAAAACTAGTTTGTCCTGAAATCGGGTCTGGTCGGTAAAATATAATATATAACTAGCGGGCCCGGCAGACGTCGTCCTGCCCTGAAATTAAAACAAATCTTGGAACTCGATTCCAGCGCCACCTACCGGGTCCAATTGTATTTTAAAACCATCGAAGAACCCATTGAAGTATACACACGAAATTTCATCCAAATCCAAAAAGTCATGCTCAACGACTCAGTTTGATTCACTAAGGTTTATCAAACGAGACATAATTTTTTTCGTTTTTGTTGATTTTCTCAAAAAGTGCTTAATCAATTTCGACAAAATTTAAATGGGACCACCTCTGAAGTATGATCTACCAAACAAAAAAAGAATCATCAAAATCTATTCATAATTGGCAGAGAAATCGAGTAACAAACATACAAAAAAAAAAAAAAAAACATACAGACGAATTGAGAACCTCCTCCTTTTTGAAGTCGGTTAAAAAGCAAAAAACATGAAACTAATAATGTTTTCCTTTTAGAGGTTGCAATTGAATCATAATAATCCTTAAATATGTGTTTACCCAATCCATACTAATTTAATAAACGCGAAAGTAACTCTATCTGTCCGTACCTACGCTTGATTTTCTCAGCTGAAAGGATTTTGATGAAATTAGGCACTGTGATACATCTTCTTTTTAATTAAGTGGGTCAAAGGAGAGAAAATTCTCAATTCTAAAGGAAATGTCATGTAGTTTAGTACAAGTAAAGGAAAAAATTGGAAAACCATATCTATAGGTAAGTATTTGTTGCTACATCAGAAAAAAACAACATTATCGAAAAAAAACTGTAAAAATCTTTAGACTCGATTCCCGTGATGAACAAACTATTTATACACCTACAAGTTTGTACGGAACCCTCAGTGCGCGAGTTCGACTCGCACTTGGCCAGTTTTTTAAATTATGCTGCTGCTGATGAAGCTGCAAATATGGCGAAATTAGTCCCCTAAGATACAAAACTAGGTATATTATGGGAAATGTGTAAGGCGGGGGACTATGAGCAAATCTACTCAAGTAAATGATTATAATCCAAGTACCCAACATAAGTTTAAACTTTCGCAAGACTTATCGCCTTTGTCGACATAGCACTTAGAATTATTAGTCAATAAAGAAACATGGAAATATTAGTGTGCAATAATTTATTGAAATACTTACTAGCATATTACAAACATTACATTACTTTAGTAATCAATTGCTTGAAATGGCTTTTAGTAATACAGATCTAGACGGCGCATACGGCAGTGTGTCCACTAAGGTTTCAAAAAGGGTGACGCAATAGCAGTGTGAATTTTTCCATGAACCATTTCGAACTTCTTTCGACCCCACATAACTCAAAGCCCCTCGTTTATAGAATGAAGTAGAACCACTTAGTGACTATTAAAACTTGCCGAGTTATACAATATTTAAGAACATATTTTATTTTAAATCAATTGAAGAAAGTTTTACATTCCTATAATTATGATTTAAGGAACAACTACAGTAGGTACTTTGTGTTTAGATATTCTGCTCTCTAAAGGTATTCATTAAAAATAATGAATAATATTAAAAGGCCCATAACCCGACGGGTTTGTATTAAAAAGTATAGCAAGTTACGTTTCGTTGAAAAATAGATTGCTATAATCTAATGATACTTTCATAACATTATAGTTAGCGTCTGTGTCACACATACCTACTTAATTATTTGATCATTTAATAATCGTTTATGTCTCATAATTTAGTCATCACAACACAAAACAATACTATTAAAATATTATTAAATTTATATTGACTGACGTAGATGTTAAATAGGATTTTATCGTTTATTGATAAATTTTCTTAGACATTAAGTGAATATTTAACCACAACAGTAACACTAGTAAGTATTGGAAACAAAATGCCACTTTATTCAGTAAGTTACTAAGTAATTAAAAGATTCGTTATAAAATATTTCCATAAAACAAGGAAATGATAATATTAATTACGCTAGAACAATATAAGGATACCATCTCGCAGTGCTTAGAATAGAAAATACTAATTATAGCGCGGAAACCCATAAAGTTATCATAACATTACAATAAGATGACTCATTGAATATTATGTGTACCTATAGGTATACATTTGAAACTAATGTACATAAATAATAGGAACATGTACAAAACAGACACAAGCCTATCCAAAGTAAATAAAAAATATGTTTCATACATTTTGATTCCAAAGTTGTGTTATGAATTTGTAGTAATAGGTAGTAGTCACGAGTTTTCAAAAAATATTTCTTAACATAACTTTATATTCTAGTAAAAAATACTACACTAGTAACTAATATAATCCTACTGATATCCTACTATCCTTCTAATATTATAAAATAATGTGAATGTTTGTATATGTATGGCCTTATTCATAATAAAATCGACGGTATTTAGTAAGTGCTTAGCAGATTCTAGAAAATTCGAATTAGGAAAGGTAAGTTAGTTACATGCAAAATAGTGTACATTTCAATAATCTGTCAATTTGGGCGTAACGAAAGAAAATTGGAGACTCGCAAAGTTGCAAAAAAAAAAGCGTCACCTGGATTTTCTCGAGCGCGATTAATTTTTTTTTATTTTGAAGGAAATTAGTCACGCATCATGGAAATATCATAATCTGCCGATTTGCACACGCCGAAGTAGCTAAAATCATTATTAAGTGTATAGTCCAGGAATATTATGAGTTTCACCTCAGAATGAGAGATAGTCAGCTATTAACTTGTATAAACCTTTATTTTGACACCCTAAAACTTGTCTCAAAAGCTACTTATCTTAGGGTGCCCGCGACTACTGATTGTTCAAGGTCAAAGGTAAAAAAATCATTTATTGCAAATATCTCGTTTCCTATGGTTTTTTTGGTATATGTATTCATAATAAATATTGTAGAAAATTAAATTCTCTACAACTTTTGTGCAAACATTTTTTCGATATCTTGAACCATTTTCGAGATTTCGATATTTTTTATATATTTTTTTTTTCAAACCGTCAGATCAAGGAAATTCCTCAACATAATTATCAGATTGTGGGTCAGTACAACAAAGACATCAAGAAGAATCGTCTGTATAAAAATCTGACGCGCTCGAGTATTTCAAGGTCACGATTTTTTTTTTTTAATTTTCAAAAATCGGCCCTGACTGATGGTCGCGTCCAAATCGTCAGTCTTTAAAATGACAGCTACTGGAGGGTTCACTTAACATCCCTTATCAATGTCTGACACGCACAAGTAATGTTTTTTTTAAATATTTTCGACCCCTTCGTACGGCCACCCCCACCACGCAAAACGGCAGATTATTATTTTTCCGTTATCAGACAGACGTGGCGCGACTACCCTATTAATATTTGACGCGCTCGAGTATATCTTGGAGACTGTTTTTTTTTACATTTTTGAAACCCTGTAGACGCTCCCCCCACCGCTGAAGGGTAAAATATCACATAACCTTTTTTTCTTTATTCCACCTAATCTTCAAATTCCAGTAGGTCCCAAAGACGCTCGAGTAACTACAAATTTAGCATCATTGCCTCCCCTACTATTATTAACAACTCCTCGGTTGTCCTCCGCGGTTTCACCCGCGTTCTGGAGATATCTTATCTTTACCCGGGCTAAATAGTATCCTATGTTTTATCCCAGGTTATTTATTGTCTGTGTGCCAAGTTTCATCAAAATCCGTTCAAAGAGAAACAAACATCTTCACATCTAAACATACTTTCACATTTATAATATTAGTAGGAAGTAGGATTTTCCAAAAGTGTGCAGTTCAGTGGATATAACGTGATAGAAAAAACGGACACACTTCGTAGTTTCGTACACAGAAATCATTATCTTTACCTTGACCTACACGTGCCTGCGTCGGTCGGGTCAATGAACTTTCTATACGCTATGTAACTACAACTACATTCATAAGTAGTGTCACAGTATAGGTACTACTAAAATAATCAAATGGTTCTCTACATCTTTTCCTCACGGTAACTACTTACATAATTAAAATTTATTCTACGTTTTCTTAGCAAAATAATTCTTCTGGACCGGCATTTTATTCATTTATTTCGTTTCTTTTTTATATAATTACATTTTTAATATTCTTTATTTAGTTTTTAGCTATATAATGAACTGAGCATGAGAAAAAAAATCTTTTGTGTTCAAAAATTAATGAAACTTAATTTGGGTGTTTTATTTTGTTAGTCAATTAATGTCATTACATCTTTCAACAATCTGTATAGAGAATAATAGAGATAGTCAACGCTGAGCGTATATTGAAGTAGAGTTACTATTTTTGCTTACACTTTTACTGTTACTGTAGTTGCATACTTGCGGAGAAATTCTGAATATAAGCGTGAAGTTTACAAGTAGGCATGCTTGAATTTTACAGTTATAAAAAAGTGAGGGCGCAACCTACTTAGGTACGTTTTGATTGACAGATGTGATGGCCGCTACTTCCGCTGAATCTGTGTCGTAAAAGAAGCATATTTTGTTCTAATGTTCAATTCATAGGTACTGATAAACTAATAACCTATGCGTTGCTAGTTCAGCCAAACAGTTAGTAAGGTATAGATTATTTACGAAGGTCAGACCTTCTGTCATTATAAAAAAACAAGTTGAAACGGAATTGTTGAAAGTTGCTTGCGAAAAAAGAATAACGAATGTAGCAAACCAATCTCGTATGTAATGTTTAAATTATTAACAAAGCCTTTGTATACTCCCGCGCGGAAAGTGAAAAAACAGTGTGAACAGCCTTGCAAGATAATTATCACTATTGACAAATCAAAGCCTTTCAAAATTCCATGATTTTGTACATTATACTCAGGGCCGGATTTAAGGGAGCGCAAACGGGGCAATTGCACGGGGCCTCCACAAGAGAGGGGCCACCACATAAATAAAAAATTGGTGTCCAACCGTAATAATTAAATTAAAATAAATAAATAAATTGTACTTATTTAATAAAGGTCTAGGTGTCGTTGGACACGAGCTTGGAACATAGTTTATGTAAAGTGAAACACTTAGACAAGAAATATATGTGGGTATTATTTATCCTATTTCAAAAATATTTTTTTAGGTGTCTCCACTTCTTTGTTGCCCCAGGGCCTCCACGTTTCTAAATGTGGCCCTGATTATACTTACTTACGCACACTCAGATAGACCAATCAAAAATTCGATGCATGCTTTGATTGACCTTCTCGATAAGACCGCATTATAGAATGTATTTTCAGGTTATCTCAAAAAGACTGAGAAAAGTTTTAGTGGACCCGCCACCAATTCCACTAAAACCTACCCAGACTTGTTGACTAACTTTACTGTGAATGTGAGAAAACGTGACTATAACATCAAACATGGGGTGGTTATCAATAAGTTTAAAGAGGCACAAATCCCTTCAAAGACGTTTGCCCCCTAGTGGTATAAAAATAATGATAAAACCATTGCATTTGGAACAATTATATCAAGCACTTAATGGGTACTTCTAATCTATATAATGTCGTATAAAATTAACCTTATAAATCCACGAAGACGCGCCCCACTCTTTTTCCTAATCCCTTACAGTGCTAGTGTACGACGGTAGTCACTTACCATCAGGTGAGGCCACGCCGGCCTCGTTGTCACTTGTGGCATAAATAAAAATATGATTATATGTATGTATAAGGTATGCTTCAATGCTCTTTCAGTCTAGAATACCTAATCACAATCATCCTGTATAAAACTGTCAAGTTCACACACTTTATAACGTGTACGAAATCAAACGTGAAAAACTGGTTATATCGAAATACTATACTTACTACTTATTGCTTGGAAGAGAATGTAAGTTTTCACCTTTTAAGATATTGTTACCATAGTTAGCTATGTATATGAGTGAAAAGAAAGTTGTATTGTTTCTGATATATCTAATCGTACCCTGGTTAGTGACTATTTGATTGAAAGTAATCACAGACATCCTAGAAAATAACTGTTCAAGTTCAGCTCCCAGATCATTCTGGCAAATACCAACTAATCATAAACTGCTAATAAAAGTTAGAACCTATAAATTTTCAATGTCTTAGGTACATAATTGCACCTTTTATAACGTAGAATTCCAATTAATAATTTTTGCGGTTTATTGGCTACGGGCCCTGCGCTTGCTTAATCTGGCACTGCATACCCCAGAGTATACGTCTTCCTTCCTCTGTCCTGCATACACTAAAGGCCTTTAAAATTCAACGCCGCGCCGCCGGAGAGAGTAAAATAGGGGATCACGAAGCAGAAAGATAGTAATATAACTTGAATACCTGTTTTACGGAAAAAAACATATTCAAATTCCATATCAAGTTTCCTCCAGATTATTGAAGACACCACCGTCTTATAGAATTCTTATGAAACACAAAATTCACATGAAATACATATTGCTAGTACCATCACGCCTTTAGCACATGTAGAATGGAATACCAATCTGTTTGTTTAACATGTCCATATAATAGGTATAGGAGTGGTTGTAGAATTCCCTACAAGTGAATCAATTGACAAAGGATAAGGTTACGATCACATTATAGAAGACAGCGATAAGATTTCAAAGGCTAATCAGGTCAAGAAGAATAACGAATAACAACACAGGAAAGGGACATAATTCAAATGGGCCTTTTTGAAAGAACCGGCCAAACAAAAATAATGTTATAATTTGATAGAACTGGTCATTTTGAACAATTATTATTATGACACGAAAGTAGTAGGGTCATTCTGTCTCCTGTTAAAAGGTTTTAAAAATTTAACATTTTCATACATTCGAAATGTTTTGAAAGTGGCACGGCAAGATAAAAAAAAATGCTAAATATTGTTTCTACGGGTTATTTAGAACAATTAAATATTATTATGAGACGACATTAGGGTCATTCTGTGTACTTTTACAAATTTCGAAAAACAAGTCATTTTCCTGCTTTTGGCGTGATTTGAAAGTGACGGCAAGTAAAAATAAATAATCATTTATAGTGTTCTGTGAATGAATATTGTTACACTGCTGAATCGTGGTTTCGTTTGGCGTGAACCTTTTATAAATCCACCACTAAAGGATTAGAAAAACACTACAAAAGGATTAGAATATAGCAACTAGACTGGGATACGTAAAATAATACATGCTGGTCTTCAGTGAACCTGACACAGAACACCCGAAAAACTATCGAGCGGTGATAAATCGAATAAAACCTCTATGGACGACCAAGCAATCTTTGAAGCAATGAATCGAATTGTTGTTTGCGTGTCAATCACAAATCTCATGGCTCTCGCCTACACCATGACCGCTGCTTTACAGCATTCAATGACTCATCCTATATTTTATCAGTAGGTACACTATCTATTCCTTAACCTTATTTACAAATCTGCAGCTGTTGCATTATGTGTTGTATTTCATTGTATGGACATCCGAACAATATGTTCCTTACACGCACTTTAGATTACATTTATTGCTAATGGATAGATAATGTTTTTATGTGTTAGTGTTACCAATTTTCTTGAGTTATTGGGATGCCGGTATATATTTTAATTTAGCAATAATTTCAAGGTTATTGAGGAATGTAGACCTACCGAATTGGTTTCAGGTTATACAGGTTTCGAATATTGTGTTAGTTTATACTTATGACCAGACAGATTTATAGCAGTAACTATCTATGTAATAATACATGTTTCAAATATTTATTATGCGAGAGATCTGATTTCAGATCATTGTGAACAGTAAAAAAAACTTATTATGGTGTTATCTACAAGAAATTTACTTGCATGATAATAGTCTTAGTCTTCTGTACTTAAAAAAGGCAATCGTTACTGACTGGCTGACAGACTCCCTGACTGAAAGATCAACACACAGCTCAAACCACTGAACGGATTGCGCTGAAATTCGGCACGCAGATAGTTATTATGTCGTAGGTATCCGCTAATAAAGGATTTTCCTTTTACCACCTGACTAAGGGTATGAAACGGGTGTCCAATGTTTGCATGGAGAACCGGAATCGCGGGTGAAACCGCGGGGCGGAAAGCTAGTATTATTATAAATGGCTACCTTGATATCTCTTATGGTTAATTGTCCTAAAAATAAATAATTTTAAAGAGGTCAGAAAATGATTGTAAAGCATAGCTAAAAGTTTGAATTTATAATTATATCTTATGACGCCTTCAATCGGAAGGCGATAGCTACTTCTCTAACTGAACTCCTTGTTCGGCATCGATCCTAATCATTATAGGGAACAGCTCAGAATATGTCTGTTAACCATAAATAGTCACCGTTTCTGTTATGTCTGCATTTGACACATTTAAAATGAAGGGCGAGCACTTTGAACCTCATCTATTCGTAATCACACATTTCCTCCATATTGATAATCGTTATCAGCAATCCTTGACCTATTTGCATGGTTTCGTTACGAATAATTTAATATCTACAGACCAAAGGTTGATATTTTGGGTCGATACAAATTACATTGATGGTAAGTGGTCACCACTGCTATGGACATTTGCAATACCAGGGTGATTGCCGATGTGTTGCCGACCTTGAAGAGCTCTTTTTACGCCCTTTTTGAAGAACCCCATATCATAGCGCGGAGGGGATACCGTAATGGGATATTTATTAGTTTCGCATACACGAAGCCTCATTCTTATTATACATAATATTATATGGTAAGATACACCTACTAACTGTCACGCCACATCGTGGCTTTGATTCCCATTCATGACACACATTTTTGTGACCATGCTGAACATTTCTCCTGAGTCTGGTTGTGATTTAAAATATAGGTATGTACTGAGATAGTTTAAACCACCTGAAATCTGTGGTTTATACTATCTGCGTGCCGAAATTCAGCGCAATCCGTTCTGTGGTTTGTGCTGTGTCTAGATAGAACAGTCAGTAACGTTTGCCTTTTATCACAGAGGGTACATACATATTACACAGTAGAAGAGAAAGTAGACAGAATATTAAATGCTAATTAATTAAATTGTTTTCTTAATTACTTCGAAAACCTACGAGAGGGTTTTAGGTTATTGACAGTAAGAAATATTTAGTCAAGCATGTCACAAAATAAATTTACTCAAATAACTGCAATAAACCTATAAGGTAATCAATCATCAGTTTTAGTATTTATTCATCATAATTTATGATTATAACATTTAATTTTATACAAAAGGTGTACTTATCCGAATTCCAAAGTAATGTCAACTGAAAGGTGGTCACGCAAGTATATTAAACAGAATCACTTTTGTTTTATACGTTTGAATATTTTTTAAACTGATGCATATTTTAATTCGAATGCGCAAGATTGTAAATGTCACATTGCCGAAATATATTTATATTTTCCAAAAACACGACAGTTTCTGAATATAATAATATATAATATACCTAATATAAAGAAGGTACACGTTCACGATTTTGCCCAAGGCCCAATTACGCTAAAATTCTTAGGGCCAGATTGATTAAAGGCGGCCCTGGCCATTTGATACCAAACTAATAAGCAGACTTTGTCTATGGAAATCCAACTGCCTCTGCCATCACTTAGCAGTAGGTCGGTGTGTTTGATCATACTTGGTGGCTAGTCAAGCGGGTTGATACGTCAAAATACCACTACCACCGTGTAATGGTTTTCTAATGATATTTTCCTTGAACGAAACCACAACTCACTGTAGAATTTAAACCTATCACCTTCCTCGTCGAGTTGATGTCGCCACCACCGAGCTATTTGGTAGTAGGACACGTGTTATTGTTTGTTTGTTGCACCAACAATGATTGAAATATTTCAATGCATTGGAAGCTATTGACGTTCATTGAAACAATTTTATATTAACAATGAAATGACCCGCATAGACAATATCACCGTAGGTACCTGTGTATTGATTGAGCGGTGCCTGGCTGTTCTTCAGCATCAAGTGTTTTTTTTTACTTTAGGATAAGCTTGTATTTAACCGCAATCTCACCATAGTAAGTGATGATATACCGGTGGATAGGTGCTTGGCGACAGATTTTCAACTTAAGGGTGGTAGCCAGCCAGTCGGGTACTACAAAGTACCTTACCACCGTACTGTGTTTTTCCTCACGATGTTTTCCTTCACTGAAAGCTCAAGCTCATTGTAGGATTTGAACCCACGACCTCCGCGGAATCCGACGTCACTACCACTGAGCTATCATATTATCGCCCACCTTATCCCGGGATAATATCCTATGTTTTATTTCAGGATATGTTCTATCTGTGCGCCAAGTTTCATCAACATCCGTTCAGCCATTTTTGAGGATATGTGGTTTTGGAGGTGATTAAGGAACAAACATGCAAACTTTCACATTTATAATACTAGTAGGATAGTATTATATTGATTGACGTCAACTTATTGTTTATTATGTAGATTTGTTTTTTGGATAAAAGTCATGTAGGTAACATAGTGACGAACTCTGAAAGGTATGTAGATCGATTATACATTGTAAATGTACGATTTTTCCAATAGAATCGACAATCATATCCTAAAATGACAATTATATGTAAATATTAATTGAACATCAATCGTACGTTGGAAAATATATTTAACAACACTTATAATTACAACTGAATAACTTTAAAACTTTTGTAAATATCCACGACAAGCCAATTTTTTTGAATATATTTAATCATTTATTTTATTCGGAAGACCAATAGTAAGTAGTACCTAAATATAAATTATTAGTTAACGGTTTCATAACAGTATAAGCTCAGCTAAGAGCCGTATGAGAAAAGTATTGGTTAGTAAATTATAGCGCATAAATCAAAGAGTGCGTTTAATTTAATTATACCTATTTACAATAATGTCATCAATGACTCATTACTCATAGTAATGGTAGGGGAGGCAATGATGCTGAATTTGTAGTTACTCGAGCGTCTTTGGGACCTACTGGAATTTGAAGATTAGGTGGAATAAAGAAAAAAAGGTTATGTGATATTTTCCCCTTCAGCGGTGGGGGGAGCGTCTACAGGGTTTCAAAAATGTAAAAAAAAACAGTCACCAAGATATACTCGAGCGCGTCAGATATTAATAGGGTAGTCGCGCCACGTCTGTCTGATAACGGAAAAATAATAATCTGCCGTTTTGCGTGGTGGGGGTGGCCGTACGAATGGGTCGAAAATATTTTTAAAAAAATTTACTCGAGCGCGTCAGCCATTGATAAGGGATGTTAAGTGAACCCTCCAGTAGCTGCCATTTTAAAGACTGACGATTTGGATTTTTTAAAATGCAAAAAAAATCGTGACCTTGATTTACTCGAGCGCGTCAGATTTTTATACAGGCGGTTCTTCTTGATGGCCTTGTTGTACTGACCCATAATCTGACAATTATGTTGAGGAATTTCCTTAATCTGACGGTTTGAAAAAAAAATTATATAAAAAATATCGAAATCTCGAAAATGGTTCAAGATATCGAAAAAATATTTGTACAAAAGTTGTAGAGAATTTAATCTTCTACAATATTTATTATGAATACATATACCAAAAAACCCATAGGAAACGAGATATTTGCAATAAATGATTTTTTGACCTTTGACCTTGAACAATCAGTAGTCGCGGGCACCCTAAGATAAGTAGCTTTTGAGACAAGTTTTAGGGTGTCAAAATAAAGGTTTATACAAGTTAATAGCTGACTATCTCTCATTCTGAGGTGAAACTCATAATATTCCTGGACTATACACTTAATAATGATTTTAGCTACTTCGGCTTGTGCAAATCGGCAGATTAAGATATTTCCGTGATTCGTGACTAATGTCCTTCAAAATAAAAAAAAAACTAATCGGGCTCGAGAAAATCTAGGTGACGTTTTTTTTTTTGCAACTTTGCGAGTCTCCAATTTTCTTTCGTCACGCCTAATTTGTCAGATTATTGAAATGTACACTATTTTGCATGTAACTAACTTACCTTACCTTAATCTGAGGCGCTCGAGTATTTCAAACCATCGATTTTTTTTTACTAATCTGACGGGCTACCCTAGACGTTCGACACTATATAGAGGGCTCAGATTTGGTGAGAGTACTTCACAAGGTGCAAGGTTGCCCCCCTTATGTTAATCTGCCGCGCTCGAGTAAATCCCGAAATCCCCTATTCGCCTCCCCTACCATAATGTAAATGTGAGAAATCTGTTGGTGATATTCACCTTCATGCTGATACTACTGGCACTGGCCTTTTACTTGTTTATGTTTAGTTCTTTTGATAGCTGTCTGTATTTATTTGAATCTTACTTAGTGTGTGTTCTTTTCTATCCACTGCAACCCAACAAAGGTTATGGACCCAGATGTTATCGTAAAAAAATAATTTGTATAGTAAAAGAGTACAATCGCTAACAATATGTCTTCGAGCGTACGTATACAATTATTAACTAAAGATAACTACGACAGCTGGAAAATACAAGTAGAGGCATTATTAATCAGAAATGATTACTGGGAATATGCCATTGGTGAAAATCAAAAGCCTAGTGATGATGCTGCGACAATATCAGCGTGGAAAAGAACTGATAGGAAAGCAAGGGCAGAAATCATCCTGGCGTTAGATCCAAGTGTTGTGCATCTCGTCAAAAAAGAAGAAACAACACGAGGAGTTTGGTTGAAGTTGGAAAGTATGTTTGCGTCGAGAAGTCCTGCAAAGAAGGCAACCCTCTTGAAGAGTCTGATGTTGCGTAAAATGACTGAAAAAGAAGGTGTAAGTGAACATCTTGATTCTTTCTTCGGAGCTGTTGATAGACTAGAAGAGATGAACATACATGATGATCTGCTAGCAATTATGTTACTTTATAGTTTGCCATCTAGCTCGACAACTTTCGTTGTGCAATAGAATCAAGAGACGAGCTCCCAAAACCTGAACAACTGAGAGTGAAGATCATCGAAAAGTACAATTCGAGAGGAAATTCTCAAGTTGAAGTCATGGAAGGCGCTATGTATATTGACAGACGACAAAAGAAGACTAAAATGGGAATAATTTATCAGACAAAAAGGAACGAAGCTGGAGTTGAAACGAAATTTAAGTATAAATGTTTCAAATGTCATAATTTTGGACATAAGGCATCAGATAGTAAGAAACAGAAGGAGAAGACTTCAGAAACGAGATGTGTCGAAAGCTATACAGGACCGGATGGAACTGTAGAATGTGAATCACTAACAATTAATAATATTTCAGACTGCCTGGCTGTAGATGCCAAGCGCTGTCAGGAATGGCTATTTGATAGCGGGTGCAGTGCTCGCGGCACGCGGCAAGGTTTGATGAGGTGCTGCCTTCAAATCAAAAATTAAAGTTAGCTACAGAATCTTTGACAACCGTGCAAGGCCCTTACCTTACAGTTAAGATATTAGCATGCAATGACGACCGTACAGGTTTTATTAAATTTGAAGATACCTTATTAGTTCCCGATTTACGGAGTAATTTAATTTCGATCGCTAAACTCACTGACCGAGGCTGTGTTGTCACTTTTAAACGTGACATAGCCTATGCAGTCAAGGATGATGAAGTAAAGCTGACTGCTGACCGGCGAGGCAATTTGTATTATTTAAGGAACATGGACGCGACCGCGTCTGTGGTATCATCAAAGAATGTTGATCTGTATAGATGGCATGAGCGTATGGGACACCTGAATGCTAGAGATCTTATGAAAGTGCTGAAGAAATCAGGTATTAGTTCGTTAAATTATGATTTTGACTTGCGTGATTGTGATGTTTGTGCTAAGGGAAAGATGGTTTCGTTGCCTTTTGTGAAGTCTAGTGGTTCGTGTAATGAGAAGTTACGTATAATTTATTATGGTAGGGGAGGCGAATAGGGGATTTCGGGATTTACTCGAGCGCGGCAGATTAACATAAGGGGGCAACCTTGCACCTTGTGAAGTACTCTCACCAAATCTGAGCCCTCTATGTAGTGTCGAACGCCTAGGGTAGCCCGTCAGATTAGTAAAAAAAATCGATGGTTTGAAATACTCGAGCGCCTCAGATTAAGGTAAGGTAAGTTAGTTACATGCAAAATTGTGTACATTTCAATAATCTGACAAATTGGGCGTGACGAAAGAAAATTGGAGACTCGCAAAGTTGCAAAAAAAAAACGTCACCTGGATTTTCTCGAGCGCGATTAGTTTTATTTTTATTTTGAAGGAAATTAGTCACGAATCACGGAAATATCTTAATCTGCCGATTTGCACAAGCCGAAGTAGCTAAAATCATTATTAAGTGTATAGTCCAGGAATATTATGAGTTTCACCTCAGAATAAGAGATAGTCACCTATTAACTTGTATAAACCTTTATTTTGACACCCTAAAACTTGACTCAAAAGCTACTTATGTTAGGGTGCCCGCGACTACTGATTTTTCAAGATCAAAGGTCAAAAAATCATTTATTGCAAATATCTCGTTTCCTATGGGTTTTTTGGTATATGTATTCATAATAAATATTGTAGAAGATTAAATTTTCTACAACTTTTGTACAAACATTTTTTCGATATCTTGAACCATTTTCGAGATTTCGATATTTTTTATATATTTTTTTTTTCAAACCGTCAGATTAAGGAAATCCCTCAACATAATTGTCAGATTATGGGTCAGTACAACAAGGCCATCAAGAAGAACCGCCTGTATAAAAATCTGACGCGCTCGAGTAAATCAAGGTCACGATTTTTTTTTGCATTTTCAAAAATCGGCCCTGACTGATGGTCGCGTCCAAATCGTCAGTCTTTAAAATAGGAGCTACTGGAGGGTTCACTTAACATCCCTTATCAATGTCTGACGCGCTCGAGTAATTTTTTTTTTTAAATATTTTCGACCCCTTCGTACGGCCACCCCCACCACGCAAAACGGCAGATTATTATATTTCCGTTATCAGACAGACGTGGCGCGACTACCCTATTAATATCTGACGCGCTCGAGTATTTCTTGGTGACTGTTTTTTTTTACATTTTTGAAACCTTGTAGACGCTCCCCCCACCGCTGAAGGGAAAAATATCACATAACCTTTTTTTCTTTATTCCACCTACAAATTCTAACTACAAATTTAGCATCATTGCCTCCCCTACCATTATGATGTGGTAGGGGAGGCAATGAGAGTTCAATCGAACGGAGCAAATCAATATTTTGTCACTTTTATAGACGATATTCACGATATTCGATTTTATAGACGATATTCACACCAACAATATATATATCGTTGGTGTGAAATCTTCATGCTGAAAAATAAAATAGACGTATTTTCAAAGTTTAAAATTTTCAAGTGTCAGGTTGAGAATTTGACAGGAAAGAAAATTAAATATTTTCATTGTGATAATGGAAAAGAATTTGTAAACAATGAATTAGTGTATTTTTAAACAGTTGTGGTATAAAAAGAAGGTTAACTACTCCGTACACTCCGCAAAGTAACGGAATTGCGGAACGGATGAATCGGTCAATTCTTGAGAAGTCGAGATGTTTATTATTATCCTCAGGATTGTCAGCAAGCTTTTGGGGTGAAGCTGTAGTTACTGCATGTTATTTGCGGAACAGGAGTCCCACAAGCAGCTTGAATGGCGATATCCCTTATGAGAAATGGTTCAAGAAAAATGTGAATATCGAATATTTAAAAACATTTGGTGCAAAGTATAAGTTTGCGGCACGAAGTTCACCTGGCATTTTCGTGGGTTATCCAGATGAATTTAATGGCTATAAAGTGTGGATACCAGAAAGTCGAAAAGTTGTAATGTCAAGGGGCGTTAGATTTCAGGAAGGTAAGATATCTGACGGTGATAGTGATTACTTATTGAAGTCGCGATGTGAGACGAGTAGTATTGTTAAAAATACTGTTGAATTTTTTCAGACAGAGCTAAATCCGACTGATTCTTTGATGGATAGACATTCAAATATTGATGAGGCACAACTTAATGTGCCTATAAATAACGAATCAGGTACGACCCATTTTCCGGCAAACATTTCTAGTTCTAGTAACGACAGTGGTGGTAATACGATTGTTGAAAGAAATTTTACTGTCAAAAGAGGTCCTGGAAGACCAAGGATTGATAGAGAGCACGTTGGACGTCCCCGAAAGGTTTATAATATGGTTGAGGTAAGAGATACTGACAACGATGAAAGTGAGATGTCAACAGATGAGTACGTCGACACTGATAATGTTGCTGGTGTAGTTGAGACCACATTAAAACAAGCTTTAAGAAGTGATGAAAAGGCACAATGGGAAGATGCTATTTTGTCAGAAATCAGGAGTCTAGTGAAGAATGGCACATAGGACATTGTGAAGAAACCATTTGATCGAAATGTCGTTGGAAGTCGGTATGTGTTAACCACAAAGCTAAATGTTGATAAAACGGAGAAAAAGAAGGCAAGATTAGTCGCAAAAGGATATAGTTAACAACAAGGCCTGGATTATCATAAAACTTTTTCTCCTGTGGCAAGAATAGCAACTATACGGTTGTTGATCGCTTTAGCAGTTGAAATGGGCATGGAAATCGATCAAGTTGACATTGATACGGCATATTTAAATGGAGATTTGAACGAAGAGATCTACATGAAGATACCTGAGCTGTTGCAAGAGAGTTTAAAAAAACTTATCAAACTAGATGGCGCTACAAGCGCAATCGGAACAAAAGCAGTAAAGATGCTTGACAACATAAAAGAAGGTGGTGATACTTGTCTTTTAAAGAAATCTCTTTATGGCCTCAAGCAAGCAGGCCGACAATGGAATATTAAACTGGATTAAAAGCTGAAAGAAATAGGATTGAACCCTACAGTGAACGAACCTTGCTTGTATCACAAGCAGATAAAAGGTAGAATGGATCTTTTTGTAGCTATCTATGTAGACGATATTTTGATTGCATCCCAGCAAAGGGGGGTCATAGATAAGTTCAAACGGGAGTTGACAAAGAAGTTTGAGCTGAAAGATTTTGGTCCAGCGACTTATTGTCTAGGGATTGATATAAAGAAAAATAAAAATTCATACCACTTATCTCAGGAAAAATACATCAATGATATTTTGAAAAGATTTGCCATGGAGGACTGTAATCCTGTAAAGACACCGATGGAGATAGGAAATACAGTAAAAAGTGCAGAGAAGAAAGTAGAAGAAAAACGTTTTCCCTACAGAGAACTCATAGGAGCACTCATGTACTTAAGTGTGGCGACTAGACCCGAGATTGCCAACGTTACAGCAAAGCTAGCACAGTTTGCAAAAAATCCACAGGAAACGAAAGCTGCAAAACGAATACTGCGATACTTAAAAGGTACGATTACTCATGGTCTACTATATAAGCCAACGGGGTTATGTATTCAAGGGTATGTAGACGCGGATTGGGGTAGTTGTGCAATAGATAGACGATCATTTACTGGCTATGTCTTTATGCTAGGTGGTGCAGCCATTTCATGGACTTCACAGAAGCAACGAATCGTTGCGACTTCGACGTGTGAGGCTGAATTTGTAAGTTTGGCGGAAGGTATGAAAGAGGCTGTGTACCTGAATAGTCTGTTGATGGAACTAGGTCTACACCAGTTTTCTAAGGTAAGAATGCATGCTGATAACTTAAGTGCTATCTGTCTTGCCGAAGACCACGGTATGTACCATGCTAAGAGTAAGCACATTGATATTCGACATTTCTTCGTTAGAGATGTGCTACGTGATAATAAATGTATAACTTTAAAGGCGATGATAGCTCAGTGGTATGTGACGTCGGATACCGCGGCGAAGGTCGTGGGTTCGAATCCTACAATGAGCTTGAGCTTTCGGTGAAGGAAAACATCCTGAGGAAACCACAGCACGGTGGTAGGGTACTTTGTAGTACTCGACTGGCTGGCTACCACCCTCAAGTTGAAGATCTGTCGCCAAGCACCTGTTGGTGTGTTCCAGCATTTGCACTTGAGAGCCAGTTCGCCTTTAAGGCATTGTAATAAGGTGTACAACACATTAGCAATCCCGTGGTATTGCCAATGTCTATAGGCGACGGTTGTCACTTACCATCAGGTGACCCGCCTGCCTCGTTGTCACTTGTGACATAAAAAAAAAAAAAAACTTTAGAATATTTGGCAACGGATAAGATGTTGGCAGATATTCTTACCAAACCTTTGCCTCGTGTAAGGCACGAGGTACTAACAGCTGCATTAGGACTATGTAGCATTAAGTCCTAGCTGAGCATTAAGTTGAAGGGGGTGTGTTGGTGATATTCACCTTCATGCTGATACTACTGGCACTGGCCTTTTACTTGTTTATGTTATTGTTTATGTTTAGTTCTTTTGATAGCTGTCTGTATTTATTTGAATCTTACTTAGTGTGTGTTCTTTTCTATCCACTGCAACCCAACAAAATCTCCAGTATTTATTTACCAGCCTTATCGATGCAACGCAAGTCGCAGTGAATCATAAAAACCGTGTTACAGTCATTTTGTACATTACAAATATAAAAAATCTACTAAAAATCAGAAAACTTTTTGAATTACTTACTACTCAGTCAGAAACTTGGTTCATGTGATGTTTATCCTAATGCTTAACCATAGATATTTTATAGATATACTGCGTATGCTTAACCCGTTTTATCTATGCATTTAAATCATGTTTATTGACCAATGGAATTGCAACAAAATTAATGAGACGTAAATTTCATGAGTCATATCTACAATTTACTCTGAAGTAATGTTAATCGCAAATATAACAGCATTAAAATCAGTTAAGCCATTTTGATATTAAACGTAAATAATAATCAATGATAGCTCAGTGGCAGTGACGTCGGATACCGCGGTGAAGGACGTGGGTTCGAAGTAACCACAGCACAGTGGTAGGGTACTTTGTACTCGACTGGCTGGCTACCTTAAAGTTGAAAATCTGTCGCCAAGCACCTGTTTGTGTGGTCCGACAGTTGCATTTGAGAGCCAGTTGTCTTTAAATCCACCTGGTATTCAATAATCCCCCGCCTGCCCGGTTGTCACTTGTATAAATTGCGCATAATTTTAAAAATAACAGCGTTATCTCGACTAACATGATTTTAAAGAAAACAAAAATATTTTCGACAATCCATCCAAATGAAGATAAGAAACCAGTTTGCAGCAACGATTTTAAAACGGAACAAAATTTGTTTTTTACACGTCTTAAAATTTGGGTTATCAACCGGTTTGTTCCTGCAGCTGCACTTGAGAGCTAGTTCCCTTCCAGGCACTTCGGCTACATTCATTACTTACTAAAGCCCAGTTCTGGTCAAAAATAAACCGAATAGATAAAAGAATCAACCAATATTTTTCAAATCTTGTATGTTAGCCCAATAGAAGCCAATTATTTATTGATACAAAAGTAATCTATAATCTTCCCACAGTCGAAATTCAACCATATTTTTTTAGGAAAAAAACTGTTTTCATTTATATTTGTAGATAGCTCTAATGCATGTCATAAGCTGCTAAACCAAAAAAGATAATCGGTTCACAAACAGGGGAGAAAAAGTTTTTATAAAGTTTTTCGTTCACGTACATCGATATAGGTATAGACATATCGATGTTCACGTATTAATTCCATACTAATATTGTAATTCGAAAGTGTGTCTGTCCGTCTGTCCGATACCTCTTCACGCTTAAACTGCTAAACCGATTTAGATGAAATTTGGTATAGAGATAATGGAACCTTGAAGAAGGATACTTTTTATCCCAAGAAAAGATAAGATCCCACGGGAAAGCGGATGAAACCGCGGGGGACAGCTAGTAATGTTATAATGATATGAGTTGTTTGAAATATATTAGTGTAATTATAACATCCGATCTATGTTTATTTTTACACGTGTAAGATTAAAGTACAATATACAAACTAGCACCCTGTTACAATGTTGATAAACAATAATTTTATATAACCTTATTTTAATCGGTATCACTACCTATTCACAAGTTCAAAAAAATATATTGAAATAATTATGCGATTTAGGGAGAAAATACTTTATAAAATAATCTAGGTCGCTATCTAATGTCGCTGTCTAATAATCTAGTGATAAACCCGCTCATATAATTTTTTTAATTCAAAGTAAGGATAATATCCAATGATTTTTAAATTGGAATATAAATAATTCATTCATGAGGGTAAAAATATCGGACGTCTTTATTTACACATTCATAATTTAAAATAAAAACACTATAGTAAATAACTTTCATTCTTACCTTTAACGTCACGATCTAATTTAATAAACAACACCAACAAGTAATAGAGGATAGCAAAATACGACACCAAACGCGTAATTAACGAAAAAGGGCCTGCACAAAATACCACTTAAAAATATCTGGAACGCAGCTTTTTAATCACTCAGTACAATGACATTAATTAAAATTTTATTTGGTTTTAATAAATTTTCATTGACTGGCCGCGTTCGAAATTCGGATGGCAATTCGTCAAGCCAATATCGTGCGCACCCAGCGCTGTTTGGCGCGCAGCGGTGTACTGACTAGCAAGAGTGGCAAAGTAGGGGCAGATGAGGCGAACTCGGGACCGTGTGCCAACAACCGTCAGCTGTCAACACCGAATCGTTAGGGGCCCTCGAGGAATTGAGGAAGAAATTTTAATTCAATTAACACTAAGCATTTTATCACTATCATATCACTAACCTAATTGTTCGTAATATAACCTAACCTCTACAAATTAAGTACCTACAGTATATATTCTTCTGAAATGAGGGCGAATTGTTTTTAGTAAATTTTTCATTCATCATTTATTAATGTATCAATCAAATTACATTATAGATCAATGTGCATCCTTTCGCTAGTGTTGTAGAGCTGCATATGGATTGTACAGCTGTCTCCCGCGGTTTCATCCGCGTTCCCGTGGGATCTGTCTTCTCCCGGGATAAAAATATAGCCTATGTTACTCGGGGATAATGTAGCATTCTCATGGTGTAAGAATTTTTGAAATCGGTCCAGTTATTTTTGAGTTACAAACATACAAAAATACACATCTGTCCTCTTTATGATATTAGCATAGATTAATCAGTTAACCAAACAACATTCATCATTAAAACATTCACAAAACACAGTTAAGTACCTATCAATACTTTTTTATAACCAGTATTTTATAAACAGTGGCTTAATTTCAGTTTATTTTTCGTAAGTAACCAGAGAAAGAGTATCTTACTGTTTTTTTTCCTGTAACAAAGAAAAAAAAATTGTACGGAATCCCGTTAACTTACCAGTGTTGTGACTTGACAGCATTTCATTTGTCCATGTGCATGAACTCTACGAAAAGGGCGCATGCGTTTCGTTCCTGAAGTTCAACATATTGAAGCGTAAAATAGGTTCCAGTGTAAACAAAGAATGTGAACACTTTGGAACATGGAATCTGTTACATGATATGACTTTAACAATAATGTATTGCTATTATTAATATAAAGATAAATAAAATAATAATTTAGTAACGGATTTTTGATAGATAAAATAAATTTAAAGTCAGGGAAAAACTGTTTTTGATTCTCACGTTTCCTTATTCATAATTCATTACTAATCCACCGATTCTACGCAGGTACGGTCATCAGTAGGTAGGTGAGCAGTCCAAAAACAAAACACCTCGACACTACTACCCATAACATGGAAAAATAAATGTGGACATACTTTTATATAAATTCTACATGATGGATAATTTTAGTGTAAAAGATCTGTTGAGCTACTTATGTTGTTGACTGAAGGAGAATAATTTACACATTATAGTATCTACAATCTAATAGGATCATTTTGACAGCACATAAACATTCATGTGCCAGAGACAAACATAGTGCGACAAGAAGAGACACCCTCTTGTCAAATCGGGCCTATTGGATTTTTAATAGTTTACTAGCTATATGAAATATACTTTACGACCTATTCTCAGACCTACCGAATACACACACAAAATCATAATAATCGTTCGAGCCGTTTCGGAGGAGTTCTACTAATAACACTGTTACACGAGAATTTTATATCTAGGTAGTATATATAGATTAACGTAGCTACATACCTATACATTTTTAGGTAATGACCTATCCTTACTCTGTGGTAATACTACCTACATACTTTTCTCTTAGCTCTTCATAACGATAGAGATGACGTAATATTGAAATTTAAATCTGCGATAAATGACAATTGATTGAAAAAGCAAGGGCAAAAATAACATTCAATATTATTTTCATGGACGCTAGAGCAATGATCCGGCTTAATCGAACACAAAGGAATTGGACGCTTTGTTCTATAGGGAAACCTTCAAAAAAAAGTCCCGCGGTTTTACGTATCTTCTCAGAGGATCGAATCTTTTGACTTGAGACGTGCCAAATTTCATCTAAACTGGAGAAAAGGTAACCGTAGCTATGTCCTATTCCAAGACCTAAAAATAAAGTACTAAATAAATAGTTATAATATTTTTCAACAATAGAAATCCCTGTCAGCCGATAGTAACAAACACTCAAACTTTCGCTTTGTTATTTTAAAATTGCAGTGCAATTTCATAATCATGGTGTCGATGTTTGTTCTAGTCTAGTCCCTAAAAATGTTAGGGTTATATTAAAAAAGTTAAATATTAAATCCCTGCGACAGAACACGCGTCACTCGTATTCATTCTGCAACATAGTAATAGTACCTATACAAGTCTATTTTTAAAATAAAACTTGGCAATAATCTATTATAAATTCTCTGAACATAATGTTAACGGTCGACTTTCTTAGTCTAAATGTCTTGAGCGTGACTTGAGATTTCCATAAATCTTACTTTCTATTTTGCCTGTTGTCATGTCATGATATTGTCTATGGTCTACCGGTTCCGAGCACTATCTTCATCCTTTTGTTTTAAAATCTTAGGATGATCCTAGTCCAACCAGTAGTGAGTGTAAATAATTGCCGTTAGCAAACGCTCCTATCACACTTATACTCATTTGGCATAGCGCCTCTAGCTGAATCATGGAATTTATTTCCCCTATTCAAAATGTTTGCAAACGCAAATGCTATTGGTTTGTTTTCTATCACCTATTTTTAGAAAATATATTAATTTATGCGTAGCCAAGCATGGTTCCGCAGCGCAATTTAAAACAACATAATAATAATATAATGATTGAAAACTTAAATAATAATTGTGTAGATAAAATAAATAATAAATATGTAATTAACTAATCAATGTAATTTCTAAATAGATCTTAAATAAATGCATGCATATGTAAAAATATTAATTGTAATTAATTTGAATTTAATTTGTAATTGATTTTTGTAATGAGAAAGAATGTCAGAAATAAAGGCTTTTGTATTTGTATTTGTATAATAATAATATGAATAACCACATAATAATAATGCCCAATCATTTCATGGAACGATTTTCGTTTTTTATGCTATTATTATTTGTCATTAGTTTGTGCGCCTGAGCCTGAGCTGCCGAGATAATAAATTATACTGAATGTGTATTTTGAGTTATTATTTAATAATTTTTACTTCAGTATAAGCATAAAATTGTTAAACATTTGAATCGAAATGAAAGTCAGATAGTCCAAAAATATAAAAAAAAATTACATTGCTAAGATTCTTCAGACGGCAGACTAGATAACCGATGGAGGCCTAATTTGCAGGTTCATTTAATACACACTACATAACAATTCCCAACATTGGCTTACTCGAATCGCATTTCCTGGAATTCTTATTTTTATAGGTAATTATCTAGTTTTGAGCGACAGTCTCACCTGCCAGCCAAGGGGTTAAATTAATATGTGAACCAATATATCAAACAGGGAATTTAGTTATATTATCTAACCCCCAAATATTCTAGTAAGCCAGACTTTGTACGACAGGTAGGAGTCACATCTAATGAATCCGTTGTGAAAGTCTCTGAATCTATGATACGATGTGAACATCCTTAGGCTGAATACAAGATGAAGTATATGAACAGGTACCTATGTAGGTATATGTATATAGGCTCCTATAACCTTGTACCTACAAGACTGTACCTAATCAACCTGGCAATAAATTTTCCATAAACTTAACCTTTCAACATTGATCTGTGAATTATTATAAATGCGAAATGTAGCTCTGTCTGTTTGTCTGTCTGTTACCTTTTCGGACCTAAACTCCTGAACGATTTTTTATGAATTTTGGGTCTACCTATAGATATAGATGGGACCTTAGAGATGGACTAATAGTATTAGTCTAATACTTTTTATCCCGGGAAAAGATAAGATCCCTCGGGAACGCGGATGAAACCGCGGGGGACAGCTAGCTGATAATAAAAAATACCCATTTCCGCATGTGTACGAAGGTATAAAGTTCAGGTCATAAACCAAGCCTTTATTTATAAGATGCACGTTTTCCCTTTCTTTTTATTGCCATGCACCCGTTTATGGCAGTCGTCTCAATGCGAAAGTTTTTAAAACAACATTTAACAATTTTGTACCTAGTGTAAATATCCGCCATTAAAAAACGACAAAGATCAAGGAAAAATGTAGGCACTTCCTCCTACTTGTCATTAAAAAATATATCTTCATTTTTCTCTCATCGTATAGTTCGATTCAAAATATCATTCATGCCTTGAACTATCAATTTCATATCGACGAGAAGGAAAAACGCCTGCGAGACTCACATTAGCAATAAAAGATTTGCTACAAAAAATTGCTGCCATCTTCTTAAAATGCTATAATCTAAATATAATAATCTATAATAATAAATGTATAGCTTTTATTTGGTTCCTTGCATAACATATGCCTATCATGGGCATGTTAGGTTAGGCATATCATGGCATATGTTATGTTTAAAAATATTATACATACAGTAGCATTGTTTTTATGATATAATTATTATATACCTACTACAATTAAATAGGTAGGTACTAATGTAAGTTAGTTTGTTTATGTTTTCTTAATGTCGTCGTAACGGAGCACTAGATCAAATTGATTTCTTACCTAAGCCAAGGAAGGACATACTTTAGGGACTTTTTATCTTGTGAACCTCGACACCCGTGTCGTGGTGAAACCTTGGGGCAATTTTATTCATAAATGATATTTAAAATTTATCTTCAACAGGTTCCCACCACAGGAAAAAATAATCTTTTCCTGTAAAAAATCTTGTAGGTCATCCAATCAAAAAACTCCGGGAAAACGCAATACCTAATGATATAATGATGTTCATTAAAATTAAAACAGCTTTTAGTAAACTCATACATTTCTCCGAATACAATAATCTTAATGAGTGCATAGCCTTAAACCGGCCAAGTAAAAAAAAGCACAACGGACTCTCGTATGGATTACCTGGAACTGTATTATTGGAACTGTTTATTTTCTCTTGATTTAGATATGGGTTAATCGAATAGATAGACGATTGTGTCACCCTATGACAATACACGATAACATTTTTATAATTTTAATGAGGTGATAAGGTATACCTGTACTTAATCTACAACTATAATTAAGTTCAGCAATTTTGTATAATATTCTTGACTCTCAGAAAATGGGATCCTGGTACTTACAACAATTTAAAAAGTAAAACGCATAGTTTTTGCCACCTTCAGCCACATCATCACTTAGCATGGTGAGATTGCGGTTAAACACAAGCTTATCCAAGAGTAAAAAAACATATTTTTGTAGCTCTACCTAAAAATCTCTGTATTGTATTAATGTCTTTCTTTTGTTTCAGACTCCTGACATAAAAAAAAACTAACTGAGTATTGTGGCCAAGCAACATCTACAATACCTACATCGCACAAATATCAATCAAGAACTCAACACAAGCACCCGAAAGATTTCAAGTATTTGTTCATTCGTGCTAATAACTAATGAGTTATGATATCATCCGAATGATGTTGCGATTAGTCTATAAGAGCATTCAAACCATGATGCATTTATCTTTAGATAATAATGATTCGAAATCAGCTTGTTTAGGTACGCAAAGCAAATAATGCAATGTGACTAGGTCCTGGGTAACTTGGAGTTCATTCATCGATTTTGACTCTATTCTAAGTAAGAGAAGACGATAGCATTGTGTGTGCATGACAAGTACCTACTAATAATTTAATCAATTCAATAGTAAACGCTTACGCGTTTTACGACTCATGGAACTTCTTTCACTCACTCAAACAAAATTCTAGTAAACGCAAACCCAATAGTTATCGTTTACGTCCGCTGCTAGACATACCTACACACGCTCCAACTCCACTGCATGCTGTCATCTGCTCGCCTCATCAACCATCCCGATTTTCACATTATTCCCGGTATGCGGGGGATATATCACCCAGCTACCACTGGGGGAGGACGCTGGGT
Organism: Ochropacha duplaris; assembly: GCA_951361185.1. Lineage (NCBI taxonomy): Eukaryota > Metazoa > Arthropoda > Insecta > Lepidoptera > Drepanidae > Ochropacha > Ochropacha duplaris. The sequence goes on along the minus strand of OX592702.1, from coordinate 8,226,269 downwards.
TATGTCGGACTGACTAAAAACCTGGGGTGTTTCTATAGGTATGCGGGGGATATATCACCCAGCTACCACTGGGGGGAGGACGCTGGGTTATGTCAGACTGACTAAAAACCTGGGGTGTTTCTATAGGTATTCGGGGGATATATCACCCAGCTACCACTGGAGGAGGACGCTGGGTTACGTCGAACTGACTAAATACCTGGGGTGTTTCTATAGGTATGCGGGGGATATATCACCCAGCTACCACTGGAGAAGGACGCTGGGTTATGTCGGACTGACTAAAAACCTGGGGTGTTTCTATAGGTATGCGGGGGATATATCACCCAGCTACCACTGGAGGAGGACGCTGGGTTACGTCGAACTGACTAAAAACCTGGGGTGTTTCTATAGGTATGCGGGGGATATATCACCCAGCTACCACTGGAGGAGGACGCTGGGTTACGTCGAACTGACTAAAAACCTGGGGTGTTTCTATAGGTATGCGGGGGATATATCACCCAGCTACCACTGGAGGAGGACGCTGGGTTATGTCGGACTGACTAAAAACCTGGGTTGTTTCTATAGGTATGCGGGGGATATATCACCCAGCTACCACTGGAGGAGGACGCTGGGTTACGTCGAACTGACTAAAAACCTGGGGTGTTTCTATAGGTATGCGGGGGATATATCACCCAGCTACCACTGGAGGAGGACGCTGGGTTATGTCGGACTGACTAAAAACCTGGGGTGTTTCTTCTCTCGCCTGCTACCGCTTGCCCTCCAACTCAAGTAGGTACCTAAATCGTTTTTCTTTCTCGGTCACATTTCAGCTTCTATCCGTGAGAGGAACCACCCTCAAGTTGAAAATCTGTCGCCAAGCACTTGTTGGTGTGTTCCGGCAGTTGCACTTGAGAGCCAGTTGTCCTTGCCCTTAAGGCATTGTAATATGGTGTACAACACGTTGGCAGTTCACCTGGTATTGCTAATGTCTATAGGCGACGGTAGTCACTTACCATCAGGTGACCCGCCTGCCTCGTTGTCACTAGTGACATAAAAAAACTAAAAAAAAAATAACTATTTTTTGTAAGTTTTATTCAAACAGGTAGATACTAGTCTACTATAATAATATAGAGAGGAAAGATTTGATTGTTTGTTTGCATCGAATAGACTCTGAAACTACTGGACCGATTTGAAAAATTCTTAGTTAGTTTTTTTTTAGACGTCAAATTTCGCGTGACTAAGGTCGTGGGATCGAATCATAGAAGGAATTAAACTCTCAGTGATGGAAAATATCGTAAGGATAGGTAAGCCGTAGTACTTAGGTAGTAGTAGGTATATACGTAGCTTCTACCATCACTTAAGATTAGGTATCAACCCAAGGTCTTTCCAATGTTTTATACCTAGTTGGTGTGGGTGGATATTATTTTTCAACATTTGATTAAACACTACCTACCAATCATTAGTAGAAATTCCAGTTTAGTCATGATATTTCCTCAAATCACTAAAAGTAACAAAAAGACAAAATTATTGTAAAAAATTCTTATAATGTTTCCTCAATAGCCGCGTCCAGACCGACCGAGCACGGATCGCGAGCGTCGATCGAGCAAATTTTTGAAAGTTACATACGGGGCGCGCGATCCAAGGCGAGCCAGTTTGAGCGAATGCTCTGAAAACTGTATAGTTTCACTCCGAATACGATGGAATAAAAAAAGAAGACAAAAACGAAAACTCTGGATCAAAAAATTATACCAAAATCGTATGTACCTAATCAATACGACAAAACTATGGAAGTTTTAAAATCAACATTTTAAAACTTTCATATAATTGTATTAAACGAATACAGTCTTCTTCAGTCAGCGAGCGGTGCTCGCGATCCGTGCTCGGTCGGTCTGGACGCGGCTTTTGAAGTAGGGAGGACTGGTTGTGATTTTGACTAAGAGAATTTGTTTTTTTTTAATAAAACCAAAAACATATGTAAACGCGCACGAAGGGTTCCGTAAAAACGGCAAAAAAATCTCGATTGTTGTATGGGTGCCCCCCTTAAATATTTATGTTATTATTTATTATTAAAGTAAAAATAGAACTGAGTATTTTGTGAATATTCCAGGTGCCTACCTATCGAGCAAAAAAGGGCAAAAAAATCGCGTTTGTTGTATGGGAGCCCCCTTTAAATATTTATTTTATTTTGTTTTTAGTATTTGTTGTTATAGCGGCAACAGAAATACATAATTTGTGAAAAGTCAAGTCAAGTCAAGTCTAGCTATCGCGGTTCTTGAGATACAGCCTGGTGACAGACAGACGGACAGACAGCCAAGTCTTAGTAATAGGGTCTCGTTTTTACCCTTTGGGTACGGAACTCTAAAAAGTAGCCAAGTTTGGTACAAGTGACCTACATGGTTATTGGCGTCGATACAAAAGTTGAGATCTGAGTTTTGTAGGTACGTTGAATTTATAACTCTGCAAGTTTTAATGGACAAGAAATAATGTTTAATTAGAATGTTACTTTTCTATAGTTGTTATATTTTATACTTTGTTGCTAATGGGCATGGTTTACATACTTACATCGATTCCGAGTTGAATTTACTGTCAAAAAAAATACAAAAGGAGTTGCTATCAGCCGTAGCAACGACTGCTGACCCTGTATAATAATAACACAAATGGGCCACACACGGCTGGCAATGCTGATCCAGCATTTAATCTAATACAGAGGGACAAGAGGGGTACTCCTACTCCTACCTACTCTTTGTGATTAGATTAGTAATTGAAAATAATTTACAATATACGGACTGGAGGGTGAATAACATCGACAGCGGGCTGCTGGTGGAACAGATTTTTTTTTATTATCTGATTCTGAAACTAAGCAGAACCGACTCTGTTAGCTGATATTTCTAGGAAAACTACATGGAAATGTTTCCATATCTTTCCACCAAAGATTTTTATTACATTATCTACGATTTCATTGTAAAAAAAAAACATGTGAACTTACCTACTAGTATGCTTTATAGAAAAACGAAAATTCTACCATGATACCATTCGTGCATAAAGTCGAATATAGTTTCTATAACTGTTATCGTATATTTATGCATAGCTGTACCGCGCGGTTTCACCCGCGTTCCCGTGGGATCTTATCTTATCCCGGGATAAAATATAGCCTATGTTAATCTGGAATAATGGAGCATTCAAATGATGAAAGAATTTTTAAAATCGGTCCACAACTTTTTGAGCCAATTCGTTACAAACATACTTAGGTACATACAAATATTTCCTCTTTATAATATTAAGTATAGTTTAAATGCTATTACACGCTACGTGTGTAGGTACCCAAAAATAAAGTGATAAGAGTCTGAATATGTACCTAAATATCTTTCCAAATAAAAACAACTTATTTTTGGATACACATTCATTAGGTACCACGTATGTATGTATGTATGTATGTAGATACTAACTTGTAGCGTACTCGTAGGCAGATAATAGTGTTATGGCTGTCCCGCGACTTCACCCGCGTTCCTGACAAGTATATCCTATATACATCATCAAGCTACCCCAAGTTTCATCAAAGTGGGCTGGACAGTTCAGTAATGAAAACGTAGCAAAGATACACAAATTCAAAACTCATTTATTTATTTTAGGCAATGATAAAGCGCTTATAAATAACCTTACAAATAACTCACTCAACACCTAAGTATTCGAATACTGGTTTTGCACGGTGGTAGGGTACTTTGTAGCACCCGACTGGCTGGCTACCACCCTCAAGTTGAAAATCTGTCGCCAAACACCTATCGGTGTGTTCCGACAGCTGCACTTGAGAGCCAGTTCCCATCTAGGCTTTGTGTGCTTACCATCTTCGGCCACATCATCACTTACCATGGTGAGATTGTGGTCAAACACAAGCCTATCGAGAATAAAAAAAAAACCTGAAATACACGATCGATACATTACGGATAACGGACAGAGAAACTCACTTTCTCTAGATAGAGCTGACTATAGGTACAGGGCCGGATTTAAGGGAGGGCAAAAGGGGCAACTGCCCGGGGCCTCCACAAGAGAGGGCCCACATAAATTCTATATATTCATAAAGTTCTAGAAGTGTCGTCGGACAAGCGGTTGGAACAAAGGTTTCTTTCCGCTATACGAAGGTGAAACACTTGCATGAAAAATATGTATTATTTATCTTATTCGCAAAATAATTTGGGGCCTCCACTCTTTTATTGACACCTCTAAATCCGGCCCTGAAGTAAGTAGAACAAAGATATGAACTGTTCAGTTCACTGGATTTTCAATTAATGTTATTGAAAAACAATCAATACCACAAAGAGGTATCCATCTTTTGTGGCTAATATTGTTTAGGATTGAATCGCGGGGCACTTAGGTTATTTATTATATTCTTTCCTTGTTGGAAATAACTTGACCTATAAAACAATATTATTGTTTTGCTATTATTATAAAGATAGTGTATGTTTAATATAAGGAATGTAGGTATGATACACTTTAAAATTATATACCTACAACTAGCTTTCATAAGAGACTCCGTCCGCATAGAACGTGGTCCGTGAACAATCCGCTAAACAACATCCCTACCCTGTGGTTCAAGTCAAGGCATCCCATCCTGTCTTCAAAATCCGTTCAGCCATTTTGCCGTGAAAGTCAAGCCGAGACAGACAGAGTTATTTTCGAATTTATAATATTATTAGGATGATATTCTTAAGTTTTAATAATAAATTAATTACGTTTAAAATTTAACTTAGCTTACATACCTATTTGCCGTGTCTAAATTAAGAACAAAATACATTTTTTACTATACCTACATACAGGTTTGCATGTCGTTTAGATACCCTGACGTTTATATACACGTTCCGAGTCTGCAAGACTCGGAACGTGTATATAACGTGTGTGTCTGTCGTAGCCCTATTTTCTGGATTATTTAGTGTACCTACAATTACTAGTATAATAAAGTTTATCCAATCTGATATAATAATAATGTATAGTTCCAGTCCATGCCACTGGTCTGACACATTCTTCAATCACGTGACACCACCACTGCACTCATGAGTCACATCAAAGCATAGTTCGGCATGTCATGGCGGACAATTCCATTACACCGCTTAACAGATCAGTGACACAAAGACCAACGCACCTTTAATGTCGACTTTATTACAGACAGGTTTATAAGGTCTTTAGGTACATAAGGTACCTGTAGTGAGTACAGAGAATACCGTACATAACATACGGTCTCCAAGCAAGTGCTAGAGTTGGAAGCTCTCCGTACTCACCTAAACTTGCGCCTACAGACTTACTTTTTCCTGAATTTAGATAACTTCTTGACAGGTTTTTTTATATACCTATTAAACTTTATAAATTAGTCATGAACTAGCATCTCGCCCCGGCTTCGGGTCGGGTAGCAGAGCATATACCCCCTACATTTTTATTTATAATCTGTATCGGTTTACGCGGCGCACGACAAAGCTCCCGTGGCCATGATTTATTTTCTCGCGCGTAGTTTTTAATTTTCGATAACTCGTAAAATAATAATTTTAAAGATATGCTGTAATGGGCAATTCTCGGTTTTTCTCTAGTATAATATTATAATATGCATGTTATTATTAAACCTTCCGAAAGAAATTATCTAACTCATGGTGAAAACCGCATCAACATTTCACGTACGTACTGTACGTACGAGACAGATAGACAGACGCGGCGGCGGACTTTAGACTTTGTTTAGTCATGTTCAAAATTTACACTTACAATACAATACTTATAATTTTGACGTTTACAAATAAAAATACCCAATTAATGTTTTGTAATTAATAATGTAATGCCAATGTATTATGCCAATGTTAGTATTGCAAATAACAAATATTCAACCACAAAAACATTGAAATTATGGTTATTATAGTTTCATTATGGTGTCATGTAGGTACACAATGACTAATCCTCATTGTTTCCATGCATGTTATAAATGCTACGTTTCTGTCTGTATGTCCCATAGCGAGCTTGTAACTCGAGAACCATACGAATGCGAGTTTTTATGCAGTCTTCACAGTTACCTAGGGGTTTCTAATAAATACTATGTAGGTAACTAATGCGGGTTATAATTTTTTATGTATTTTTGTATTAGTTTAAGAATAAAATTTGTTAAACATTTGAAAAAAAAGCCAATATAGTCAGATGGTTCAGATATATTAAAAAATGTTACCTTGCTGAGTTTCTTTCCGGTTCTTCTCAGTTGAAGGCTGACTTCTGAACCGGTGCCCTTCTAGGGCCTAAACTGAATAAATGGTTTTGACTTTGACTTCTAGATGGAGGCTTCAGGCTATGTATCAAGCTGAGTAGTGACCGAATTAAGTCGCCATTAAACCAACGGATCTACGAATTCACCAGTCCGATCAACGAATCTACGAGTTTAATCGACTAGTCGAGAAATAATGCGGACAGGACCTCTAACAAAGGCTAGTTAAAATATACATGACCACGTTCAACCATGTATAACACGTGTTTAAAACCCATTGTTTACGTTCCACAAATCAGTTTTACCCACAGACTTGACTTGAGTGGAGTAGATACATAGGTCATAATAATTTTATTAGATAAAACTGTAATGGCCGATAAACTATGTTCGGGTTAATTAAAATAACATGTTTACGCTTTATTTTCGGTATTGTGCCAGCAAGCTCATTAAAGTTTTGTCAGCGTCCTTCCAGCAACAAATTAGAAGCACGTTCTGACTTTTAATGTGGTCAAAATAATTATTTTTTGAAACTTTTTCGATTTAAACAACATTTGCGTTCCTGGAATCTTATTAGGGGATGAACAGGATAGTATAAAAGACAGAAAACATTTTTTATTCGTGGCATTCAATGTCTGATCATTCTCACAAGTGGCATTATTCGTTAACAACTTCATATTATCAATAATTTGAAAACTGTAAGTATTGAATTTATATCTAGAAAATAGTCCTCGTTAGAATTAATATTTTGATGTCGTAAAATATCACTAGACAGCATTAGTCTTTTGGTACAACAAAATATTGGTTAGAAGTTGTAGACTTTAGAAAGTTGTTAGAACAACCTTCTAAAGTCTACAACATTTTTGGCCTCCCGGTATTGCATGTTAGACGACAGTACTCTTTACCATCAGATGACCCGCCTACCTGCATGTCAGAGTTCTGATAAACGCAAATAATGCGACCTTATATCAGATCCATAATAAAGAATGTGCAAAACGACTACTATGTACTTGGCCTCATCCCTGCGGTTTCCACTATCGCTGAGTGCATGAGGCTTTACCAGGTTTAAGGCGATGATAGCTCAGTGGTAGTAACGCGGTGAAGGTCGTGGTTTCGAATCCTACAATGAGCTTGAGCTTTCGGTGAAGGAAAACATCGTGAGGAAACCATAGCAGGGTGGTAGGGTATTTTGTAGGACCCAAGCCCCTATCGGTGTGTTCCGACAGCTGCACTTGAGAGCCAGTCCCATTTAGGCTTTGTGTGCTTACCACCTTCGGCCACATCATCACTTACCATGGTGAGATTGTAGTCAAACACAAGCTTATCCAGAATAAAAAAAAAGAAAAACAATGCACAGACTCTAATAGGTCATGGGTCTACAAAGATCCCAATTTTTGACCCGACCTACATGCAGAGGAATACCTATATACAAAGCGGTCTAACACATACATACATATTCAGTCCTAAATATGAGTACAAAGAAATGAAATTTAAATGTCGACATAGAATTATGGTCATACATGGTCAAACCCAAAATACGTAGGTATATTAAAAATATATTGTATTTACGTATCCATCCGCAGTTGATGAGACATTTTAGAGAGTAATCTAAGCTACTGTTTATTTAAATCGGAGACAACTATAAATATGCATTTTTTTTTTCAAACATCCTTTTGTTCTAGATAAAAAATGGGAATCAACGGCAAATATATTATGTTGGTACTACTATTAGCGACATGTAACAAAGTGTGTTCACGTATCCTCACATCCACATTATCTGACTTGCCATCGGATTATTGCGGCAAGTTATTAATTTCAATTGTATTCAATAACCTATGTCCACATTATGATAATGATTCATCTGGTAAGTAATTTTCTTTTATTTTAACTTAAATTGATTAAGTATGTACCGCCCGTCTGTGTTTGTGTTCTATTTAATACTCATTCATTTTTTTTACTGTTTTGTTACGTGGTTTCATGCGATTTCGTTATTTTACAAGCTTTTATTTTACTTGCAATGTATGTACTTAGGTATGTAACTTTGTTTGTTCTGGTGGAATCTTGCAACTCAATATTGAAGCAGATATCTTTAACCGATTGAGCTGAAATTTTGTATACACGTTTAGTTTGGATGACAATGCATGGTTAGCTGTGTGACGTCATTCTAAATCCAACATGGCGGAACACCTATGACAGCGGACTATTTTAATGCAATCCTACAATATGGGTATCAAATGAAAGGACTTGCTGAGAATAACTCGAAAAATAAAGTGACGTCACTGTAAATCCAAAGCTTATTTTTATAAAAGTTTTTTCCTTATAATTTATTACCTACCTCATCAACCTTAAAGCTGGGAACCAGTTTGAATGTCAAGCCTTAATAAAACGATTTTGACGATGATTTATTTCGATTATTAAACTCGTAAACGCTTTTCTACGAGGATCGAGACGCAACACATAATGCTTGCTTAATACCTATATATATTTTCAGAATTTAACGACATTGAAAATTGGGATCCCAAAGAGAAAGTAATACAAACTTGCTGCTCAAGACCATGCACTCTTTCAGAACTGCTATCAATATGTTAAACATACAACTAAGTGGTTACCCTATTGGACTCTAAGGGCCGAGCCACTCGCGAATAACGTGATATTTTCAAGCACATAAAATTCACAAATGAAATTCGTGACATTGTTTTTGAATAATAAACTGTCATGTTTATTGTTTTGTAAGATAGAAAAGCGCGTTCTTTATTGAACTGGAATTTAAATGGATTTCTCTAATGTACATCTATTTAACTTATAAATTCTAATAGATTTAAGTCTACTAATTTATTGAAATTAATTTCGTTCCACGGATTTGTTACTAGAGTTAAAAACAAGGTTTTTTCATTAAATTGACCCAAATGTAGGTCAATCGAGATATTGTCCTAATTAAGTACAAATATCAAAACATAATGTACCTGTACCTATTTATGAATAATTAAAAATATTTAATGCGCAAAGTATATTTAAGATGTAATCTCAACAAATTACTATATGACACGCAACGAGCGCGTGCCGAAATATACTAACCTATTTGTTAAGTATTATTATACAACGCTATTGCGATATCTAATAATAAAATAGATAACACTATATACCTAATTATTGTACATTTGTAATCATTAAATTATTTACCTACCTAAATATTAAAAACAATTTAACAAAATAAACAGTATCCACAATAAATATTTTTGAACTGAAACTTCCTTATCGTCGTTTGAGAGAAATTTTATAGCAATAAAAAAACGTAATTTTTTCTGTTACGCGCCATGTTTATTTCTAAAATTTACCTCAGTTTTTGAGTACAATTTCATTATAAATAGCAATTATTAATTAATACGACTGTTAATCTAGTAAACATATTTTTTTTTAAAAAAAATCACTTCTTACGTGTGTTCACTAATACTTACACACTCATTTTTAGGGTTCCGTACCTCAAAAGGTAAAAAAAAGAACCCTTATAAGATCACTCTCTTGTCCGTCTGTCTGTCTGTCCGTGTGTCACCACCGATTATCTCAGGAACGGGTGGACCTAGCAAGTTGAAATTTATACCAGATACTGAAGTCTATAGTCCCTATTGGGTGTATAAAAATCAAGGTCCTGAGTCAACACGATAAAAAAGATATCGGCAAACTTGTAAGTACCAAAATTTACCATAATTTTCAACTTTTTTTATATTTCGGAATTTTTCCTTTACTTGTGCTGTAAGACCTCGCTTTTAACCAAAATTGTCAATTGTAGATCAACCGTAAGTACCCTATAGGTTTTGGGTCGAAGACCTATATGGTAGTTCCCGTTGACCTAGAATCACGAAATTTGGCAAAAAGCAAGGTCTTACAGCACAAATAATGGAAAAATTCAAAAAAATTAAAAAAGTTGAAAATTAAAGGGTGTCCTCATACATACATAGTTAGCACCAATTAAGATAGACCTCTGAGTAGTATCGGCGCTCATATAATTTAGAGGTCTAGCTTAATTGACAAAAACCTCAAATAAGGTAATAGAAAACGTTATCTATTTACAAGATTGTACGGAACCCTCGGTGCGCGAGTCCGACTCGCACTTGGCCGGTTTATTTATCTTACAGTATCTTTAGGCTAAAATATATGCGAGTAAACAAGAAATACTATCCAGTCACATATACATAATTGAACATTATTTGTGGTCGTGCTCTAAAAAATATAATACGAATGGAATTTTCCATTAAATAGTCAAGCAAAAAAAATCATTTACGTATTGTCAAGTCACGAGATCAAGGGCCAATTTAAATGATAATTATTAACTATTTAGCAAGTTTAAACGATGTCTAATCAATATTTTACATTCAATGACGCTAGGAGTGACAAAACCATATATACAGGATGTCCGGTAAGTAGTACGACAAACTTAAGGGGGAGATAGGTGAGCGGGTCGTCTACCAAATATACAAAAATGACCTGATGAAAGATATTTTAATGTATTGACTTTTGAATTTTAGATATTAAATATCTCTAAAATGGTGACACTTTTACTGAGGTCATTATTTATCCCCCTAAAGTTTGTCGTACTACTTACCGGACAACCTGTATACTTATATGTATTGTAATATACTAATAGTGAGACAACTAAACCGCCCGATGGCAACGGAAGTCAACTGATGGCATAAAAGATCTCTACGATATTTTTCACGTTTAAGTTATGTTCTCAGCTCACCTATCATGCCGCGATTGATCAACGCCCATAGGGTTATTGTCGAACTGATCGATGAAAAATGCGCCGTAGTTGATTGATCGATAGACTATCGTTCTTATGTAGCACAAGCCGCAATCGTTGATCATCTGAGCTGTTGATATGCGGTTGATCAAAGGACCTAAACGACGTGGATCGTTTTGTAACGCCCAAAATCAGTAAGATATGTAATGATTAAAAAACATAGTTCAAAACACAGAAATGCCAGACAAGCTAAATTCTATAGGACTACCAATCTGAAGGTCACACAAAATCAAGTAAGTATCAATACTTAAAAGTTTATTTACCTTAAAATAATACAAGACATTATTTACAGATTCACATACAAACGAAACTAAAATGTTTATATATCTACTTAAAATTAAGGCAAAAAACGCTAACCTCAGTCCTACTATGTGAGCCTATAAAAGACCTTCCATTTCTTTCATGAATTGCATGTAAGCATCGTCCTTTGTAGGCACTTGTTTTGGTATATCCGCCGTCCTTTGTATTGTACCCGATTTGATTCCAGTCTTGATTTTTTTATCCTCACGTTTGACTCGCAATGCCGATGGTACGAACCGAGTGACATCAGCTGATAGATTCCTTATCTGTGGTTTGGCACTAATCGTTGCACCTGGAATTAGTATAAAGTTTTGTTAATTGTTTGACATGGACAGATCAATAGTGAGTTATGTAGTTTGGTGAATGGCGAATTATTCATTGATTTCACTTGAACATTTATGTTTGAGAAATGTTTTTGCGGTAAAATTGTATGGTTAAACGTTTCTTCACAACAACTTTCATACAATTTCTCCAAGATGATATTTGAAATTATGTTCATTTTATTTTTAAAATCCTTCATCGCACACCCTTATCAAGCATGAAACAAAGTCAGTGCGAGAACGGGGCGGGAAGTAATCAAATCAATAACTTATTTATTCAGTTTAGCCCCTGGTAAGGCACTTATGAACATTAGAATTGAATGGAATGAGTGCTGTCGAAATCTCTATATGTTTATGTCGATATGCACCACTACAACACTAATTAGCGAAAGGATGCACGCACTCTTGCACTGTAAGGGATTAAGAAAAGTGTGGCGCACCTTCGTGGATGGCACATTCCTTTATCTTCTGTATATATAAAAAGCAAGACAGACTGTTCTATCAACACACAGCTCAAACCGCTCAACACACAGCAAACAGCTGAACGGATTGTGCTGAAATGCGGCATGCAGATAGTTAGTATGACGTAGGTATGCGCTAAGAAAATATTTTCCAAATATCATCCCCTAAGGAGATGAAACGGGTGTCCAAAATTGGTATGGAGAAACGGAATCGCGGGTGAAATGGCGGGGCGGAAAGCTAGTTACTTTACAAAGCAACAACACATCAAAGAATCACAGTTATCGACAGGCAAAAAAAGAAAAAAAAGAGATTTTCAAGGTCAGCAGCACATCGGCAATCAAATTATCAGAAAATATCATCGGTATTACAAATTTCCATAGGAGACGGTGACCACTTACCATCAGGTGGACCGTCTGTCTTGTCAACCTAATGCTGCTTGTCGACATAAAAAAGTCATAATTTACAAACCGATGTCATGCTACAGAAACCTTACCTTCATGGTGGGCCGTAAGCTTGTTTGCCAACTAGTGGTATAAAAAAAAATCTCACCTTGCGGTCCATCCTTCTTGGTGATGAGTTGCGGTGCTGCAGTGAGCACGGAGACGGGTGGGATGTGTTTAGGCGGCGGCGGCGGCACGAGGGGCCGCATGAGTCGCGGCGGCGCACCGGGCGGGGGGCCGGGAGGACGCAGCATGCGGGGCGGGGGGCCCGGCGGAGGACCGGGGGGTGCCGCACGACCAGGGGCACGGAGCGCCGGCGCCAAGGAACGGAGAGGGGGAGGCCGGAGACCTGCGAATAGATACAAAATAATAAAGTGGCGAACGGTGGTCAAGACAAGAACTTGTGTTTTTTTTAAAGGTTTTTTGCTTGGTATCTAGACCTTTAAGCCATTTCTTAATTTAAAATATTCATTTTTAATGTTATAGTCGTTTTATTGTCACTTTGTCTGTAAAGTTTAGTCTAGTTTTAGTGAAATTGGCGGCTTTTCCAACTTTTCACGGACTTCTTGGGACAACCTGGAAAGTCACGATACACACTTTCATTTCATTTCATTTCACTTCACTTGTGCACTTAGATTGATCTTTATTGGACAAAACACCACCGAAATTATGCAATGAAACTCAAAATACACGAATTTAATGAAAATAAAACGAAAACGCAACGTCACTTCGCAAGTTCCCGCAAAAAATCAAACAAGAACTTGTTTTCATTCAAACATGTTATGTTTGTATGACAGAACAAACCACATTGATAAAACATATAGAAAATTTCCCGACATTTTATAACCACCAATTCCGATTAGTTTGGTTCTATAATTTGGAAAGGCTAGTCACTCTTGCAGGGATTTGCTGATTATATTGACTTAAATTTTTTGTTCGAAAAGACAAGTTAAAAAATAGATAATAACTTTTGTTATAAAATGTTCACTAACAAATGTTTTAACATTATTCAACACATGTGTGGCAGCACCTTTATAACTATATTTATTTTATTATAATTTAGCAAGGTACCTGGTGGCAATAAAGGCGGAGGCATTTGCCGTATCTCCGCACCGGGTGGTTCTAGTTGGAAATCGTGAGGTATTTGCGGTTGAAGTGGAATGCCGGGGCCTTCGTTGTCGCTGTCCGAATCACTGTCTCGACCACCCGTACGTTTTAAAGCACTCAATCTGTGAAATATTATATTTTCAGTCCATGAAATGTGTTTATTCAATCAAATAGACCTTATGAATAGTCAGACTCTAGTAATAGTAGTCTCGCAGGTAATATTTGCGTGTTATGGCGGCAAAAATATGTAGTAATCAACAGAATTTAATGTAATGTCCAAGACTTATCTGACTAAAATATTGATAACTGAAGAAAAAAAATTGTACCTACCCCCGGACGGAGGAGTATTTATTAATTTTTATTCTTGATAAGCTTGTGTTTGACCACAATCTTGATGATGTGGCCGAAGGTGATACGCACATGCACACAAAGCCTAGATGGGAACTGGCTCTCAAGTGCAGCTGTCGGAACACACAGGGCTTGGCGACAGATTTTCAACTTGAGGGTGTTAGCCAGCCAGTCGGGTACTACAAAGTACCCTACCACCGTGCATTGGCACAGTTAGTTTATATGGCGAAGGAGTGCAGAAAGCTAATATTTTTATAAAATATGCTTTAGAAATAAATTAAGTTAAAGCGATACCAAAAAAATAATTTAGCTTTTTGAAGTAGTTTTATTTCACTATGGCATAATTAATAGTTTTTTTTTTTATAATATGCTTATTGACTATTTAATTAATGTTCTGGTAGACGTGAAAACACGATTGGATTATATTGCCTCGAATAGAATTTAATTCCGAAAAGACCTCTTCTTTCTTTTATTTTTGCATTTTATTCTAAAATCATAACGAATTTCATAGCTTAACTCCATTCAAAATATGGGTATTAGGTATTTGAAAATTCTGGTCGAAAATCTTTTTGATAAATAGCGTAATTAATTTTATTCCATTTTTATTTGGTTTGGCGCTTACGTTGTTTTATTTTGGGAGCAAGCGCATTGTTGCGCTTTCTTTCTTCGCATATGGAAGTAAATAACTGTCACTTTCGTAGCTCCGCCCAGTCGGCCTACCATCAAGCTTTTTTACGATTACCTACGTATCACCTTAATAAAAAATACCATTACACGGGTACCGTAGCCTAACCAAGTCCATTTCACTTGAGATTATGGGATTCTCTTTACCAATACAATAAAGGAATACCTTGCAGTCAAATCCGCTGCTCTGTCTTTTTCCCTTTTCCGATGCACTTCTTCCATTTCTTTCATGAAATCATCAATATTTTGTCCGGATAGAGCAAGCATCCGTTGCTGTAAAGAGGTAGGTTTTGGCGCAACTTGCGTCGCTTGTGTCGGTGCTGGAATGATATCAGTGTCCATATCGTTCATAGCTTCACCATCCAAGTTTTCTGCTGCCATTATTGCTGCCAGACTCGCTTTTGATGGTGGTATCTGAAATGAACAGCAATCCATTAAAATTTTATAAAAGCGAACGGCTGCTTGGTTTCATTTCAAATCTCATCAAAACAAGGAATTTGAAGTGAAACTTTATCTTTAGGACATAAGGCAATTATTTTGTAAATGAACTCCTAAACGGGTAAAAAGGCACAATTTTAGGATAAACAAATTCTATTTATTTTTTACTTTTGGATAAGCTTGTGTCTCCGCAATCTCACAATGGTAAGTGTTGATGTGGCCGAAGGTGGTAAGCACACAAAGTCTAGATGAATTCTCCGCGCAACGTAGTCGCAGGCTAAGCTAGTAAACAATTAATTTACTTAAGAAATGGTTTGTTTGTTAGAAATTACGCGGACGCAGGAGCACGAAATTTGGTAAAGTTAAAGTTAATTATGGTAAAAAGCTAATATTTTTATATGATACTAGCTGTCCCCCGCGGTTTCACCCGCGTTCCCGTAGGATTTTCACAACATAGCGTGATGTTATATAGCCTATAGCCTTCCTCGATAAATGGGCTATCCAACTCTAAAATATTTTTTCAAATCATAGATGCATTAGAAATAAATGAAATAAATAAATAAGTCATTACACATTCTCCCGGTGGTCCCTCGTCGATCATGTCAGCGAACCGCAAGCATTTCGCCTTTTCCTTGAGATCATCTAACTTGTTTGCTTCCAATATCAATATCATGTAGTCAACAGGAGGACCAGGTGGCACTCCGGGTGGCTCTATGCCTACCGGTCTTTCCTACAAGTTATATAAACCAAAATTAACAATAAATAAATAATTACTTAACACTTTTCCAGATCGAGGTACATTTACTGGATATCACTCAAAACCTTTAGGAACCCTGAAGAAGTATTACTAACATTTTGTTTTTCATAATTGGTGTTGTACCAATACAACTAAAAATAAGGACTTTCAACTAAATGAACGTTTAAAACATAAGAGGAAGAAAATAGCTCTACAGGTGTCTGGTAAGTAGTACGACAATCTTAAGGGGGAGATAAGTTGGCACAAAAGTGACCTGACCTCTGTAAAAGTGTCACCATTTTTGAGATATTTAATATCTAAAATTCCAAATCAATACATAAAAATCAGAAATATTTAAATATTTTGAAAATGGTATCCTATTAGTTTTACCTTTTTACTGAAGTCATTTTTGTATATTTGGTAGGTGACCCGCTAAAGTTCCCCGCATTATTTTTATTTATTTTATTTAATGTCTGTTGGAGCTCAGTAAAATATTAATATTTTGTTTTTAAAAGAAATACTTACTTGTAATGTCAAGAAGAAAAAAATACATGATTATTTTACATTACATTGAGTTTAATTTTATTTCTTAATCAATGTCACTTACCCTATAAACGGAATCTTTCTTCAATATAGGTTTGACTTGCATAGGATGACCCATATCCATTGGTAGTGGAATTTGAGATGGTACATTTCCGTATATAAGATTATCAGGTATCTGAAAAACAATTTAAGAACTATTTTATGAATAAAATCAATCTTGTTTCTTATTACATCCTAAAGAAAATAATGTTATTTTAATGTTATGTCCATCTTTTATTTTGCTTCAAAATTATATTTTAATTACATCTATTTAAAGTATCAATTGAAGAGTAAATTTATACATACTTGTAAAGTAGGCAAAGGAATATCATCCACTTGCACTGACTGTGCATGTTTGACAGACTCATAATATGATATTAAATGTGCTCTCCTTTTCTCATATTCCATCTCTTGACGCTTTAACTCTACCCATTTCTCCGGGTCATCTTTATCCTATAGAAGATAAATAGTTTTAAATTATTGTACAGTCATCAGAAGTACTCCACCACATAAAACAGACGGACAAGAAAGTGATCTTATAAGGGTTCCTTTTTTACCTTTTGAGGTACAGAACCCTTAAAACCATTGTTTACATTTTTATTTGACAGCAAGGTTAGTTATCTGATCCCCATAAAATATTGTTGTATTATTTACTTACATACATCTTGAGAACTCGGTCAAAAGTCTCCCTCAATTTCTTTCTTTTCTCTTTTAATACTTTTTCATTGAGTGGTGATGGCTGTAGTACATTATATTCTGAAAGAACATATTTATAATATGTAATTGATTTCCACAACATAGGTTAACAGTTAAGTAATAACTTAATGTACTTACAAGTAAAATGTGTTAAGTAAAAGACAAAATACTTATTAATAATAATAATTTATAGAATACTGGCTTGAAGAAACAGTTGTGTAGGTGGAAATTAAGGTTGATTGTGTCATTGTAGAGTATTTTAGAGGTACCAAAGCAAAGGAGCAATAGCAACATGATTTTTAGTATGCATAGCGTATAGGTTGGAGAGTGACAAAGGCAGATTTTGTAACCCATGAATGCAGGTAAAACCAATGGTTTTATCTGTGATCTTGGGTCAGAACCTAGTATTTATATAAAATTGAAGGAGGCAAGTACCCATCTCATCAATTTTCTGTAGTTCTTCTAATATTTGAGTTGGATCCTTCATTTTAAGCACTGCTGCCCTAACCATTTGTCGCTGCCTTTTGTTTTTCTTTAACTCCTTTTTTCTGGCCTCTTTTCCTGAAAACAAAGCATAAATACACATTTTTTTATACCACAAGTGACAACGAGGCAATTGGGTCACCTGATGGTAAGTCAACCATGGATAGATATTTGCAATACCAGGAGGACTGCCTTTAAGATAAGACCTCGTAGGTAACATAGGATAAATTTCCTATGTTTTATTCCAGGATATGATCTACCTGTGTGCTAAGTGTCATTCAAATCCGTTCAGCAGTCTTTGCGTGATTGAGTAACAAACATATAAACTTCAACATTAATATCATTTATTAGTAGGAATTTACTGATGGTAAGCTATTCTACTATAGATGTACTATGGTGTACTATAGATGTACTATGGTTACTAAAAAAAAACAGACTGTGGGTCGAACCCGGAACCGCAAATGGCTGGAGCTAGACATTTATATTTACTCGAAAGTAGAACTGCACTTGCACAGCATGAATGTTCAGAAATGTTATAAAATAAAATAGGTAACTTAGAGCAAATTAGGTTATAACAAATAATGTCAATTGAAACATATTCATACTTACTTGCTTGATCAGTTGGGTTCATGTATTTACCACTTTTAGTGGTATTTATTGATCGTCGACCCATCTTGCGATATTTTCTATACTTCTATAAATAAAGAAAAGGAAATCCCTGCGTTTCAACCAACACAATTCAATCCACCAAGTTTAAAACCCATCCCGAATCCATCCATCCAACTCCAACGCTATTAGCTTTTTTTTCTGCTGTCAATTTTTTTTAATAGTTTTTTGTTAAGTTTTTGGCTTGGTATCTAGTGGTAGGGGAGGCATTGATGCTAAATTTGTAGTTACTCGAGCGTCTTTGGGACCTACTGGAATTTGAAGATTAGGTGGAATAAAGAAAAAAAGGTTATGTGATATTTTCCCCTTCAGCGGTGGGGGGAGCGTCTACAGGGTTTCAAAAATGTAAAAAAAAACAGTCACCAAGAAATACTCGAGCGCGTCAGATATTAATAGGGTAGTCGCGCCACGTCTGCCTGATAACGGAAAAATAATAATCTGCCGTTTTGCGTGGTGGGGGTGGCCGTACGAAGGGGTCGAAAATATTAAAAAAAAAAATTTACTCGAGCGCGTCAGACATTGATAAGGGGTGTTAAGTGAACCCTCCAGTAGCTCCTATTTTAAAGACTGACGATTTGGACGCGACCATCAGTCAGGGCCGATTTTTGAAAATGCAAAAAAAAATCGTGACCTTGATTTACTCGAGCGCGTCAGATTTTTATACAGGCGGTTCTTCTTGATGGCCTTGTTGTACTGACCCATAATCTGACAATTATGTTGAGGGATTTCCTTAATCTGACGGTTTGAAAAAAAAAATATGTAAAAAATATCGAAATCTCGAAAATGGTTCAAGATATCGAAAAAATGTTTGTACAAAAGTTGTAGAGAATTTAACCTTCTACAATATTTATTATGAATACATATACCAAAAAACCCATAGGAAACGAGATATTTGCAATAAATGATTTTTTGACCTTTGACCTTGAAAAATCAGTAGTCGCGGGCACCCTAAGATAAGTAGCTTTTGAGACAAGTTTTAGGGTGTCAAAATAAAGGTTTATACAAGTTAATAGCTGACTATTTCTCATTCTGAGGTGAAACTCATAATATTCCTGGACTATACACTTAATAATGATTTTAGCCACTTCGGCTTGTGCAAATCGGCAGATTAAGATATTTCCGTGATTCGTGACTAATTTCCTTCAAAATAAAAAAAAAACCAATCGCGCTCGAGAAAATCCAGGTGACGTTTTTTTTTTGCAACTTTGCGAGTCTCCAATTTTCTTTCGTCACGCCCGATTTGTCAGATTATTGAAATGTACACTATTTTGCATGTAACTAACTTACCTTACCTTAATCTGACGCGCTCGAGTATTTCAAACCATCGATTTTTTTTTACTAATCTGACGGGCTACCCTAGGCGTTCGACACTACATAGAAGGCTCAGATTTGGTGAGAGTACTTCACAAGGTGCAAGGTTGCCCCCTTATGTTAATCTGACGCGCTCGAGTAAATCCCGAAATCCCCTATTCGCCTCCCCTACCATAGACATTTAAGCCATGTCTTTGGTTTTAAATTCTTATTTTATGTTAATATATAATAATAATACAGTCTAGTCCTTGTCCATCTTGGAGCATTAAACCAGCTACCGTATAAGTCCAGTCATGTTTTAATTATATTGGTGGCCGTTCCACTAAAACGTTTCTCGTACTCTTTGGTTTGATTATTAATGCTCTAAGACTTTTTTTGGCACAAACTGAAATGTCACGATACACGCCTTCATTTAATTTCACTTCACTTGTGCACTTAGATTATTTATTCATAACTCTTTCTGATTTAATAAATTGATTAATTATTAGTGACACAATACAGGTATTCGATCATTAAAAATCGATAACTTCGCAGTGCTGCATTAACCAGCGCGGGGCCCGTAGCAAATAAACCGAAAAAAAATATTTATTGGAATGAGAGAGAAATTGGATAACACATTGGCAACAGAATACAACAAAAAAAATTAAACATCCTTAATATTAATCTTAAGCATTTTGCGTCGGTCAATGATAACTGATGCAACGCTGATATTCTGTGGAACCCTCTATCGGTTTATGGGTGATGCAACGGCCATAGTACATGATCTACCTACTCTAAAAAAACTTCCTCTAAATTCTGCAGTTCGATGGTGTGGTAAGAAAAGAAGGTAAATGGAGTAACTCGTTTTATAAAGGTTGTGTTCAGTAGCCCTAAATAAATAAATAAAATTGTTGAATTTCAACCCTGTTAAAGTTTGTATGAAAAATAAATTGTTTATTATCAGAATTACTCAAAATTTGTATTAATGCTCTTCATTAAAATCAAAGAAATACGTATTTAAGGATTTTTTCAATTTCACTCCTTAAAGGGGTAAAAAGAGGTGTTAAAGTCTATATGAAAAAAAACCGGTCAAGTGCGAGTCGGACTCGCGCACCGAGGGTTCCGTACAAACTTGTAAATAGTTCGTTCATAATTTTTTTTTCGATACCTTATTTGAAGTTCGGCCAATTAAGCTAGACATCTAAATTGTATGAGCGCCGCTACAACTCAGAGGCATATCTTAATTGGTGGTAACTATGTATTTATGGGGACACCCGTTAATTTTCAACTCTTTTTATTTTTTGGAACTTTTCCTTTATCTGTGCTATAAGACGTTGCTTCGTACCAAATTTCAAGATTCTGAGTTCACAGACAGTAGACCTGAGTATTTCAGCTTTATAACTCCACGCGTTCCTGAGAAAAAGGGCCTTGCTTGACAGACGGACGGACGGACAACAAAGTGATCCTATAAGAGTTCTGTTTTTTCCTTTTGAGGTACGGAACCCTAAAAATATATTGTTTATTATCAAAACTACTTGAAATTTAGTATTTATGCTCTTCAATAAAATTAAAGAAACATGACTATTAAAGGGGTAAAAAGGAATGTTTACGTTTGTATGAAAAATAAAATAACTATTTTTGGATAATTTGAAATATCCCTCCAGAACTGGAAAAAACGAATCAGCCAAAATCGTGTAGTAGTGTAGTCCACTTAGGCGAAGCTGCGGGCGGAAAGCTAGTGTTATTATAAATAAATAAACACATGTCTTTTTACGCCAGGGAGAAGAGTATGTTAGAATATAAAATAAACTTAAACATGATGAAAAAAAGGTGACAGGTTTTTAAACTATAAGTAATATAGGTACCTACTACGAGTATCAAAGCAAAGTATCAAACTAAAAAAACTTGAGAGGTGTCAAGGGACACCCGGATGGAACAAAGTTATATAAGTCGAGAGAGTATATATATATATATAAAAAAAAAACATTTATATTTATATATATATATATATATATATAAATAGAAATGAAAATATCTGGCTTGCTTTCTATAAGAGAGAGAGAGAGACAGACAGAGAAACATGCGCACGCCGCACAGCGGTCGGTGACTTTTGTCACCGACAAAAAAATCACAATCTGCGATAAAAGTAGGTACTTAATAATAATTCGTATGGGAAAACCAGCCAAGTTAGCCCTTAGACTACATATTTGGATTTTGCATAGAACTTGGCACTCAATCTCAGATCTCCATTATTTTTGCGGCGAAGCCCACAGCAGAGAATAATTTTTGTATTGAACTTGGCTCTCCTTTTTTACATTTATGTTTTTGGTGGGATATCATTACTTTTTGTAGGTAAGTTCGCTCGGCCACGTTCGCGTCAACGGTACGATTCGGTTGTCACAGCGCCCCACCCACCCCGCCCGCGCCGCTCCGGCGTCGTGTATATACCAAAAATCTAAATGCCTATTATTTTATCATTATTTATGAGTAAGTAATGATTTTACACTATTGATGTGCGCTAAATATAAAAATAATAATTAATCCCAGTTAATAACGTAGGTACCCTAAGTAATATTAGGTATTTATGTTAAGCGTTCATAATAGAATCTAATTATTTAAAAATTGCCAGTTTTTTATTTATTCCTTTGTATTCATCTAATTACCTATCTGCATACCAAATTTTAACTCTCTAGGTCATCTGGAACTGGGTTAGAGTTTTGGTCTATAGGTCAGTCAATGATAAAAATCAGGAATTTTGGACATTAATATCTAAATAACCGTTTGAGATAAGCTTATGAAATTTAGAACACATATGTATCTCGCAAGTCTCAATATATGAGCCAAATTTGATACGTTTATGTAAAATAGTTTTTGATTTATGAGGGGGTCAAAAGTGGCTCCAAATGGTTCGTGTAATATTACACACGGTGCGGCTCGACAGTTCTGTTTCTTGAACTTGGCTTAACACGCTCCCGCGTGTCTAGATTTTAAATTCTGTTATTCATAAAATATTCACAATTACATAAAGAAGATGACATATTTACATGGAACAACAATGGCTTAAAGTTTAATTTCAAGTTCATCGTAAATAGTTCTAAGTTGTCATATGCAATATAATTAACATTAATTTATTGGCAGTCCGTTACGTTTTTATGGGTACAAAGTTTTATTATCATTAAATAAGTAGAAGTTGTTATTATGTATGGTGATTTTACGACCTAAGCTATAACATCAATAGTAGGTATCTACATATTTTTCTGATTCCTTATCAATATATAATGAACGTATTGGAACGATAAGAACAGTACGAATCGTCACATAATCAATGATGCATATACCCAATACAACAAAAGTTAAAACTAAAATAACAAAGTACTAAAAAGTACTTATAGGATACTATATTTTAAAATGTGTAGGCCTCCCTATCATGTCCACCTATGAATGAATTGATTATGTGTATTGTATTATTTGTATTGAACCGCTCTCTGCTCTGTCGCCACAACCACAAATAAAACGATACTTCGCGATGGTCGCCTTAAAATAGTTTCTTGAACTTGGCTTGACACGCTCCCGCGTGTCTAGATTAAATATCTTCGGTCCAAAATGTTATGAAGGCAAAATAAAAAAATCGCTCTAGACAACGATGGATAAAACAAAATGCAAAAAATATTTTAAATATTTATTTCATATTATGTAAGTATATGGAATGAGCATAATAGAGCAATGGGATGTAATTTTATTATTCCCGTAGGAAGTGTAATCATTGGGTAATTTTTTGTATCAAATATAAAATATGCTTCCAAAACTTAATCATATTAGCTACGTTGGTTTCTCATTTATAAATAACAAACTTTTTAATTGAGGAGCCAATAGTTCCGTAAGTATGTTGTTTTGTTTTGAAAGCGAAGTCAATTCAAAAATACTTCCAAAAGTACCTTACCATAGAGTACAAATTAGCTCTGTACCTACCTATGGTAGGTAATGAAGTAGGTACATGTGTAGTCAATCAAAGTTGGTAAACAATTTATGTCATGTGTAGTGTAACTCGGTTTCGGTGGAAGGCACTTAGGTAATTAATTTATAGTAGGTAGGTACCTACCTAGGCATTGATTTATTTAACCCGATAGTAGCTGAGAGGTGAGAGGTTACAAAGCTGCAATCGAATCCCGTGACGGATGTCGTGGAATCAAATCATGTTTTTTTTTTATACTACTAGGTGACAAACATGCTTACGGCCCACCTGATGGTAAGTGGTTACCGTAGCCTATGGACGCTAAAACAAAATTAAGCTAAACATCGCGAGGAGAGCATTAGCTATGACGAAGGAAGGATCCTGAAAAGAGCTCGGATACCTACCGAATTACGAAAATCTGGCTTAGATTCCAAACAAAGACTTTAAACTTAATTCCATATCTTTGGAATCTGCAAGTACCTAACTCGCTTTCTCGGAGTAGGAATGATGCATGCTCTACTACGGACACAGTAGGTACTGCGGGCTACGGAGACGGCACGGAGTGGGCTTCATGATAGTTAGGTACTATAAATTTGGTACCTACGTACAAGAAATTACAGATAGGTTAGCGCAAGCTATATACTTACCAGCCTGCCCAGTATTTACACGTATTTACGCGAGACGCAGACGGGGCCAACGGGGCGCTCGTATTCGCGTCGCATCACGTATCTACAAATACTACGCTATACACACACACATTCAAAAGTATTTTACGAG
Organism: Ochropacha duplaris; assembly: GCA_951361185.1. NCBI lineage: Eukaryota > Metazoa > Arthropoda > Insecta > Lepidoptera > Drepanidae > Ochropacha > Ochropacha duplaris. The sequence goes on along the minus strand of OX592702.1, from coordinate 8,201,991 downwards.
TATCCACAACCATCCACTATACACTGGTTTTCATTCATATATCGAAACTAGACCTCCCTTTCTATCTCATTCATGCTAACTGGAGCCGAATGAGAGTGAATGCAATGGCATTCTTCAACTACGTAATAGCGTTTGTTGAACCGATTCGCCGCGCGTCGGTACTCGGTCGAAGTCTCGCTCGCTCCCTCGCGCAGTGTCAGAGAACGCGTTCGTTTGAGGCGTCCGACTTTCGAGCGACGACGTACGCTCTCGTGTATGTCTTCATTATTGATGCAAAAGTTCCACGATGGTTGATCATAACCAGAAATTGTTACAGGAGTTGCAAAAGAAAAGTGGAAATAATGTTTGTGCCGATTGTGGAAGCCCGGGTATGTTCTTATTAGTGATTGTTAACTATTTTGTGATAGTGTTTTCCTTGTGCGTGGTATTTTCATGGGGTGGTGAATAGGCGGGGGGCGTAAGTGCGTCCATGCTTTGAAGTTCAGTGACCTCAACGTAAAAATGCATTGAATGAAAACAAATCATTGTGAAACGGATACCTAATAATTATTATTAAAAATAAGGATGTAGAGGTACCTAGTAAGTAAGGATGTCCCAAGTTTGCTTGTTACGGTGGTTTCTATCACCAAGGCTACGGCCAACGAGAAGTTATGTTTGGGTTAGGTACTCTACTACCTAAGTGAAAATTGATTTCGTGTCACGAAACAACTTCGCAGGATAGCATAATTATTTTGTTTAAATAAATGTTTTATTGTGACTTCATGATATTATAAAAAATAAAGCTTTATTTTTTATTGCTTTATCGTAAACCTAGATAGATACTTACCTAACTTTAGTAATAAATTTAACGTAATTTAACATCAACCAGATTTATCTGCAAAAAAATCGCATTGTAATAATGGTATTCTCGAGATTTTTCTGCGTTTACTCGACTGCGTTCACCTAGCTAGCTTAAATTATTACAGTGCCATTATACATCATGTTAATTTTACCTTACACAACGTTAAATTAAAACAAAAGGTTATCTTTTGGACCCTTTAAGGATATTCACTTGGTCTGTCATATCAACTGACTCTATGTATGTTATACATTTTGAACCATAGATGAATAAATCGTCGCGGTCAGAGCGGAGCGAGGGCCAATAATTCTTAATCTATGTTTTGAACCTATATCGAATCAAAACTTACCTCAATAATATAACATTATCTATAAAAGCAGTAATTATTTTATACAAATTAGAAAAATAATAAAATTTCATACGCAAGAGGTGAGAAATGAGCTCTTCAAGGTTGGCGACATATTCGCAAATACCCTGGTTGATAGGTACCTATCGGCGGTGACCACGTACCTACCTAACATCATGAATCTTAGGAATGATGATAAAATGAACTTGTCGCATATCACAGGATAGCATATAGGTACCTATTATCAAAGCCTAAAAATTATATTTGATTCTTTTGTAAATAGGTACCTAGACTATCTTCCGCTTCTCTATTACACCCGGGATAATATCCGGGAACTGGGTGAAAACTTAGTAGCCTTAGAATGTCATTCTCTAAGGAATGAAACTTTGATATCTAATGGAATGAAATAACAAAAGTTACCTCCATCGGTTCAAATAAACCAACAATTTTCGCATTTATTTCAGTAAGGATACCTACTTACCTACTATCTATCATAGAGTCATTTTTTATTCCCACATTTCTATTCAATTGGCCAAAATGTAAACCAAAACAGATTCGCTTTTGTCATAATTTTATATCAACATGATCATATCAAGTAACTAATCTTTAGTACCTACCTAAATACATATTTTCTTCGATCAACATATTTTAGTGGGAAATGTTGTGAGAGTGTGACCTAATTTAACATTTCGACGTCTTTCTGTCTTGTCTACTAGGTAAGTACCTATTGCGTGGCGTTTTACGAACGTCTTATCGAATAGTAGGTATCTACCTATCCATTCAATTTCCTCGAATGCTCTGGTGTCATGTACTATTTTATAATTTCTACGTTGTAATACTATATAAAAGTTCGTGACGTAATAGATTTGGAAAAAATAGGATTCCAAAAAGATTCCTGTTCCCGGTAAAAACCACTATTTATTCGTTCACGTCCTTAAGACGTTAAAATATGTAGGTCACATAATGAGTCACAAAAGATATGAGCTCCTGCAACTCATCATGATGGGCATGATAGCCAGGAAACGAGTTGGTTGCAGGAAAAAATTATATCTACGTAACATCCGGGAGTAGACTGGGATCGAGAATGAACTACATATATGAACTGTGTATTTAGTATGGAGTTGATTACTAATCGTCACAAGTTGTACAATAGAAGTAGCTAAAAGAAGACTGCACCTAACATCAGCTGTGAACAACAGTCTAATTCAAATCTCATTTATTCAGTTCAGGCGCTGGTAAGGCACTTATGAACGTTACAATTGACTCTACCAAATATATTTACACAAGAATCTTTGATTGTAATAACCTATAACAATGGAAATACGTGTCCAAGATGACTACCCTGAGAGAGAAATGCTTTTAAGTACTCTTCTATTATATTCCTGGAAATTTTAAAAGGATAGAACGATAAGCCTAATGAGCTAATTCATAAAACTTTTCCGCACCATTATTCACCAGTTATAAACGTATAAGGAAGAAGTTTGATTACCATATATGTGACAGCTAATCGTGTCACCTGAAGAACTTAAAACGCTATAGATAAGCCTGCTGGGAATACGAATCTTAGTAAGTAATTCTAAGACAAATTAAGAAAGACATTCATATGTAGACGATGGTATGTCTACAATGATCTTATTAATTTCTCCAGTAATAGAGTGTTGGTTGACTTAGACATCAGAATGACTCGGAACCTGTATTGAATTAGCGAGCAATTCTTATTAGGGGTGTGAACCAATAAGACAAATCAAAATGTTTGTTAGACAATATTGTACCTATTTCGATGCTTCACTTTTCAGTCTGTATTCTGAAAAAAGATACATTGGTTTCGCCCGTTGTCCTTGACACAAACATTTTGTTGAAACATGTATGTAGGAAATTATGTTCATATATTAGTGTTTTTACGTGTAGAGCTATGAAAACTTTTAAAATCGCCTCAGGCTTACTTTTCTTGAAATATTTTGCTAAAGCATTTCGAAAAATACATGAAGACACCTCACATCACATCTATTATGACCAAAACATAGCGTTGTGTTATTTACGAGCGGAATAGAGGCCACATGTGTATGTGTGCGTGTAACGGCGTGACGTCGTGTCGGTGAGGTGTGTATGCTTGTAAACACGGATGTGATGTGATGCCAGTTGGATACATGGAAACGCCTTATTATTACCGAAAACTCATTACATTTCGCAACAATTTCAATGAAAATATCCAACAAAACATTCACTTATGTTTGAATTGCTTAAGAACTTCGCGGAGACCTACATAAACTATTTTAAGGCGACCATCGCGAAGTATCGTTTTATTTGTGGTTGTGGCGACAGAGCAGAGAGCGGTTCAATACAAATAATACAATACACATAATCAATTCATTCATAGGTGAACATGATAGGGAGGCCTACACATTTTAAAATATAGTATCCTATAAGTAATTTTTAGTACTTTGTTATTTTAGTTTTAACTTTTGTTGTATTAGGTATATGCATCATTGATTATGTGACGATTCGTACTGTTCTTATCGTTCCAATACGTTCATTTTATATTGATAAGGAATCAGAAAAATATGTAGATACCTACTATTGATGTTATAGCTTAGGTCGTAAAATCACCATACATAATAACAACTTCTACTTATTTAATAATAATAAAACTTTGTACCCATAAAAACGTAACGGACTGCCAATAAATTAATGTTAATTATATGACAACTTAGAACTATTTACGATGAACTTGAAATTAAACTTTAAGCGATTGTTATGAATAACAGAATTTAAAATGTATTGTTACTAACTGTATTCGCAAATTTCTATTGGATAACACTACATAATTCAGGATAGTTAATTATGTTAACTCGATTCGCGATATAGACACAGATACCTAGCTGTTAACCGTTACAGGAAATATTGCGTCATTTATAGAGTATGATGCGTGTTCCCAGTAATTATGCTGCCAACACCAAAACAAGAGCCTGATGTATTTCGATCTGAGGTGACAGACACACAATTATGTTAAAGAGCTTGGATATTTAGGAGCAAAATCATCGTTTTACATCCGCAATGCAGCATGTAAAACTTGCAAATGGCCGTCAGATTGGGTCCGAACTGTGTTAGTCATACCTATTACACAATGAGTCGGTCAGAGTGAAGTAATTCACCATCGCATATAATGTCGGGGTACTTCCCAACATCAGAAGGACCGCAAGCCTGAAACCAAAACAGATTTTGTAAAGGAATGCTTAGGATACAACTCTTATCTTAATTTGTTCAGACAAATCTTATTAAAACCTAGAAATTGTCTACATACTCCCGAGATCCAATGATTGAGATTATGCATGACAAATAAGCTGTATGGTAGTTGCGAACCAGAAATACGACTACGCATTTAGAATGGCCTAGACTAGACTAGACTAGACAAACCGCGGTGACCTACAACGAACAATTAACGCATGGAGGGACCGTAACTTTACGTAACCAGTAAATACAAAAATTGTCTGTTCATGATAGATAACTGTGGAGCAAGTCAACGAAACCAACATGATTTTCCAAAAAATACAGCATTCTTCACTAAAAGCTTCCGTAAAAGATCGTAAAAATTGTGGATGGAAATTTTGTTACAGCAACTATCTCAGATATATTTTTTGTTTCATTAAGTATATTGATTGTGAATGTATTTAAGAAGAAAGTTGTAGAATATTTTTATGTTTTTGCATTCTCGCCAACGGAGTTTGGTATACATATACGTTATTATAGTAAAGCTCAAGTCACGATTCAATAATAAATATTACGGAAAAATAAAATTTTGTGTTCACTTCATGTTTGATACAAATAAAAGCCAGAGCGATTATTGTTGGTACCGGTGGTGAGAGAGTCAATTGTATCGTTCATAAATGCTTTATAAGGGCATAAACTGATTAAATGAGTATTGAGTGTGAGTTTAGTTTACTACTTAAAGAATTAAATAGTCTTCAATGATAGATTTTATGATTCTTATTCTATGCAAGTAATACATCAACTTCTGTAAATACCAATCATTAAATCTGTGACGGAAAAAAAACGATAGAACCTTCACACAGTAATTATTAGCGCATTTTCTTATATTTCGCTTATGGAGGGTATCGTTTTATATTATGCACTTGTTGATATAATGCCGTATAAAGTAAGGTATTCAATAACTATATCTATATAAATATAAACGTGAAATACCACTCACTAATTAATCACGAAATCTCAGAAAGTATCTAATGAAATTTGGCAGATATAATCCTAATAGGGAGTTTCCGCGTATCCGTATTTTTGAAAATTAAACCTCTAAAGGGGTCTCGTCGAGATCGCGGGTGAAACAGCTAGTATTGTATAACTATAATTTTTAATATAATTTACAGAACCCGATTGGGCGTCATACAACCTTGGCATATTTATATGTATGCGATGTGCCAGTATTCATCGCGGCATGGGGGCTCACATCAGCAAAGTGAAGCATCTCAAACTAGACCGTTGGGAAGACTCTCAGGTCCAGAGAATGAAAGAAGTTGGTAATACAGCTGCCAAGAATAAATACGAAGAAAGAGTGCCGCCATGTTATAGAAGACCAAACAGAAATGATCCACAGTGAGTATATTAAACTAAATCATCATCGATATCAGCACGTCATCTGCCTGCCCTGTTCCCAATTATTTAGGGTCGGCGCTATGTGTACTTTTCTTCCATTCGGCCCTTTTATCTGTCATATCGGAATTCACTCCTTTCGTACTTATATCATCTCTCACACAATCCATCCAACTCTTTTTCGGTCTTCTTCTACGACATCGTCTCGACCGATATTCGCCGCGTAAGGTATACGTTTGCTTAGTTTGGGAGATATGGCCGTGTGTGTTGAAATCCCCAGAATATTATAAAAACATTCCAATTCTTGCTTTGGGCCTTGTCCAGAAGGAAATTTATACTTTTCTAAATTGTATAGTCGGCAGATATTTAATAATCGCATTAAAATGTCTTCAAGCTTAATACCAAAGCGCTCTACTACGAGTATTTAACCACCGATTATTTTTTTAATATTATATTATTTATAACTGTATAAGCTTTATACTACGTCTATATTTTTAATTATAATACCTAACACGAAAGAAATTAAAGTAATTTATTTTCCAATAATAAACTGTAACACGCGATTTATGATTCGTAAAATTACGTTGTCCTAAGTCGCCATTACAGCATTCTTTAAACATTATTAAACTTCCGTCTCATTTTATGGAAGAAAGCCGCCAGTCATACGATCCACCTGATGGTAGGTGCCCACCATCGTCCATGAAAATTTGCAATACATACCAGACATATGACTAACGTGTTGCCTCCTTTTTTAAAGCTTTGAAGGAAACTGGTTCTCAAGTGCAATTTGTGGAAGGTCCAGGTGACAGATTTGAGAATTGAGGGCTACTTAGGCTGGTACTACAAAGTACCAACACCATCCTATGGTTTCCTCACGATACTTTCCTTCACCGAATACTCAAGCTCATTGTAAGGTCATACCCACGAACTTAGTCACGCACAGCAATCGGCCCAATTACCACTGACCTATCATCCCTACCTCAGCTTTGAATTTAGGACCTACATACATTTATATTTTATAAGAAACTAGCTGTCCCCCGCGGTATCACCCGCGTGCCCGTGGGATTCCTTTCCCGGGATTAAAAGTACCCTATGTGTTATTCCAGGATATGATCTACCTGTGTGCCAAGTTTCATCAAAATCCGTTCAGCCGTTTTTGTGTGAAAGAAAAAACAATTATCCATCCATCCATCCAAACTTTCACATTTATAATATTAGTGGGATAAGGAAAATTGCGCATTCATCCAGATACAAGCTATATCAAACGCTATAATAATCTATACCTATATTATATGGAATGAGATTTTCCATCCATTTACGTGCACTTAATAAAACATTTTTATCATTTTATAGAGTCCTTATCGAGCAATGGATCCGCGCCAAATATGAACGGGAGGAATTCTGTCACCCTGAACGCCAAAGTTACTTATCTGGTACCATGGTAGGATTCCTCATGAAGCGTGGCAAAGAAGACAGCCGCTACCAACTCAGAAAGTTCGTGTTGAGTGAAAACGAAGACACACTCAAGTAAGTCAACTCATTACAAATAATTGAGCATAGAGCGAGAAATAATGAATAAAGTTTGTTTTTAATTTGGGTGCACTCATGCTCAATTATAAAATAAACCGCACATTCCATAAATACGTGATAATGATGTTTTAATCGTTTATCAGTCCGTCACTCATTTGCTTATCCTTGTTTGTACAGTTATTTAGACTTGCCAATTTGAGCATGTCATGGCTTAAATTGTCTGCATTTGCTTTTTGCATTCATGGCTCATAATTTAAAAATACTGCATGATGTCACTTATTAAGTTATTTATTCGGAGATAAGTAACTGTTACTGAGTATTTTTGTGGTTCGTTAATAATTGCCACAATCATCACAACTCCTAGCTGGGGACTAGAAGGTATTGCCAAGGATATTTTGGGTATTGTGTACGCACTATGGAATCTCAAATATGAACATCGAAAACGTTGCTGACGTTGCCTAGCATAGGGGCACATAAGGGGGTCACAAACGGTTGAAATTCCAGGTGTAGATAGGTCCTCTAAGTCGAAAACATTCGGACGGAATCTCCACTTTTTTTAGTGTCGTCGAATATCTCGTAAGAGGACTAAGGTTTTCTCTTTGTAGTATCAATTAAAGTCCAGCACAGCACAGTTCCCACAAGTACCTATAGATACTTAATATATATTATCTATTCTGTGGCACTGACTATCTTACTCTACAAATCCTGCATCTTGGTCAAAATGTATGACTTGGCCGTGCTATGCAACTAATTGTATGACACACCATTAAAATAAGTGACTTGATTTCTTACCTAAGTCCATGGGAGTGTGTGCGACGACTGCGAAATAACCAAGCCATACATTTTTTTTTTATTCTGGATAGGCTTGTGTTTGACCACAATCTCACCATGGTAAGTGATGATGTGGCCGAAGATGGTAAGCACACAAAGTATGACAAAAATGAAGGGTTTGTAGAGTTAGGGGCTTGGCTCTTCATAAGATTTTGACCTACTTTACATTAAATGTTTTTGGCGGGTCAATATACGTCAAAAACTCCATTGTATAGGTTCGTAAAAAAATGAGTTCTAATTTAGGTACATACAACTCTGCGTCGTACAATTTATTACTATCAAAACTCGTAGATAGGGCGGCAAAATATGTTTGTTTATTACAAAACTATCGTTAGGTACTGGGATTTCCAATGTGTTTATTTATTATTGAATATAGACAAGAACCCTACATGGGTACCTACAATCCATTGACGTCAATTACAGCACTAAAATCAAATAGAAATTCAAACAAATATACCTACAATGTTTGTATAATTTCCATACGGATATCTGTTTACAAAAATATGAAATAACAGTCACCGTGTGATGAAATATTGAGTAAAACGTCTAAAGTTAGTTAACTAACAAAACATTGTTTACTCGAGTTTCAAGATATCTATGATAAGAAAGATTATGAGATAATTTCCATTTCGTTGGACAACGGGCGGCGTGTCGTGCGTGCGTGACGTAGCTAGTTGACACGAAAAGTTCCACGCCTCTTATTGCCATCCTACGTCAAAAACCTCAAACAAATATTGACCCACTCACTACGTATTGTGAACTCATCGGCTTGTTTGCAGCGGTTACTGCTCCACCATTTTTTCGCACTGCTATTATAATTTGTTAAGCCAACACATAGCAATTTGTTTGGAATACTTAATATTCCTTTGTGATTTAGTGACGTGTGTTAAAATAAATTGTTATGGACAGTTAGTTACTGTTACTATGTCATGATCAGACGCAACGTCATACTATAGGCGTCTACCTCATGGCGACATTCTATCCTTCACCTTTAAAATGTTTGATAATACATACTAAATACATAGTTTGTAGACTTACAAAATATTTATTTTGTCGCGGAGGCTAAAACTAGGCCAACGATCTTATAATAGTCATATTAGCTGAGATTTAAATAGGTAACAAATTTAAAAACAGTTATAAAATTTTAAACAATATGAAAATAATTTGTATAGATATTTCAATATATTGAATAACAATGCTACCTACAATTTATCGCTGAACTCAAAAACAGGAAATCGCAATAGACATTACTGACTAAGCTGGGCTAATTTTAGTTTATGTATAGGTTCAGTTCAATCCACATGTATTAATCGAGTTCCATGTCATATCGAGTTATCGACTCATTCTACTAATTAAATTCCCCGCTAAGATTTCGTTAAAAATAGTACTTAATATTATTAAGTTGGATACGTTTTAAATAACCAAGCTTTTTAAACGAAAACAAGGATTAAATGAAATAGCCATTTTGTACGTTATTTTCCTCGTAACAAATTATCTTTATTCCCTGAATATGTATTTACACTTTAATTACACAGGAATTACTAATAAAAAAATGTCACTGTACCTAGGTTACATTTATCGTGAAAGGAAATCGAAATCAAAAACATTTTAGTTTGAGAATTAATTACTTTTGCGTTAATATGAATCAAAGTCAAAGCCATTTGGCACTTGTAAAATTCTTAACTGAAGTTACCATCGGTGCTAAAGTCAGGATTTAATTGAGAAGAACCGACAAGAAACTTAGTTTGAAAAGAAAGAAAGAAAAGAAAAATAAATTTATTTAATAAATAATAGTTTGGTTACATGTTTTTTAAATGTAATTAGTGGTTACATATATTTTTTAAACGTTTTCCGGTAAAAAAATATTATTATTTGAAAGATTTATTCAAACACCAGTCACTTAAAATAAATAGTAAAGTTGTATATTACTTGAGAATTTCAACTATGATGAATAAATAATTATATAATAAATACCAGCATGATGTCGGGCGACAAAAAATTTACACATACGACATACGGCAGTTGGATTTCTGTATAATTAGCCGCATGAATAAAATTAATAGATTTAAACGTAGAAAATTAGCTTAAACATTCGGCCTGGTTCTTAGGTATCATCCAGCTACAGATGGCTGCGGCCGTACCACGGGTTGTATCGATCGCATTATCGATCGTCTCCGAGTCAAAAACTTTGGTCGATTGAGGTAAGAACGAGAGTGAAAAATTTTGACGTAATGCCGTTTACACATCAACGTGAAATTCTTTGCACACGGTCGGTTCTCCCGTTTCATCGTGGAATTCGATGTTTAAACTAGATAAAAATATTTTTAAAATATGCCATTTCATCTCAGCTCATCTCATCGCCATCGTCATTACATGTTCTAACAAAATTGTTATTAACATTTCAACGCATTTGAGGTTGTATTTATGGACGCCTATTGCATGCTATGTTTTAAATCTACTGAACCCCGATGTAAAAATTTACTACCGTCGTTTTTACTTGATATCTACTACGTCATTCGACGTTTGAAAGTACGCGTAGTGAGTGAGTGCCTAATGATCGCTTCATTAGTTTTGACGAGTTAAGCTCAGATAATTAACCTGCCTTACTGAGGCCAGCCAAAACACATACCTAACGTTGCAGCTGATGCGTCAAAACTGATTTTAATTTGAACTTTTTCTTATCTTCGCTGAATTTCACTATAGAATGGTGCGGGCTTGCCTGCGACATCTCAAAAATTTCCATTAATATTATAATTAGGTACTTTTAGTAAGATAAAAGGTTAACGTGGGCTATCCCAAATACCTAAGAATTTCTTATACTAAAACTCTAAAAAATTTACATTAATTTATTACCGATAAATGACCAAAAATACAAACTCAAAAGCGTTACTTACCCAAAACATTGGCACAAAAGGCCCACTCACTTTTAATTATGTTTATATTTTACACAATTTTTCTCAGATATCACGTCAGAGAGAATAAAGAACCCAAGGGTATTCTCAAACTATCTGAGTTGAATGTAGCCTTCGCTCCATCCAAGATCGGTCACATGAATTCTATGCAGCTAACCTTCATGAAAGATGGCTCTACGCGGCATATTTACGTGTATCACGAAGAACCGGAGGTCATCAGCAATTGGTAATTATTACCTTTCAATACATTTGCTAAAAACATTCAATATGGCTTTCAAGGCGATGATAGCTCAGTGGCAGTGACGTCGGATACCGCGACGAAGGTCGTGGATTCGAATCCTACAATAAGCTTGAGCTTTCGGTGAAGGAAATCATCGTGAGGAAACCATAGTACGGTGGTACAGTACTTTGTACTACCCGACTGGCCACTCTCAAGTTGAAAATCTGTCGCCAAACACCTATCAGTGTGAACAGTTGAACTTCCATAAACCTTGTCTGCTCACCACTTTCGGCCACATCATCACTTACCATGGTGAGATTGAATTCAAACACAAGCTTATACAAAAGTTAAAAAATGTGCGGTCGGGGGACCCCCGTCAGGAACGAAATTCCTTTTTTTATCATTTTCTCAAAGTATAAAGCTTTTTTCTTACGTGACGATTTCTTCCAGTTAACTCTACTGTAAACCACATAAAAAACTTTGTTCCAAAAATTACCACTTACAGGTACACAGCAATACGTTGCGCCCAACTGCATCTACTCCAGGTAGCATTTCCATCAACCCCTCAGTCAGACCTCGTGCTTCGTCTCCCGCGAGACTTTGCCCGCGAAGGTTTTCTGTGGAAGACGGGGCCCAGGGCTTCGGACGCGCATCGCCGCCGGTGGTTCACGCTCGATAACAGGAAGCTCATGTACCATGATGAGCCTCTCGATGCTTATCCAAAAGGAGAGATATTCGTTGGTGAGAATTTTTCAGATTTTTTATGTTTTGTATGGTTTGAAAGATAATTTTAACGATTTTTTTTAAACAGATTTCCTACTAATATTAAAAATGTGAATGTTTGGATGTTTATTGCTCAGTCACTTAAAGATGGCTGAACGGATTTTGATGAAACTTGGTACACTGGTCGATCATATTCTGGAATGAAACATAGGAAACTTTTTATCCCAAGAAAAGATAAGATCCCTCGGGAACTTTATTGCTCAGTCACATAAAGACGGCTGAACGGATTTTGATGACACTTGGCACACTGGTAGGTAGATCATATTCTGGTATAAAACATATGACACTTTTTATCCCAAGAAAAGATAAGATCCCTGAGGAACGCGGGGCGGAAAACATATTTTAATAAGAGACGTCATAACTTAAAAATGAAAAAGTGCTCCAGTATGCTTGAGCAGCATTACTGGCTATACTACAAATCATCATCATCATCTGTCTACCCTGTTTCCAATTATTTGGGGTCGGCGCAATGTGTACTTTTCTTCCATCCCTCATATCGGGATTCACTCCTTTCTTACTCATATCGTCTCTCACACAGTTCATCCATCTCTTTTTCGGTCCTCTACGCGTGTATCCATACCAAAAATCGTTGACGAAAAATTCATAAATAAAATTGATATAAAAACGCAACAGACGGACAGACATACGATAGCATGCCCAAGCTGAAACGGAGACGCATCGCTCTCGGTAAATTTCTTCTTTCTCTTGTCCTTATCCTACGCTAGGTGGGGTCGTCACAACATGTTTTCCTCTCCCACTCCGCTCTATCACTCGTCTCAATACTCACACCTTTCATAAACATATCATTCTTCACACAGTCAATCCATACCTTCTTCGTTTATCATATTTATCTATTATGGTACCCAGGTCACGAATCCAATGGGTACTGCATTAAAGTTTCCAACACGGGTAACGGTTGCAAGGAGGCTCGCTTCCCCTTCCAACTGGTGACTCCGGAGCGCACGTACTGCTTCGCTGCGACCACGCACGAGGACCGCGCGGGCTGGCTCGCGGTCATACAACAAACTATTAAAAGACCTCTTACACCACAGGATTCCACCAGTAAGTATACAACCTATGTTTCGTAAATGAATTAAGTTCGTTTATTTGTGTGCATGTATGTTTGTCCTATATCTGTATCTATTCAAGGAATTATTTACAACAAAAAAAGTTGTACAAGTTTTGATTTAATTTATTAAATTTTAAAACTAAATATACATATGAATGAATGAATGAAATATACTTTATTGTATACACCTTAAAACAAGAGAAGTACGTAATAAAAATAAAGGAAGTGAATACAATACAGCCGGCCTTATCGCTTAAGCGATCTCTTCCAGGCCTTCTTCCTTTCTTCCTTCCATATATTAATCACTTCTTCTTACTTTTTATTATGTACATGTAATATAAACTAATAAAGGTATTATGCATTTTTCAGTTGAAGCAAACCTCGTACGCAAGCGCACGACATCAAACTCGATCAGTATATTCTCAGGAAGGTAGTCGCACTTTCGACACTTATATTTAAGTATGTTTAAAACTACCTTAGTTCACACGAAATATGTATTTGATTTCGGTGATACTTACGCTTTCAACACATTATATGTTGACATACGACAGAATCTAAAAAATATTATGATTTGACCGTTATAAAGAATTTTATTTTTGATTTTGTAATTATTTCTTTGAAAATAGCAATACTTATGTATCGATTTGATTAAATGATTTATTAATATTTTAATTACATTGATAATGTAAATTATTATTTTATTGGTAAGACTAAAATGATTTTATCATTTAAAATGTGAAGTCTAATTATTTTATATTCTTTAATTTATGATATTTAACACAGCGATGGGACTGAATCGATAATTTAATCGTGTTAAATTATTTTTTATGTTATTCGTTTAGTGTAGGTATGTAAGTATGAATGAATGCGACATTTATTCACATTGGCTATACGCACAAAATATCAGTAAATATTAATACATATATTATAGCGTATGGTTCAAATATAATTATCTCAGTAACTATAGATATCAATAAAAATATAACTATTCATATAGTATTTTATAATCACAACAATGCTCTCTCTATCTTGTTATATACGTTCTACAGGGACTCGTATGTATGGTATTTAATGTTTAAATCTTCTCACTTATTTTATGGGAATACCACAAAAAAACCCAAAAATACAAATAGTACAAGAAACAAATCTATATCGACTGCCTTCAATTCTTTTTATGCATTACCGTCCGAAAGTGTTCAAGCATTTTTAGAGTATACCGTATTTTTTCTGGTACTGAAATATTTACTGTGGTATTCCCATGAAATAAACTATGGTTAAATAATGGTATATAATTAATACACTATCTCATCAGTATTTGTTATTATACATAACAATGTAAGTTAGATATGATTGAAGACGAGTCCGTTTATTATCACGTAACTGGAAACTGAACTAGTTTTAAAAGTTATGCAAATTGAGATAAATTAATCTTATAAAATGTACTAGGTATTTGTCATACAAAATGTTTCTTTTAGTAATTGTAAATTATGTAAAGATGCAAAATAGTTTGCTAATAACTAGTTGACTAAGCTCATTTAGTCTCACTCTATCTCTTTCTGACAAAAAACGTAAGAAAAGGATATCAGAACGTTAGTCCTCCCAAATTATAACTAATTACACAATTGTGTATTTCATTGTACACAAACTAAGCTCGTTTAGTCTCACTCTCTCTTTCTAACAAAAAACAGAAGAAAAGGACAGTTTAGTCCTCTCAAATTAGTCTAATTCAACGTTAATTTAGCCGCCATCAAAATTGGTCACGACTACTATATCTATTCATTTAATATTCCTTTAAAAAAATGGGTGAAACAAGTTTGTCATAATAGGTATTAAAGTACGCTCACACACAATTTCTATCGACAAATATAGATGTAATAGTACGTCACTTCGAGTCATTCGTAAGCAAGGTACCTCACATATGCTAATTGACGTCACACAGCCATTGTAGTTTATCTAGTGTGACGCATTGATTTACGATAGTTTCTAGTTACGCGATAAAAACCTTGACCGTATCAATATTGCACAACCATGAACCAATCTAAGAAAAATATACTCTAAGTGGACTTCTATTTAACACATACGCAGAATATCTGAAAATAAGTGAAAATTCTATGACGTATGAGAGTGTTTCCATACGAGTCGCACGTGACGAGTGCTATATTAATAAATCTACTTGATTCATGGCGGTCGGAACTCTATCTCATAATGCGAAAAATCTTAATAGAGATGTTGATTGACTGACATTTCATATCGGCTACTTTTTATTTTATATATGAACGGTATGAACCATAGTATTTGAATACGGATTCGTATTCAATATGACTTGTGACGTCATAAATATATCTACACCATCAAAATATCAACTCTTCCGTAATTTAAAATAATGAAAAGTATGAATTGTACAATATATTCGATATTCTCGTGTATTTTTAGATATTTTATACACTATTTAGTTTTCATAAATAATATCTTAATACAGGAAAGATGCTTACCGTATTACCTAATCGTAATCTGTATTTAGACGCGAAGAAAACCATATAAAAATCAACGTTAATAACTTTTATACGTCATAGATTTATCACAAAAATAAATCAGTATTTTAAGGCGGTGATAATTCCGTGGTAGTAGCGTGGCGAAGGTAGTGGGTTTGAAACCTACAACGAGCTTTCAGTAAAGAAAACACCGTGAGGAAACCACAGTTAGGTAGGGTACTTTACTTACTACTTAGTTCCCTTCTGTGTGCTAACACAGACCTATCTAAAAATTTAAATAACTTGAGGATATTTTTAATAAATATGTACCATACATAAGAATATTTATTGCTCATACCTACATAAGAGTTACTGGTAGATATATTTAAGTGTGTAACATGCAACCATATAATAAAAATGTAATGCAAATAACAATGCAATAATATAGTGTACACCGTATTGAATATAAATAGAATTAAGGACCATACAATATGCTTTTATCGTTTTATCCAGCATAAGACCTTTGATTTGTCTAGTACTTTCGGAGAAAAAATACAATGTCATATTTGCCGCCAATTTTCCGAAACGATCCCGGAACGCCGCCGCGCGTTTTGTATCAATTAAAAAAACCGGTCAAGTGCGAGTCGTACTCGCGCACCGAGGGTTCCGTACAAATTTAGTATATTTTTTTTTTAGTATTTGTTACAGCGGCAACAGAAATACATCATCTGTGAAAATTTCAACTGTCTAGCTATACCGGTTCATGAGATACAGCCTGGTGACATACAGACGGACAGCAGTCTTTGGGTACAGAACCCTAATAAAAAACGAGAGCGTATCATTCGTAATAGTTCATCCAAATTGCCTGTACTGAGTATACCGTTGCTGTGCCGATGTCGTATTGACAAGTCAAGAAAGGTCATAAAATTAAAGATGCATTTTATAGCTTTATGGTAAAATTTCATAGACAAAAGTGATTATGTAATTTTTTATTTACTGCTAGAAATGATGAAGGAATAAGTAATTATGGATCTGTTTTGTGGTCCCTACTCCTTACTGTATATTTAAGTGTAAGAGATTAATAATTATTATATGTTTTGATCTTAAATCATTGAGATAAGATTTAAAAGTGTATGCAACTTTATATGTATTTTTTTATTCCCAGGGTATCATTTGTTTTGACAGCAATAATTTCATTCGAAACATTTTAATTGAAAGTAGCCATTGATATAAACATTTATCTAATAGTTCATTATTGTTACTATTTGAACGCATAGTTGTAGTTGATTTTTATAGAATGACAATATGTTCAATGTATCGATTTACTTTAAATCGAATCTTGGAGGAATAGCTAAATAAAATAATAAATTAAAAAGGAATGAAGAATGTGTTTAGGAAGTCTAGTGAAAATTTGTAACTCGCTGGCGAGTGATAGAAATTTTAATCTCGTTGCTAATATCCTAAAATAAAGTTATAGAACATTCATATACATGATGCTCTGTAAGTGATGTTTTTGAGATACAATATGGTTGTCACAAGCGGGATATTGACTCCCACTCAACCGTTAACAAGACGTCGGGGGACACCCCTAATAGCCTAATGGGGATGCTGATTGAATGCGCTTTTGCGTCATAATTTCACTACTTTGTATATAAATAGCTATGTAGCTATTTCTTAATCGTGAAATATTCATATTAATTTCTAAAATTAAAAGAAATTTTTCCGTTACACCAATATTAATATTTATAATAAAATGTGACATTTATAGAAGAAAATAAATAGTGTAGCGTAGGGTGAATTCGATGCTAGGAGGCTACCAAAAATATGGTCAAAATAAATATTTTTATTGTAATGTATACTATATCTGACTATGATTACAGGTCTTTGAGCAAGGAATGCTTGTCTAAGAATAGTGGTAGGTGACATGAATATAATTCATCGATACGTTTAGATAAATTTTGTTGCGAGAATGTCTGAATTTCTGAACTAGATTTTGTATTTAGAACTATTTTATCAAATATATAATATAATTACTTGTGTAATCGTGTTGGATGGAATACCATTTTTAACATGTAAGCTAATGTCCATTACGTTTGTTCAATACTTATTGATATTGTAATGGATATGTTTTTAGCGCATTGACATTGTAATTTATACAATTGCTACTTATAGCGTAAAGATTTCGTATCAAGTTAGCGATTAGATTAGCGATAGTGAAATGAAAAGCATTATAGTGAAGAATAAGCCACAAATAAGCAATTTATATGTTTCCTAGATAATGTACAATATTTTTGTTTTTATTATTTACCTAAAACGAATAGAAACTGCCACTATATCCGTATTTTAATGTCACGTGTTTGTTATTGTTTAAGAATACTAAATCAGTTTAAAAAAAAAACTATAATTCTTTAGTTGTAAGATTTACGTGTAATTATTTAAACAAATTTTACCAAAACATGCCTCGCTTAAGTTTTATGTTATTATTTTATTGTAAATAAATATAACGATACTTTGTAGCGTGCTCTGGCATAATACATACCTACCTAATTATTATTATACTACTTATAAAATAAACTTTTCACCGGCTACTATGTTGTTTTTTTTTTATATGGACAACAGTAACATGCCAAGTGGATGAACCTACTCGTAAGATGTAGCTGTATATTTTTCAGAATAGCTGTTAGGTGAGGGGATACGTAATTCATGCAAAACGGCCACTCTATTCCTTTATATTTCGAATACAGAAAATCATCGAAAAATAGTTGATGGAACGATTTTTAGGACCTATCTTTTTAATTACAAATTCGGAAGTTCCTTAATTTTTTCAATATTTTTATGGCACCCTATAATGTGTATACACGGTGTCCCAAAAATAACACGCCAGAGTGACACTGGAGCTAGATTGGCTTCAGCTCTATCAGATAATATCAACATGATCATAGTAAAAGTTTTCTGGTTTTCGAGATATGGCCATTTAAAATATTTTTTTGGTCTCTTTTTCACCTGTTTTGGCTATAAATAACTTCTAACTTATAGTTTTTTTCCTAGTTGGTTGAGACAATCAAGTAATCATTTCATTTGAAACTAGTACACTATGCTAATAATACTTAATAAATGGTGCAGGCGTCTTTTGTCGCCTTTCTCATAGAGATTTTTTTTCAAAGCATAAAAGTGGCAATATCTCGAAAACCAGAAAACTTTTACTAAGGTCATGTTGATGTTATCTAATTGACCTGAAGCCAATCTAGCTCCAGTGTCACTCTGGCGTGTTATTTATGGGACACCTGTATGTAGGTTACCTTTTTAAACCATAAAGTTTACAAATAAAAAATGGCTGTAAAGGTTTACTTCTTTAACTACGGGACCCTAAAATTGATTTAGTTGTTGAGTTTCTTGCCGGAGTCCGCACAGAGTACATTTTATATATAAGTGCCTTACCAGGGCCTAAACTGAATGCATGAGTTTTGATTTTAACAAAATTGAATCGTAACACTCTAGACTGAAAAATGTTTACAGACAAGGCGATGATAGCTCAATGGTAAGTGACGTCGAATACCGCTGCGAAGGTCCCTACTTTGTCATGATTAGGTCATGATTATAATATTTGACAACGAGAAACTACAAAAGACTTCCATACTTTCGATAATACCAACCAAATTAATTTATACTAACTCAATTATACCAAAATAAACATACATAAGAAGGTATCTACTAAAAAAACATCTTGCCCCAACATCTCCGAGTGTGTCTTAGAATATTTACGTTAATTGACATTACATAACAGAATTATTGATAACTAGTTGTCCCCCGCGGTTTCACCTGCATTCCTGAGGGATAGGTAACAGACAGACAAAGCTATTTTTAACCGACTTCAAAAAAGGAGGAGGTTCTCAATTCGACTGTATGTTTTTTTGTATGTTTGTTACGCGATTTCTCTGCCAATTATGAATAGATTTTAATGATTCTTTTTTTGTTTGGTAGATGATGCTTCAGAGGTGGTCCCATTTAAATTTTATCGAAATTGATTCACTACTTTTTGAGAAAATCGACAAAAACAAAAAAAAATATATCTCGTTTGATAAACCTTAGTGAATCAAACAGAGTCGTTGAGCATGACTTTTTGGATTTGGATGAAATTTTGTGTGTATACTTCAATGGGTTCTTCGATGGTTTTAAAATACAATTGGACCCGGTAGGTGGCGCTGGAATCGAGATCCAAGATTTGTTTCAATTTCAGGGCAGGACGACGACGTCTGCCGGGCCCGCTAGTTATACATATATTATATTTTACCGGCCCGACTAATTCGAGTTAGACGATTTCAGGACAAACTAGTTTTGCCTAGGACAACATATAATAAGGAATAAACTTTAAAAATTGAAAAATAAAATTATTTTTAAAAATAAAAAACAAAAACCGACTTCAAAACTGTAACATATACCTATGTACAAACATAAACTAAAAAGTAAAGAATAATATTTTAATTTCAAAGTAAGAGCCTTAAAGGACAATCAACAAAATTATTGATATTTATAAACAGTTCTTTTTGGAGTCGGTGCCAGCCAAGAAGGACAGTTTAATTCTGCTATTGTAACAAACTTCGAAAAGTAGGGGAGCGACGGCGCAGACCTAAGGAACATTACCGTAAGGAGAGGTGTCGTAAGACGTTTTCTCGTATGAACACTTCCAGTTCAAAACTGTCCTTCTTCTTGGCTGGCACCGACTCCAAAAAGAACTGTTTATAAATATCAATAATTTTGTTGATTGTCCTTTAAGGCTGTTACTTTGAAATTAAAATATTATTCTTTACTTTTTAGTTTATGTTTGTACATAGGTATAGGTTACAGTTTTCAAGTCGGTTTTTTTGACATTTATAATATTAGTCCAATCAAACTCGCCCAGTTTTTATACTGTGGTACTAGTTTAAAGAAGCCATACAAAATATACATTATTAACAAGTGCAATAGGAGGATTATGGTTACTAGGGTTGGTAGGTATACGAAGTACCGATTTTGGGAAATAAATACTAGATACATCTTTAACTGGATTTAAAAAATGTGTGCTGTTTCCGAGTGGAACAATTTTTTCTGTCGGCAACTATTCCTGTTTGTTTTGTCAGGTTTGGCGGAGTGTCGCTTGATGACTACTCTGTTAAATATCGGGTTACCACTTAGGTTCGCGATGTTTAGTGTCATGCAACGGTAGCTATGTTTAGCTTTTGGTCGATTTTGCTTTCCTCTTGCCTCTAAATTAGGCTTTTCATAAAATTGCGACTAGATATTCCATCACCGAAAGCTCAAATTCATTGTATCCACGGTTTTCCACGTCACTCCATCCACTCAAGTCAATTCGATTGAAGCGTTTAATTAGCGCGTCCGTAATATAATACTTTTAGTTCCCAGACAGCTTTTACTACGCTTTGAAGTGAACTTGAATACTTTATTTTTATTAGTTTTAAGTAGGTACATTTGCAGGAATTACAAATGTATTTATTGATGTGTAATGCTTAAAATACTGTATTTCATTGTCATTTTTATTAATAACATTTCTAAATGTAAATATTCTTGGGTATTTGGTTTTCTTTTTGAACTCAAGATCAAATGGCTTCTATACCCTAACACGGACAAGACAATTTAGATTTCTTGTTCGCAAAGTTTTAAAAAAATCGGCGATGATTGCTCCGTGGTAGTGACGTCGGATACAGTGACAAGGTCGTGGGATCGAATCCTAAAATGAGCTTGAGCTTTCAGAAAAGGAAAACATTGTGAGGAAACCATAGTAGTACATATCCCCATGCGTTTGCTAATGTCTATAGGATTTTTACCACACTTACCATCAGGTGAACCACCTACCTGCTTGCCAGACTAATATTAGAAAAATATGATGAATCTGGTGGCATAGAGTAGACCGCCTCCGAAGACAAAACATTTAACTACTTATGCCTTACTGTGCTTACTGTATTTCCATAAATTGAATATAATTTGAACCAAGCAGGTACATCAAAACACACTCATAGCAAAAAGGATATATTTAATTTTAAATTAGAAATATTTTACGTAATTAATTGTATATAAATGTAATTCTTTGGTCAACAGTTAAATACTATTCATATTATCTGAAGAATAATTTCTCATTTCATAATAGTTTTCTTTATAGCCATAGTTACAATATTGCACCGGCGCACACGGTTCGTTCGTAGGAACATCGTCGTAACATCTATCTTCGTAATCATTTTCGGGATAATCATGTCTATAGGTATCATTGCAATTCCCATCTTGGTTGTCTCTTGTTTGTAGATTGTTTCTACAGTTAGCCGAGTCCGTTTGAGGATTGACATTCCATCTCTGTGATATAGAACAGCTGATTGAGCCGCCATGTTGGAAAGCGAACGGCCATGCCTGGGAAAGTAACGTTTTATTAGTTGGTACATTATATGTACGATTATTTTTATTGTTATAGCAGGTATATATTGGGATTTGTACATAGGGATCGTCTATTAATTACATGAGGCTCGAAACGAGGAAGGGGGTCCGAAAAAATCACAAGAAGGGGTGTAGTGAGATTAATTTTTTCGTTGAACGCGCAATTTTTAAACAGAAAATAAAATTAGATTATACCTGTAGATACCTATTTTAAGATAATATTCAGTTTTTTTTGAAATTTTCTTTGTTTATTGTTTTTCTATCATGTTATATATGTACTAGGTGTCACTCGCGGTTTCACCCGTGTTCCCGAGGGACAATTGTATCAAAATTTGATCAAGAACCCGCGAAAGAATATGACCAAGCAAATCCTGCCTTTAAATTATGAGCAAAAGTCGCACTTTTCAATTCATATCTCAAAACTTCAGAAGACCTCCCACTTAGCCAAAGATTGCGTCAAGCAAGTGTGAACATCGTTTACAAGTTTACAACACAAGCTTGACCGCACTTTTTATGTGCAAACAAACAGTTGTGGGTCTTTGGTGAACACATGTTTGCAGATTTTGAACTAAGTATTTGGTAGGACGGGAATATAATCACTACGTTTTAGGAGTTAGAGTTTGGTTGGCTACCAACGCGCGCTTGTACAGCAATATGTTGTTGCACGTTATATCGCTACTTATTTTATCAAACACGTATAATTATTTGATGAATTATAGTAATTTTTCCTTCGCTACACTTTCTCGTTTGTAATCAAACAGTAAATAAGACAAAGGAAGATCCAGGGAAACAATAAAACGGGAGCATCTCTTTAACGTCCGGAGATAAATTTTATTTATACCAGTAACAGCTGCAAACTTTTGGTCAGCAGCGCGCGAGCACTGCGTAAAACTCATGTTTGTTGTTACAACCTTTTTGTTTCTATGTTTCATTTTAATTCCAGTTGGATATGTTATGGCTTTGTTTATGTTATAAAGGAAGGGTCGGAAAAGTGACTCTTGATTTTTATGACGTATGTTTAGTTTTTTTTTTGTGGAGAACGCACAGGACGAATTGGGGTACTACATAGATGAAATAGAGTGAATTCTTAATATTATATTTATGTATGTCTTGTATTATTTGGGCCAGCTGCCCCACCTAGAGATTCAAAAAATGTAGTCAAACGCAAACGGACTTTGTATCGTTCTTATTACATTCGCCGTAGGTAGAGGTAGTAAGACTCGCATTACAAACAAGTGCAAAGCTTCATGTGTTCTGATCAACTTCATCAACTTGCCTTCTCCTCCCTGGGCCATCGGCTGGCGACGCCCTAGGTCTTGTGTTTCAAAAATTGTCACATTTGTCTTCTCCTAAACCAAGCTATATACTTAAGTAGGTACCTACTGACCCATGCTATTAATGTTGAAAAAACAATAGAGACCGATATTCAAATTCTATGCACTCAAATCAAACGGTGCGTTCAGAAACCGTTAATCCGACAATCGATCAATTCTCATTCGTTCGTGGAACGTGCTCTCTAATCCTCTGACGACAGACAGCTTGATTCGTGGCATTTGCCAAACACGCCCGCCAACCCGCCACTGATTCATTGCAGTTGAAACTATGGGCTCGCCGCGCCCGTGCCGCGACTCCAAACGAATTAAAGGGATGACAAGTGTGACAGGGGATAAATTGTGAACAATTATGTGATCTGTGGTACCGTTAAATATTGGAGTGTGAACTTTTTTTATTTGTTTCGACTTGTGGACAGGTTTGGGGCGTTTAAATTATTAGACACCGAACTGATTATAGCTGATTTTATTCGGTGGTATGTGGCGTTGTTACGAAAGACTTGTTTCCAGCAGTGACCAAATAAAGACGTAGAAGTTTTCTATACTTAAATCATTTATTATCTAATTTCTTACCCCCTAAAGCGAGACTTATCCTTAAACTATTCCTGACTGATTCATTAGGAAAGCACTGGTGCTGCATATCGAGCACCGAGCACCTACAACACCTAAACGGATTCCTTTGATTGTTGCATCCCGCCGCGTCATAGCCGAGAGGTAACGAGTCTAGTACAAATAAAACTACTTACAAGGCTCAGTGGATGTGGTGGTGTGTGAGCGGAGCGCGGTTCATGGAGCAAGGCTCGCAAATGAGCTATGTATGAAGCCGCCAGCCGCAATGTGTCCAACTTCGAGAGTTTTGTGTCCGCCGGCACCCATGGTAGGGTTGTCTTCAATCTGGTTACGAAAATAATACTTTAGCATCGTTTAACAGGCCTGTGCAAATCAGACAAATACGTACAATTTATTACCAAAGTGACGTGAGCGTTGAGCAAAAATAGCTCAAGTATTAAGAATTTGCGCAGGAATTTATTATCGCCTATAGGCATTAGCAATACTAGCGGTTGCCCATGTATCTTACACCTTTATATTACAATGCCTTAAAGGCAACTGGCTCTCAACTGCAACTGCTGGAACACACCAACAGATGATAATGATAACACCATTCGAGTACTACAAAGTAGGTACCCTACCATCGTGCTGTTTCCTGACGACGTTTTCCTTCACCGAAAGCTCAAGCTCATTGTGGGATTCGAACCTACGACCTTGGCCGCGGTATCCACTGAGTTATCATCGCCTTCATCTTCCTCAGCCTTAGTTAATTTCGTCCAATGTTCTTTGACAGGCGGTTTGGAAATGGCATTAAGTCCTTAGATGGGTAAATCTCTAGTACCTAGTCAGGAAAGCGGCGATGATGCATAAAGAGCTCACTACAAATGTGCATATGAAATGATTTTTACTATTCGATGGAAAGCTGCAAAGCGCCTATAGTACAAGTAGTAAGTATCAATGAAACGAAAATCTAGATTGTGAAAATAAATACCTTGGTAGGTAAATATAAGTAACTAACCTGCAGAACGCTTTGGACAGTACTCGCATCCTTGCACGTTCCCTTGCATTTGCAGCGTTCCTGTGAACCGGTTCGTGTGAACTACGACCTGAGCATAAAAGACATTGTCATACTTTATAATACCTTATAGGTACATAATATTAAAGACTAAAGAGACTGATAAATTGTCAATCTCATCGGCTTCGTAATAATGAGGTCGGCACGAACTGCCTGCGCTTATTCCATGCATTAGGTAAAAAATCCCTATATAAAATCCCACGGGAACGTGTGTGAAACCGCGGGGGACAGCTAGTGTTTGAGGTTTACAGCATCTATCAAAGTCACTTCTGAGTGATAATGTGATAGGTGGTAATATAAGCACACAAATCCTAGAAGGAAACTGGCTCTCAAATGTAGCTGTCGGAAGACACCGATAGGTGCTTGGAGACAGATTTTCGACTTGAGGGTGGCCAGTACACAGTACTGTATCACCGTGCTATGGTTTCCTCGCGATGTTTTCCTTCACCGAAAGCTTTTACCTACTTCAGTTGGATTACGATAAGTGACGGAGTTAGACAAAAACCCTACTGGATATTCCTTCTTATTCATATCTACATTTTTCTACTTCACAAATATATCCGGTCCAATTTTTTGGTCATTTCTAATGAAATATGAATTAACATTTATATAAATTGAACATACGCTACATTTATTCGATTAATAACAAATTATTATATTAGGTATAATATAAATATCCCATTATATTTCACTTTCACTATATTTCTCTCATTTATATACGTACTGCTTAGGCTACTTATAACTATTAATTAATATCAATTTTAGGGTGCCGTACCTCAAATGGAAAAACGGAACCCTTATAGGACTATCTATATATATATATATCACTTTGTTGTCCATCTGTCAAGTCAAGACCCTTTTTTCTTTCTAATGGATGCGTGGTGGTATCAAGTTGAAATTAATATCAAATACCTACTAGGTCTGCAATTCCTAGAAGCAGTAAAAATCTAACTTCTGAGTCAACGCAATCAAAAGATACGGCCGTTAATGCTCCGTTTGTGCCGCATATTTTGACTCTTGAGGATACTTCCCCTAGGCCTAGAACCCATAAATTTGGCAAGAAGCAATATCAGGTAGTACAATTTAAGTATAGGAATAAACCCGGAAATCGTTATTTTGTAGATACATCAGAAAAAAAAAAATATCGGAAAGAAAAGAAAAAATCTTCGAGACTACGAGTATTACTGTTATGGAAAAACTATTCACACACCTACAAGTTTGTAAGGAACCGTCGGTGCGCGAGTCCGACTCGCACTTGACTGGTTTTTTTTATTTAATTATGTTATTTTAAATGTAATTTATATATTGCTTTATTTGTAATTTATATAAGTACATATTTAAATATTTTTCAGTTACCTACTTAGATATTGATGTGCTTTTAGATAAGGTTTGGAGGTACCCACCTGCTATAAACTTTTAAAGACTGAAGAGAGTTGCTTTTCCTAGATAACGCAAATATAAGTAAAACTATCATACCTGAATTAGAATTGGTATCATCGAAGAAAAAATCATCGTCGTCCGCGTCCTCCGACCGTTTGTCGACGGGCGGCGATTTATTCACGCGTTTTCTTGGCATTTCATTAAATATTGCACAATAAAAAAATCACAAGTCACCTCACTAACATTTTAAATGAGAGTTATTTCCGAAAAGGGTTTTTTAAGGGCGAGTTTCGGATACCTTCCTGTCTAATGCAGTGACGTTTATCATATGAGGAGCGCAGACGCATGCAAGGCGGGCGGGCGGCTATGAGCATTGGGCGGTGCTAACTCTCGCCCCTCCCGTGTAAACTTCAGGATTGCATTCCGACTAATGAACGATGCTTTCATTACCTAAATATACATACCTCTTTGGGAATTTTGTAGTGTTTGTTTTTAAACTCAATTGGATTTGCTTGAGAAGCTTGGGAAGGGACCTACGAATTTTATTTTATAGGAGAGGTAATAAATAGCCTACCTACACATATTGTAGGATTTCAGGTAACTAATATGAAATAGTTGCTTTTCAATAAGTCCCCGGAAGCCTGAAACTACCTAATACCTACTTATTGAATTGTTTTGAGTGTTGAGCCATTTCTAGAAACAGATCGAATCATTTGTAAATATACTATACCTTTAAATTGCGTTCCGCATGGTATCATAGCATATTCCCAATGGTAACAACCAAAGCAAATTACGATATTTAAGATCAAAATGTGCTATTATTACCTAAATCTGTGCTTTCCGTTCGTCCGATTGTCTTTCTGTCCGTCGCAGAGTTGAAATTTTCAGAGAATTACTAGTACTTAGGTACTACAATTATGTTACTTAGACATCTATCATAGCTAATATTATTTTTTATTTATAACCTGTATTTTTTAGCCGAAACCTGATAGGTACACTTCAACTTAGCAAGTACCTACCCAAATCATCTAAATGCGACAATATAGGGTGTTTTTTAAGTAGTTGGAAGAGGTTGGTAGTGTAAAGCAATTAGCGCCGTCAGAGTGACAAAAAGATTGACAGAAAGCCGCGCAGCGGGTCACGCTTCCGTGACACATAATACTTTATCTAGTTGGTAGTTGGTACACGTGCTACACACCTTCTCTATTTTTTTCTCATATCCTCGTGTTACAACCTTGTACAATCACAGTGCATTTTTATTTAAAACTAGCTTTCCGCCCCGCGGTTTCACCCACGTATCCCTTTTTTTTCAAAAAATTCTATCTTATTCTTCGCCTACATATTAAAAACAATACCTGTGAAAAAAATCTGCTTTCTAGGTCCAAGGGTGTAGTCAGTGAGTGAGTCAGGCCTTCTCATTTTTCATAAAAACTTTGAACACCCGTTTTACCCCTTCAGGGGTGGAGTTTTAGAAAACGTTAAAACACGTGTAACTTTATTTTTGATTATTAGCTTTATACAAACTTCATACAAACATTCAACCCCGTTTCACCCCCTTTAGGATTGAATTTTAGAAAACGCAAAATCATGTATTTCTTTATTTTTAATTGTTAGCCTAAAAACAAAGTTTCAAAAAATGGCGGACTTCCATACAAACCTTCAACCCCGTTTCACCCCGTCAGGGGTAGAAATTTAAAAAACGCTAATACACGTGTTTTTTTATTTTTAATTTTTAGTCTAAAAACAAAGTTTAATGGTTCTTGCTTCAAAAATTATGCGACTTCCCTACAAACTTTCAACCCCTTTTTCACCTCCTTAAGGGTTGAATTTTAGAAAACGCTAAAATACGTGTTTCTTTATTTTTAATTGTTAGCTTAAAAACGAAGATTCATGGTTCTAGCCTAAAAAAAATCGCGGACTTCCATACAAACTTTCAACCCCCGTTTCACCCCCTCAGGGGTATAAATTTAAATAACGCTGATACACGTGTTTCTATATTTTAATTGATAGTCTAAAAACAAAGTTTCAT
Organism: Ochropacha duplaris; assembly: GCA_951361185.1. Lineage (NCBI taxonomy): Eukaryota > Metazoa > Arthropoda > Insecta > Lepidoptera > Drepanidae > Ochropacha > Ochropacha duplaris. The sequence continues at coordinate 8,173,605 of OX592702.1, read as the reverse complement.
GATTCTAGCTTCAAAAATGACCGACTTTCATACAAACTTTCAACCCCTTTTTCACCCCCTTAAAGGTTGAATTTCGAAAAATCCGTTCTTATTCCTCGGTCAAGTTTTAAAAACAACACCTGGGAAAAAAATCTGCTTTCTAGGTCTAAGGGTTTAGGCTGGGCGTTGATAGATCAGTCAGGACTTATCCTTTTATATATATAGACAAAATATTCTTCAAGAAAGGTCAGCGATAAATTGCCACTGCGCTAAATTAGTAAAGATGACATAAAAATAAAGTTTTGACTTTTTGGTCGTATCTTTTCACAATAATATTCTCGGTATACAAACTGTATGAAACGAAAACCATGGAGTCGCAACACTTGCAACTGGCTCACAGAAAATAATGAAGACTTAAGAAGACCAATGTAAGAGGTAGAGTAGGTATCTTCCATGATTTTTTTTAAATTCTGGATAAGCTTGTGTTAGGCCACAATCTCACCATGGTAAGTGGTGATGTGGTCGATGGTGGTAAGCACAGAAATCCTAGATGGGAACTGGCTCTCAAGTTCAGCTGTCGGAACACACCGACAGACTTTCAACTTGAGGGTGGTAGCCAGCCAGTCGGGTACTACCTACAAAGTACCCTACCACCGTGTTATGGTTTTCTCACGATGTTTTCCTTCACCGAAAGCTCAAGCTCATTGTAGGATTCGAACCTACGATCTTCGCCGCGGTATTCGGCGTCACTACCACTGAGCTATCGTCGCCTTCTATGTTGTTCACTTTTCCCGGCTCCGCCTTCCTTTCAGTTAGCTGAAGTTAAATCGTGGGTAAAACTTTACTCATGTGAAGTAGTTAATTCGTTACCAATAAGATACCTACCCAAATATTTTCTACATTTAACTTTAGTTTGAGCTCATCAGTCAGTCCTAATTGTGGAGGTGATCAAGGAGAGCAACGGTATTCAACTGAGGTGTAAGACGGATTGCTGCAAATAGGATGCAATTAGGGTTGGCAAAATATTTTTAAGATTTCCCTTTAAAAAAAAATGTCAAGAAAAAAGCTTTTTTGATGTTGAAATTGCCTTGCGTCTATTTGATAAGTTAATTTTATATGTAGTAAATCAGTTGTCTGGTCTCCATAGCACAAGCTCTGCTTGCTTAGTTTGGGTTCAGATGGGCGTGTGTGAAGAATGTCTCAGGATATTTATTATTACTTATTATTTTTGTTTCTGAACCTTTTTATTTAGTTTCGCAACCCAAATTTATACCAATATTTCTCAAAACATTACGTGCTTTGCAAAAATTATGCCATCTACTTAAATAATAATAGAATGCAATATTTTATCAAAGAGTGACAGCCCTGCCCGACCAGGTGGCTGATATCACAGCATTGAATTTAACCGCTCCGACGAAAAGTGATTCGTTTTAAGCGCCATCCCGCATGACTTACAGAGGTTTCTTCTGTTTACTCAACAAATATTATTCTTTGTTCCACTTACAAATAGGTATACTACTCGTACTTCCAAAGTCTTTTAATAAACGCTTTATGATTCATTATAAGTAATGATCCATTCTTTTTGGAGTCGGTGCCAGCCAAGAAGAAGGACAGTTTTGAACTGGACACGATGTGTTCATACGAGAAAAAGTCTTACGACACCTCTCCTTACGGTAATGTTCCTTAGGTCTGCGCCGTCGCTCCCCTACTTTTCGAAAGTTTGTTACAAAGGCAGAATTAAACTGTCCTTCTTGGCTGGCACCGACTCCAAAAAGAACTGTTTATAAATATTAAATAGATATATAAATATCAATAATTTTGTTGATTGTCCTTTAAGGCTCTTGCTTTGAAATTAAAATATTATTCTTTACTTTTTAGTTTATGTTTGTACATAGGTTTAGGTTACAGTTTTGAAGTCGGTTTTAATTTTTAATTTTTAAAAATAATTTTATTTTTCAATTTTAAAGTTTATTTCCTTATATATGTTATCCTAGGCAAAACTAGTTTGTTCTGAAATCGGGTCTAGCCGGTAAAATATAATATATAACTAGCGGGCCTGGCAGACGTCGTCCTGCCCTGAAATTAAAACAAATCTTGGAACTCTATTCCAGCGCCACCTACCGGGTCCAATTGTATTTTAAAACCATCGAAGAACCCATTGAAGTATACACACAAAATTTTATCCAAATCCGAAAAGTCATGCTCAACGACTCAGTTTGATTCACTAAGGTTTATCAAACGAGATATTAAAATTTTTGTTTTTGTTGATTTTCTCAAAAAATGCTGAATCTATTTCGATAAAATTTATATGGGACCACCTCTGAAGCATGATCTACCAAACAAAAAAAGAATCATCAAAATCTATTCATAATTGGCAGAGTAATCGCATAACAAACATCCAAAAACATACAATCGAATTGAGAACTTCCTCCTTTTTTTTTTGAAGTCGGTTAAAAATACACGAATATAAATAAAACAAAAACGCAACGTCACTTTGCAAGTTCCCGCCAAAAAGTCTCTTATTAAATAGGTTTTTTTTAAAATAATCTTTATTCATGACCATAGATACAAAGTCTTTCAGTCGCATACATTTTCTTCAATATTCTACTTTTATGTAAAAGCTACGTTATATTGTCACATTCACTGTTAAGTGGAATTGGCGGCTGTTCCACTATAACATTTCACAGACTTTTTGGGACAACCTGAAAAGTTACGATACACGCTTTCATTTAATTTCTCGTCACTTGTGCACTTAGATTTATCTTTATTGGATAAAACACCACCGAGATTCTTCAATAAAACTCGAAATAATGAAACTGTGCTGTTTTAATGAACATATAAACGCAACGTCACTTCGTAAGTTTCCGCCAAAAAGTATCACGTTAAAATAGGCTTCCTCCAGGGTTGCCGACATGACTTTTTAGGGGATCATACCATACACTAGGAAAAATCGTATTATACTAAAAAATATAGTACTCTTTGAAACAATATTTAATTATTCAAATTCGTAAACCATACTAATATTAAAACTGCGAAAGTAACGAAAGTAACGCAGTCTGTTTGTCGACGACGATATAATTAACTAGTAAAGTGACATTACCTTTCCATTTTATTTTGAACAAAAAATTGTTTATTTTAATAATATTGGTAATATTTTGTTAAATAATGACCTAAGTGCACCAATTATATTAAATAAAGGCGTGTATCAGGCTTATCAAGTTGTCCCAAAAAAGAACAGCCACCAATTTTACTAAAAACTGATCGGACTTCTACGGCCGAGGGCCGAGAAATGTGATATACCGTTTTTTTTTTTTTTGGGGAGGACTTAAACCTCAGACCTCCGAGGGACCATAGACACCCTTACGCGGACTTTTCGGTGAGCGCTTAGGGCTCTCAACCGAGTTTACAAATTTTAGACGACTGACCGCTGAGGGCGCCCCAGTTGGGGCACGAACCTCGGCTCAGGGCGTCGTCGGGGGGCACAAAATAGTGGGACGGACTTCGCCTAAGCGATTTAGAGGAGTTTTAAGGGACGGTTGGATTACTGGTACGGCTCGGGCCAACTACTGGGGACGAGACTGACTGAGTGGGACGTCGCGACGGGCCTCTCCGGCGAGGGCGAAAACGCGGGCGGTGTTGTATTTGTTTCTTCAGGGCTGCGCGAGCCTCCCTATCCTTAATCTGAGCTAGAGTTGTAGGGTCATCCGGCTCGCTGAGGGCGAGTTTAGGCCTACGGATTTTTGAAATCTCTGAAGGAGTATAGTTTGCAGTGTTTACAATTAATGGGTTCGCGTGGTTTAGGGCACGATCGTAGTAGCGGCGTGAAGCGCGCTTAATGAATTGCTTAACCGTGGGCAGATTGAGGTCTATGTGGAATGATATACCGTGACAATATTCTTCCTTATATGAAAAGAGAAATGGCTTAAAGGTCTAGATACCAAGCCTTTTAAAAAAAGTTGACTCAATAACAGAAAACCACAGAGTACATTATTATATGCTGAAAACTAGAGATGGGTAACTAGCCGAAATTTCAATAACTTAGCTAGCCAGCTATTTGTGGTGCAATAACCAGTTTGATACCCGGCTATTTCAGCTATTGGGTAAATGTGTCTACTGGTAATGTGAAAATATAACGTGACTATAACAAAACAGAAGAATATTTAAAATAAAGAAATGGCTTAAAGGTCTAGATACCAAGCCAAAAACCTTTAAAAAAGAAAAAGAAAATATTGATTTATGGTAAAGATGATGGCGTAGTCGTCACAAATAGTCACAATACTTTTAAAAAATCATTTTGGAAGGCAGCTTGTCCGTTGGATATAGATATTTGCAACTAATATAATAAAATATATAAACAATAATGCTTGTTGGTTCTGGGGCCATTTTGAACGATGTCCTTTTATTGCCTTTTGTACATACTTTGTGAATAAAACTTTAAGAAATAACTAGTATTACCCAACACAATTTGAGACAGTTTTGAGAGAACTTTTGCTTGGGATTGTTTATCTTTAGTTATTAGATATCAATTGTCACTATCCAATAGTCTAGGATAACCGTATCTAAGTAGTAACGCTCAAAGAGTATAGTAACTATACCAAAAGGAAGTAACGTTCAAACCCTGTTGCCAGCAAGTATTCAGTTTCATACTAGCCGCGGCGGTAATAAACTTAGATGATATGTTTTTATATTCTGTTTACCTATTTTATACTTCACTGAAATGACTTATCGTACGTACGTATTATAAAATTTACTAACTATAATAAAAAAAATGACGAATATCTATATATTAATCGAACGCCATCTTTGAATATAAATAATCGACTTCCTTATAGAAAGTCAAAACTATCCAAATTCAATAAAATAAGTTTAGATTAAATAACATAATTTAAAAAAAATATTACTTGTTACACTTCCTAGAAAAGAAAATATGCATTTCCTTTTTCGTAATATTAAATAATAATAATAAACTAAAATTGAAAAATATCAATTTACTGATTCAACGCCATCTCTTTCTACTGCTATGAATTAATAACCTGTCTATCGACTAGACTAGACTTTTACAAAAAAAAAACTATAGATGTCGTGGTACCCCAGTTGACGTAATGGATTTATCTCTAGGACAACCGTTAGTAACGCTCAAACCCTGTTGGATGCAATTATTTAGTATCATACCAGCCGCGGCGGTAATAATCTTAGATGATATGTTTTTATATTTTGTTTACTTATTTTATACTTCACTGAAATGACTTATCGTACGTATTATAAAATTTACTAATCATAATAAAAAGACTGTCGAATATCTGTATATTGATTTAACGCCATCTATGATCTATGAATATATTTAAACGACTTATTTATAGTGACTCAAAACTAGCCAAATTCATCAAAATAAGTTTAGATTAAATAACATAATTTAAAAAAAAAAACTTTTTACACTTCCTAGAAAAGAATATATGCATTTCCTTTTTCGTAATGATAATAAAAACCAAAAATAAAAAGAATAATAGAAAATTGTTAAATATCCATTTACTGATTTGGCGCCATCTCTTTCAACTGCTGTGAATTAATAACCTGTCTATCGACAAGACTAGGATCTTATGGAGCGCATATTTTATTTTTACGTCAGCTGTCTTTTATTTTACAAATAAACTACAGATGTCGTGATAATCCATTTGGCGTAATGAATTTATCTCTAATGATAGTTTGTTTTTTCGTACAATTCTAAGCTTAATCACGAGTGCTATTAAGATTTAAATCGTATGGGTGATAATTCAAATTCACCCTTCTTCTCTTCTTCTCTAAGGAAGAGAAGAAGGCTGATAATTCAAATACCACGTTTTAAAGAAACTAGAAACAGCGTTCAATTTGCACTCGCATTTCACTTAGTCTAATTTTATAACCACGAGTACTTTTTATGTAAAATTTATTCAATTGTAAAAGAAATAACAATTTCATTCTTCGTATCATAAATGTTAATACATTTAATTATACTATAATTAATAGAAAACTGATTTATCTATCTATTTGGTTTAGCTTTTGTTATCATGGGTTTAGCGTTATCTCTATCTACGGATATTCATTAAGAAAATTTCGAAAATCTGTTTGTCTTACTATTCTAAACTTAACCGACTACACGATTAAGTTCAAAATCGTTAATAGCAGTGAGCGCGGTGACAGCGCGCTCCCGCGTTGTTGGTTGGTTGGTTACTGGTTGGTTAGTTAGTTTGGATACTACGGCTACTACGGCTACGAGTAGCCACAACTGTTCATTCAACTAGTTGGTTAGTTAGTTAGTCGGCTGCCGGCGGCTGGCGTGGTTGTTCGCTACAGCGCGTTACGTCATAAACGTGTAGGTTATTCGAAGCCGTAGCCATTCGATAGCCAACAACCGAATATATTTTTGACGGATATCGTAGCCGTGGGTATTTGATCAGTAGCGGGTATTTGGCTAGTTATTAGAATAACTACCCATCTCTACTGAAAACTATTGTTTATTGACATAAATAAAAAATACGTTTTTGTATTGCTGCATTTATGTAGGATTTTTTTTCAAATATTTATAGTAGCTGTGTGCAGACAAAACATGACATTATTCAACTATTTATAAAGTTTAAAATATTTCTGAAGAAATTGAAGAATTAAGTCGATAATGCTACCAGGTATAGGAGTTTTCGGAACTGGCGCAATAGCCAAAGTTTTGGTGCCATTCTTGAGGGAAAAAGGATTTTCAGTTGAAGCGATATGGGGAGTAACTTTGTCGGAAGCCGAAATTGCAGCAAAAGACTTGAAGATACCCTTTTTCACAAACAAAATCGATGACGTTTTGCTGAAGAAAAATGTGAACCTCGTATTCATAGTTTGTGCTCCTAATCTCCATGCTCAGATATCCGTAAAAGCGCTTGGGATTGGAAAACATGTTGTGTGTGACAAGCCGGCTGGCCTTTGTCAAGCTGAAGCGTTAAAAATGGTGCGTGCAGCTCAATATTACCCAACACTTATATCCATTATTAATCACTCTCTCAGGTTTTTACCAGCATTTAGTCACATGAGAAAGAGTATACATGAAGGATATCTTGGAAACCCTGATGAGTTGACACTTATTGATGTGCGAGTACAAATGGGACCCCTCATTAGTGATACTTACAACTGGTTGTGTGATGATACAATGGGTGGAGGGACCCTGACCTTAGTTGGTAGCCATGTCATTGATTTAGTTTCCTACTTGTCAGGACAGAAAGTAGCAAAAGTACATGGAGTTTTGAGGACTTTTGTGGAAGAAACAGCAAAAGTTAATGGTATTAGAAAAATTACTGCACCAGATTTCTGCACATTCCAATTGCAAATGGATAAAGGTTTGCTGGTAACGGCAACACTCAATAATCACTTACCTGGGCCTTGTTTCAATCAGGAGATATATGTTTGTAGTAAAAAAGGCTACTTGGTTGTGAGAGGAGGGGACCTCCATGGTAGATTACACAAGCCAATTTTAAAGAATTTCTCTGAAGAGGATAGTAAAAGGACTCATGATAAAGAAGATGTTATTTACGTTGATGTTGAAGATCTAAGCTGTGCATCAAGTGTTGTCCCTAAACCATATATTAAAGGCCTTTGCAAAATGATAAGTGCACTGAAAGAGGCCTTTTTACCTGTTAAAGAACAAATGGATTGGGTAAAAGAGCCAGTCCAAGCTGCAGCTACTTTTGAGGATGGACAAAGAGTGCAAGCCACTATGGAGGCTTTGCGTCAGTCCAATGAAGATGGTTGTTGGACGTCAGTTCAGTTGTTGACAGAGCCTCCAGATCCAAACCCAGCATTGTCGGCTGCAGTGAGACGTACTGCCATATCCTTACAATAAATGCATTTAAATTATGTATTGATATGCCATTCTATAGTACCTTTATTATATGCTAAGTTGTTGTTTATCTTGCATAGGGAAGAATTGTAAAATAAGATTCAATAATCTGAAATAATAACCATAATCTCTTTTCAGTATTAACTTATTTGCTTTGAATTTTATGATAATCAGCCATAATGAAACTAGTTGACTGTTGTACAGTCTGATATAATATTTTTATGTAATATATGTTGCTTTACTGCTTGCCCAATATCTATTATAATATAATTTGCTTGATTCATGGATTTAGTAGTTCCTTATTGTGTATTTTATTTTTTACATGCATTACATGGTTACTGATGTGTCTGTCAACTCCAACTGTTTGTTATAAATTACCTGTTCCATGGAAGTAGAGACAAAATAGAAAATTACCATTATAAAATTCAATTTCATGTATCTGTAAAATTCTATCATTTAATTTCATTTACTATCCAGTGATTTGGTGTAACAAAGTAATATATTTTCATCAATCAAAGTAGATTTCCTGAAGAAAAGAAAATAATTAACTGTGATTTAGTTTATTTAGAATAAAACATATATTTAACTGGTTGTAATTATTATAAAAGGAACTGTATCTTGTACAAAAATATTAAATAAAATAGTAATTAATTTAAGTTCATAATAAAGATCTTATATTTTACCTACCTAAATATGTTTCTATTTAATTGTTGCCAAGATCATCCTTTTCAGTAGGTTAACATAAATTAGAAAAAAGGTAGTTTTATTATTCAATTTATCACTTGATAACTGATGCTCCATTTAGTTTTCATGCTCATTTATGTACATGTGCAGACCACTTACCTCAATGCTTCACAATTTCATACAGCAGTGCATGTACCTATGTCTGGGAATTTTGATTAGGTATGTGCCTGCTTCTCTAAAGGTCAGACTACAATAGAGTAAGAATTCTAGTCTATTTTGACAGCCAAAAAGGATCTCTAGGAATCATTGCATGATCACTTGCTGTTCTTAATACTTCTAATGTGTATTTTCTTAAGGAAAGTGATGGCATCTAAGATAATATCTTTATATGTGTATTACAGATGCAGATGCCAATGTAATCTCTATGAAAATCGTATTATGTAGTGATTTTTGTCCGAAGGATCTATCAAGATCAAAGTATTAGGTATGATTGCTGGGTACAGTCTATTGTGCTGATAATACATTATTTCAGGTGTTTTATGATACCACCTACCAGAGTAGGACCTATAAGAAAGTCTTTTTTACTAATTTATGAAGGATTTAGGTTTTAGGAAATTTTAGGTTATAATTTTCAAATACTTGATGTCAGTCATGTGGTGCAAAAACTGGAGAAATAACAAAGCATATTACTATAACAATGTTTATAATAAGAAATGCAACGGATATAACAATATCGCTTTCAAAATATTACACAATCACATCATATTGTTCATTCACTACAAATTCTAAAATTATATGACTAACGGAATCAAAACCACAAAATAACCTAGCACTAAATTCAATTTTCAATTTTTGCCAGAATATCAGATTCTCTGAAGAGGTGGTATTCTTTCTCATCGTTTTCAAGGTTCACTTTGGTGCCACCGTATTCTGGAAGCAGCACCCTGTCGCCAACCTTGACTAACACAGGAACGAAGTCACCATTATCTTTTCGGGCGCCAGGCCCTACAGCAACAACTTCACCGTGTAGAACTTTGCCTTGTGCCTTCTCAGGAATAACGATGCCACCAGCAGTTTTAGTCAAGGCTTCAGCTCGCTTGACAAGAACGCGGTCCAATAGAGGTACAAGGCGTTTCATTACGTTGGCCATGATTTCTGCTATATTTTATTGAAATATCTGATACTAAGCTGAAATATCAGCTCGGTCGAGAATATTCTATCTAATGCCGGCACTGAAGACCACTTTTTCTCAAATTGTCAAGCTTTCATCTCACTCATCCATGTGTTTACGGTGTTGCCTGGTTACTGATTTCTTTTCTTTCATATCTTTCAGATTTGAACTTCGATTTTATTTTATTTTTTATTTGATTGCGCAAAAGAAGAAAAGTATTATTGTAAAATTGTAAATTAATTTCTGTATTGGTTTGGTAAGATGTGTAAAAAAGTAAAAAAACTAAAATATTTTTTATTACCTACCTACTAAATACTTTGCCCTCTAGTGGTGAGTAGCAAAATTAATTATAATTTAGTTGAATAAACTAAAAAGATGATGCAATGATTCAGTGAGGGCATGTGTTAGAGCTAGATGTCACTACTGTAATTCAATGTTAATATCATTGACTATTATGATACACTAGCTTTTCGCCCGCAGCTTCGCCCGCGTGGTCTATACGATTTTGCCTGATTAGTTTTTTCCAGTTCTGGCGGGATTATTTTTACTAACTCTGGAACAGACATCTTCCGCTTCAGCTTAAATCTATGTCTGCCACCGAGTTTCATTGATGGTCATTTCAAAGCAGTAATCGCTTAGTCAGAGCGTATCTATCAGTGGTATTCGAGGTATGAAAACTGATATCTCGCGAGAACAACCAGTACCTAATCAAAGTGGACTCTATAATAATTTTGTCAGTACCGTTACCTGCAGTCTAGTCTCATTACATAAGGTTTAGGTGATTTAAAGGTTACAACAGTTACAATAATAATACAATTCAAAAAATATTTTTCATAAAAAATTTAACACTCCTTTTTACCCATTTCAGTCAGTGGTGAAATTCAAATAATCCTTATATACGTGTTTCTTTAATTTGATTGAAGAGCATAAATAATACATTTTGAGTAATTCTGATAATAAACAATTTATTTTTCATGCAAACTTTAACACCCCTTTTTACCCCTTTAAGGGATGAAAAAAAAGTTAAAAAAGTTGAAAATTAAAGGGTGTACATACATAGAATCACCAATTAAGATAGACCTTCGAGTTGTATCTGCGCTCATACAATTGAGAGGTCTAGCTTAATTGGCATTAACCTCAAATAAGGTTATCGAAAAAACCGGCCAAGTGCGAGTCGGACTCGCGCACGAAGGGTTCCGTAAAAAAGGCAAAAAAATCACGTTTGTTGTATTTATTTTATTTTAATTTTATTATTAAAGTAAAAACATCGATATAGGTATAGATCGATGAGTAAAAATACAAGTGAGTATTTTATGAATATTTCAAGTGGTAGGCACTTGTTGCCATTATTGATATCGAGTAAAAAAGGGCAAAAAAATAGCGTTTTTTGTATGGGAGCCCCCCTTAAATATTTATTTTATTTTGTTTTTAGTATTTGTTGTTATAGCGGCAACAGAAATACATAATTTCAACTGTCTAGCTATCGCGGTTCTTGAGATACAGCCTGGAAACTGACAGACAGACAGACGGACAGACAGACAGCTTGACCGGTTTTTTTTCTTTGTTGGCTATCGCCCATTAGGACAATCGTCGCTATAATTATAATCGATGATTTAGCGACAATTGTCCCATTCGTGAGGGTTACCAAAAATTTTGTGTGACATTTTGTGTCATAAACATCAATTTATTCATTAAAATAATAATAAATATTCATAACACAATATGGATAACAAGTAAAATAACGAAGAAAGTATTGAAGATAGTAACAACATTGAGTCACTATCTTCAAAATATTCATTAATATTATCAAGATACAAGTTCGCGTTTGATTGACCACTTTCTAAGTAAAAAACGTAGTAGTATACAGAAATAGTGACGTCATAAAAAAGAAATTAGATTCCTCATGCCCAGTCTGCAATGTTTTATAACGATGAAAATTGCAAAAAAATAATGTGAAAAACCTTTTAATAATAAAGATATAATTTTTTGAAGCGGTTCCCATAAAATTTTCAAGAAATTAAAAAAAAAATATATATCTCGAAAACTATCAAGAATGGGGTATTTTTGGATACCCCATGTATGTTCTACGATGACGGGCATGAGGAATCTAAATTCATTTTTATGACGTCAATGTTTGGACCACTCTGTATAAATGTAATAGACTAATTTAAAAAAATACAGCTATCGACTAATAATAGACTAATTCTTCTATTTTTGGTACCGTTCATAAATTTCTTCAAATGCAGCCATTCTTTTGGGCTCGAACGCAGACGTTACTTCTAGCTCCTTGTCGATAACGTAATATTTCTCGTCATTAATATCGTAGACGGGCCATTGTACAGGTATAAGTTTAGATGTACAGGGTGTAGGATTGCTGAAAGGCACGTAAAAATAGTTTATAATGTGAATAATCCAGCGATATATGCATACATATGCGAATAGCTGCATCATACATAATTATGGACTATATACCTATTTATATTATTTTAGAAGGAAAATTAAAAAGTTTGGTTTCATTTTATTATGATAATTTTGATGCTCGAGTATTATTGTATTTATTAAGATAGGTACATACAACAGGTCAGTATTATCTCTTATGTAAGTAACTATAGATAGGTTAAAAAGATTAGTTGCTAGAGAATTTCAACAAAAATATAAAATTGATTATGATGAAACTTTACTCTTACCTTATACTGGCAAGACAAAAGAAATGGGCCCATTTCTTTTGTCTTGCCAGTATAAGGTAACAGTTCTTGAAAAATGGGCCCAGCGAAGGATGTACAAAATGTACAGATGATCTTGGCAGTATAAGGTAAGAGAGAAAGTAGCAGACCTACTTAGTAGATTTTATACGTTTAAGCTAGATACAAAAGACATAAGCGGGTTGGAAAGTATGGCTATTATTGTAGAGAAAAACAAAAGAAAAATATTTTATTTTATCCCGAGCTAAAAATAGTTCCTTATAAAAAAACTAGTTGTCTCCCGCGGTTGCACCCGAATTCCCGAGGGATCTCATCTTTTCCCGGGATAAAAAGTATCCTAAGTTTTTTCCAGTATATTAACTACCTGCGTGCAAAGTTTCATCAAAATCTGTTCAGCCGTTTCTGCGTGATTGAGGAACAAACATCCAAACTCACGAACATCCAAACATTCACATTTAAAATATTAGTAGAATGAAAAAAACAATCTAAGTACCTAAATCAAAAGACAAAATATGTTAAATTCATGAATAACGGAGTGTTAAAAAAAAAAAAAGTCAAAAATAGCATAACGTTATGGGAGCGGCAGTTCTGTGTATGTAAATTGCTTGATATTCTTCTCTCGCCTCTCACGTGAAGGAAAACCAAAAGCGTCTACTGGGTGTATTCCAGCAGGTGCAGTTACGAAATAGTTCCTACCTAGGCTTCGTGTTCTTGCCACCTCTGGCCACATCATTTCTGATCATGGTAAGATTGTGTTCAAACACAAGTCTATTCAAAACGTAAAAAGTTCAGAGAAAACAATAAAAAAAAATATCATATAAAACTTACCAAGTTTTAGCAAAATCCGTCCACAGTTTAGAAATCCTATTACTGATCAATGTATCTGTATCTGGAGGGATCCCTCCGAAGGGCATAGTAATTTTCATAGTGTACGCTGAATCATCACCATGACAGGCACCCTCTTTATTAATATTAAATATTTTCTTGACGAAATTCATATTGCCATCATATTTGAATATGTATGCATAAATTGGTATGCCATTACTGGACATTAGTTTAGAACTTGTTATGATTCCACTCGTAAAATCAAAATCACCTAAGAAATCAACTGCGAGCCGTTCGTTGGAATCATTAAGGCTGGCATCTCCATATAGTTTTGCGAATTTCTCATTATACTCATCTTCATCGTTTGAATTGATAGGATATCTCCAGAAATCCATATACGTTTTTTGTTTTTTTTCAAGAAATTCTTGAAAATCATTAGGTTTTAAAGCACCAAATATGTATCCCTCGGAGTCACAAAATCCTCTTATTACAGGAATCTTATGAAATCTTCCCTCTTTCAACAAATTATACGGATACTCAGTAAGAAATTGATCACTATTTCCAAAATCCTTTTCAATGGACGGTACGAAACCAAAATAGATTCCCTTAAGAGTATTCATGTTAGACACTTTAATTGCAACTTCTCCCAACACATCAGATGGTTGACCGATTAGGAATTCATATATTCCACGATCATCGTTACTCAATCCCTGATATCCTAATTCTTGTGCTAGTTTGACACTGAGATCTTTTATGTTATAATTAATAGCCCAGTGGTTGAGAGTAGAACCTGACTGAAGTATGGCTTTATGAAATAGACCCTTGTTCATTTCCGTGAGCATGAGATATTCAATGGACGCCGAGCCTGCACTTATTCCAAACACTGTGACATTATGTTTATCTCCACCGAACTTTTCAATATTGTCTTGAATCCATTTCAAGGCCATAATTTGATCTTTCAGCCCCATATTTCCCCCAGCTTCAGGGATATCAAGTGACAGAAAACCGTAGACTCCAAGTCTGTAGTTGATAGTAACGACTACAACACCATGTTCGATTAAGAAATCGGGACCACTTTCTTCTTTCATGATACCATTGCCAAAAATAAAACCACCACCATGTACATAAACCATCACTGGTAATGGTTTTGTGTTGTCTGAAGGTAGGCAAGGTGTATAGACGTTGAGATATAGACAATCTTCACTTCCTGTCATTTCTTTTTTCAATTGATCATATTGGAAAGAGATTTTATTCCTATCAATTGAAGTTGCGATCCTTTCACCTACCCATGGTTGAGCAAGTTGAGGACTCTGTAAACGATAAAAGCTTATCATTAAAAACAAGTTTTTTTTTCTACCTGCTGATGATAATTGAAGGTCAACACGCATCTGATCAACGTTTAGATTAGAAACAGTTGAATGCTCGCAAAATATCCAAGGTCAAAAGACATCAATTATTTTAGCTACTGCCTACTAGCAATTTTAGATGCAACCTAGTAATAACCATAATTGTCATTGGGATGGTACATATCCCAGTAATGAAGTGCCATTCTTCTTACAACAGATTTTATTGATGAATACGTAACAATAATAAATTGCTGTGTAGTTGAGTACCGTGAGCATTACAAGGTCATGCAATAATCAAACCAAGTGTCACCATCCTACCTACCTACGTTGTTATTTGTAATTATTTTGTCTTTAAAGTTTAATAAAATAATGACTTCCGATACTAAATAAATTATAAGTAGATGGGCGCTGTTTAATGCTACTAGTTTTATTTAAAACGGTGTAGCCAACAAAATATTTACAACATAAATATTTTGTTGGCTATGATAATTATGTATGGTACCTAACAATATAATGTAGATAATCAAGTGTACAGTATTATGTTCCTAGCAAGAATAATAATGCAACAAACATAATACACAAATTAAATTTATAAAAATAAACTTACCATGAATCTTAATTCTTCGACTGGGGGTTTTGCGTAAGGTATTTGCAAAAATTCATCAAATTCCAAGCCATTAACTGTTTTGCTTTTCCCGCCAACTAGTGTGCCTTGGTTTATAGTTACTTTTGCCATATTGTAAATAAATCGACCGATAAATACGCGTGCTACACTCGAGTGTTACTAGACGTATGATAAATTCATGGAATGAACGAACAGCTTTCTGACAATATATACCGTAAATACTTATTAATGATATATCTGTGGTACTCAATCTAACGAGAAAAAACAATATGAGATAATATCTTCCTTGGTAGGTAAATTGACTTATTTTTTTACACAATTACAATAAGTTACGTAATCACATAATAATAAGCGACAAGTCCGTCCGTGCTGTTGTCACAAGTAGGTAATATTATGTTTGTTTATATATCTATAGGTTTGTTATAATTAGTCATGACGTGTTGTCAAAAACGTGTACGTACCTATGTTATGTAAATTAGCTATTATTTTTGTATTAACAAATTTTAATATATTAGGTACCTATATTTTGTCTAAATATTTTGAATGGTCTTTCTCTATGTACAACACAAAATTAAATATTGATTATATTGGTAAGATCCAGTATATATCGATGGTAAGATCCAATTAAAGTTTCATTTCAAATGTTTGAGAATCATATAGAATGAATATTTTTTAAAGATATGATTGCGCCATCTATTGAGTTGAGTAAATGAACAATCAAATTCACTCAAGTAGTGTGAAAAATCCTGCAGGGGTCATTGCTATCGGAGATCGCAATGTGCGCTATGACCATAGAGTAAGGATAGCTATGACTACATCTTCTCTACATAGGTACAAATGTACCTACTCGTTCTCCGATAGAAGGGGAAGGGTTTCAGTCAGCGTCCTCTGTGATGTGAAACATCTATAATCGTAGCCCTCCCTGTTCACATAAAATTCTCACTGCTGGGGCAGCGGGCACGAGATATTAATTCGATATCTACGATGTGAAAAGAAGTCATGTTGGACGTCTCTTAAAAAATATAAATATACGCGGTAGCAGCAGCAAGCTCTTGGTCCCTTCCCTTTATTTTCGGGTTCCTTAATCCTACTGATCTTCAGGTTTGGGTGTCGGATCATGGTCGCAATCATCAAGTACTCACATGGACGGCAGCGCCGCGACCGCGCATGGAATGTGCGCCGGCGCCGGCCAGTCTCAGACACACCTGCGCGCGCTGCCATTGTACTCACAATCACGCCTGACGCCCACACATAAGCGATACATACATCCTGTCCAAACGTACCTATTAAGAGTCGCAAACAACAACCAATTCCATTATTTTAGCATGTATTGCTTAATTAGTCAAGACAAATCTATTTGCCAGCCACCGCATGCAACATCGATCCTTAACTTAGTGATGGGCCGATGGTCAAGTTCTACCACAAATGCGAGCGCGCATCGCGATTTATGGCCGCCTCTAGGCCTAGGCTCCAACCATGAAAGAGGGACTGACTGGCCCTGCCGCGATTGTCCACTCGCGTCCATCCATTGTACCTACAGTTTGCCAACTACTGAATTATGTATGTGACGCTTAATCACTGTGTATGCGATATGAATTATTATTTACTAGCTGGGCCTGCGACTTCGTCCGCGTGGAATAGTGACTTTGGGCAGCATTATTTGGATATATCTTTTGGTTTATTTTGGATATATTAACAAAAATGTTCGACGTGATTCTTTAAGTTTGCATAACTTTTTTATTTATGAACCGATTTACATGAAAAAAAGACACTAAATGTTAAATGAAGCTTACCACAATATATTAGTGCTGTTTCTGAGTAGCTTGCACAAACGCACAGACAAATAGACAAAAAATCTAACAATCATTATTTTGGGTGCTATTTGCATTGATAAAGGTCCCAATAATATTTTTTCTCATATATCTTCCTCCATGTACAGACAGCGATCCGTAACATTTTTATTATATGTATAAATAAAACTGTACTTCTTACAATGAAAAGCGCGAGACTAAATAATAATGTGATTGTCTATTTTTTTAAGATTTGTGGTAGGTTAAACTTTAGTAAAAAATATGACACGAAGGTTGAGATCGTATCAAGATGTAAGCAGGTAGAAACATACAAGGCGTACGGATGTATGTATATAGGCTTGTTAACATCATTATATTTAATATAGGTAAAGGATTTATTGTAATTTATTTTCATCCAGAAAATAAATTACAACGCATTTTGTACTCGTACATTCACTTTGATAAAAAGGATTCGGGGGTTCAAAGCAAATTCATTGAATTATATTATAAAGCTTTTGTGTGGAAAAACGTAAAAAGCTCGTGATCGGGTTCACACGACGAACTAAGGATCCAAATTTTGCAATCCAATCACGTGTGCCATTTAATAGGTGACAATATTTATTTTATTTTAATAGACATGCACAAACAAAATTTGTTGAAAAAAATACAATATTACAGTATTTTTGTAAGAACCAGATATGAATAACATTCAGATACCTACATAAGTAATAAGTTTATTTATTAGCTTTATCTAATCCCTTACATAAGTTCTTTCTAAGTATTGTGTACTTATTTATTTATTTGTTAGTAAGTATTGTTAAGTGTCAGGGCCGCCTTTTGCGGTAAAACCCTCCTCCAAACCGTTCGAGGTGGCTCTATCTTTGCCCGTCTGGGCTATAAGTTTCCGGCTAATTTGTGATCTTCTTTCATCTCGCTGAATATGACTTGCCAATTTCCATTTTAATGTCAGGACCTGTATGACCGCATCTCTCGCCATTGTTCTTTCCTTATAATTGTACCTGCTTTTGACTCTTTCATTTTGATATTCATGTAACTCAGTTCTATTCCTCTTTGAGAGGTTCTTATTTTATTTAAGAATGGTTTTATATCTTATTTTTGGGTACTTACTAAAATTGATTTTGTTTTATTATGAAGTAAGAAATCTTCAGTTCCCAAACCTCGCGTTCACTCAGGTATTATACAATACAATGCAGTTAATAAATTTATGTTCACATCTTTTTAGGCTTAGATCTGGGTCTAAAATATTACCTATACAATAAGTGCATAATACCAAAAAATATGTTTTATTACGAAAATCATGCTACAGTGCCCAACCCGAGCAATCATGTGTACGTGTAAAAATTAGTAAAATGTCTTGCTTGTGTTACAGAACTAGATACTCTGTCATCGTACTTACATGGTCACACTACACTAAAAAAGTTGCCATAATGCTGTTCGCGGATGTTCAAAGCGTACAATATAACACAACCAACAAACACTGAACTCTGTATAGCCATATGAATGGTGCTATCTTATCTGAACTTTAGGAAAAAAATATTAATCCTTATTTTCTTTATTCATAAGGATGAAAATGAAATGAAATTGCGAGATGTTGAAATATGATGGGTGTTGTTCGTGGTCGGTTCTCACGACACGGCGCGACTGAACACAGGTGCGCATCCGGCTATCTCGGTCTGAGCGGGATTTGAGTTAGTTTTGTGATGTGAAGCCTTCTAATTATATTCGGTTCATGTCGAGACATGTTGTAGCAAAATTGTTTTGACATGCCATTGTGTTTTATGGTCCCGTTTTGAATTTTTAACAATTATTTCTTGCGTTTTTAACTTATTTTGTCAATTTCTGAAAAGCGAGAGCGCCTTCAAGAGGCGACTGGCAATAGATTTATGTATGAATTAATTCCAGGATTAAATTACATTTATGGCTAAATTTATGCGCGAGATAAGGGTCATAAACTTTATATGACCCTTTTAAGGCGATGATAGCTCAGTGGTAGTGACGTCGAATACCGCGACGAAGGTCGTGGGTTCGAATCCTACAATGAGCTTGAGCTTTCGGTGAAGGAAAACATCGTGAGGAAACCATAGCACGGTGGTAGGGTACTTTGTAGTACCCGACTGGCTGGCTACCACCCTCAAGTTGAAAATCTGTCGCCAAACACCTATCGGTGTGTTCCGACAGCTGCACTTGAGAGCCAGTTCCCATCTAGGCTTTGTGTGCTTACCACCATCGGCCACATCATCACTTACCATAGTGAGATTGTAGTCAAACACAAGCCTATCCAGAATAAAAAAAATAAATAAATAAATAAATTATACGCACAATAATCCGTTCAAAATTATTAAATAAGTTAATTATAACCTACATATTTTTATCTTATTTCAAACCAAAACAATCGCATGTCAAATCAATAGGTTTATCCGATACTTGCTTACAACGTAGGTTTACAAGTTTTTTTTATGTCTCAAGGTAAGTGGTGCACTCCAAACTGTATTTAGCACTGACTTGAGCTCATCGCTTCAATCATAATAAAGATTTTGTTAAACGGTTAATAAAAAACAATATGAAGACTATTCTGTATAGGTAATAATTGTCTAACTAATTAACTTCATAAAAGCAGTTTGGGTTTTAAAAGTCTAGACAGAAATAAATAATCTTATCCATTAAAACAACGCCATCTTCCTAATACGCGTAGAACTTTTACGGAATTATTGAAAGTCACTATGTTAAAAGTAGGCGACCTTTTCATTTTCAAGGCAAATGCTTGTCTGACTGAAGTCAGGCAGGTTATGAGTAAATTGTGTCAGATTATTACCGACCGTGTCGTGTCGCTCAGTTTGTTTTGAAACATATAAGTACGTACTGGCAGTTAGTTATTTTTATTCAAAATAAAACGTGATCATGTCAGTTCCTATAGTTGAAGTGGAAGAAGGTCAATTAAAGGGAAAACCGTCCAAGAGTTTAAATGGCATTGATTTTTATAGCTTCAAAGGGATTCCGTACGCGAAGCCACCACAAGGAGAATTAAGATTTCGTGTGAGTTTTATTTTGATTAGATAAGGTTTACATTATCTACCTACTTGTTATATAGTTTAATTATATTTGGTTACCATTTACATAAGTAAGTAGGTAGGTACCTGCTTAATATCTTTCGTACCTAGATATACCAGCCATAATATTCCTGGGACCTTCTTCACACACGCACATCTGGTCCCAAAGTAATCAGAGCTATGGAAACCACATAACTGATATACTGAGGTACCGACTATATAATAAACCTTTTTTAATTCTTACTTAAATAGACAATTACACCCAACTTAGGACAAACAGACATGTTCATACCTTAGATACCTTTATATATTCTAAGGTTCATACACACAAATGTCTGCACTGCGTGGGAATCAAACCCACGACCTGCCGCTTGTCAGATAGTGCTCTTACCAACCAGTCCAACCACGCCATCAAATAAGTAGGTATTATAATATTTTATAGCAAAGTAACTTCTACCCGCGGTTTCACCCGCGTTTTCGAGATATAATTAAAAATAAACTCAAGTTGAGTAGGATAATGGGTCATAATGGGATAACGAATTTTTCAGAATCGGGACTTTACGATTCAGTTTCGGATATTACCTCATACATCCAAAATTTACAAACTTTACCACTTTATAATATTCATGTAGATTATTCATCTGTAACTATTTGCTTTGTTGTCTTAAAGGAACCTCACCCACCAGAATCTTGGGCAGGTATCAGAGATGCAACGATACCATCAAAATTTTGTGCACAGTATGATCGTGCTGCAAAAGTTGTTAATGGAGACGAAGATTGCTTATACCTGAACATTTTTACCCCGAAATTACCAACGTCAAGTTCATCTCTATTACCAGTTATGGTCAATATTCATGGAGGTGGATTTGTAACTGGTGCTGGAACTGATGATTCAAGACATGGTCCTGAATATCTTGTGGAAAAAGATGTAGTTATCGTTAGTATAAACTATCGCCTGGGTGTACTCGGTTTTCTGTGTCTCGATCGTAAGGAAGCATCTGGCAATATGGGCTTAAAAGATATGGTTCAAGCTTTAAAATGGATTCAGAAGAATGTATCAAAATTTGGAGGGGATCCTAAGAACGTCACTATTTTTGGAATTAGTGCTGGTGGTGCGTCAGTGGAATATCTTCTATTATCCCCGATGGCCAAAGGTTTGTTCCATAAAGGAATTGTACAGTCTGGGTCATCTCTGTTGCACTGGGCCCAAAATGAAAATGTTAAAGACCTAGCGTATAAGATACCCACCATAAAAGGTTCACCTATAAGTGATGACGATAAGCTACTTGAATATTTAAAAGGTTTATCGACAGAGGATTTGGTAACGTCCTCTATGATGGTGTTGGCTAACAGAGAGCACCGAGGTGGTTTAAATCTTGGTTTTGTACCAACAGTAGAGAAACCAGGAGACTGGCTACCATTTTTGGATAAATCGCCGTACTATTTGCTTTCCCATGGAGAATTTACGAAGGTTCCATTGATGGGGGGTTTTTGTACACGCGAAGGTCTTCTTATGTTAGATTGCAATCCATCTTTACTAGATAAAATGACTAAAGATAAAATGTTCGTAGACCATTTGCCATTTGAATTAGATGCAACTGAAAAGATTGACATACAAACTAAATTAAAGCAAATATATTTGGAAGGACAAAACGACTACAAAGAACTTGATTCTTTTGCGATAGACTTCTTTACAGACGCTGATTTTCTTGGTGGTATTTATGTGGCCACTTCATTGATTGCTAAACATAGTTCACCTGTTTATTTCTACGAATTTTCATATGATGGCAATTTGAATTACTTCAAAAAGACACATGATATTGATCGTAAAGGAGCTTGCCACGCGGACGATGGAGGTTACACGATAAGAAGTGACAAGTTGAGTGAAAAACTCACAAAAATGGATGAGCTCGTTCGAGATAGAATGGTTCAAATGTGGTCCGATTTCGCTAAATACGGGTAATAATTTGATATTTTATAAAATATTGTGTAGTTAGTACTTAGTATTCAATGACCTTTATGAGTCTGGACAGATATTTCATTGATTTTTGTAAGCTCGAAGTGTTAACTATTGTATTTTCTCAAAAAACATAGTTATTCGATATCTTATTTGATTTAGGTTTTCTCCATACTCCAATACGTCCCATTTCAATAAAACGCTATATTTTATATGTACGTATTTTTGTTTTCAGGAATCCAACCCCAAAAACGGATGGACTAATTACAATAAAATGGGAGCCACTAGCTGAAACAGGAGTAACATGTCTGCTTATAGGAGCAGAACTTTCTATAAAACATGAAATTTACCCACAGCGCATGAAATTATTTGAAGAGCTTTATAAAAAAACCAATGGTGCTTACAAATAAGTCTAGCAACTATTAAAAAGTAATAATAAGATTCTTGAACTAATATGCAGCGATTTTTGTAATTCTTTACTATACAAAAGTTAGTTTTATAACTATTACAAAGTCAAGAGCAAGAAACAATGTAAATTTCAATAAGAATTAAGTAGATATCTATATAAAATTATATTCTAGCCCATGTACATTGCACATTTAAGTAAGCTTAGTATAGAGACTTATTTTCCGTATTTCTCGTAGATTTCATCACTGAAACAAATTTAATTATTATTTTAAATAATACTTTCATTGGCTACATGATAATATTAAATATTTTTAATCAAACTACCGTGATCTAGCAAAGTTAGTCCACATCATCGTCATTTTGCTCGTCATTAATTTATCAGCCTCATCGGTGCTCTCAAGTTTCATTGTATCCATTGGAAAAATACATGTCACTGTGTCCTGCCCCTTTTATCATACCACCGCAAAAAATACTAAAGACGTTTAGCTTCCCATTATATGAAAATTTATACATACATACTGGTACTTTTTAACACATCAACTTAGCTGCAATCCATATTCCTGCACTAAAATGTAAATCACCATAAAAGTCTATAGCCATCTCGTCAAAATCATCATCAGATTTTATGTCATTTGTGTATGTATCCAATACATTTTTATTGTATTCACTAGCGTCAACCCCCTCGAGCTCAAATGACCAATGACTAGTAAACTGTTTCTGATCGATAAGCTCTTTGACTGCACTAGGTTTCATCATGTTCATTACAAACCCTTCTTTATTAACAAATCCTCTCGCTATTGGCACCTCGTTTATTTTTCCTTCTTTTAATAACTCGTAAGGCTTGGAAGTCAAAAATGTGTCCCCATTTCCAAAATCCTTCTCAATAGTTGGTACGAAACCAAAGAATAATCTACTGGAAGTAAAAGTTTCAATCGTTTTGAAAGCTAACCCGGTTAATGTAGATGCTGGAATCGTTAGCAAATATTGATATATAGCACGAGAGTCATCCTTAGAATCGTTGTACCCTGATAATTCTAGAAGATTCATGAGTAATTTTTTAGGTTCAAAGTTGATCGCCCAATCATTGAGAGCTGATCCTGATTGAAGTATAGCTTTGTGGAACAGGCCCTTAGCTAATGGAGATAAAATAAGATATTCAACCGAAGCGGACCCTGCGCTGATCCCAAATATTGTCACATTGTTTTTGTCTCCACCAAAAACGGTGATGTTATTTTTAACCCATTCCAGTGCTTTGACTTGGTCCTTGAGTTGAGGCCCATATTTCCAGCGGCTTCTGGAATATCCAGTGATAAAAAACCAAATATAGACAATCTGTAATTTATAGTTACAAGAATAACGTTGTTTTCAAGTAGATAGTCGGGGCCACATTCATTTTTCTTGATGCCGTTGCCAAGTATGAAACCTCAACTATGTATATATGTATACCATGACAGGCAATAGTTCTTGGTCAGTAGCTGGTAGGTTTGGTGTGTAAACATTCAAGTAGAGACAGTCTTCACTGCCAGTTATTTCTCCGGTAAGGAAGTCTACTTGACTTGCTATATTATTTGCATCAACTGTTGTTGCATCTCTTTCATTTTCCCATGATTCCGGTAATTGTGGACTCTAGAAATTATGAAGTTTTGCTATCAGTCGTAGTATGAGTCAGATAGAAACACTACATTATCTATATTATTATCACTTACCCATCCAACAAAATCTTGCAATAATCTGACATTATTAAATTTGATTAAATTAAGAAGGAATCTGTGATCTTTTTATGCATGTCAGATTATTGCAAAGAATTGGGTTCAGTTTTCTCATGATTGATATGATACTTTCTCAGCTGCATGTACATAAGCACATTCTAACAGAGATTTTTGCATTTGTTATTCAACAATTATTTGAAAATTCAACACTTACTCAAGTGTACTTTGTATTACTACGTGGTTTATTAGTCCAAGATAACTACCCAGTCAACAGCGTATATAATACATAGTTACCTTAAATCTCAGGTCTCCAATAGGTGGTTTGGCGTATGGTATCCCCAAGAATTCGTAATAGTCTAAACCATTTTCTGTTTTGGTTCCACCTCTTAGTTTTCCCTGAGATATAGTCACAGTTGCCATTTTCAATAAACTTCTACTAGTGAAAAGATAACTGGTTATTTAAACAAATATTATCAATAAATGTGTGATAAAATAATGTGAGTGATAATATACCCTTCTCTATCTTCAAACAAACGGTCGGCACGTAAATCATATCTGTAGATAATGCCATCAACGTAGATGCGCCCCACTCTTTCCTAATCCCTTACAGTGCAAGCACAGTAATTATACGAGTATAATATGCTAAAGCAGTATGGAAACTAGGCTCAATTGTTGAAATAATTACCTACACTCTATTGGAGCGTAAATGTTTTCCCCGTAGTATTATTACAGAAACAAACGGTCATACGGATGTTAAGGAAAATAGCTTAAATTATGACATAATAATACCTATAGTTTCATTATTTTTTAAAAGAATGACTTTTGAGTTGAGCTTTGTACTAATCATAAAAACATAAAACATAATCTGTACTACTTATTACATAATTAAGTTTACCAAGAATGAAGAATGTTAATAGGTATGCCAAATCGGTTGAAGTTGGTTACAGTAAAGCTTGTATGTATACAAATACGCTAGTTTATGATGTAATAAAAAATACCTATTAGTTTGATTTTACAGGCATTTAAACTTACGATAAAAACAGAGTCCCGCCACAGTATAAAGATATACTGTGGTCCCGCTAACAGTCACGTGACCGCATGTGACGTCAATTTGCAATGCTCTGCTATGAGCGAGTGTTGCAAGATGACGTCACACCGTCACACGACACACCGTCACACGACACACCGTCACACGACACACCGTCACACGAGTATGTCACATCGAGTACAAGTCCGCATCGGACGTTTCCTTCTATAAATCGGAAACTAATTGACGTATCGAAGTAATTCTTTCACTGATATTTTTTATTTTTGACAGAGAATATCGAGAGCTAGTATTCAAAATTAGTTAACACTCTTTTCAGGGTTCCGTACCCAAAGGGTAAAAACTGGACCCTATTACTAAGACTTCGCTGTCTGTCCGTCCGTCTGTCTGTTACCAGGCTGTATCTCAAGAACCGTGATAGCTAGACAGTTGAAATTTTCACAAATTATGTATTTCTGTTGCCGCTATAACAACAAATACTAAAAACAAAATAAAATACCAGGATCCAACCAACTTGCTGAGCGCTTGCGGTTATCAAACAGAATCCATTTTTCATCGCAGGTAACAATGCGGTTCAAAATTCCTTCATATGTGTGTCTGTTGAGCAGTGCAAGGCACGTCTCGACGCGTACTTCGCGCTGGCGATCATTGAGTTCGTGGTTACCCATTTGTCAAGCTTTTTTACCTTGCCAATTTGACGCAAATGGACCAATATTGTGTTGACGCTAACGTCGAAAGCTGCTGCTAATTCAGCCGTAGTAGATTGTGTATCATCAGCTTCCACAATCGCCTTTAATTCGTCATTGTCGACCAAAGTCTTCGGACGACCGCGAGGTTAATTTTTCAGGTCGAAATTTCCAGAACGGAAGCGAGCAAACCAATAACAGGTGGTGCGTTGGTTTGTAGTGTTTGCTCCGTAAACGTCGTTGATGTTGCGTGCCGCTTGTGCCGCGTTGCTGCCACGACGGTACTCATATTCCATAATTACTCGAATTTTTAACGTATCCATGATGACGAAAAAGATTGAAATGCGATAAAAATGTAACACTAATCAATAAACAAATGACTATTATTGGAAAAAAAAATCCATATTCTTAAAATTAAATAAATTTGAAATTAGAATTCTTAGCCAAACAAAAATTATTTTGATTTGAAATGGCCAGTACTGCAGAACGGCAATTTTCTAAATCGGTCCAGTACTTTTTGAGCCAATTCGTTACAAACATAGATATAGGTTGATCGAAGGTTACAAACATACTTACATACAAATCTTTCCTCTTTATAATATTAGTATAGGCTAGTATAGATATACTCGTAGCTTTTTAAAAAGATTGTCGATGGTCCATGGACCATTCGCAACTGACAGCTTTGCGAGGATCTCGTCGATACGCGCGTCTGTGAGAGTGCGCCATTTCGAATGGTTTGTTCCTAGTGTCCATACTGCTTGAGCCTATGTATTTACTGTGGTGCAAATGTGACACACACTGCACACCGCAGCGTCATAGTCATGACTAACTAAGTCTAGTTGATAAAATAATTACCTACGCTCCATTGAAGCTATAGGGTTGTCACTTTTAATGTTTTATGGTATTGTTTATTTAATTAAAACATTCTATGTTCTGTAGTGATCAACTAATCGAATCGAAATAGCTAGTTTACAATACAAATAAAATTTAAATAGGTATCACATTATGAAAAATTCAACATTTTCAACGGTTTGTACCGTTATATCTCAGAAACTCTTAGGAAAAAAGTATTGAGATATTTTTATAGGTAATTTTATGATCTACAATTTTTGTCTCAACAAATTTTTGACAAACTTACCATTTTGCTGAAAAATGTGAAAAACCTTTTTGACCTTTGACCTTGAATAATTTATTTTCCAGGCACGGGATCGATGGGGACTTTTGAGATTTAACATAATATAATGGTGTTCCGAACATTTCTACCAATTTTTAGCTCTATGCGAATGATTGTACCTTTGCATGTCTAAATTGACCGGACTATAAGTAGATAATTAATTATGGAATAATAATAATAATAATAAAAATGTATTCATCTCCACAAATTACACATACACGAAATACAATTTTGAAACAAATCACAATGGTTACAATATTTAAAAAATGCAATTTGTGGGAGATCAGGAGCCTAAGCCGCAGCCTGTATTTCAGAACATCAGGTCCCCCCCATAATAAATTAGTCACATGACAAAAACAGTTTCAATTTATTCTACTCTGCACCCATCATATACACAGAGTAGGTACTGTGTATATGGTGGGTGCAGGGTTCTGTAAAGAACAAAGTGTGGAGAAAAGAAAAATGTTCAAACAAAAAAAAAGATAATAATAAAAAAAAAAAAATTATAATTTCACACCCATTATTTAAGTTTTAATTTCCATAATTTCCTCTGTTTCCTCATAATCTAAACTTATCAGCCATTTACTTAATATTGATTTGACATCTCGTTTACAACAGTTTTGTAAATTAAGTTTTTTTCAATACATTACATATATTGAAATAATGTGTCAATGTGTTCAATAAAATTATTTGTATAGTATTTTATGTAAAAAATTAATCGCGGCCTCGGGTGACCAGCGGGCGGGGAGCTTTTTCTGCCAGCATCAGCTTGGTCATCCAAAGAGCCTTGCCGATCGGCAGCAGCGGCAGCCTCGAATAAGTTTTTTTTATATTATAGTTGTACATTTGTTTGTATAATTTGTACCTTTGTTGTATATAAATGAATGATTCAATTTCAAATAAATATTCATAAAATTATTAAACTGATAAGATGTCACATTTTTTTGCTAAAATTATATTGTAAAAAGTCACTTAAATTATAAAAACATTTTTCTATCAACCAACTACATATAAAGCTTTGATCTGAACCTATTTCGAGGAAGTTCCCTGATATGTTGTGGTATACTGTTGACAGGAAGTTAGAATTTCTTTGTATACCAATTTTGTGGTTTTTCTGTCTGGTGCCAAAATTACCGATTGACTGCTATTATTACTGACTCTGGAACAGGCATGAGAAGCAATCTTCCCTTAAATCTATGTCTGCCATCCTTAATGACTGACCCTGAGTTTCATTTATGGTCATTTCAAAGCAGACCTTAAGGGGAAATTGTAATCGTTTAAACTCAAAGACCTAGTCAGAGGGTATCAGTGGTATTCGAGGTATGCAAAACTGATACCTCCTTAGCACATCCAGTAATCATAGTGGACTCTATAATATTTTTTTCAGTGCTGTTACTCGCAGTCTAGTCTCGTTACATACATAGTTTAGGTGGTTTAAGATTACACAGGAGCAAAAATAAATTGTTTATTATATTATTATTGTAAATAATAATGTAATAAACAATTTATTTTTCCTACAAACTTTAACACTCCTTTTTACCACTTTTAGGGGTGAAATTCAAATAATTCTTAAATAAATGTTTCTTTAATTTTATTGAAGAGCATAAATATGTAGCGACATCTATCTACAAACAGATATAGTTCGCACGACTCCTAGGTAGATGGCGCTCCAATAATCTACATCGCGCATACGAAGTTTTCTATGCGATCTGCATATATACAAGATTCCAACATCAACAGTTGGACCGCGGTCCCCAGGCACGATGACCTAGCCTGGCGGAAGATCTTCCCTTTTCAATGGAGGAGTCTAACACCTCGCTCCTCCATAAATACTAATTTTAAAGTAATTTTGATGATAAACAATTTATTTTTCATACATATTTTAGCAATAACAATTTTTTTATTTAAAAGTAAAAACTGATTGACTGACTGACTGATCTATCAACGCACAGCTGATAGATCAAACCACTGAATGGATTGGCTGAAATTTGGCACGCAGATAAAATTATATTAAATAAATATAAATAAATAAAAATGTAATTTATTGCCACAAAAAATAAATAATCTAAAAAACATTTACAAGTAAGCACATAGAAAAAAGCACATAAAAATATATATTAAATCAAAAATAATAATAATAAAACATAATATGGCAATAGGATAAACTCAGCGATTGCAGCGTTCACATTTACCTGAGTACGCTGCGCAGATTTTCAGTTTACCCTTGTGTTCGGACTACGCTGTTAGCCGAAATATTTAAAGAATAAAAAAAAGCGAGTCATGAAAAAAAATTAAAACAGAACTAAACTAAACAAGAAACAATATTATTATGATCATATTCTAGCACATGTACATTACACGTTTAAATAATCTTAACACAGAGACTTATTTTCCGTATTTCTCATAGATTTCTTTGAATATTGTCATTTTCTTTGGTTCATGATTTGTTTTAATAACTAATTCATGTCCAATGTGTAAATATTCTGAAGAGTCTTCAGTGAATTTTGGCCACTCTAACGAAACTGACTCGCAATCATTACTAGTAGGTTCACTGAAACAAATATAATTATTATTTTAAATAATACTTTGATTGGCTACATGATAGTATTCAATATTTTTAATCAAACTACCTTGATCTAGCAAAGTTAGTCCACATTTTCGTCATTTTGCTCCTCATTAATTTATCAGCCTCATCGATGTTCCCAGGTTTCACTATATCCATACGAAAAATATATGTGGTATCGTCACCGTGTCCTGCCCCTTTTTTCATAGTACCGTAAATATTTCTAACGGCGTTTAACTTCCCATCATATGAAAATTTATACATATATACTGGTACTTTTTTACACATCAACTTAGCTGCTATCCATATACCTGCACTAAAATGTAAATCACCATAAAAGTCTACGGCTATCTTGTCAAAATCATCATCACATTTTATGTCATTTGTGTATGTATCCAATAACTTTTTATTGTATTCATTAGCGTCAACCTCCTCAAGCTTAAATGACCAATGACTAGTAAACTGTTTCTGATCGATAAGCTCTTTGACTGCACTAGGTTTCATCATGTTCATTAAAAGCCCTTCTTTTTCAACGAATCCTCTCACTATTGGTACCACGTTTATTTTCCCTTCTTTTAATAACTCGTAAGGCTTAGAAGTCAAAAATGTATCCCCATTCCCAAAATCCTTTTCAATAGTTGGAACGAAACCAAAGAATATTCTACTGGAAGTAAAAGTTTCACTCGTTTTGAAAGCTAACCCCGTTAATGTAGATGCTGGAATCGTTAGCAAATATTGATATATAGCACGGGTATCATCCTTAGAATCTTTATACCCTGATAATTCTAGAAGACTCATAAGTAATTTTTTAGGTTCAAGATTGATCGCCCAATCATTGAGAGCCGATCCTGATTGAAGTATAGCTTTGTGGAACAGGCCCTTAGCTAATGGAGATAACATAAGATATTCAACCGAAGCGGACCCTGCGCTGATCCCAAATATTGTCACATTGTTTTTGTCTCCACCAAAAACGGAAATGTTATTTTTAACCCATTCCAGTGCTTTGACTTGGTCCTTGAGGCCCATATTGCCAGCGGCTTCTGGAATATCCAGTGATAAGAAACCAAATATAGACAATCTGTAATTGATAGTTACAAGTATAACATTGTTTTCAAGTAGATAGTCGGGGCCACATTCACTTTTCTTGATGCCGTTGCCAAATATGAAACCTCCACCATGTATATACACCATGACAGGCAACAGTTCTTGATTTGTAGCAGGTAGGTTTGGTGTGTACACATTCAAGTAGAGACAGTCTTCACTGCCAGTTATTTCTCCAGTC
This sequence comes from Ochropacha duplaris, assembly GCA_951361185.1. Taxonomy (NCBI): domain Eukaryota; kingdom Metazoa; phylum Arthropoda; class Insecta; order Lepidoptera; family Drepanidae; genus Ochropacha; species Ochropacha duplaris. The sequence goes on along the minus strand of OX592702.1, from coordinate 8,142,739 downwards.
ATGAAGTCTACTTGACTTGCTATATTGTTTGCATCTACTGTTGTTGCATCTCTTTCATTTTCCCATGATTCCGGTAGTTGTGGACTCTAGAAATTATTAAGTTTTGCTATCAGTCAGATAGAAGAGAACAAGATTAAATTAAGAAGGAATCTCGATATTTTTTTATACGTGTCAAATTATTGCATAAAATGGTAAGGTAGTATTTTGTTTGCGCTACAGTCTGAATAGTTCTCGGTACCTACGGGGTAAATAATGTACGGTTCGACAGCAATGTAGAAAACGGAATCCAAATTTTTGCAATAATTTGACACGTGTAAAAAAATATCGAGATTACATTCTAAAAGAGATCTTCGGGTAAAATAAATAATTTGTATAACCACCCTGTCAACAACTTATATAATAGTTACCTTAAATCTCAGGTCTCCAATAGGTGGTTTGGCGTATGGTATCCCCAAGAATTCATAATATTCGAAACCATTTTCTGTTTTGGACTTTCCACCTCTCAGTTTTCCCTGAGATATTGTCACAGTTGCCATTTTCAATAAACTTCTACATAAATAATTCAAATGAATCACAAGTGAACAGATTACTGGTTATTTAAACAAATATTATCAATAAATCCGAATGATTATATTGATAGTGCATGAACGTGAGTGATAATGTACCCCTTGAGCAAAATGTGTATATTATTTTCTTATGATTATGTAGTAGCGACATTAAGATTATATTATGTATCTATCTGTGAGGACCTTTAATTGGCTCACCTATTTTTGGTGTTGGTCCCTCAATAAAATAAACAAATACTACTACTCTAAAATATATTTTGCAAAAAGTTGTAAATTCTAATCGGTAACTCGCGTTCAGCAAGCAACATTTTTGTAGCTATATGTATAACAATAAAATTCATTTTTTTTACTAATCACACTATTCTTAATTTTTTATTGAAAATTATTTTTTACCTTTTAGTTAGATTTTCTATAAAAGCGTGTTATTTCTTTTTTTTTTAAACAATTCTTGCGTGGAGGTCATTGTAAGTGCGTTGCGTTGCGGGGGCGCTTGGGCGCATTCGGCCGACAATGTCGAACAGTTGAACAGACTCGGATTGGAATGCGCTAATACCATTACGGCCACGACACTACTCGGCCCGAGTGGGAGGTAAGCATTAGGAATCTGAAGACATGACATATTTATAATTGACTCTACTGAGGGGTTGTAAAAGCACGATTTGGCGGACAGTTTAGTTTTCCTTTTAGGACCTATAAACTGATGTATCATACAAAACATAAACGATAAAAAAAATTCGGGAGCTTTTGTTGCCATTTTGTTTATACCTCATTCATTACCAAAAAGAATAAAAAACAAAAACGAGACCGTTATTTTCAAGTTGTTTTGGTCAGGTCTAGTGGTTCGTAAATCTCTACAGTCGGGTCATAGACTATAGTAGACTTGCCGTCGGCGCCAGCGAGTCGCGGTGTGAAATACTCAGGTGCATCCGAACCTGCCCACGGATTTTTATACAGCGTGCTCTCTTTTCTTTTTAGCTCCGAGTGGCGAACGATGACTCAACGTCTCTGACGTCGAGATAGATGGCTTGATGGATGTACAAGTGGTTTGTAATTTTAAATAATTATAAAAATAGTAGGTATTTTTGCTAAACCAACGTGAGAACTAACAGTATTTTGTTTAGCAATTATTTAAAATTACAAACCACTTGTTAGGTAGGTACAATCAATGACTTATTAGTTTAAAAGCTAAGGTTAAAAGTGGTTGGTTAACTATGTATTTTGTTCTCATTTCAGAAGTCTGTCAAGCAGTAATCTATTCGTATTTTTTTTAGTATACATATACCTAAGCATAATCACCTTCAACCAACTGTCATTTGCCACGGTAAAATTTTAATTGTAGTCGAATAAAAGCTATTCTTATTAAATAAGTAGTATAGATTATGTTTTATGATTAGTAGGTACATAGCTCACTTCAAAAGTCATTCTTTTAATAAATAAAGGAAACTATAGGTCTTATTATGTCATAATTTAAGCTATTTTCCTTAACATCCGTATGACCGTTTGTTTCTGTAATAATAAATAAATAAATAAAAATAAAAAAACTAACTACGTAAAAATATGTACCAACTAAATAGCGAAAAACAAGCTCTATAATATTTATCTAATATCTATCTGAATATTACTTAAATGTTAGTGAAGTTATTGTTTCATTTAATCTGAATAATAATAATAATATGAAATACCAAAGTAATATTATATATTTCACTCCCACAACTGAGACGAATCTAATGACACCTCATATTGTTGAAATCCGTCAAAAAGTTTAGGCTGTAGAGTGTACCAAAATATTAGACATGTAAATATTTGAAGGATACTTATGTTACATACCTACGCTCCAAAAACATTCCCTTCTTTGGCAAAAAATAAATCGATACAACGATATTTTATTCGAATGGTTAGAATTAATTTGGATTCATCGAAGTTTACTTTCAAGATTAAAGTTTACGAGTAGTAGTCTGTGTCGCTTTATAAAACCTGAAAGTTTGTATGAAAGTCGGTCATTTTTGAAGCTAGAATCATGAAACTTTGTTTTTAAGCTAATAATCAAAAGTTTTTAGCGTTTTTTAATTCCACCCCTGAGGGGGTAAAACGGGGGTTGAAATTTTGTATGGAAGTCCGCTATTTTTGAAGCTTGAAGCATGAAACTGCGTTTTAAGCTAACAATCTTCTATAATATAAAAATGAATCGCAAAATGTGTTGGTAAGCGCATAACTCAACAACGCCTGGACCAATTTGGCCAATTCTTTTTTTTAAATGTTCGTTGAAGTCCAAGGATGGTTTTTACGGCGAGAAAAATTCGAATAATTGCCGGGAAAACCCTAAAAACAGCCCTTTTTTTTCCCATACAAACACCCAGCTGTCAAACATTTGACATCAATCGAAACAAAACAAAGACGCGTTTTAGAGAAATAGGGCAGAACAAGGTCTGCCGGGACAGCTAGTTAGAAATAAAGTAACACGTGTTTTAACGTTTTCTAAAAATCCACCCCTGAAGGGGTAAAACGGGTGTTCAAAGATGGTATGAAAAATGAGAAGGCCTGACTCACTGACTCATCAACGCCCAGTCTACACCCTTGGACCTAGAAAGCTGAATTTGTCACAGGTATTGTTTTTAAGATGTAGACGAAGAATAAGATAGGATTTTTCGAAATTCAATCTCTAAATGGATTAAAAAGGGATACGTTGGTGAAACCGCGGGGCGGAAAGCTAGTCATATTATGAATCTGTAGAAAATACACAGGTATGTAAGTACTAGAACGGGAAAAAACAATAGAGCATTAACATTGCGTGTTCGCAATTAAATTTTGCTAACCGGGAATTCTTATACGCAATATTGATTTCAGTAATTAGTCTTATTTTTGAAGGATTTTCCTGTTTTGTTTACGCATACATAACTGTAATTAAGTAACCTCATTTCAGCACAACTCGAAGATTTCAGCTTGAGAAGAATATATTTTCAGAAAGAAAGATCGTGTGGAATGCAAATCACATTAGATCCAAAGAGACCAAAACAACCGACTGGCGACCGAATCAAAAAAAAATCGTAACGAAATAACCTGACACCGTAACCATGACAACAGTCATGTCCTTAGGCACCTAACTAAGGTACTGCGTCGAGGCCTGCCGCCGACAACGCGGTTGCAAAAAAAAAGTCTAAAGACAACACACGTTTTTAATATTATTATTCAGCTATCATTCGGCGGCGGGACTCCCTCGTCGACTTTTCGAATAGATGGGATGAAAAGTATAATGCTATGCAATAGATTTACCGCGGCAGTCCCCGAGTGCCACAGTTAATTTTTTATTTGTTTTTATAGTTACTACAACCGTTTAAGCGGACAAAGAGTGGCACAAAGCCGAATTAAGTGGCGTAAGAAGAAAAATATATAGGACCTACATTACATTTGCGGACACTTGGGTGTATTTGATACTTATAGCTTATAGAGTAGAACCCATTTATAAATAGCCTTATTTTTCCAAATAGTAGAACGAAAAGTAAGGTAACGATGTTTGATATACTATATTACTAGCTGTCTCCCGCAGTTTCACCCGCGTTCCCGAGGGATCTTATCCTTTCCCGAGATAAAACGTATCCTATGTGTTATTCCAGGATATGATCTACTGTGTGCTCGCTCAGTTTCATCAAAATCCGTTCAGCCGTGCGTGAAAGAGTAAAAACATTCATCCATCCATTTCACATTTATAATATTAGTGGGATAAATATTATATATATATGCGCAGAATCACACTGTATATATGTTTGTGTCCTGGGATCCTTTCACGGCGCTGCGCGTGAGTCGTGATTTGATTCCCACAGAGCAAGCCGACTGTTTCTGTCCTTTTTATTTAAAAAAACAATCACGTATTGTCGTCCCTTTCCCACTGATACGGTCAGGTTAATTGTTGATACATACGACAATAAATCATATTTTACTTCAATTAAGTACCTACTTTGCTTTTTTCTTCAAGGCAGTTTTACTATATATATTTTATTTTTATTTTAAAGCAACATTATAGGAAGTTGGTCTGGGAAATGGTGTATTCTAGTTTTCCTTCATTTGCTACATTAGCTCACAAACTTCAGCTTGACAAGACTGTCGCTGGTTGACCTTTCTGTCCACATCATGGAGAAACCTTATCGTTGAACGTATTTCGAAAGTAGTCCAATTAACAGTATGATTCGATTTCGTATGAAAAATTGGATCATGATCATTTTTTTGGAGAGTGACTTGTCAGGCCCTTCATGTGGATGTGGACATAAGTACAGATGGTTACATAACGTCTCGGTTAGAAGATAGAGGTACTATGTCTAAAATAATGATTTTAACAATTATGTAATGGTAAGGTATACCTAATTACTGCGTGTCAAAAATTTTCATTTTTTTTTTGTTTCATCGACATATCAATGGTCTCCTTTAAATTTTAATATCCTTTCATCTAATTTCATAGCCAAGGTGGTCAGCACACAAAATAATAGAAGGTGCTTGGCTTGTACCACCTGGCCATGCAATAATTTCCTCACTTCAACGAAAGGTCAACTTCATTGTAGGACTTAAACTTGATTTAAATCATTGAGCTATCATGGGCACTTTGGTTAAGGCCATAGGGCCATAGTTGAGCTTCGATGTACATATCACTATCTCTTGAATATCTGCTCTCATACGATTTTTCAATTTCAAATCTCGGAATGGTTTTTAATGGCATTTGCAGTCTCCTTCATGAGTTTGGACTATGTTAGTTAGTACTAACAAAACTTTATTTACTCAATAACTTGTGATATACTAGGTTAACTATTAATTTACACACATACATAACTTTAAAATTAAATTCACACAAGTGACAACTAGGCTGGCGGTTCTCTGGCTCTCAAGTGTAACTGCCGGAACACACCAACAGGCGCTTGTCGGCAGATTTTCAACTTCAGGGTGGTAGCCAGCCAGTTGAGTATTACAAAGTACCCTACCACCGTGCTGCGATTTCCTCACGATGTTTTCCTTCACCGAAAGCTCAAGCTCATTGTAGGACCATTTATGAGAAAAGGGACGTGAAATAAACTTTAGGCTTTATTATAAAATTACTGGACACAAATCTGAGCTGCTTTCCTAACTTCAAACATTATATTGTTGGGAATGGAAATCTTAATCTGGCTTGTACTGTACTGTCAAGAGGATAAAGTACTTCAGGATTTCATTTCAGTTCCAAGATTAAAGTCCTGCACTACATCGTCTCTTCAAATATTCTAGATTACTCTTTGACTTTTTGTAAGTAAGTGATCTTGAGTGTCTTTCTTTCGAGATTAATGTCGTGTTTTTAAGTAACAATCAGTTAATGCAGCGTGTAATACAAGTCACGACTTGCTCAGCCGCAATAGGCGAGCCGCTTGGAATGCGAGCATGGGACGGCATTGTATGCGCGCGCGCAGGTGCACGCCCGCGCGCCCGTGGGAATCAGACATTTTGGGATACGTACTAACTAACATTTTCATTTTCAGTCATACTAGGTAACTATAGACTGATTTGGGTGTGGGCCTTATTAACATTATAAAATCTATATGTATATACAAACAAATAAAATTGAAGTGTCTGTTTGTAATGCCATAACAAGTAATATGGAAATATGTACACATATACGTTACTTATAACAGAAACTATTTAATTTTTTTTATCTGTCAGTCTGTCTGTTTGTTCCGACTAATCTCCGAAACGGCTGGACCGATTCGATCGACCGACGGGATATTCACTGGCAGATAGCTGATATTGTAAGAAATAACTTAGGCTACTTTTATCCCGGGAAAAGATAAGATCCCTCGAGAACGCGGATGAAACTGCGGGGGACAGCCAGTAGGTATACTTATTATTAAATGCGATAGTATAAGGGAAATGTAACTTTGACAACACTGTCTGTTACACTTTGCACAGGATTAGTTTACCTACACTCCGAAGACGGACAGTTTGAAATCTCAAATGAAACTGCGGGGCACAGCCAGTGTTTATATTATTTCAGTAGTCTATGTTGTAATGTTAATCTGCTCGTATGTATTTGCAATAGATACTCAATAATGCAATTACATAATCTGTTACGAACAAATTGCCTCTGTTCGAGTGACATTTTGGTGCCATATTTGGCTCCGATTTTCAATGGATACCTCAATTATCAAATAGCCGACATTTGGCTCGTTTGGCCCACTTGCCTTCGCTAAATAAAATAATGTGATGCATTGTGCACAATTGTACCCATATTTGTTAACAATAGAACGGGCCTGTATTGACATCTGTGGGTCTTCAAACGAGTTGCTAGAGCTACTGACGCTTGTTTTGTAAAAGGATCCAAGTATTGTAGTAGCAAAGTTCATTTTCGCTTGATTGATTACATTATAAAGCTTCCATGTCGCGCACACGAAAAGGAACCCTCATGCTCAGTTTTTAACGATGATTTTAATTGTCAGGTTTTACCCGATTGCAGATTGGTAACTACGTCCTCATGCCACTTGTGACATAATCGTGCGGCATTCGAGGGGTGACAACTATTTGCACTTTTTGTGTATTTTTTTGCTAAGTACAAATGTAAAGTATTTTGTTGATGTTTTCATTATGTGTTTTAAAAAACGAGTTGTAAATACGAGTAGTAACAATGAAATAAGTACACAAAATGTACCTACTACTCATAATTTTTAGGACTATTCTTTGTATAGATACTTTTATGATAATTCCGATACGGCTACGTTAAAATATTTGGATATATCAAATAAAATAATAATGGTAAGTCAACTCTAACTCTCCTTATTTATTTATTGTTAATTCTCTGCTCTTGCGGTGAATAGGAGATGGCTGAAACCAGAACCAGGATCTCAATTCGGTCTGACATGACGTTCCCTTAGTTGCCAATAAAAGTTCACAGTTTGATAACGAAGAACGCTCTTGTATCTTAATATTGCCTTAGGACTCTAGTATAGTGATATCAAAACACATTTTACATATTTTATTGTTTAATGTAACCGTTATCAGTTGCTCAATTTACTGGCATCTGGAGAGTGGCGTAAACGAAATGACAAACGTTGATCGCAGTTTAAATAAAAATAACTTCGCTTGGTGAATTTTCCACCAAAGCAGATTGAAGAAATGTGTTGAATTTGCCTTCATCGCTCTGTTCTGCTCATCAATGAACTCCAGAATCTAAATTATTGTTTTTAAATAATGTATCTATTGTTAATCCTCAGTTATGCTACCTGCATAACTAATATATGTATTTATGACGATGCCACATGCTAAATGCATACTAATTAAAAACATATCGCAATATCTAAAAATAACTGAGTAATGTACTTAGATAGTTTGCTCGTTATCAATACTACTATTATGACAACCTTTGCCTTGAATACAATACATAAGTCTTGTTGAGGCGTTCATTGCGCTTTAGTTTGCGTTGTGTTGTGTTAATTCGAGGTTTTGCGCACGACTCGAAATCGTACCGAGCGCTAATAAACATTTCAGCTCTAGAGGATTATCCCTCAGTTCCGAGGCGTGCAAGTAGCTCCATCGGGATTTAAAAGAGCGCTGCACCTACAGCACAGCACTAGTCCGATAAAATCATAAGTGACATACGAGTTAAAACTATTGACATCATGGCAAATAGTGTACCAAATGAAATAAAGGCTTCGGCGCTGGAACTCATCGGAGAAACACCTATTGTTGCGCTCGATCGCCTCTACAACGGTCCTGGACGAATTTTAGCTAAATGCGAGTTCATGAATCCTGGTGCTTCCATTAAATGTCGCTCATCATTGAGCATGATAAATAAAGCTTTGGCTTCTGGTGAATTGAAACCTGGTGCACCGGTGGTAGAGGTGACATCTGGAAACCAAGGATGTGGATTAGCAGTCGTGTGTGCGGTGCTGGGACATCCTCTAACACTCACCATGTCAAAAGGAAACAGCGTTCAACGAGCAATTCACATGGAGGCTTTAGGAGCTAAGTGCATTAGAGTTCCACAAGTTGAAGGTACTTATGGAAACGTAACGCTTGCCGATGTGAAAGCCGTTGAGGAAGAAGGCTTGAAAATAGTCGAGCAGCAAAATGCTTACTATGTTAATCAGTTTAGTAACGATGCTAATAGTGACGCGCATTATGAGACAACAGGCCCTGAAATTTGGAGACAGACAGGTCACCGGGTAGATGGTTTTGTGGCAACAGTTGGAACGGCTGGCACATTTACTGGGACGTCAAAGTATTTGAAGGAGAAGAATCCGGAGTTATTGTCTTACGTCGTGGAACCAGCTGGCGCGGAGCCCATCAAAGGTGATCCTGTTACAAAACCGCTTCACTTACTTCAAGGTTCTGGATACGGGTGTATTCCAAACCTGTTCAAATTCGAGTACATGGACGGTACGCTCAGTGTGAGTGATGAAGAAGCTGTGAAATATAAGAAGCTTATTGGAGAAAAAGAGGGATTGTACGTGGGTTTCACGAGTGGGGCTAATGTCGCTGCAGCTGTGAAGCTTCTGGAATCCGGTAAGTTACCTAAGGACGCGTGGGTAGTGACCATGCTCAACGACACTGGTTTGAAGTACACACCCGTTCCCGAAGAATTGACATAAATATTTGTGTTATTGCAAATACGTATGACCATTAATTTCTACTTTATTACAGATAAATATTATTCAATTGTTATCATTTAATATATTATTTAATTTATTATTTAAATACCAGTTTATAAGTTTGTAATACGTTAGATTAATGTTTGCTTACAAATATACTATTAAGTTAATATAAATTATTTTATTTCAAGATGTTTAAGTCAAATTGAATAGGTGCCGATATTAAAAATAAGACCACCACACCATTTCAATTATCTTTTGTCAGCAATAAATATATAGTAAAAAGAAACGAAGGACCGTCAAAACACTATAAATATAAAATAAACCATTATAAATGGTTCAAATCTCATTCTGTTTTCGCGGTGATCCAATTAAAGGCAACCACACACCTGTCGTTATTTCAAAAGAAGACAGCGTAAGATTTAAACAAACTGTATAAATTATCGAAATGGGCGTATGTACGAAAAAAAACGAGTTTCATACGTGTATGTTATAAAATGTTATGTGTAAAGACTCGGTGAAGGTACTGATAATGATATGAACCCGTTATCAACCTATTGACCCTAAATTATTTAGATTATAATTGGTCCATTCTCATTTGTATTATTAATAATTATGAATTAAAGCGGCTTGTGTTCCATCATATTCTCACATAATATTTTTTTGATAAGGATCTACTTTATTTTCGTCGTTCTACCTTCTTCATGACTTACTACTTATATTACATAAATTGTAATATATTATCATTTATGTCATGATAATGTGAAAATCAAGTTATTTAGATACTTATCTCTTCTTAGAAGTGTCAAATTGTTGCCACAAAAACCACCTGTAAAACTATTAGAGGGCCCTAAAACATATTAAACGATTAAATTCTATTATTTAATAATGATAAGAGACGCTATGGAAACAAATTTTAAAAGTATGTTTAAGGCCATGATAGCTTAGTGGTAGTCACGTTGCATACTGCGGCGAAGGTCGTGAGTGCGAATCCTAAAATGAGCTTGAGCTTTCGGTGAAGGAAAATATCCTGAGGAAACCATACCACTTTGTAGTACCCGACTTTTTTTCTTTTTTTTTTATTCTGGATAGGCTTGTGTTTGACCACAATCAACAAATATTTTTTTTACTTTGTTAGTGATGATGTGGCCGAAGATGGTAAGCACAGCACACAAAGCCTAGATGGGAACTGGCTCTCAAGTGCAGCTGTCGGAACACATCGATAGGTGATTGGCGACAGATTTTCAACTTGAGGGTGGTAGCCAGCCAGTCGGGTACAAAGTACCCTACCACGATGCTATGGTGACTGACTGGCTATTGTTCAAAATCTGTTGCCAAGCACCCATCGGTACGTTCCAACAGCTCCATTTGAGAGCCGATTCCCATCTAGGCTTTAGTGCTTACCACCTTCGACCGCATCATCACTAACAAAGTAAAAAAAATACACGTATAAACTTTCGTTTGGAGTCAAAATGATGATCAATATAAACAACCATGTTCTAATTGATTGTCTTCTAAAGCTGTTATCGATTCTGCAATCTCCACAGCCAATCGGCATTATAATTGGTTCTAAAAAAGAACAAAAGTCAAGACGGCAAACCTTTTGAGTCTACCGCCTTCGACTAACGACTCTTGGATCTGTAATTTTGCATCATTGATTTCACAACAACCCATTAACTTTGTGTCCATTTAGAAACGGCAAAAACATAACTTACCCATAGTTGCAGCTGTTTGCAGCTATTAAAAAGTCCTCGCTTGTTAGATGGGCGTTCCCTAAAGATTTTATGACCGAATGCCGTTTGGCATTTTTTGGTAAACGGTGCTAATTTGTATGGTTAGGAAATCGAGATCCTCTAGGCGAGGACTGCTAAAATATAGATACTGACACACTTTTTCAGCAATAATTGAAGCTCAATTCGTCTCTCAATAACGTCATACTAAACATTATGTTGCACTTTATTTGGTTATCTATTTACGCAGACACAAAGCAAAAATAAAAACGAGGTAAAGAGACCTTATTGGTGAGTGATCAGTGTGATTGGTGGAGCATGTTTGTTTACTCTGGCGCCAATATTTGCACATAAAATATCTGCGCTAATGTTGGTTAGTTTTTATTTACAAAGATCAGCCGCTTACTTGTTCAAATGTTTGTAATCGTGCCGACCACTGTTGTCTGGAGGTTAGAAACTATAATTAAATGACGTCAATATTTGTGGAAATGTTGGATTATGACATTTATCCTTATTACTTTTGTTTGCCTCTATTTGTCTAACAATAGATTGATTGAACAAATTGTTAAACACTTGAAAAAATAAAGCCAATATAGTCAGATGGTCCAAAAATATTTAAAAAATGTAACCTTGCTGAGTTTCTTGCCGGTTCTTCTCAGTTGAAGGCTGACTTCCGAACCGGTGGTAACTTCTGTAATTCGACCTTCATAAGTGCCCTTCTAGGGCCTAAACTGAATAAATAAATGGTTTTGACTTTGACTTTGACTAAATAATTTTTTCATTTAAAAAACCACAAATGTAGAATAATCTAGTTGGTTTTGTGACGCTATCTGTAAGTTATTTATTAAATAATGATACATACGTATATGAACGAAACATTTACGATTCTATTGACAATTGAAGATAACAGCTGCGTAGTTTATATTTCAATTGAGATAGCGACAGTATTGGATGATGTTATTGTCTTATTAAATAAAGACAAGATAAAAACGAATCCCACGAATATATCTTTCCTTGTCCTTAACCATAACTGCCTCTATCTTAGTGTGCGGTGAATACTTATCAGTGAAAGTCAAATGATTTCTGAAACACATAAATTCGTGCCTATTAACAGATCAAGCACTATTTGAGTGTTAATACCATGTTTTATGTAGATTTGACCTGAAAAAAAATCACAAAAATTTACTAATTTTTTCCCCATTTATTTCCTTAGGTTGTGATATTCCAAAATCTCTGAATGTCTATTCTCTCCTCTCTGTCACTACTCTTAAATTCCAATAATCTGGCTAAATACATCCCCTAAAAGGTTGGATTCCCCACATTTCATAGAAGTTAGCCTAAAAACTTCACGTTCCTAGTCCGAGTAGTTTGTCTGTGCGCTGATACTCGTACTGCCTATATCTGTCAGTTTTGTTTTTGTCAGTCTGCGAATCTGGGCTTTGAGCAAGATTCCTTTCTCATTGTTGTAGGTAATGATATATTTAAGTTGAAGTCGAAACACCTCTCTGTAATAAGGTACCTAAATGGTAGTAACGAGGAATTTCGTAAAGATCATCGTGGGTCGGATGCTACAATGTACTTGAGCTTTTGGTGAAAGAAAACATCATAAGGAAACCCTAGCGAATGGTAGGATACTTCGTAATACCCGACCCGACTAGCAACCGCCTTCAAGTTGATAATCCATCGCCAAACGTGGCCAAGTACGTAATGGTGATCCGACAGCTGCACCTGAGAGCTAGTTCTCATCTAGGCTTTGTGTGATTACCACCTTCAGTCACATCACTAACCATGGTGAGATGTTGGTCAAACACAGGCCTGTACAAGGTAAAACTGTAGCTTAAACGGACGTGAATATGAAGGAGCGAATTCTATCCGTGTTGTAGATAGACACTATAAACAAGTATTTTAGTCCTGAGTCTAGGATTAATTATCTATTTAACTATGCATTTAAAAAAAGTTTATACTTACAGCCGTACTAATAAACGTGGTGTAAAGTTACACTTCAGAATAAACTAGGAATAAGCAAAATGTCTACTGACATTTAAGTAAGGCCCTTAGTCTATCTGGTTTCCATAGTACAAAGATTTCTTAGTTTGGGATCGGATGGCCGTGTGTGAAGACAGTTCCAGAAAAAAAGTTATTTAGAACCTATGAAAGCAGTAACAATTCGGTAACGATCATGAAATCGGGGGCATCATCTCCGGACAGGTCGGCAAGTGACGTGAGATAGCGCGCATCCGTGGAATTGATTTAATCTGTGTCAATATTGACGCGGAGGCGTTGTGGGAACTACAAAGTGTGCACAGGTGGCCTGTCTTATACTCTTATACAGAGTGTTTTATAAACCATGCTGAGTGGGTGGTTACCTTATCAAGCTAGAAAATAACACTGTCATGCCAGTTGTTTTGTTATATGTATATAGCTAGGAATAAATAAAATGTGGGTATGTTAGTTTTTTATTTTTCAATTACAAGTAACGAAATAAAATCTCTTTTATGAAAATAGGCACCAATCATAATAAGTGCCCTTCTAGGGCCTAAACTGAATAAATGGTTTTGACTTGACTTTGATCAAAAGAGTGAGTTTAAAATTGTTAGCCCAGTACTCGACAAATTGTACGGATTTAATAATCGACTTTGAAGGATGGACAATAGCGCGATGAAACTTGCATGTTGAGAATTAAAATAAAGAACACAAACTCAATTAATATTATTTTTTTATGTCAAATATCTGTGACTCAACTAAAGTCGTTATCCGATACATATGGTAAGTTACTAGGACAGTATCCAACATTATTAAAATTGCCTCAAAACTATTACTATATAATTAATAATGTATAATATATATGTATGACAAAAAATTTGCGCAACACCTGGGCTAATAAGGTTTTTAGGGAAAAGAAAAGTTGCCCGGTTAAGTTGAAAATTCTGGTTAAACCGATAAACTAATAAAAAAACGTTTTTCAGTTCGATAAACTAATAAAAAAACTTGAAAGGTGTCAAGGGACACCCGGATGGAACGAAGTTATATAAGTCGAGAGAGTATATATAAAAAAAAAACATTTCTATTTATATATATATATATATCTATATATATATAGTCAAGTCGGTAAATATATAGTCGGTGACAAAAGTCACCCGACACAAAAAATCACCGACAGTTTTATGTCGGGATTTTTTTTTCCGTCTAGCCCCCTTTCATATTTCATAACGCGCGATAAGAAACTTCGTTCCAAAAAAATGCTTAAGTAAATAATATCTTGTAATTTATCTCTTAAATCATACGTATAGTATTTTGATACGATTTTAATATATTGTAGCAAATCTAAATATTAACAGTTATGAACTTAAATACATGCTGTGAATGATCTCGCCGTTAAAAATAAAATAAACACGTAATGTACACGAAATACCTGAATTTAAAGTTTATTGGCCACTTACAGGAAACACCTGCAAACACTTGGTTTTGTGCAAAGTCACCTAAACGTAAAAACATCTCACTCAAGAACTTATTTATATCTTTATTGCTTTCCATTTATTTCAATACCAATTAAATATCAATGAAGTGTCATAAGGATAACCGCCATTATTTTATAAATTACCTTTTATTAATTTTCCTACGGTTTAGGTAATTATTATAGGAAATTATGTAAGGTATATGAGAGAAAGTTGTTTTTATTTCATTAACCGACTTCAAAAAAGGAGATTTCTCAATTCGACCCTATATATATTTTTTTGTATTCATTTTACATAATAGTTTTTTAACATATTAATTTGCATGCCTAAGTTATAGCAGAATATGCTTCACTTTAATATTATACAGGGTGTCGTACTACAGGTGTAAGTTTGTCGTACTACTTACCGGACACCCTGATGTCATATCAATTTCACCATATTTTTGCTACAGGGACTTAGTGGGTTCGATTCTTATCCAGGACAGATATTTGAGTGCATGAACATGTCCGTTAGTTTAGTTTGTATGTACATATCAATTTCATAGATTCCAATGAAGGCTACCATAGCAAACATGTTGTACGCGCTTGCCTGACTACTATCCTCAAAATGAAAATCTTTCATTAAGCTCCCACTGGTTTCTGGCAGCTGCACGTGAGTTGAGAGCGAGTTCCTTCCTAGATTGTGTGTTACCACCATCGGCCATATTGTCGTGAGACATATTATACGACGTGTACTATGGTGAGATAGTAAAAAAGATTTGAGATTGGTTTGAAAAACAATTTTAAATTTGAGTTGTATCCGAGTTGAAATCTTAGGACATAGAAATAAAAGAGTCGGAGAGAATTCATGCAATTATAATATTAAATAATAATCATTCAGAAGGCATTACTCCTGGAAACGACACGCAAAGTGAGGAAGTTCCTTTGTATGGAGCCTTGACCGCCTGTAGCTAGGCAGTTCCTGATGCCGGTTGGATACTGCTTTTTATACTTTAAATATAAATATTGTTTATTTTTTTATATCCATATTTGAAATTATAACAAATATGTTAATGTTTAAAAAATTGTCCACCTCTATAAGTTGAGATGATGAAATGGAATAATAATAATAATGCTGATACATTTTTCTTATGTATTTTCAATTGCAACCAGATATCTAATTGAAATTTTGCATACTATGTGTAAGATCCTGGATGTATTTAGAACGATCAAGGTTCTTACAACAGGCCGCGCTCGGCTCGAGAAAATTGACATTTTCCTGCCGGCAGGTGGTGTCCATTGCAGATTTTCTACGTCTAATGAGCACACCTGTCCACTTTATGACCGTCTAAGCCTCACGTACTAATTTTACAACCGTTTTTGCATCATAATAACATCGCAAGTACTTCCCGTTTCATTAAAACAAGTTGATTGACAGTTGATTTGAATGAGTAAAAAACTAAAACTTTTGTAAGACTAATATTATCTTGTCGGCTCAAACTAAAATCAAAACAAGAGAAGTCCTTGACAAATATTATTTGTTTGTAGGATTATTTGTATGATCATAAGGAGTTTGAAGGAGGCCTGCTAAGCTTTGAGCTGAAAAGGGTCAATCAGATAGATAATAACATACGCAAAAGAAAATAATTATGAAACAAACGTATGACGTCATTTTCTATAATTTACTTTCCAAGTTTCCATAATCTTACATCACATCAACGTAATGTACGTAAATCTTGAATTATTTGGAGTCACGTTCTCAAAAACGACGCTTTAATTTACAGGTGTTAAGATTCTTTACACCTCCACAGTTTATAAATAAGATGACATTCTATATTCGCCCTTATTACAAAGTAGTTACGACTGACGGCACTGGTTGCAATACCTACAGTTATAAAAATCAAATTGTAATTTAGTTCAAATTCAAAGTAAGCACCAATCGGTATTTAATCAAAGCCGTCATGAGATGTAATGTGATTGGAGAAGTGAGGCAGGTGGCTGGCGTCGGCCATTAAGGCACGTTTCCTATTAGAATCGTGTTAGAGAGTCCATTCCGTAATTATTAGATGGTCGGTAGGTGGCAGGTGCGTTGCGCTCGTATACTACCTACTTGCTTATCTATTTACATGACGATAGCGGAAACCGACTGAATAATTTTGTCTCATACGAGATTTAATTTGCTGTCTGCTGTAAATAATGCAAGTTATAGCGACACATTTTCCATTAGGATTCTTATAAGAATGTTTGAATATTTTTTGTTGATTCGCTTTTTAAATGCAACATGCTAAGAAAATTACTTTTTGCCACTTACCAGGCTGTATTTAAAATTAGAATCTTCCCATTTCCTACGTCAAAGCAAAGAATAACATAGTTTTCAGGGACCTAAGAAATATCTTGAATAGTACACGGACCATTAAGTTACACATAAAGCAACTCCTGCGCAGCACCTAACGCTTTTCTAACGCCAGGTGCCACCTGTCGCGGCCCTTTTTAATCTTGTTACTTACCATACCTTATACGTACTCGTCTAGAATTACGCCATTACACCCGACTATAGACTTCATTAACTACAGAATTGGACAACAATAAATCATAATTTTGTGGGGTAGAATTATAAATAAGTTTATGTACTTCATCGCCTCTACACCTTGAAATTATTTGACCGTGTGATATCTTTTCTTTCATTCGTTTTTTTTTTCAAACAATTTACTTCCATTAAAGACTAAAGACTTCCATTCAGAATAAAAAATACTAAATAATGTTTTTCTTAGTTTTGTAAATACACAAGAATATTATAGGGCGTCTCAAACGTTTGGAAGAGATGAATGTATGGCAAAATGCCTAAAGATTACATTACATTCAAACTGAAATGATATTGGATAAGTAACATTGCTTAAAAACAAGACAACTTGCAAGACGTGGAACGATACAGATAGTAGGAACATTATGTGGCTAGCGGTAAACATAAATGAATGAAATGAATAAAAAATATTATTTTACTTTATTTATTCTTCAGCCAATATTTATTTCATAAGTCTATGGGCGGTCATAGTCCTGCGGTTAATAGACGTGATTTGAGCGCTCTAACGCTGCGGGCAAAGAACAGACGTACATGGAGCGTACATAGAGCTAGGAACATGTTCGTCCTGTCACCTGCCCCTACATTCCTAGCCGTGATTACGGACACCTGTGCTGCTACATAGCTAGTGGTGGGTATATTACACAGGATGTTATACTTGTCTTGTGTTTACTTTGAGTTTTATCTCAAGAAAAGGACAAGGGAAATGAACTCTACAAATGGTCCATTGAGATATGGTAAATTATATTTTCAATCGGGTGATACATATTCTTGTTAGATATGTATGTAGTGGGTTGTTCATTAATATATTTTAAAATAAATAGAAGTACTATTTTTATTTTGTTATCTATAGTTCATCCTTATTATACTTATTCTATATCATTTTCAGTCGTAATACTTTTCATTACAGAATAACTTGTGTTAAAATAAAAATAAAAATAAAATGTTTTCCTTGAATTAAATTGTTTTTTTTTTACCTTCGGGCAATCTCACTTTGGTAAGTAAGTAGTAGTCACAGAGGTAACCGAAGGTGCTAAGCACACAAAGCCTAGATGGGAACTGGCTCTCAAATGCAGCTATCGGACAACACCGATAGGTGCTTGGTGACAGATTTTCAAGTTGAGGCAGAGACAGCCATTCGGGTACTACAATGGGTACATTCCACCCTGCTGTGATTTCCTCACGATGTTTTCATTCACCGAAAGCTCAAGCATATTTTAGGATTCGAACCCACGACCTTCACCACGGTATCCAACGTCACTTTCAATCACTGAATCATCGCCTTAAAATATCGTGGTAGAAATATGGATTGTCTTGTAGAACTTTTAAGACAGTACCTTGATTTGTAGGTAGATAAGTATCCAACGCATAATTATTCACATCATATAGTATTTCATTGAGCAGGATTATATTAGATATCATTTAAATAAATATATCAAGACTATACTCGGTATCGTTTAACTAATATTAAGTTTGCACATGCCTCACAACGCAAATTACCGTGTGACCAGTCAATAGATGAATAACTAACTAACCTATGTAGGTACTCGTTCTAAAACGAGTCGCACATTCATTTACAAATGATTATGGCTTCTGACTTCTGTGTCGAAGTGGTGTCGAAGGATCTTTGACAGCTTTACTGATTTGTAATTTAGGAATACGACGTTGAAAATTATGAGGGCTTGTTCCAACCTCGTGGTTTTACACGGTTATGTGCTGTCAAGACAGTGTGCCATTTTCAAGCAAAGAGTAATGAAACGAAACAAACTTAAATATGCTACGCAGTATGTATTTTGTCATACACATATTTTATCTTGACATAACATGAACGCCTTCAACCCCCGCAATTAATATAGATCGGCGATAAGCATTGTATTAATATAGTGTAGCACTTATAGGAACATAAACAACATACAGTATCTTTGAATCATTCGTCTCGCAGCTGCCGCCTGCGTTCCTAGCATAGCTTCTTTGTCCAGCATTTGATGTAGCCGCCAGATTAAATAACAAATAGCTGAAATGAAGCCTTGTTCAGACTATGATTCTTTTAGTAGTGAGAGTAACTAAACCCCTAATGTGGGAAATTATGGGAGAAGTTATTTTTTGTAACTGTACGTTGCTTTAAGGTTCAATTTTGCTTAATGGGATGGTTTGAATTAAAACTGCGACCACTCTCTTTGATGATTTATTGACGACTGAAGTATAGATTCCTGATTCCTAATAAATGTATTAAAGTATCGGACATACCGCCCACCAAAAACGAAGTTTTTCAATAAAAAACTATAACATCTAACAAATAACTAAACAATATAACAACTGTAGTGGACTGTAAACAATTCAAGTAAAACAAGCCTTTGATCAATTAAGTACATAACAAAAAAAAACAAAATAATATTACTTCATCTCAAACAAAATAAAATAAAACAAGTAGCTGCTATTATCAATCAAACTATCTACATTGTAACAAAGTCTATAATTTAATTTTGAATTCATATTTAGTTTATTTATTATAGAACCGATTATGTAACCGCCCACCGTACCTTATTCATTTTTAGGAAGAAGTATGAGTTTGGTTACCGGTCTTTTCAACTCATTATTTCCCTTGCATTGTATTGTCACTACTCTTACCAAGTTATCAGACCCTGGATGAAGATGTTTGATTCTTCCTAGTAACCATTTAGTCGGGGGCAAATCATCCTCCTTAATAATCACCATATCTCCAACAGCTGGTGATGGAACTGTCACTTGCCATTTATATCTTTGTTGCAGTGTGTTGAGATATTCTGTTTGCCAGCGATGCCAGAAATCTTGAGTCATTTTTTGAATAAGTTGCCACCTGGTTAGAAGTCCTACTTTATGGTGTTCATAGGATATGTCTGGAACATTAATAAGAGGCTCACCCACCAAAAAATGTCCTGGAGTCAGAGGGCTTTCTGTGCTATTATCCACCTGACAGAGTGGGCGAGAGTTGAGGCATGCCTCGATCTGTGCTAATAAGGTGATCATCTCTTCGTATGTAAGCTTGGTGTCCTTATTCACTCGTGTCAAATGTCTCTTTGCTGACTGAATTCCAGCCTCCCATAGGCCTCCACATGTAGGCATTCGCGGTGGTATAAAGTGCCACATAGTCCCATCATTAGCTAACATCTCAGCCACCTCTGTCATCATGCCATCTTTGCTTCTCTTAAAAAGGCACTTTAACTCCTTGGCAGCGCCAACAAAATTAGTTCCGTTGTCGCTCCATAAATGTGAGCAATGACCTCTGCGCGCTACGAATCTCCGAAATGCAGCAATAAAAGCTTGTGACGTCATGTCTGTGACTGCCTCAAGATGGATGGCACGAGTAGACATACATACGAATAAGCAAATGTATCCTTTAGTGGCTTGAAATCCTCGTCCTTTAGAAGTTCTCATTAGAACTGGTCCAGCGTAATCCACGCCACTATTTATAAACGCTCTGTGTGGGTTAACCCTCACTGAAGGCAACTGACCCATGAACTGATTCTTTACCTTCGCCTTATCAGTAATACACGTTTTACAGTTTCGGATACATTTTCTGACAGCAGATTTCAGGCCAATGATCCAGTACTTACTTCTCAAGTACGACATCATAAGCTGAATACCACCATGTATTGTTTTAGTGTGAGCTTCATTCACTATCAATTTTGTAATGTGTTGATTACTTGGTATAATGATAGGATGTTTTGTCGTGTCTGCAATAGAAGCATTTTGTAGTCTACCTCCCACTCTCATCAGTCCATTTTCATCTAAGAAAGGGGAAAGTGTAATGAGTGAACTTCTTTTTGCTACTCTTTTATCTTTCTCGAGCTCAGTAACTTCCTTTGTATAAACTAAATTTTGATAATATTTTATACAGATTTCTAATATTTTCTCCATTTCATTCGGTGTTAAATAATGTCTTACTTCTGTCTTATCCTTTTTCACAATTCTTCTGCAATATGCTAATACTCTCTTCATTTTCGATAACGTTGAAAATCTTTCCCAAATTGGCTTCTCTTCTAAAATTGTATGAAATGAACCCTTTGCTTCTAATATTGTTTGTGGAACGTTACATTTAGCATAATCTGATTCAACTTGATTCAACCATTTCGGTCCAGACCACCAAATTTCTAGAGTTGCTAGATCACATGCCCTGATGCCTCTAGTTGCAACGTCAGCAGGGTTATCGACGGACTGGACATGTCTCCACCTATCATTGTCTAAAACTCGAGTTATATCAGCAACTCTATTTGCTACAAAGGTACGCCAACGACTAGGTTGAGATTGTAGCCATGACAGTACAACCATTGAATCAGTCCAGGCGAAGATTCTTTCTTTAGGTATATTTAGAACTTCCCTAAGATCGTTAATTAGTTCTGCTAGTAATGCTGCAGCACAAAGCTCCAATTTAGGTACTGAGATTTGCTTCAAAGGTGCAACTTTAGTTCGAGATGCAATCATCGCTACATGTACCACGTCATTATCAACGACTCTAAGGTAAGTTACCGCTGCATATGCTTGAGTGGACGCATCTGCAAAACCATGAAGTTGTACTTCCTTGCAATTATTTCGTGTAGTTCTCAACCAACGTGGTAACTCTATTCTTTGCAAATGCGTTAACTCTTGCCGGTACGTTATCCACTCTTCACTCAGTTCTGACGGTAGGTCATCATCCCAGCCTACATTGCATAACCACAGCTTCTGAATCAAAGCCTTAGCTGTGATTATAACTGGTGATAGCCATCCGAACGGGTCAAATAGGCGAGCAACATCAGAAAGAATGGATCTCTTCGTTACGGGCCATCTCACATCAGGTAAGTTTACTATTATTTTAAATGCGTCATCTTTTCTATCCCATGTTAATCCAAGAATCTTTATAATTTTATCTAGTTTAATCTCAATTCTTTCTCTTGTACTAGTATCTCCCTTTTGTAAATATTTTAAAACTTCTTCAGAGTTACTCGACCACTTCTGCATTTTAAATCCTCCTTTGTGTAGTATAGTTCTTATTTCTTCACACATCTTCTTTGTATCCTCTATATTTTCCTCCCCGCACATAAAATCGTCCATATAGAAAGAAGTTTTAATTACAGGTGCTGTATCAGGATATTCACATGTTTCATCATCGGCCAGTTGATTTAAAGTTCGTACAGCTAAATACGGAGCTGCTGCTGTACCAAAAGTGACAGTTTTTAGGTTGTAGCTTTCAAGTTCTTGATCAGGGTCATCTCGCCAGACAATGCGTTGTAAATTTGTATGACCCTCTGTCATATTGATCATCCTGTACATCTTCACGATGTCTCCAACTACACATATCTTGTGTGTTCGCCAAGTTATAATGAGACTTCGCAGATCTGGCTGTAAAACTGGTCCCACCATCATGGTATCGTTTAATGAGTGACTGTTAGTACCCTTTGCAGACGCATCATAGACCACTCTGACTTTGGTGGTGTCTTTATCCTCTCTTATCACTGCGTGATGTGGCAAGTAAATTGAGTGTGTGTCATCTTTTGTATTTGATTTCTCCATATGACCCATCTCTTTATACTCATTAATAACTTTCAGGTATTCTATTTTCAACTTCTGATCTCTTTGTAATTTCTTCTCTAACTGTTTAAATCTTGTAACAGCTTGTTGTTTAGTATCTCCACATAATTTAACAGTTTCTTCAATGCTATGCTTCAATGGTAAGTTTACTATGTATCTTCCATTACTATCTCTTCTTGTTGTGTTTTTGTAAATCAATTCACATTCTTCTTCTTCTTTTGTCATTAACTTCTTCTTCTCGTATAAACAAGTTTCTATTTCCCA
This sequence comes from Ochropacha duplaris, assembly GCA_951361185.1. Taxonomy (NCBI): domain Eukaryota; kingdom Metazoa; phylum Arthropoda; class Insecta; order Lepidoptera; family Drepanidae; genus Ochropacha; species Ochropacha duplaris. Next base: position 8,120,027 of record OX592702.1, on the reverse strand, counting down.
GAACTTCCTTAGCATATCATTATCTTCTGCAACCATTCTTGTTATGTGTAGTGTAATTAAATTGTGATGATTGCTAACCATATCGTCTTCCTTTTGACCTGAAAGTATCCACCCCAAACTTGTTTTCTGAGCCACTACTCCATCAGGCATTTTCACCAAACCATTTTCTATAATTTTACAGAAAACGTCGGCGCCGAGCAACAAATCAACCTTGCCCGGTGTATGGTAAATAGGGTCAGCCAGTTCAAATGTTTGAAGCTCTGACCAGTCCGCCACGATGTATTTCGAGGGTAGCCTTGTAGATATTGTCTTCAAAACGTAAGCTTTCACTCGAAGAACTTCCTTATCATTAATTCGTGACGTCACTGATAGGTCAACTTGGTGTTGTATAGATATCTGTGTTCCTTCTCCTACTCCAGAGACTACACCGTTGATATTGGTTCTCTTCAGTCCCAAAAGTTCAACTGCTCTCGCAGAAACGAATGAAGCCTCTGACCCTTGGTCAATTAAAGCACGAAGCTGGTGCATTTGACCATCCATCGACTTAACCTCAACTTGTGCTGTTGCCAATAACACATTATGACCGGATTGTTCTCTAGAGAAGTGTGCTGTTGTAATCTGCTTATCTTCTGGTTGTTGTTGTTTTTGTGTGTGTTCCTCTTTATTTGTTGTTTCCTTATCTTGATGTAAAAGAGAATGGTGCCTTCTTCTGCAGACTCGGCACGTCGTTCGTTGTTTACATATGTATACATTATGGTTCGGTCTAAGGCAGTTAAAACATAGACGGTTCTTCTTTACAAAATCATATTTCTGTTCTAGTGATAACTTTACAAAATCTTTACAATTAAACATATAATGACCTACACCATTACAATAACTACATAATAATGTTTGTGGACTAATACTAGCATGTGCAGATTGGAACATATCTTCTTCACTTTCCACCGCCGCCGCCCTGACGTGATACGATCTCTGGTTTTGAGGCTTATCTTTAGTAATAGAAGTTACAATGGGAGCGATTAATTCGAGGGTGCGAAACTTTGACTCGAGAAACTTCTGCAATTCATTCCATGTAGGCATCTCATCACTATTTTCTCTGTGTGCTTGTTCTTCCCAGTCCTTTAGCGACTCCGAATCCAATTTCTGCCCAACCAGAAATATTAATACAGGATCCCAAGAATCGGTGCTTATTTTCAAATTATTCAAGCTTTTCATACACTCTGTAGTTGTATCCAGTAATGCTTTAATTTGACTAGCTGACTGATTGATTACCCTTTTTTGACCAAATAATCTTTTTAGAAGAGAATTTGCGATCATTCTTTTATTTCCAAAACGTCCCTTCAGTAATTCCCAAGCTTGTTTATAATTGCTTCCTGTTATTTGTATATTCCGTAACAACATCTCAGCTTCACCAGAAACGCTTGTTTTTAAGTAGTGTAACTTCTGCACATCATTTATAGCCGTGTTATGAACAAGTGCTGTGAACAAATCTTGATAAGTGGGCCAATCTTCATACCTCCCGGAGAACGTCGGTAATTGTATCCTAGGTAGCTTGGCGACCGATAGCTGACCATTGACATCTTGAGCTATTGACATGTGAGTGTCTACCGGCCTCTGTTCTGACTCTAATTTAATTAAAAAGTCCGTTAATTCTGCTACCAAACAGAGGTGTAATTCTTCAGTTATATAAAACTCTTCATTCAAGAAATATGCTAAAACTCCCCTCTGTTCTCGCGGTGTACATCTAGTTAGGTTGTTATGCGCCTGCTTGTATGTATTCCAGTAATCTTCCAAAGACTTTATTCTCGTTTTTATATAACCTTCCGTTAGCCTTTGTTTGGGACATTTCTTCAGATTTACTTGCGCCTTTCTAATCATATTAGCCACATCTTCCAATGTATTTAAATATCCACTTTGTTCTATTGTTGGTGGCGACATAGTTTAGGAAAACTATCACACTTATTTTCACAAACACAGTCAATTTTAACACGAACTAATCACTTTTTTATTACAAAGTTATAAAAACTGCTCATTAGATAGTAGTAAACAACTCCTTATCTAAGGAATGCGGCTCGCTATTGTATTCGCACGGCCGGGTCGCCTAGCCATCCCATTCACTAATCCGGCTCGTATTGACCATTATGTACGTTGCTTTAAGGTTCAATTTTGCTTAATGGGATGGTTTGAATTAAAACTGCGACCACTCTCTTTGATGATTTATTGACGACTGAAGTATAGATTCCTGATTCCTAATAAATGTATTAAAGTATCGGACAGTAACTCATTCATTACATAAAATAGATACCTTATTTATTGTAACCTTTTTATTAGGTACAGTATACCACTTAATCCTACTAATATTATAAATGTGAAAGTTTGGATGGATGGAAGTATGTTTGTTACTCATTTACGCCAGAACGGCTGAACGGATCTTGATGAAATTTGGCATAGAGATAGATTATAGTCTGAAATAGCACATGGGCTACATTTTATTCCGGGAAAAGATAAGATCCCACGGGAATGCGGGTGAAACCGCGGGGGACAGCTAGTAATGTGTATGTTCGAAGAGCGTGAACTAATTTTGGATGTTGTAACTTTCATTCAACTAACTTACATCCAAGTTAAATCATTTCATCATAATCACAGCCCGTATATATCCACTGCTGAGTATAAAGCAAACTAAATCACTCGTAGGTAATCTGAATAAGGCACAAAACTTGAACTAAAAGATGATTTTTAAAATTCTCTAAGGCTGAATTATTTGTTAAATGTGACCCATTCTAAGAAATCGGTTTTATATTTTGCAGATAACATTGTAAAGCTTGCAAAAAAACGCGATGAGATTATTATATTTATCGTAATACCTAGCTACCAATAATGGTGTAGCTATTTGTAGGTATTATTATGAAAAATATTTTTGTACTGAAATTTTAATGGGATAAACACTGTAGAAACTACCTATAAAATGGTGTTCAAATATCATATATGGAAATGCTTATAGGTATCAAGGGGTACGATGAAACATTGTGGCTATATGAGTATAAATGAAATTCGTAAGTACATAAAGTAGTTTAGGGGCAAGCATGAAGCAATGCGACACTAAGTACAACACCATAATGTCCTGGCGCCGCCGCCATGTTGGTCCGTGCGCAAGCGCCGCGAACTGAATTTAATTAGCTGTTAATGAGATCTGCCATTTATATGGAGCTGCTACTTCAATGTTTATATTTCATGTAGGTAAATAATAACATGTTACAACTAAACTATCTTAACTAATATTATGAAGAGAAAATATTAGATTTTTATGAATGTTCCTTTGTAATGGTTAAATTCTTTACATAATTGGAGCATTTTTTAAATCTGGATAAGCTTGTGTTTGACCACAACCTATGAACCTAACCATGGTAAGTGATGGTTTTTGTTAGTAACAAGTCACTTAAACTAATTATGTCATACACACAACCTGTGACAAACATAATGATTAGTCTTAATACATACATATATGTATAATATTAATATTATATTTTCTATCAATCAAAAAAATTATGTGATCAAACAATTCACTTTTGGTGATAACAGCTCTATAAAGATGCCTACTAGCATCTAAATCCAACTAAAGCTCGCTACGAACGTGATTACAGCTCCATTTGAATACTTATCGTTGCGGTGTCAACTATTTTCATGCTATACCTGCACCCAAGTTGTATAGCTTAAATATATTTAATTGAGACTTGTATTACTGGTCAGCCTATGCTGAAATCACGTCGGATCTTCGATTAAATCCATTAAAATGGCTTTAAAAGGGTATAAATTGTTCCTCTATCTTATTAAAAGGTTAGTTGAGAAACTCACCTACGATCACCTAGGATCTGCATGGCGTTGAATTTTATGCTAAATACTAGCTGTCCTCCGCGGTTTTATCCGCGGTCCCGTGGGATCTTATCTTTTCCTGGGATAAAAATAGCCTATGTTATTCAGGAATAATGTAGCTTTCTAATGGTGTTTTTTTTAATCGTTTGAGTAGTTTTTGAGTTAAATCGTTACAAACAAACAAAAAATCTAATCTTTCCTCTTTATAATATTGGTTTAGCTAGTTTAGATGATGCTATAATACTGGTGTATTTTTTGCCAACGACTTATAACTAAAGGAAGATTAACACCTAGTTAAAAAACACTGCCAGCGAGCACTTTAAATAATAAGTTCTTAAATAAAAACAGAGTATAATAAAAATACTGCTACAGTTATAAAATGAAGCTGATAACAGCACAACGTCTGTATTTCCAAGAATGCTCGTGTCAAAGGGCGGGTCTTGCGCCGGCGCAGCCTCATTAAATTATAGAGGCAGACATATCACAGGTAATAACAAGTGATTAACAGGTAATTTGTATAATGGTGCTAAGATATAATAACGTAGAGCTTGTTTAAACAGTATAACACAGACAGACGAATAAGGAAATTGGCCGTAAACACATAAACAAATGGGTTATGCTGTAAACCTATTATCCTTATCCTACAGCAGGAAATCATTATATTATTATGTATATTACCTGTAAAGAACTAGATGAAATTCTTTTGAGATTTGGCTGACGATGGTTGTTTAGAAAACTCTGAAATAATTTGCTTTTAGTTACCGATCTATGTATACTGAGAGATGTTTCACATAATATATAATCAAGTTGGTGGGTAGTACAAGATATGAAGACTACCCCATCAGGCCATCAGTTATGGTTGCCTGGAAGAGATCGCTTCTTTGAAATAAGAATACAAATTGTTTTAATAATTATTTATTTATTTATGAAAGGAAGATCTACAGCTAATTTAATAATCTAGAATTTTACATAAAAAACAGAAAGCCATTAACAGATCCTCACGGTTAGATACCATGATAGTGTTAAGTGTGAGTGGATTAACTCGTAAGGTAACTTCTATTAATTAGTATTGAACATTAATTATTTAAAATTTTGGCAAGAAAAAGTAAGAGAGATGTTCAAATTTAGCTAATGGAATTTGGGTTATGTTTTACCTATTTAAAGAAATTAAGGTTTAGCTGCCGTCTAGCTGAGCCAATGTTTACACTCAAGTGTTTCGTACTACTTACCGAACAGCCTGTATACATGAACTTCGTTGTGACATATTCTGTGTATCTTCCATTCGTCGCTAAAACCACGAAGGTACTCGTATTCTAAAAGGTTGCAAGTCCTGTTATAAGCAATAAAATGAACATTTAATATTCTCGGAGTGCTCTGCATACAGTCAGAGCAATATTTCAGCGGTCGCGTTAAATATATTAATATGCTAAACGAGGTGCGGCCGGTGGTGTCATCTCTCACCTGAGTGAGACTCGTAATTTGTCGTCTCCGCACGCGATGTACTGAGGAAACGTTGATAGATGCAGTTTTAACTAGAAGAGATATAATTTAATGTATTTGATTAGTATTAAACTGGTGCTTCAGTTGGTGTTATAAATAAATAATAAATATCTTCGGACACGGCTATCTGATCCCAAACTAAGCAAAGCTTGTAATATGGAAACCAGATGACTGATATACTACATAGATTACTTATTTTTTGTAAATACATACTTAAATAGATAATTACACCCAGACTCAGGACAAACAGACATGTTCATGCACACAAATGTGTGTCCTGGATGGAACCCACGACCTGCGGCGTGATAGGCAGTGTGCAGTATTAACCAACCACGCCAACCGGCCCGTCAAATTATACAAATATGTCGAATGTCTTTTTTGTGTTTGACCTGTACTGTATGTACCTATGTATGTATGCCTGTCCCAGGATATTATAACATTAGTTCTAGAGTAGGTACCCTGGTGTTTAATTTATATGAAAATGTTTTTATTACTGGAATCAGAACTTACCTATTGCTAAAAATACATTCTCAACCAGTCTGTGAGAATATTCACGAATATTTTCTTGTAGATTGATACTTTAAGTATGACCTCAATTTTCTCGGCTTAAATAGTTGTTTAAATTTTTTGAATCTTCCTTTGGATGAATAAAAAAAAATTATAGGATCATTTAATTACTTAAAGTCATATTATAAATTATTATTAGCTTTATGCACAAAATACAATTAAAATATTACATACATACTAAATTATAAATAAAACACAAAATTTAGATCGCTGTCTATGGGTAACGTGCCCAAAAGACTGGCTACGTTACCTCGCTGTATAGCGAGGCTTATTCGTTGTCCAAAGTACGAGCCAGCCCTTTGGTCGCCGGAAGTTTCTATAAGGCGCGCCGATAGCTCTTTAAATAATTTACGCGCTTCCGGTCCCCACGGTCCCAGAGTTTCCACTCCAAACGGCGCAAATATATAACCATCGCCGATGGCCGTGTACTTGCGCCGCTTGAAATCCTCCGCTGTAGTCGCCGCTGCGCCCGCCACCCTGGATGTTGACTCTAGGTGGGATCGTGCAACGGTATCAACACAAGTTGCATCCCACACTAGAGGTTTACCACAACACTAGGGCAACAACGTCATACCATCGGGCCTCTTACCATCGTCACGTGCTATTCCGTTCGGCTCTAAAATGGCCGGCACGTGAACAGTGGCGAAAGCCCTACGAATGACGTCATTGATTGCTGCGTGTCGTGATAAACGGCCAGCACTTCGGCGACATGATAGACCGTGGTGACCTAGCCTATTGACGTCGTTACCACATTGACAGCGATGATATTATTATTATTATTTTCATACAAAAGATTTCAACGCACTGTAATTTTGGTAACGATCAAACGGTACAGCTAGACTTTATTGTATGTACTGTATAAGAGATTCCTTCTCATTTATGTTATGGAATTTATTATTATGATATGTATAACTTATTGGTGTGTTCCGGCAGATGCACGAGAGGCATTGTAAAAGGTCCGCAATTCCCTAGTACCTATGGCTAATCTATCAACGGTAGTCACTTACCGTTTCGTGACCCGCCAGCCTTCTGACATAAAAAGAATTAGAATGGAAACGGTTGTAGGTATCTTTAACTCAAAACAGTTGAAAACAGAATCCTACAAAATGAATAACCATGCAACTTCGTCAAACGGAGAGTTCTTAGTTTCGTGCATGTTACAATATTTCATTAAAAATTATAATATTCCACGAGCGCGTTACATGAAATGAGTGTCATTTAAATAAACCGCCTCCTAATTTAATGGTGAAAAGAAATATTTTAACGACCACAAAGCTATTACAGCGCGGCATGCAATCACACCTTGGGTTTATAATTATGGCCGGCTCGGTTCATTTGTCGACATTCATAAAATGGAAATGTCACATTGAACATTAGTTCAATCAACTCTTTTATTGGTAAGATTGAGTGTTATATGTGTAAGGAATTTCGTTATGGTTCATTTTAATGCGACTAGGATTCTTTCTTGGGAAGCAACTGGATGCGGGTAGCGCATGCAAGACTGGCCATCGTGGAGATCCTTGGGGGAGGCCTTTGTCCAGCAGTCGACGTCTTCCGGCTGGTATGATGTGATTATTTTTATTATTTTAATACTCTGTAAAGTAGTTATCTTTTTTTTTATACAAACCACACCGAATTGATCACAGATATAGAAAACACTGCACAAAATTTTGGTAAAGAATGGACGGTGTAAGTTGGTTTTAGTTCAATAAAAACCATTGCCATTTTATAGCCAAAAATTATGGTATCATATGAAATGAAAAAGACATCAAGTCAAGATAATTGTATTCATTAGGAATTTTAAGTTATGGCAAAGTAAACGGAGAATGATCTCATGAAAGTTCAACGTGGAGAGGAATAGACGATCTGAAAACTCGAATTAAATGTCGATTAGATTTCACAATTGCTCTGCAGGTTTTAAGAGCTAGACTGATAATCTTCGATAGACCAGTATTGATTACAAAATATTGCCTATGATTACTATAGATAACTTACCGTATATGAATATAGCTTAAATGATACTCAGGTGTCATCTCATTCTAATGGTGAAATAATTTTTGAAATCGGTCCAGTTGTTTTTCGAGTTTATTCGTTACAAACATACAAATATTTCCTCTTTATAATTTTGATATAGATATAGATAGGTATATCAGTGACCTGTTTATATTCAAAGGCGACTATCACTTAGGGATCTCTACTGGGTAACCTGGATGATAATGATTTAAAATATACATAAATCCAACTATTGCTGCTAAGTTGAAAATTAATCAAGTAAGATAAAAAAAACATACTTAATTATGCTAGGACAAGTAATGCTGCATATCTATTGAAGAATTTTTGGCAACCGAGGACGTCAACTTGGGTTTTTCCATCACAACTGGTTTCTGCAAAAACAACACTCGGAATTTGTCGCTAGTGCCTTCAGCGCTCATGTTCCGTGTAGTGTTGTGCTATATAGGTGTATTACTAAGAATTATTTCAAATCCAAAAATAATTCCGGCGCAAACATTCCCTAACTAAACTAATATTATAAAGAGGAAAGATTAAAGTTTTTTGTTTGTTAGTTACGATTTAAATCAAAAACTAGTCGACAGATTTTAAAAAATCTTTCATAATTCGAAAGCTACATTATCCCTGAGTAACATAGGCTATATTTGTATCCCGGGTATTGATAAGATCCCTCAGGGACGCAGTTGAAACTGCGGAGGACAGTTAGTAATAATATAGAGCCATAGAGCCCCAGGCGCAGGGCAGTTTGTGGGGAGCTGTTCATGTTTTGATACTGACACTACAGACACGAGACCTTCTGGGAGCAGTACCTCTGAATAATCACCGTAATAACAAATCGATTCCGAAATATAAAATATATACTACATACCCTAAATAAAGTAGTGCATTTATCCCAGTAAATCACTAGATCCATTAGAAACGCGGGAAGCGAAAACCAGTGAACTTTATAAGGAACAAACTATTCTATAGGTCATAAGTTTTCTATTGTTTTTGTACAAGAATTTGTAAGTTTGGAACTATGCATTCATAAATAATTCCTAACACTGCGTCTGTTTTTAAATCATTATTAAAGTTATCGTAACAATATCTTTAGTATATGAATATAACTCCTGGAGCTGAGTAGAGTAAGTAAGTACAGCACTATGTCTCAAGTTCCGTGTTTGGGCCGCGCGGTTGCCGGCGACTGGCTGGCCGGCAATGGAATGCAGCTAGCCTGGAGTAGCCTGCATAAATTCTAGAATGATTTATTTGGACCAGACTGGTCCTTTTATCGCTCTGTTTACTCAGACAAGACAAAATACTTGCTTTTGTCGACATGTTTATTTATGTTTAGATATCTTGTTGCGAATCGCGCTATGCTTATTGGAATTTATTTAGCTCCAATATGTTGTTGGGTGTGTGTGTGTAGTGTTTGATAATTGTTATTTTCATTTTGAGAACCTTTAACACCGTAAAATTATCTCATTTAATTCGTAGAAATGAAGATGCGTTGAAGTCTATTTACTACGAGAGTTAAGCGGAATGAAAAGATTAAAAGTTTTAAGCTCTTTAAAAACCTTTAAATATTAGTATATTATTAGATAATCTATTTCCAGAAAATATGTACCTACTTATAATTAAATAAAATTTAAAAAAAAGGTAATTCCCATAACCTCCTAAGGTATGTTTGCACAAAAATTGGTCAAACAGTGTGTGATTAGTAATAAATTTACATTAATGTGTAAATAATACTTATATAAATTAAAGGAAAAGTAATTATTGACAAACAATACTAAACCATTTTTGCTCGAGCACTAAACATAGTTAATATGAAATACCTAAAACAATTAACGTCAGTTTTGCTTACCAAATGGCCGAATTATTGGTCGTAATTAATCCGTTCATAAGTCATTTATCAAATTATTGCAGCGCCTATTTCCATAGACAGAGCAATTACCTTTAGAGTTGGATACAAATTATAATTATCTACTGTATAGATATTTGTTTGATGTTCTAACCGTGATATTAATAATGTTATGAAATTAAATTAAACCTTTTATAAAACGAATGTTATTATTTTATTATTTTTCATTAAACATTAGGTAATAGACAAAAGACTAATAGATCGAAATAATATTTTTTATACTTTAGATAAACATGCGCATGATCACTAGGGTAAAATTCTCGACTAGTTTGGTAAAACTGTCTTTCAAGTGCAACTACTGGACCACATGACTTTAAAGGCTTTAAATATAAGCGTGGGATATTGTCAGACATAAAATCAAAAGTATCTTATCACAAAAAAATATGTTTTAAAAAAACATACATTATCATGATAATTTGACTGACACCTCCAGCAAGATTTCCTTCTCTGATATGTTTTAAAATTGATACTTAGCTTGCAAAACAGTCAAGTTATCAGCACGATTATCTAAACTGAACGATTGGTTCGACGGTCAACGCAAGCAAATTAATAAATGAATACCATATCTGAGAGCAGTAGCCACGGCGACGACCAGGCGGGCGCACACCTGCGTCTGCACATCTTAATGCCCACACATAAACATAAACTTTAATACAACAGCATAAAGCTCGCATTTGAATGGAGCCATTTAAGTCCCTCATTACGAATCACGGATGTAACAAACAAACTATACAAAACTGTGTACCTTTACAGCAAAGTTGGGTTTTACGGTCAATGGATGACTATAAAGATTCCTTTGCCGGAGAGTTATGGCTATATTTTTTTTTCAAAGTAAAAGTCGACTTGAATTTTAACAATTGTTAGATGTTGGCCGTCAGTAAAACCTGACATCGAAGCAATGGACAGACTATTAACTTTTGTCAAGTATCCCTATTTATAAATAAAACGAGTGCATAAAAATCTCAATAGATGGCGCTCCAAGTATGGACGTTCAACATAGGAGCATTTTATTTAACTCTTGACTCAACGATAAATAATAACACTAGTTACTAAACCTATTCTTACAAGTATCCAAAAAACAAACAAAGTTTTATATAATTATACTCAGGAAAATCAAAACGTTTCTAAATATTGAATAAATTCCCAAATCGCACTATCGAAGTTTTCGTACGACCTAACGTATATACAGACATGTGAAACATTTCGTGAGGGTTCCGATCAGTTCAGCTATCGGGGTTACATACAGAGCCTTTATGGTTCAATCACCCTGTGGAAAGTCCCCGGAGATAGGGCAGAAAGTGCCGCATTGTGATGATGAAGGCCGGGCGAGGGTCGTAGGGGAGGAAACCTGTGCAATCCTGTGCCTGTAGCGTTGCTCAGAGCAAAGCGAATGTTGATAAGACAATCCGTCTAACCAAATGGGGCTTACTCGATCTGGAACCTTTCTTTTTGCTCATAAAGTTCATTATTGTTTTGAATATACCTAATTATTTATTAAGAATGTTGCAAATACAAAGAAAAATATATTTTTAATTGCCTCCAGAGAGATTTGAACTCTCGACCCCTGGTTTACAAGACCAGTGCTCTAACCCCTGAGCTATGGAGGCTACGGGCGCTGGAGCTAAAATTTCCGTTTAGTATCGAGCGCCAGCTGTTGTAAAACAATAGCGTATTACAATCTACCGAGTACCGAGTATATAAAGCCAGTTGTTAATATTTATGTTACAATAACATATATTACATTACATTCCATTAATTTAAATTGTCTTTTGACTTATAAATGGATACCATAGTCTGCACAGGTCTTATTTCAATACTCAAATAAGCTATTAAATTGAATAAATGTGTTTTTGATGATTTCAAATATATTTTAACCACTACCATAATTTAATTCTGACAATTTTAAACACTAATTAAGCAATTTTCACGTCGTCGATGATGCAACACATTAGCATAATGTCACTGAATTGATACGCCTACGCAAGTCGACTTGAAGCGAAGCCACAGATGCGCGACGTATAGTCACGTAATGTTCACTAATGACATGCCTACGAAATACATAAATGTTTTAATTTTCAACTATGGGCGTTGTCAGGGTGGGGCATATATGACACTCCTCTTTACGTATCTCTTTATCAGATATAGAGAAATATTTTAGATATATTGTATTCAAAAATATCGTATTAAAATTAAACATTAATACTTACATACTTAAATATTTTAAAAGAAAACAAAGAATTAAATAAAATAAAACAATATTTACTCGGTATTTATCAACAACTTTAAAAAATATTCATAAATAAATGAGCTCAGGTTCCTAAAATTATTTTTTAAGTTGGATACGTGTCTGAAGCGACATTTAGCAGATGGCCAGAGTCGAACACCGAACACCGGCCAAATGTGTAGTAGCCGATGTGGAGCAAAGCCTATTTGAGTAGTGGCCACTTTGCATACCCACGCCAAAAATGGCAAGCGTCAAGACATTAAGCCCCTACTATTGTTTATTTATTTACCTTGATATTGGTTTTTTATTATTTTTGCTCAACAAAATTTTTCATTTACGTTATTTAGTATATAATTTTGAACCCTAAATAACTTTGTTGTTTCATTGAACTTACCTATTGGCTACACGAATATAAAGTGAGATAGTATTTTGTTATTAAATCCGTTCTAATATTGATTAAATAACATTTCTATCTAGATTAAGCTCCATTTCACTAACGAATCGACATTAATGCGATTTTCAACGGTAGCGGTTCAGAAATGAACCAATTATACTGATTACACTGCCATAAAAGAATAATCGTGATGTTATGCTATTTTTCATTTGTGATTGGACTTACGTAGGATGCAAACTCCGTTTGAATATGTAAAACTCATGTGAAGTCGCTCGAGTAGTACCTATCTACTTTTTTTATGTTCGCCTACCGGTTGAAATTCGACCATAATTAAAAAAAAAAAAACTAGGTAACATAGCAGGCTATTTATTTACAAGAAATGTACAAAATATACCTACTAACTTTATATAAAAAAAACTTCCTCTAGGTTGCTGCTGCTGCTGATCGGCAAGGTTCCCAGCAGGCTGACACGTTTCGCGCGTCTCCCGAGACTCTAGACAAAATCGGTTAACAAACAGAAGAGAAAAAGGGGTATAAAAGGTTTTTCGTAATCCATTCTACGGAACTAAATCCCTTATAAAGAAACGACATTCTCAAGAACTGCAGAACCGCAAGTCGGCGTCTAGAAGTGTTGGCTGGCCCGCCCACCTCCCGAGCTAGCCGGGAGATGGCACTCTCATGGAGTTTTAGTAAATGAAACAAGCCTTCAACGAAAGTTAAGCAAGTGGAGTCGCGGTCAAATGTTAGTAACTCAAATAGAGCAACAGATATAATATAATAAATAATATAGCCATTTATTTCCCATTTTTTTTTCTTTTATATTTTCATTTTTTTTTTAAAGTTAGTGGTGTTAATTATAATATTTATTGGTAAGTATAACTAAACTGTTAGTGTGTTTTTTATATTTAAATGGGTCCCTCTTGGGTGAAGGCCTCCTCCAGTTTTTTCCATGCGTCTCTGTTTTTTCCTGTGCTTATCCAGTTATTCCCAGAATTTGCTATTATATCATCGGTCCACCTCTTGTACGGTCTGCCCACATTTCTTTTTCCGTTTGGTCCTTTCCACGTTGTGGTCTGTATGGTCCATCTGGAATCTGTAAACCGTGAAACATGACCAGCCCATTGCCATTTTAACTTTAAAGCTTGTGTTAGAGCATCTGTTAGCATTGTTTTCCTCCGAATGGTCTCGCTATGAATTTTATTTATTTTTCTCAATTTCAGCATGCTCCTTTCCATAGCACGCTGACATGTTCTAATCTTTCTCCTTATCTTGTTGGTAAAAACCCAGGTTTGGCAACCGTATAGCAGACTTGGGTGAACACACGTTTCCATCACAATTTTTTTCATGTCGGTACTGTAGTTTCCTTTTAATATTTCTTTTTGAGTCCAGTATTTTTTCCACGCTATGCTTGTTCTTCTGTTTATTTCCTCGTCGTTACTGTTCTTTCTAAAGGATATATTGCGCAACGGATATAGAGCAACAGATATATGATATATTAAAATAAATTAATACAGACTATTATTGCATAACACCTAGTTATAGCTATCCAGTGGAATTGCGCGTGTAATCGCAAATTGCTGGTAAAAGAAACTCAGTCATCAAATCATCAAATTTCTACAGTGCTTAATTGCGACAGGGGTCAACGCTACTGCAGTAGTAATTTGATTCTACATTTAATTTTCTACTCTACCATATTGAGTTTGATGTTTTTAGTAATTGCAACCAGCTTTATGAAGGTATAAAAAGTCTGAAAGAATTAGTCAGTGTGGGGATCAGTTAATCCTTACTGCCGTAGGTCTTGGGTGCGTTTCGTATTCATCTACACTTTACAAAAATATGATAAAGAGGTAAGTACACGTGATGGTAGTAATAGTTTGTAGGGGTAATCATTGGAGCTACTTACCCAATTTTAAAAATTCTTTCACCAATGGGAAGCTTCACTATCACTGTCTATTTTATATTAACTCCTTCTTGAATGCGGGTGAAATCGGGGGTGGAAGCTAGTGTATACTAATTAGTATATAGCCTGTCACACAAACGTAAACAAAATATCAGGCTACATTTTGGAGTAGAGTTAGGTTCCTTATGAAAAATCAGTTAAAAAATGTCATCCCTAGATCAGTCCCTTATTCAGCCAGAGACCGGAGGAATATATTCAGTACCTAGTAGATGTGTGCAAGTATAATTAATGATTGATTTCGGCTTGAAAAAATTCTCAGCACATAGAGAGAGTCAAAAACTAAACGAAACAGTGCATTTGGAAAAGCTAAATTGTTTGTATAAATATCTATAATGCTTTAACTTTCACCGGTGCACCTCTATAAGGATTTTAATAAAGCACCTAAGGTTCCATTCACTCTCCGACCGACAGATCTTGATCGGAAATTGGCCATCATTACGTTGGCCGTTTATGGTCACAGAGCGCTGGCGGCCTCACTTGTACAGCAAACTGATAATTTACTATAACGTACCGGTAATGCTCGCTGCTCTTAATATTTTTTTCTTACTGTGCGGCTTATTTACGCTCGAGACGTTATTTAATTGGAACCCCGTGGAACTTTCGCGAGTAACTGTTTTAGTAATGGATTTATATCGACTTTTCGAATTCCTGATTATATTTTTAGTACACCCGAACCGATATACGCTGCAATAATATTTAATGGTAAAATGGCAGCATTTATTTAGTAAATAACTAAGTAGATTCATTTTAACTAAAACAATGAATGAAATGAAAAATGAATCTACAAACGTGGAGATCCTTAGGAGAAGCCTTTGTCCAACAGTGGACGTCAAGACAAAAACATACGCCTAAATAAGGAAAATAAAAATAAACTTAAAATAAGAGATCCGCTTAGTGGTCAAGCTTCAAGTCACTGAGCGAAAAATTCCCTGGCTTTCAATGTCCAGAGGCCAAGACCAAAGGATTGCCTATTCGGTTACCGTAGTTTTTGTCAGATGACCATGTGCTTCTGGTTTAATTTTGTCATGATTCTTTTCCTTGTACATATGTGTATATCATAGGTACAAGAATTTTAATAAATCCAAAATACTATCCCTAAAATGGCCAATTTTGATTGTAGGAGAAGTTAAGTTACGTAAGTATTTCTTTAATATTGAAGTAAAACCAATCATCATTATCATCAACAAAACTATTAGATAGGTAACCTACAATGGATAATACGATTTGTATGTAATTTTTAAGTATTAGAAGTATTTGGGCGTATTCATGAACCTATTTTTTTTACATTATTGGCTCGACAATAACAATTAATCGATGAAAATTAACAGTAATCGAAATATTTTGACATTAACCGATAGGCAATTAACAAGTAGGAGATACGTTGCTTCCTGTTAGTGACATACCTATGAGTATCTTAATTGATCGTTAAGTGACAACTCTTGACAACTACATAGTTGTATAAGGGACAGGAAATATCCTATTTAATAAGGAAACAAGTAATGTAGTTCACTAAACGGAATTAGTGTTGATTATACAACAGCTACCTGAAGCGAGGTCTCATTATCCTGGTGACAAGTTAACAAGGTAACTTTTGAAAAAAACCTAACCTATTGAAAATACATGACATAGAAATTAATGTTTCCGTAAAGGACTCTACCGATCCTTCCGACCCGCTCGTAATTATCTACGATGATTCCGATCATACCTATAATAAGTAAATATTAATAAGTCTCAAGAAAGCACGTCCTTATTTTGTCAGTTTACAGTAACCAGTTATATTGTAGTATATTGCTTCGTTCTGTGTAACTGACGGGGCTGATAGGCTGTATTGACTAGCGATTAATTTAACTCGATCATGACTAACAGTGCCGATCGAACTCTATTTGGCAGTAAGGTGTGTTGGCAGATACACATTAACTTTATAATTTCCTATGCAACATGCACTACGTGTATTTGTAATTTTCGTATAAAAAGTCAGAGTGATGGGTCACTCACATATTACAATCCTCTTAGTCTATATTTAGGTTTTTGATGAATTCGGTTCCGTATGTTTACAACTTACACCCTTCAAATAAATATCATATAATGAGACATTCTCACAAACGGCTGATTTCAAGCTAAACAAAGATATGGATACTAGAAAAGTTGTATACATTACTTTTTAAATACATACTTATTATATTACATATAATTATACGCAGCATCAAGACAAACAGACATCCTTATGCACACAAATGTTTGTTCTAGTATAACAGACAGGTGGTGTATCTTACAAACCACGCCAACCAGCCTGTCCTAATTCAAAGGAAAAACATTGTCCAGACTGTGATGTGTATCAGACTCATAATGCACTGCTGGGGCTCGAGCCTTCTCTCATAACAAGAACTATTAAAGCAGTAGTCTCCTACGTCCAGTCTTGATAAATCTTTAAATATCACTGCAATGTTAGTGCTAGACACAATTCATCCGAATCCGCGACATATGGTATCTTACACAGAACAGAACTGACCAGACCGGTATTGGACCAACATTTGCTATCACTTAATATCTGCCTATGCACATGACAACGTCTCGGCTCGGCGGTCTGTTTGTCTGTCCAGCAGAGCGTGCGTGGGCTGCGGCGCGACGTGTGCGCAGCCCGTGAGGGCCGAAGCTTGGGTTACCGCCTGACGCCAGATCGCCTTACCTCGCTCTCTCTTACATCTTACATCCAGTGTATCAGGAGCATGTGCCGTGGTAATTTTATAAGACATTGTGAAATTATAAATATTCTGACGCGTCATTGTTTGTATATACAGTTGGGGTGCGTTCATGCTAACTTTTAGTCTTTAGACCATCACTAAGGGAAGGAAGACATAAGGCAGAATAATACTCTTTTATTGATTTGCCAGACAAAGGAAAGCTTTCCGAAAACTTGAACACTAAGTACTCCAGCTGCAATAAGAAAACATTGTAAATTAAAATGGATCCCTAAGATGTAGGTACTCGTATTTATAAATGAGATCACAATAGGGTCGGCAACACTATAAAATGTCAATCAAACTCAAAATGTATGCAGACAGTTCGCAGATTAGGTTTTGAACAAAGGCATCAAACGTGAACTTAACGATTCAGTACATTGTTGGCTGTAAACACTGCATTTGACTTTGCAATGCGCTTGCGCACGCAAACGTGTGCCATAATTTTGTTTGAAATTGGAATAGATTATATGCATCAGCGCCGCTTCCGGTGGGCCATTCACACGGACACCCCCGTTCTAAACAATTGACACCGTCGTGGGACTGATTTTATGTTAATTTCCAAATTATGTGTGATTTTATTTCTATGTATATTGATTTGAAAGTATAATTGTAATCAGTGCAAGCCCACATCCTTTGTTATTGTGTCTAAAAAATCTACAATGTTTATGACCAGTTTGAATGGAATATATTTTTATAGCAAATTTAATTTCAGTTTAGTTGTGGAATGTCATGGAAGTAATTTATCATCGTTATTTAATTATATTCTGGCGCTATCCATCATACGGTTCCCAAATCCTAATTAGATATTTCATGGAAATCCAATTTAGTAGTTCTAATTTTAACCTAAGTTGTTATCATAAATAAGCAGAAAAGGAACTAATGAAGTTACTTTAGTTAGGACTCCTTCTAACGATATTCAAATGATACGCATGAATGTTTATTTGCCTGATGAAAAAGTATAATAAATAATAAATATCCTCAGACATTTGTTCACACACGGCTATCTGATCCCAAACTAAGTAAAGCTTGTAATATGGAAACCAGATCACTGATATACTACATATACTCCTTTTTTTTGTTGTTGTAAATACATACTAAAATAGATAATTACACCCAGACTCAGGACAAACAGACATGTTCATGCACACAAATGTGTGTCCTGGATGGGAATCGAACCCACGACCTGCGGCGTGATAGGCAGTGTATTAACCAACCACGCCAACCGGCCCGTCAATGAAAGGGGATGTCCCTGAAAGTATGGCCACAGTCGTGGGATTATATTGATGACGCATCAACAGACAAATTTAGTAATTTCCGTTTAATTTAATACCCAACATCACAAATGGCATAATGCATCGCAGTATTTTTCCATCGTGAAGCTGACAATGAAATATTAGCTCAAACATTATGACCGAATATTTTTTCTTTTTAATCACAAACAATCATGGGGTCAGGATTATCGACAATAAACGTTTTGAATTATAATAATAACAATGTTACTCAAACTTGAGATGATTACGCTGCACTTCTTGGAATTCAAATAAGGACCTCGATGGTTCGCTTTAGCATCACAATTTATCAGGCCCACATGCAGTTGCATTAACGGCACTTTTAATGGAGGAACTGGTTTGAGACTGTCGTCTTGCGGAGGCGTGAGAATGGCAAGTCGCGGGATACTCTCATGGCCACGGTGACGTCACACCTGCACCTGCAAGCCTGCACCACGCATGATGCTGGCAACAAAAGGACAATGTCGTTAAAGTGGTTATCCAATTGCGGTTTCAAGTTCGTACAAGTCGCATTCGTCTCAAGGCTGCCCGGCAATTACATGCGCTGATAGTTGACTATTTGTAGACACTATAAAATTCAATATATTATGTGCTTCATTACATACCGTTGCTTCGCAAGGTTGTATTTGTGGGATCCATGTTCATGATGATAACTGCGACAATATTTTTTAAGGTTGTGAAACTTCAAAGAGAACTTCCGAAAAAGTTACATTCACGAACATAATATTATGAAAGTGGAGTAACTACTTTATACCAGTTAATCAGAAGCAAATTGGTCAGTGGCGCTCGAAAGAATTGCAGAAACCAACGGTTAATATGCGGAGGAACATTGGTACCAGACTACACGAATATACTCAAAGATGTAAAATTAATGCATTGCAAAGTTACTGGACCACTTTTTTTATGTTGTACGCTACGAGTTTTTTTTGTGGTAAAGTAATAATGTCAGATACACAGTTCACTACAACAAGTTATTACTTGAGGCGTAGTATATTATCGTACCATGCTTAAGCTCATCTTTCTTTTCATATGTTCATCCTGTTCCCAAACATTTGGAATAGCTCAATTGATACATATCGTATACGCTTCTTCCACCTTCTTTCACTCTTTTCTTACTCACATTATTCTTCGCATAAGCTAACCATCATCTTCTGCAGTCTTCCACTTCTTCATCACTCAATCAAATGATCCATCGTCTCTGTTCTCATAATAAATACCACCACAAAGTTTTCAGACCGAACTCAAAAGCTTCGTCACGGCATCCTACGACCACTAACATAGTGCTAATATCACCTACTTTTCCCCTGATATGTAAGTGGTAATTTACGGAAAATATGCTTAGTGGGGGTGATCACTTTCAAACTTCCTCTTGTTATTCTACTTATATTTCAATGCAGCAAAGACAGATGTGCTGCATGCAAATCTGAACCATAAGTACCGAGCACATTTTTCGGATTTCAAAAAAATCCGTTATGTTACAATAATGATTTGGAAATCGTTTAAACATTTCCTAATTATTAGAAGTTATAGCGATAGCCTTTGAATTTTTTTACTAAATCTAAATCAATTTAGTATAAATCGGGTAGAAATGAATTGTAGAGTATCGGAACAAGTTTATTATATAATTATTCTCATCAAGTGTAGATAATTAACTTTTTAAGTACGCTTCACGCATCGATAGCATCGCAAAAACTGGACTCTGGTGGAATCAAGTAAATGACAAGTAAGCAAGTCAAGTTTAATTATGTAGTGCTGGGACAATGTCGACTCTTGATGGGCAGCCCTAGCATGAATATTACAAGCAATTACCTTAATACTGTATCTACGTGAGGATGTTGGGACGGAGGTAAATAACTTCATATAATTGAGTGTCATTACTGCTATGTATTCCAATTATCTTTCCTGGATTTGCATGGGATTATGTTTCGGAACATTGAAGTATCAACAATATTGTATTTATTCGAATGAATATTTATAACACGATTAACAAATGGACCGTAACAATACGAAATTTTTGTAAATTTATGGAAATTGAAATGATTTCACTATGAATACAGCTACCGAGTACAGTGCGGAAACCAATTTATAAGGGATGAATTAAATTATCGACAAACTATCGATACATACGCTATCAACACTACAACACCTTATACCTAGGTCTCAAGAACCGAGTCATCGCGGACGTGGGAACCGCGGACAGGTGTAAGGAACCGTCATCCGCTACGTGCACTGAATCATGAACTTGATTGATTCCCAAATATGCACATAAATTTTATCTTGTTGGAATAGACTGATCACGAAAGTAAAATTACAAATATTCACAGAACTAAACAATAAACTCGATTGTAGCCGCTGACACATCTGTAGGTTTAGAAATTCATAGCACAAACTGTTACATGCAATCAATCAGTATTTGTACATTTTATTACAGTAGAGTTATTGAGGAACAAAATTACCATTTATGGGGACATCACGCGATAGAAAAATATCTGTAATAAGTATTTATTGTATAATATCTAATATCACTACGAACAATACTATTGAAACATCGATATTATCCAAAATAATATTTTAATAATAATTATATATAATAATATTTAAATAATTTGTGCTCAAATAAATCTGATATACTTAAGTATTTAAATAGAAAAAAAAACATATAAATTTAGTTCACAAGTTTAAAAAGAAACGTCGAGGTAATCTGTGCGTGACTAAATTAGGTATTATCATTATAAAAAGAAGAATAAATACAATAATTGTTGCAAAGTTATCGACTCTACAACTTTATTGTCCGCAACTCACTTAACCCCAACACTCTTTTTACAGTCTCCTATCTAGTTAGCGTCATGGTTCTTCAATATTAGCCACATCCTGAGGAGACGCACTAAAAACATTGCGAATGGATAAAAAACGTGTTCAATGTTCATTGTGTTTGTTACGTGTGGTGTGTGGTGTGTGGTGTGGGAACGGAGGACAGGTGTGGGCCGCGGAGTTCGCCTCGGGAAATCACTACCAGTCAGTACCAGTACCAGTACCAGCTTCTGTGCGATAGCCAGCTACTTGTTTGTTGCTAATTTATTGCATTTTTTATTATACGCACAAAATAGCGCATTAGAAAATTATACTTGCTAGCTGTATGTTTATAGCAGAGAAAATAGATTTTTACTGTTTATTCATCCAAATAGGCCTTCACAGGCGCTTATGAATTGCTAGGTTGCTTTTGCTGAGAAGAGCCGGCAATAAACTCAGGTCATAAGGTTGGATTATGGGTTTAAATCTCTAGTTTGATATATTATATCGAACGAAAGCCCCTAGTTTTCTGACTAGTATTATGTAAGGATTGATTTTCAAATATTCTTTAGTACATACCAGTATGACAATGACGCCTTATATGACATTTTAGAAAAAATGTAAACGTTACATAAGTAGTAATGGCGCCATGAATGACTCACTAATATTCTATATCCTATACCACGATCAATGCATATCACAATCACAATTTTATTATTGTCATTTTATTATCGTATAACATAAAACAATACTCCGTGATAATTGTTTCTACTGTTAAATAAATACATGCTTGAGAAAAGTTGAATATTCCCATAATTATGAACTGCGTGTTATAAAACAGAAGAAATCGTGGGAATCGTAAGCAGCTGTGTGTAGAGTTATTAAATAATGTTTCTTGTGTTGATCTAATAATTTTATTATAAGGTGGAAAAGAAATAAAAGTAGGCACGTGTTTTACACAAGTGAAAACATCAAACATTAAAGTTATTACAGTTTTCACTTTTAAAAATGTAATTGTGTTCATCATTAAATTAACTAAAGTACCTAACTAAGTACCTAACTAAATACCTAACTAAAGTTTAGATTTATACATATTTTTGGTTACATTGTAATTAGCTCGATCGGTAAAAAAAAAATTGATAATGCCTTATTTTCATTTGATATAAGTGTAAATATCATATGTATCATAGCACCTAATAAGGCATTATATCAGAAATTTCTGTCATGTTTGTTTACTTTTGAATACCTACATATCTCCAACTTTATTTGCAACAGATGTACAAAATTATCAAACTATAATATATAAAAAACTTATTCGAGGCTGCCGATCGGCAAGGTTCCTAGCAGGCTGGCAGCGTTTCCTTTTTGGATGGCCAGGCGATGCGTTGGCGGAAAAAGCCCCTCGCCCGCCGGTCTCCCGAGGCCTCGATAATGATTTTTAGATAAAATACATGTGAAACGACAAGCTTCACATGTATTTGGCCATGGTCTCAACCGCAAAAGGTAGAAATTGGTATAAATTAATTTTAATGAAATATTTAGTATGCAAAAAAAATAACTAACCTCATCAATGGAAGGCTTGTAATGACATAAACCAATACCACAAGGATACGACGGATGAGTCACCGTGGGAAGCTGGGCAGGTGCCGGCGCCTACGCATCCTATGTACGTCTATTCTGTAATCACTATAGTGACCATTTAATAATGCAGCACTGTGATTACTAAGACATACATTTACATTCGAAGTATTGTATTATTGTGTACGATAAATAATGCTACTTTAACGTCTTCTTTCGTATTGTCACCTAAATTCATGTCATTAACTTGATTGATAGTAAACATATCGACTGAGATTTTATTTTGTGAAAATGAAAAAATCCACTTGGGCGGATTCGCGCACGAAGAGTTCCGTGAAAACGGCAAAAAAATCACGTTTGTTGTATGGGAGCCCCCCTTAAATATTTATTTTATTATTAAAGTAAAAATACAACTGAGTATTTTGTGAATATTTCAAGTGCCTACCTGTTGCCATGATTGATATCGAGCAAAAAAGGGGAAAAAAACGCGTTTGTTGTATGGGATTCCCCCTTAAATATTTAAATGTTTTTAGTATTTTTTGTTATAGCGGCAACAGAAATACATAATTTGTGAAAATTTCAACTGTCTAGCTATCGCGGTTCTTGAGATACAGCCTGGTGACAGACAGACGGACGGACAGACGGACGGACGGACAGACAGCGAAGTCTTGGTAATAGGGTCCCGTTTTTACCCTTTGGATATGGAACCCTAAAAACATGAAAAAAATAATTAATAACTTCTTTTATCTCTAAAGATGTCTTAAAATAATCATTGCAGGCGAAGAGTTCAATTGAAAAATAAAGTAAACATGGGATAGGAGTATCTCATTCAGTTTAGATAATAATTGGTGACACGACTTGCACATGAAAGGTGGGAATCATCACAACTCTTGTTTTATTGCAATTCATGTATGTTATATTTTTTTCATTATGGTAATATCGAGATTCATATGGACTAAGTAAATAAACTGCTTTAATTGCATCCCTTTTGTAACTTGCTTTATTTGTTACGCACCTGCAGATATTCAAATATTAATTTTAGACGTCTTTAAATAATTAAACAATAGTTAATTTACTAGTTGGTATATCAGTTTTGTTCTCTAAAATTCATAATATAATTATTTTATTTACAACAAATGTACAAAATATACAAGCAAATGTACAACTATAATATATAAAAAAACTTCTTCGAGGCTGCCGCTGCTGCCGATCGGCAAGGTTCCCGGAAGGCTGGCAGCGTTTCCTCTTTGGATGGCCAAGCTGATGCGTTGTATATTAAGTTTATGAATTTAACAAACTAACACAACCTTACCAAAACTCATAAAATTTATAGTCATGTGAAAGATTTAGAGACGTTACCAATTTAAAATCCTCACAATGCTTATATTTGAATTCCATGATAATAAGGGCGATAAATATATATTTCATTCAAACCATGTATATAATTGTGAAACAGGTAAAGTTTATCTTTCCAGAGTATTAACTCATTTGTAAATAAGTCTAATCAACATTACGTACCTATTCCAAATTATTACGCGGACAGGATTTCCCAAACTTTTGCGTAGGCAGCAGATGCATTTACGTGCAACTAATTACTAAATATCGTGATTGTTCTGATTGCTTGACCAGGTACACTATTTTGCAATATTACTCGAAGGTATTTATTTATGTTTAGTGAAGTTGTATAGGGTTTAATGACGTCAATAGTATATATTGCAATTGGCAACGAACATGATTAGCACGTGTTCATACAATCTGTAAACCGCAATGATGCATTGACCATTGGAACATCGCTGAATATAGTACTTAGTGAATCAATACCAATACTTATTAAAATTAAACTACTGGCTTGGTTAATTACTGAAGAAGATGAGAAATTGTGATTACTTACCCTAATAAAGAAATTGAAAAAATAAGTAGCGATCCTCAACATGAAAGTATGTATTTAGTAATAAAAGATCTTATTACTCAAATCTATGGATACTAATAATAGATCAGTTCTATTTTAGCTTTCATTGGCTGCGTGAAAATCAGTTACCACACAATTATTTATGACTTATGCATCCAGAACAAAAAGCTGCGCTGGCCACACGCGTTGTAACCAACTTGTACAGTATTGTACATCTTGGCTTCACATCAACTATTAATACATGCTTGGAACTTGAACAAACGATTTTCACGGCGCACACACCTCACTGCGTGGGAGTTCGCTTAATTTCCATAGATTCAGTTAAACACTATTTGTTTGTAATGAAAATACATTTACGCTGTCAGATGTTTGATCGAGCTGTTTTAATGAAGGTGGAAAAACAATGGCCTGTGCAACCAGCGAATTAGATCGAGAAATGTTTTGAACTCGTGCCGTATGTTTTACTTTTATGTGGTTCGTAAATCGTTCTTGATTTAAATAGGCATTTGAAGTATCTATCTGTACTGTCCGTTCATGTACATTTGTTTTAACTGATTTTATTGAAAGTACGTGTCAATGATTGAGTAATATCAGTTTATCAACATATCATAGAGAGGGCTTAAGTATTTATAGCTGTTTCCAATAAGAAAAATAGCTTTCCATAAGCATATTAAGCCTGTATATGTGTATTCTTACACCAATTTTTCATTGAAGCCAACTGAAGATGGAAAAGTAAACCAAAATTAGCTCGGTGCATCCAAAATTAAAAAAAACTATCATCGAACTTCATTCAGTCGTAATTCATAGACAAGGGGGCTATTATATGGTCGAATGGTGTCGCTAATCGAGCATGGTCAGGAGTCAATGCGCTGGTCGACCGACCGCTACGGATATCCTCATGAAATCCATCAGCCCCAAACAAGGTCGTGGGAAACGATGCCACTTTATTAGTAATGTATGAGCAATTTTTGTTTAAACCAAAACTTATTGATATGTAGCTGTTACAACTTTTAAAAAGAAACAACCGTACCGTACTAAAACTGAATTATTCCTAAAATTAAATCTTTGGCAAAGCAAACAATTCTTACTCAACACAACTCAACTCAAAACTCATTGATGAAACACTTATGAACAATGACTCTACCACCGCGACCGGTACCAAATACATTATAACCATGAAAACGAACTATCACGACAGGTGTAACATAATCTATTCTACACGATGGTTCCACCACCTGAGTTCTGTGTGCACTCGTGCAGCAACGGAACGAAATCTTCAAGGCAAGAAACAGCATAATCACTAGGATCTCTCCCCATGACCAACTTAATAGTATATGGGGTGCGTTATGCTTTTTGCTGATGTCGGTTAATTTATGGAATCATGAGCAGTGACCGCAGTTCCTAACGACCACAATTATATTTAAGCACATACTTGCATTTCGCTTGACGATTAGGCCGCGTAATATTGTGAGGGCCATCTGAAGTCTAGTTTATCAAAAAAAAAATTGATAACGTAAAGGTTTTCCTTTGTAGGTAGCTAAGCTAAACATTAAATTACCTATTAGACAAAAACCACCTGAGCTAGCTTATAAAATCAAACAAAATAAATCGTCTTTCGAGCTTATCCAACTTGGTTGTTGTTATGACATTAGAAAATATCGTAGAATATGACACGTATACATAACGACTTTTTTATTTCTATGATGAGTCTTTTAGAACAAAATCCCATATTATATTTAACATCATTAAATCTCGTTCAAGGCAAGACTGCAGCAATCATTTAAATTAAACTTCCTGTGAGGGTGACCACACGCCACAGTTCCTCCCCAACGTCTTTTCAATTGTAATCTGAATCAATGCGCTCCTTACTGTGATTATCTTTGGAATTGTTTCCTTCGGCTGTAGGGTGTCTACACAGCGTAATTCCTCGTCGCACCTTTTTATTCATGCTTCTTCGTTTTGCTCCGGTACTTTTTGGTGAATGACCGGTGAGAGCTAAAAAAGTGAATCACAGGAATCATGGTTCCTAAACACGGTACAATCAGTTAACTGATTTACTCCGTCATCATTAATTTGAGGTTTGGGAGATCCAGTACTATGATGATAAATTTATTATTAGAATGTAGGTAATACCAAAACATACAGGTAATATTTTCTTTCAATGAATTATTTAATCGGTCTGGCCGTTTCTTGTTATTTTGTTGCTTTCAAATTCAATTCCAATAACGGCCATGTGTTTTGCTCACGTGACGTGTATATCAACCAATCGGCAAGCAATTTTGAGTAAATGACGTCCAATTACGTGAGGGCGTCTCGGAATGCACCAATTAGGTGTCGCGGCGCGCGCACCTGGCTCACGATTCGTATGGTCACGCGCGAATTATGATCATAAATCCTTCGCGATCTAAATATACTATGCAATATTGTCAATTTATTGTCAATTTTGATCATTTGCAGTCATTATCGTTAAGCTGGTAGATAGTTAGTTATCTTTATTTCAAAATTGGCCAAATCAAAAGACGGTAGCACCTTTTTTGCATCAGTTTTTTGCAAGTTCCAAATTTAACTTTTGGATATGTTTGTGTTTGACCGCGATCTCACCATGGTAAGTGATGATGTGGCCGAAGGTGGTAAGCACACAGCCTAGATGGAACTGGCTCTCAAGTGCAGCTGTCAGAACACACCGATAGGTGCTTGGCGACAGATTTTAACTTGAGAGTGACCACACGCCACATTTCCTCCCCAAAGTCTACTACATCAACGCCAGTCGGGTACAAAGTACCTACCCTACTATGGTTTTCTCACTATGTTTTCCTTCACTGAAATCTCAAGCTCGTTGTAGGGTTCAAACCCCTGACCTTCGCCGCGGTATCCGACGTCACAACCGCTGGGCTATCATGGCCTTAAAATATTTCAAATTATTTCAAAGCTAAAAGAAGAAGAGCACCTATTCTATAGAGCAGAATATCAGGAGTTGAAATGTATTAGCTAAGTTAATTTGATAAGTTAACCTTCTTAAAATGGAACTCAATTGTATGAATGTGTCACATGTCACATTCACATCAGATATTCGTAATAATCTTTGTGTAGCGGTCATACGCTCTTACCGGAAACGGCGATTACCCGCTGCTAATGAGGAAGCAGTTACGTCCTCAGCCATGTATCCTGTAGTGGACCGAACCCTATTGTACATTTACTTTGTTATCTACTGATGTTTGTGCATTCGTTTGAATCTCGAACAAAACTGTTTTTCTATTGAGTTGATGTCATCATCCACATCAGCATTCATGCTTTATCTAAAGTCCCTTTTCCATTTCTTAGTCTTGATGAGAGGTGTTAACTTAATATGAACTACGAAACTGATAAACTCATTTTATATAAATCAATGCTAAGTTACCAATATAGAAAGAAAAAAAAAACCAAACAGCTTGCAAACGAAAAGTTTAACAAGTTCAATGCTAGCAATGAAGTAACAGCTGCAATAAAAATGTAAAATATTTCTAGTCGAAAAAATCATTGCATATTTTATTTCAACGGTCAGCCATGGTCTGCCGGGTGCGGAAGACATCCCTACCTTGACCTTAAATAAGAGAACACCTGTGAGAGGGTG
Source organism: Ochropacha duplaris (assembly GCA_951361185.1). NCBI lineage: Eukaryota > Metazoa > Arthropoda > Insecta > Lepidoptera > Drepanidae > Ochropacha > Ochropacha duplaris. The sequence goes on along the minus strand of OX592702.1, from coordinate 8,091,682 downwards.
AAACTCCACTTTTCTTGGGGAATCTTAATCATGGGAACATTTTATACTTCTATTATTATGTAAGGGTACTGTGGGATAGTCACCGTAAATTGTCACGCATCAAGAAAACGCTTGGACTAAAATTGCATTTTAATAAGGTCAATGAAGGTGGTTGCATCCGGCAAAGTAAGTATTAAAATAATTTAGTCCATTCTTAATTAATTCATTAACTATACTACTGCTGTTTTTTTGTATGTTTCGTTTCTTGAATAGTGTACCACTTTACCTTTCAAAATAATACCACCATACACAAAACAATCTCGATCAATACTAATCCTACCAGCGTTTTTGACTCCTCAACAACGGCAATAAAGGTCAATCTCAATATTTTGCAAAACGTCAAAGTAAACAGCCCTTTTGTATTCCACAGCGTAATGCCGCCAAAATAGCGCGCCAAATGCCAAACATTTGTCAATGGAGTGCCCAACAATAAGCTCATTCATAGTACGGACACCTGTAAAGGGGTTCCCCACACGTGGCAACATATGGACTCCTTACTCTCACCTGGTGGAAATCTCACCCCTCATCCATGAGGGGTAGATATTGTTTTACCCACACATGTCAGTGGCGGCTGCTACCGACAGATGCTAAAATACGTTGGTGCTGACATCCATTTTATTTATGTTACAGTCACATTTGTTTGCTAAATGCTTTTTTCATATCACCAATGAACTCTCTGATTGATCTTACTCTATGTTACTATATATTATTTAATTAATAAGTTGGTTAACAAATCTTGAAAACTCATAGGTAGCTATTTGTGTTCAAAGACACATTTCGTATTTTTTTATTTTCAGATCATAATTACATCTGCACTTGATTAGATTCTAGTTTATGAGTTATATTATAGCAAAGTTATATTTATTTCGATCACTGTACGTACTAAAAGGAATAATGTTTCATAAATACATACATCAGTCTCTCTCAGTTTTATTTGCGAGTCATTTAAATAAAATTTAATAGATTTTAACATTTTAAAAGTAGGCTTGCAATCGTATCAAAAACTTTCTTATTACTGTGTGTAATGTGTTTAAGAGATACGGATTTTAACTGTTAACAAAGCTATAAAATATTAGAACTGTTGAAGCTTTAAACAAAGGTGCAATTTTTACATTGATTTCATGTTAAATTAGTGTCAATATTAACACAATGCAGTTGACCTCCAGCAGCTGTGAGCCTCTCATATCGTGACATCTGCGTACGCGCACTACACAATTTCTATTGTTACTGTTTGTATTATTATTGTACTCCTATAACGTACAATATGGCTTCAAAACATACAAAGTACATAAATATGATTGTATAAAATACCCAACAACATAATATTAATACACATAAGTTCAAACTCTAGTAAGGGTAAGATTTGATAATTTGTGTGAAGCCGGTTACAAGTGAGAAAAAATCATTTGATGAGTATTGCAAATACAAATAATAAATAGTAATAGTTAATAAAAAAGAGTTCCTTGAAAGTTCATAATAAATTCGATTTATTTATTCTTGCCGCTGTAACAAGCAAATATATTATCAGTGAGACTAGATAAATAATTATTGAATGAAATAGGTGCAAGTTGTTTTTGAAAAGAGTGATTGCTGAGTTTATTGCCGGCTCTTCCCAGCAAAATCAACTTTCCGAACCGAGCATTAGTCTAGCTAGATATATTTATAAGTGCTTGGAAGGCCTATTTGAATAAAAAATATTTTCATTTTCAACAAACACGCTTAGAACTCCTTAAATAATGATCAACACAAGACAAATCACAAGATTTCTTTAAATAAAGCACATTGAACATTAACTTGTGTTTATTCACATGACCAATACAAATCTGGATGAAACGTTACCCATTATATTATCTTGAATCACAATTCGACGTCTGTTTATTTTTACACAGTTTTTATTTCTTGTTTCGTGAACACAGCAGTCGCCACCATTTCCTTCTGTATATCCTTTGTAATTCGTTTGATGCATAGTTTCTTTATTTTCTTTAGGATATACAATGCTGAACAAAACAGCAGCGCCACAATAACTAGCAGAACTATTATGTCCTCTTGCTGATAATCCATCCATGACTTCGTCGTGCGCGTGACCACGACCACCTCTAAATAGCTCATCCATTATTATTTCAGTTTCTACTTTCTTCAATACAATTTTGTTCAACGTTTGATTTCATAATAGATTCAAACCAACAGTGTTCAATATTAATTAAAATTCTTTATTTAAATGTTTAACGTATCATTCTCACACAGAATGCGACGCGATGCTATATAGATACCTACTTTGTTTTCTTGTAGTGTTGTTTCAATACTCGTGTACTTTGTGATAGCGATGCATGTAACGGCAATTATCAAAATTCCATAAAAGAGCTCTTCTTTATCACCAGCTCTTCATCTGTATCGAATCACCGATACAGAAAAAAGTTCTAAAAATAACAAGTAGAAAGCTCTGAGCAAAATAGCCACACACCAGAGAATAGAGCATATAAATTTATCAATGATATCATAGTAAATTCAAACTATACATATCATTATAATTATATTTACCTCATGATTTCCTTTAGCCCCATATAGTTTCGCTTCTTGTGATGCATAAGGTTTCAAACAAAAGATGATTCAGTATCTTTTCTGATGGAAATGCATATTGTGTACTTTTCAGTTTATAAGTCGGTGACACCAATAAGGTATAGGGTACCTAACAAGCAGTGTCGTATTACAATACTAGCGGTTGTGGGGTCAGGTCGCGCGGCGCCGGCGCGACGACCGTCTGCAAACTCATGCACATGCAGTAATGCGAAACGATCCATATTCAATAGGAACAATTAGAATGGCAATGTTTTATCTACTAAATATGTAATTCTATTTTCATTAACGTAAATTCGAGTATCGTTTAATTGTATTGGTTCTGATCAAGAAAAGTAACACATGACCCACTTCTAGCAAATGCCGGAAACGTATGAGATTCTAGAAAGGAAGATGACGCAACCGATAATGATGGTATCTCTTTCCCCTTTGCCCCGTTCTGAAGAACAACAGAGTCTTCCAAGAAACTGTCGTAACGGTGTTTATCTGATATCACTTTTATTAACCGACAAATAGTCAATGGAACATTTAGTTTCCTAGCGGGCAAAGCCAGCTGCGGTCCATTGATCGGTGCAGCTGTGGTGTGCTGGCTGGTGACCCTCGATAACCCGCGAGGCGCCGGCGCGCTCACGCCGCGGCCGCTTCGAGTCTGCGCCTACTGTTCCCCATTCATCTGCTATTATTGCAAATAACAACTGTTTGTAGCGACGCGATTAGTCTTAATTGAACACACTATCACGCGTCTCTATGACATATGGTTATGCAACGAGATATTAATAAAGATAGTGTTGGCAGCATAGAGATTATTATGCTAAGTGAGGTTAAATGTGTTGTTGTGAGATAGCCATTAAACTCTGCAGATATAGCGGTCACTTTGATTAAAGTTAGCTTTGGGCAAGTTTAATAAAATCAGTAGATTTTGAAATTCATACTGTAGGTACTTATTTAGCGAATGATTATAGATAATCTGTAGGCATCTCTTGTCAATTTGCGCTGTAGAAGTTGAGTCGCAACATTAGTAATTCTGATATTTAGACATATCATGACTTTTTTATAAACACTATAATCTGGTATGTTATAGATCAAGCATCGAAGCAAAGAAATCATTTGGAAACAAAAATGACAAAAATAAACGCTTCTCCTCGCGCCAAATTTCTTCATCCACCCTGAAACTTCTGCCAAACTTAAGTTACAACAAGAATACCGTACCTGTTTATATCAAAGACTGTTTTATACCATTATCTTTTATTTAATCCCTTAGGTAACAATAAGGCGCTACCTCAAAACCGGTTTTTGTGTAATTATGATATGTTTATTATTTAGCGGCGCTTAGTATACAGCTGCACGAACATACCGGAAGATCTAATTAGCGACAGATTTTCACTATACCACCGCGCTATGTGGTCTTCACTTTGTTTTCCATCACCGAAGTCTCAATGGAAACACTGATTTTCGCCTCTGCATTTGACGCCCCAACCACGAAGCTTACATTGCTTTCAAATAAAGTAATTTACTTGGGTTGTTTTTCTCTATGGTTCGTTCAACAATAAGCCATTTTTCTCTTCACATACCAAACACACAAGAGCCGAACATTATTATTTAACTGTTTGACACAATACAAATATAGGGGTCTAATCAGATTTCACTGAACAATCCAATGGATTGGTTATAGAATTCCGCAACACTACACCAGAGCCTGGATACGAAGAACCTAACAAAGGCTTTTGTTTCGCTGGACTCGCGATTTCGCTTATAATTTTTTCTCTTATTGCATTCCTAAAGTGCTGACCAAAGCCAAGACTTTGGACTTAAACTGGTTTTGTGTACCCCAGACTGTAGCAACATTGTGACTTTATGTGGCGCTTAAAATTATAACGATTTAGGCTTGTGCATATGATGTCACCTTACATAGATAATGGTTAAAATATTTATTACTTATTAACATTATTATTTATTTATTTATAAGGGAAATCAACAGCTTATTACAAAGCAAAAAAGTACAGTATAGATTTAACATATTTGTAAAGCCAATGACAGATTTCCACAAAACTAAATTAAAATAAACGGTTGCTTATACCTAATTACAAGTTGTTACTCGTTTAAAATTTGCCTTATATTTAAACCAATGACAGATCCAATTGATACATATCATAGTTAACAAAAAAGCTTCTAACAAAGAAAAAACAAAAAAAAAAAACCACTACATTAAGCCATAATATTACAAAAAATAATAATATAGAAGAACCAAAAAATGAATAATAGTTAGATCTAATTATATTTCAATACACTGGAAACCATTACTGTTTGATTGACTCGGCGAAAGTTAATTGAATCGAATGAAAACAATGAGTTGATCAACAGTAAACTATTAATTAAAGTGAATGCGTGGGCCCAATATGTTGTTAAAGTAAACAGGTCAAGTTCTCGACGTGATGGCGCCAAAACAACCTCACAGCTGCGCAAGCGCACCTATTTGCGGAAACGAATATCGGATCGCATAAACACGTCTACATACACTGCATTCTGCATATCTTGTGCAATACTATCTAAATGCCGTTACTTTGGCCAAATGACCTCAATCAAAATAGCAATCAAACGCGAATTTTTAGTAAGATTTAAGGCGATGATAGCTCAGTGGTAAGTGACGTCGAATACCGCGGCGAAGGTCGTGGGTTCGAATCCTACAATGAGCTTGAGCTTTCGGTGAAGGAAAACATCGTGAGGAAACCATAGCACGGTGGTAGGGTACTTTGTAGAACCCGACTGGCTGGCTACCACCCTCAAGTTGAAAATCTGTCGCCAAACACCTATCGGTGTGTTCCGACAGCTGCACTTGAGAGCCAGTTCCCATTTAGGCTTTGTGTGCTTACCATCTTCGGTCACATCATCACTTACCATGGTGAGATTGTGGTCAAACACAAGCCTATCGAGAATAAAAAAAAAAAAGATTGTTTATCTCTTATATTCTCCTGAAAATATATTTAATCGATATATTGATACTACTGTCTATGTGAATGTTTTGGCTGAGACAGTTTTACGAAGCCCATATTAAAATCTATAATAAAAACCTATGCTTTAACTGTATTTTAAGCATTCTGAAAATTATCATGATAAACATGGTATTATCTCGGACTGCGACATAAGAACGAAAACATTTCTTAGAACATATTGTATGGACTGTAATGATCAACCTTGACATACGTAGTGTTAATTTCAGCGATTCATCGTAATGAAAACAATACTAAATTAAACGGAACAATAAGCAGTCAAGTGGCTGGATCGTACGTAACATAACCACATATCGTCTCGGTCGCCATCGCGGGCGCAGTCTCGGCGGGCGGCGCGGCGCGCGGAGCGCGGCGGCGGCGGCGTCGATCAAAACACATTGTTTACTTGTATAACTGCATATATTATGTTTGCACTGTACAATAGCAAGTATTATGTCTGTCTATCATATCATATAATTATTATTAACTATCCATATAGTGTAGGTATAAGTATTTAATTAGGACTGAAAACTTACGGCCCCTTTAGGTACTGAAAGCTACACGGTTCATAAGCGTTTATTGTAAGCACAAAAAATGATTTATTTCAAAGTGACGATGATGCAATGTTTGAAACATCACCGAAATGGGACCATACCTATACCCGATGTCAAAAACAATAAAATTATTGTTTTGTTTTTCTTACCGATAATAAATGACCGCGTATGAAGCCTACATCCGGATATCGCGATAATGGAATGTGACCACTTAAATAACAACTCTATAAATACAACATATAAAATAAATACCTATAAATTTAAATAATATCTACATTTAAATGAAGCTCAGTATTGTTCAATTTTAAAGTTGATTTTAATATTCAGACGTAAGAACATTTCCAAAAACGCGGTTGAGTGAGACGGACGTTTTCTGCTGTACTCTGAGTGAATTCAAAAAGATAGCATATTATGTAATTTCGTATAAATTATATAAATATTAGGTACGTAGCTTTAGGTTAAAAATTACCTGTAAAATGAAGTAAATAAAGTTGTTATTTCTTTAAAGAACAATAAATAAGTTTTTATGCATAAAGTACCTAAAATATTTGAGTAGATAAAAAGTAACTTCCTTTATCTACTTCGTATAAAACGTTTATAAACAGTCTGATAAAACTGTGAATAAAACGAATATAAAAAGCAAGCGAACCGAGATAAAAAAAACATGTAAAGTAAAAAACAGAGAACTCGATATTTCTTTTTTCAGACCAACGAGCGCTAGTGTAAAAAATAAATAGTGGATATACTTTAGTGGGTTGTAGGTAGAAACTTATTCCACAAGTCAGACGGCCTTGCAAGGCCAAGCGAGATATTATATATTCTTACCTACATAAAACTATTGGTTAACATTTTCCTGATATCTCACGATGTTTTTCTTTCACCGAAAGATCAAGTTCATCGTAGGATTCAAACCCACGACCTTCACCGCGGTATCCACTACCACTGAGCTATCATCGCACGGCTGTTTATTGTTAGATATCAAAGTTATTCCGCAACAATAAACAGACTAAAGTCCTACAAAACGTAAAGACTTTCGTAACACAACTCATCCTTAGTAACAAATCGCTCTTAGTAACACTATGAGCATTTGCATAGTATAAATATTATTATAGCTAGGTATATATTAGCTACAATGACCTTGCCAAGTAACTGTTTAAGAGTAAATTTGGAATAACCCAGGCCATTATGTAAATAATAAGATATTTTATGCGAATCTGTCGATCGCACAGCTGTGCGCCTGTATCATGTTTACCAATATTCACATACCAATGTTATGTACCATTAAGGATTTATTATAGAATATCCAATTACGTTGAGCTTTGTTTTATTAAATCTTTCGAAAATTGGTTCTTGAAAACTTGTGTTTGACTACAATTTGACCATTGTATTATCCAACGCTGTCGAAAAATAATAGAATTAATTAATAATAATTCAAATTAATTAATGGTAAGTCATTTCGAATTGTATTAAATAGAAATTAAATAATTTCTGCACATTCTCCGTTTGATTGCTATTACTGTTAGTAATAATTTCATAGCAATCAGCCGATGTTAATAATATCAGGGAGATTGCCAAAGTATTTCCGACCATTACAAAACTTTACACATAACTGACTCTCAAGTTATTTACAACAAATATACAAACTTCTTCAGGCTGGCAGCGTTTCCTCTTTGGATGGCCAGGTTGATGCGTTGGCGGAAAAAGCTCCCCGCCTGCCGGTCTCCCAACGCCTCAATAAATTTTAAGGTCCCTCAAGTCAAACTGTCAGACTATATGTAAAATTCCCATGATTATATAAATATTTTTAAGCACTTAAAAATTATATGAAACTGATCGAAAATACTCAAATAAACGCTTTTATAAAAACGAAAGACGATGTGACTTTCCGTAATAAAATTTAATATTTATTCTTTATACCATTTGTAGTTGACAATATAAGGATCTAGTTGGAATTTATCTAATGAATAATTCAGATAACTTAATGAGGTCACATTTTTTCTTCCTCGAGCATGGCCTTGCACCTGGCAGCTGGCGCTATCTCGGTCAACTGGTAATCGCGTCATTTACACCCGGAACTGGCCAAATCTCAAACCAATGTTTTTATTTCTTACAAGAAACTCAATAGGTACATCGATTATGAGAAGGAAATACCCAAACTAAAATAAAACGTGAAATCTAATATGTATATTAATTTGGATGTATAGGTGTGAAAATTAGACCCAGGTGTCATTTAAAATTCTTGTTAATTGATTTATTTATTACTTTATTTTTCCATGAACAATTTTGCAGCTGTTTCTCTGACGATCTCTCTAAGAAACTCACGACTTTTTGTCTCAGCTTAGTCACAAAATACTACTGCACGCATACATTTCTGCCATGAGATTTTGAATGAGACATCATGTAGTCGTCGTTAGTTATAGGTATAATATGTAATGTTATCCAACATTGAGATTACAAGAACGATTATAAATTTATAAATAGAAGCTAATTCCAATGGGGCAAATATTGAATACCTTACAACCTTAGTTCCTTTTGGTTTAACCAAAATTTAAGTATAAGAAATTATAAGTATCTTCACACACTTCAAACCTTTGTAAAAATGGTGTTTTTGTTAATATTTTATTTAAGTGGCCTCGTCGCATTTGGAAGTGTCAACAATTTGTTTGACATGTGTCAGGATTATGGCTCGTAAAATGGGATATTTATGACAAAATATATTGAATTTTAAACGGGCGTGCAGTAAGCAATACAAAAGAATACGAAGCAGATTAGTGAGACCGTAAATATCAACGGCTTGGCAACTAATTAAATGATAGATTCAGAATACAGATTGGCTACTTTACATACCCTATAGCGATATTCTGTATCGTAAGTATGTTAAGTGGCTTTTGCCAAATCTCAAATATATTACCAAGATACTGACGCGAAAAAAGCCAATGCCAATATAATTATTGATTTTAGAAAATGTACCTATTAGTCGTAGAATTACCATTATTTAATCTCAGCAACTGTATAAGATTAGTAGTTTTATAGACCAAAGTTAACACTAGTTTTATTGACGAAAGTTATAACAAACGACCTCAGTATTAAACCGCGAAACTAATTCCACAACAAAGAGTTATACAAGGAACACCCATAAAGTGTTTTTTTATATGCGATTTTTATGAGGCCACAAACAATCGGTGTGTCCTAGTATCCGAGTGAGAGGAAACCTCGTAATTAAGACTCGGTTGTAAAATAACCATCAACTTACTCAAGAGGAGTGTATCGTTGTTAAAACTCAACAAACACAATCAATATCCATAAAAAGCTCACCCAGCTCTTTTGTTATTGAAATAAAGTTACCAATTGATTGAAAATAGCAGTTTTGTGAGCAAATTTAACTTGGTAGAATGAAATGTCTGCTCCATAAATTACGTTCTGTATGACAGAGTTCGTTGTTGCAAGTTTTAACGATCGGAAATATCGAAGAATTAACTAAGTCACTCTCAGCTCAAGTCTAGAAATATTATATTCAATAATAGCAGAGTAATTATTGCAAATGATCCTTGTATATAATTGACTCTTTAAATTGGTTAGTACAAAATGCGCCACTTGACTTAATTGTACATTTCAACATCATGGCAGATCGTAATTAAGATTAGACTTATTATAGTCAAGTTTTCATAAAAAGAAAAATCTTCGGATATCCATTTGTACTACAGATTATATTCATATAATAATACATATGAAACAGAAGTTAATCAGCCAATAATTTAAGCTCGCGACTACTGAATCTGAATATTGCATTATAAATGTGTAATATTAGGATTGACATTTCAATAACAATAAATTCGATTAGCCGGTGGACAGCTAGCCACTCCGCACTCCGCAGCTGGCAGGAACACGTGCGATGGTCACGACTCACGACTCTCGTCTCTCGCACTTCGTCAGTGGACCTCACGAACACAACATTATCCATCAGCTTACCGATCGAAAACAGAACAGAAATATAACAATGATACCTCCGTGCTACCGTTTCATGACTCAGACTCTGAACTAATTTTAAAAAAGTTTGTCAAAATACTTATTTTTTGGATTTTAGTTGGAAATGTCAACCTCGTCTTGACAAGTAGTGATCCCTACTATGGTCATCGGACGCCTTGATTATAGAGCCTAAGGAAAAGCAATAATATCAATTGAGTCAGTGACTAGTTGCTAAAGACCGGGCTCATGGATTAAATAAAACTTGTACAAAATTGTATGATGATTACTATGTTCTTTACTTATTAAAACTTCTTCGATCTTAGAAAATCACGAGCTGGGCGCATCTAGTCTGTAGATTCATGGTTTAATCCTTCTGGAAAACATCATAAAGCTTTCCTATAGCTATAGGTATATTTATCATCGGTAAGTAAATTCATTGTGTATTTATATATATCACAGTACTGTATGTAATTAAGTGGTACATGATTTAAAAGGGACATTACGTTACGTTACTTACCTTCAGTCCCTTTTTGTCATGAAATCTAGAAATATTTCTAAAGTTTACGAACAAATACTCGGTAGTTTCCGTAGCGATAGGTACTCTGCGCGGGCGCAGGTCGGAGGTGAGCCGCGTCACTTTATCAATTTGCTAATTCATTCCACCGCCCAGCTGGCGAAGTCGGTGTCAAAATAACCGTGACCTGTCCTGATCTCGAATATTGAACGGATAGGTAATTTACACAAATGACAGGTATATAAAACCTATATAAAATTATAATAAATGTAACAAATCCATTAAATTACACCTTTCTTATAACCTTATGCACTTTTATATCTGTAGATTCCTGTAAGATTGTCAGTATTTCACTTCAAATACTATTTAAGGAGCTACACACATCAAAAAAAGTTTGCGATCAATTTGAAAAATCTAAATCATCATTATCATTAATTACCTACTCATTTTTTTTTTATAAAACATAAAAAGAGTTTTATTTTTAATTTAACCTAGGTACCTATTTCTATTTAAAGAAAACACATAACAAAGATTTTTTCTTGATAAAGTTCAATGTAAGAAATTATATCAGCTTATGATAGTGATCACAAACTTTTTTTGATGTGTGTACTTATGTAGTATAGTTTTCATCAGGATGGCAGCGGGACTATGCTTTATAATATGTAAGGACATTATTTTAAAGCGCGTCTGTCTGTCTGTCTGTATGTATGTTCGCGATAATCTAAAAATCTGCTTAACGGATTTTCATGCGGTTTTCGCTAATGGATGTAGTGATTCATGAGGGTTTTAGTGCATAATTAATTAAAGTTTCGTGTAGGTATATTGAACTGAAATATAACGATGATTTTTGAAGATGTCGGAACAAATCACAACGACTGGCAGTTTTACTGGCGTGCGCCGTGTCGTACCAATAGAGTACTACATATATCCTAATACGACACTACGACAGAAAAAATATAAGCGTATATGATCTGCTACCCATGCGAAGCCGGGGCGGATCGCTAGTATAAAATAAAAGAAAGTAACGTCGTGTAATCTTTGATTTCAGTCAACTATTTTTACTTGATACGTTCGCCTGCAAAAGCACGAGTGCACATGTTTACTAATAATGACACTGTACTGCTCATGTGAGGCCTGCGCCTGCGACTCTTCAGCGTAGCACGTGGCTCTGACAGCACCCCTTAGATAGGGCTGGCACTAGGATATTAAAATTTAATAATTTTATTTCCAATAATTTATTGCGAGTTTATATAGAAGCTACATGTATAGCTAAATATAAACACAAAAAATGTTTGATGGTTTTTCATAGGACAGCGTTTTTGTTGTATTTAAAATGGTCACTTTTAGTAGTACTTTGGATTTTCATGGGACCAGTATAAGAGTGTAATAACTGTGGCAGCCCTGTTCAAAACAGTAACCAGACTAACTATTTATATTCCGTGCTCTGTCATATAATGATGCTACGCAGCGATGACTGGTTGCGGTGCTTTTCAGACGCGACATAAGTCTGTTTTACACACGTTGCCTTCGACACTTTGACCACACCATCCGACAATTAGAAAATATCACTCTGAATGTTTCTTTGTGGTTTGGATAAGCTTGTATTTAGACCACAATCTCATCATGGTCATGGTTAGTGAAGCCGAAGGTGGCAAGCACACAAAGCGTATATGGAACTAGCTCTGAAACTAAGCCACTAAGCATTTTTTTTTAATTACAGGTCTAATGAAGATGATATCGAAGTAGGTACTTAAATAGCTACAAAAACTAATTAACTATAAAGCGTGTTATAAACAATAATACCACGCAATTAAACCTCGATCGATCTTTTATTTGTTGAAATTTTGAATGTTCAATTAGCGCGATTCCGTGAAAATAAATAGATATAATTAATGTTACTGATTCATAGAATTCAACTTATTTCACCTAATACAGACGGGGACAGATGTACACATGTGATTTAGAATACACATTTAGGTAATAATATAATCTACTATTCTAACGTCAGTTTTTGTATAACTAAATATACCTAAAATTCTAAGTAAGTATACATTTCATACCTTGGGTTCAGGAAGCACGTGTCCTCCTTTGCATACGTCGACAACAATGGAGAATCATTGTCCATTTGGCGTGTCATTACATTACGTCAGCGGGCGTAAAACGACCCGACCGAGTTGGTCCCGATCGTCGATAAATAACATTTTATATTCTAAATCTTGACGTAGTACCTTGTTGACTAACCTCGGTACTCACTGTGCCCAAGAACTGAAGACTGACAAGTCAAATGCCGCAAGCAATAGGTGGATGCGGAGATTGGAGAATAGATGATGAACCAACCTATGGGAAAAGGACTACTGGGCCTTCATATAGTCCGAAACGTTTATTGGTAGATTCTTGGTGATTTTAAAACATGTGGATGCGGATATAAGAGAATAGATGATGAACCAACATATGAGAAAGGGACTACTGGACCTCCATAGAGTCCGAAACGTTTATTGGTAGGGTTTAATGTAATGTAATGTTGTGTGTTGTCGGAAATAAATGTATTTTTTTTCTTGTTCTTTCTTTCGTTCTTTCTTTCTTTCTTGGTGATTTTAAAACCTTGTACATACCACTATTGATGAATGTTGGTAGTACCCATTTATCTGTGCAAACCACGTCAGTTAAGCAAAGTTTTCAACGCGACATTTTCATGTAAACTTCATAGCCATCAGAGACTAGTTTGACAGTTGGTGTCGGCAACTACAAAGAGATGTCTATCTCGACATCCACTCGGCTCTATTGTCTCTAGTAGACGGCAAGTTTGCGCGTGCGCTATCTTTAATTCGGACCTCGTTACATCTAAACGTGACGGAGATGGCAAGATTGCAACATTATGTTCGAACTTGGAATGATGTAATTCTTGCATATGTTGGTTTTCAAATAAGCTTTTGAATGCAGGGCAGGATATTGAAGTGACAGAAACGTGAATACAATTCCAAACATTTGCGAGGATTGACTGGCTAAATAAATTTTATGGGTATCTAACCCATAAAGTAAAGTAAAGGTTAGGTAATGGTAAAGTTTACTCATCGACAACGTATAAAGATAATTATTACTGTATGCCTTTTCAGATAACACTTATAAGTGGCGTTAGGCTACTGTAGACCCCTAAACTCATGGCTAAGCTCTAAAAGGCGGATGAAACCGCAGATGTAAAGCTATCATTACATATTTGCGTCCAACACCACATGTGCTATCGAATCTGCGCAGCACGTGGCACCAGAAACAGCGGTGTCGCTGTCGCTGAAGCCGACTGAATACCGCCCTTGTTTAGCACACATTTGATGCCCACATGCGTCAACAGTTCAACACTGGGATCCGCGGAAACCGTACTGTATTCAGGGGATTAGCTACTGATGGATATATACGCCATAAACTAACAATCATTATGACGTTTGTGGACAGGATGCGACAATACGTCTGTCAATTTGTTAATCTAATTGAACACAAACTTTGACTATTCTATATGCAAAATTATATATTAGATTTTTTTTTATTCTGGATAGGCTTGTGTTTGACCACAATCTCACCATGGTAAGCGATGATGTGGCCGAAGATGGTAAGCACAGCACACAAAGCCTAGATGGGAACTGGCTCTCAAGTGCAGCTGTCGGAACACACCGATAGGTGCTTGGCAACAGATTTTCAACTTGAGGGTGGTAGCCAGCCAGTCGGGTACTACAAAGTACCCTACCACCGTGCCAAAACTAAAACGTCCCGCCGCTCCATGCGATTCATAGGACCAATTCTTAATCTAAGACTGTAATATACCGTTAGTAGAGACAAATATGGGTGTTTTATTGCAAAACCAATGGAATGTTTGGAATGGTTTGAACGCGAAACTAAGATTGAAAACAAGAAGTTAAATGATGATCGCGATCTCCTCGCATATTAAAGAATCTGTATAGATTTTAATAGTCTACATAAATAAGCCATTTGCCTAATAATGTCGTATTAACGTCATTAAATTTGCAAGCCTATTTGGTTATCGCATATGCAAACTGAACACGCATGCGCCGTCCGGCGGATGTCTTATGAATAAATCATTATTATTAGTGACTCTGATCCTTAAAAGTGTGGATAATTAATATTCAAATCATACTACAAAAACAATAAAACTATTAATAGAATCCACAGACACGTAAAAGCACTTACTGGACTAATTTGTAAATATAAATGATATGAGTTTTGAATATAAACATAATTTCCATAAAAATAGATAACTGATAGAAAAGAGCACACATTCTACTAAAGAGATGTGAAAATCTGATTTAATTAAAGGCTCTCCGTAGAATCATTATGATGAAATTTTATGATACATATGATTTTTCTGCAAATATTTTAGTCGAATGTCATATCCAAAAAGAAACTAGGTAACTGAAAGTAAAAAAGCCGCTCTAGAATCTAATTTGATCTTTTTACCGACTGAAATAAACCGAATATTTGTCAGATTTTCCCGTGCGGTGTCATTTTGTCACGGTGATACTTCCCGTGCCACGCTGCCACGTCGTACGTCGCTCATGTCTATCTGAATGACACCGCCAATTTCGACATTTTTAGGTGAACTCAAAACATAAAAAATATTATTAGTCGTAGATTTATGTAGTAAAGTTAGTTGGTCACTGTAATATACTTGTTTAGATAACTTAGACGGTAGTTTAACAATTCCACAACATAGCTTTCCTTGCTTATTCTGCACTTGGTTTCTCAGGCTGCAATCAACCAAATCATTATACTTCATTAGTCATTCCCGAAATTACAATCTGCAGTGCATTTTAATCCAGTGTTTCTGGAAGTCGAAACTTTGATGAGACCGCCCACTCAGCCGCCATCTGCAGGACATATTCATTCTTTTCCAATACAAGTTCCCAAAATCCTGCACTCCATATGGACGTGAGAACTGAATTCACATTTGTTTTTGAAGAAAGGCCTGTTTATGTATTTTTACGATAGGTACCAACTCATCGCTCTGGCGTAAACATATGGTGAATGTTTAGACGCAGATTGGTCAGTACCAATTGTTTTACAAATGGCCAGTTGTAAAGTCAAATCAGTTTATTGCTCGACATCTGCTTTCCAGAAATGGGAAAACATTTTGGGTCAACTCAGCAGCAGGAAAAAGTTATATTGTACACAAAATAGTGGAAGACATAATAATATGCTTACCTATTGAAAACCGCCTTTTTATTTAAGCGGCTATTAACTCTTTGATGTGCCTAAGGCATATTTGGCACCAACGAAGTCATTTTTTCTGCAGTATAGAGATTTTTTTTACAAAGTCGTGCATTTTTTAAGTATACCTGAGTGAATAAGTAGATATGTGCGTGAATCAACGATACACGCACGTGCACGCAGCTGCGTGAACACAGAGATGAACAGAACACACGTGTGGGACAGCCAGCACTGACAAAATACTTAAATTTACACACAATAATGTTCTATTGTTAAAAAGTTATCAAAGAATTTCTTTAATTCCTTCTATCGGTGACAATCAATAGTCAAAGCCAGCTCATAAACCTGATAACTATGCTGAATTCCAATAATAAATTATGTTTCATTGTTTTAGTATTATTGAAATAAACATTTGAATCGTAAGGTACTCGCATACTCGAAAGAAAAGTTTAAAAAATGTGTGTCTTCAGACAGTTCTTACACTACACATACTCTACCAAATATAGAATGTAGGTACTTATAGATAGCGCGTGCCATAAATCGTTTTAAGGTGATCTTCTTCATCATATAAAAAAATACGGTTTTCCTCATCACCAAAGTAACATAAAGGTAATATCTACGCTTGCTTCAATGCTAATTAAAAACAAAGTTATATTGTATGATGTTGAAATTCAATGTGGGCGATTCGATAAGGCGATGATAGCTCAGTGGTAGGTGACGTCGGATACTCCTAAAATGAGCTTGAGCTTTCGGTGAAGGAAAACATCGTGGGGAAACCGCAGCACGGTGGTAGGGTACTTTGTAGTACCCGACTGGCTGGCTACCACCCTCAAGTTGAAAATCTGTCGCCAAGCACCTATCAGTGTATTCCGACAGCTGCACTTGAGAGCGAGTTCCCATCTAGGCTTTGTGTGCATACCACCTTCGGCCACATCATCACTTACCATGGTGAGATTGTGGTCAAACACAAGCCTTTTTTTATAAATCTGGACAATATCCAGATAAAAAAAAATTGTACATACTATACCCCAGAACTGTTAGTAAAAATATGAATAAAGGTATTACTTACTTCTAAACATCGTATTGCCATCAATTTGATAAACGGTAATGTATTATCGTTGTAGTTATCATCCGTATTCAAGTGGCATATTGCATTATCCGTACTCGTATCTATCAAACACATGAGCCCCAGAACAAATCATAAATCTCGATAAAACCAAGTAGGCTTTATTCACGAGCCGCTTTATCGCAACGACCAATAACTGCGAGCAGGCTTTATACTCTGTCTTACTGCCTGTACTCTATTGATCTGTTAGCATTGCAGGTTGAGTGCAAAATCGGATCGTGAATAGCAATCATGTGCTAGCATACCATCAGTGATTGATCGCCGTTCGAGTGCTATTCTAACAATCGCTAGCAAGCGTATCGCGACAGTTGCCGCGAAATCTCTCATTACGTAGATAGCAATATCACTGGCACATCTGTCCACCTCACGCTTATTGCATACTACCGAAGTACATGTGATATCAAAATTAGTTACACATTTTTTAACAAACGGTAGGATTCATTTCGTGCAGTTTGGTTGCACCATTGAGGTGTGAGGGTGGTGGTTTTAAAAAAGAGTAACAATGGTCATAAATACTATGATTCCTTATTTTTGCGTTATCATATGATTTACACTTTTGTTTAAAAATTATAATTGAACTTGAAGTTATTGTTTACAGACATGCTAATACGAATCGATACGAAAATAAACTTTTTCAGTCTGGATCTTAAAAACAGTTAAAAATCTTTCATCACATAATTATGTTATTTACTAGACACATGATAAAATATAAACCAAAGTAATGAGTAGCAATCTGTTTTTTTAACCGACTTCAAAAAAGGAGGAGGTTCTCAATTCGACTGTATGTTTTTTTTGTATGTTTGTTACGCGATTACTCTGCCAATTATGAATAGATTTTGATTATTCTTTTTTTTTTTGGTAGATCATACTTCAGAGGTCGTCCCATATAAATTTTATCGAAATTGATTCAGCACTTCTTGAGAAAATCAACAAAAACAAAAAAATATATATCTCGTTTGATAAACATTAGTGAATCAAACTGAGTCGTTGAGCATGACTTTTTGGATTTGGATGAAATTTTGTGTGTATACTTCAATGGGTTCTTCGATGGTTTTAAAATACAATTGGACCAGGTAGGTGGCGCTGGAATCGAGTTCCAAGATTTGTTTTAATTTCAGGGCAGGACGACGTCAGCCGGGCCCGCTAGTTATATATATATATTATATTTTACCGGCCATATCCGATTTCAAGACAAACTTAAAAATTGAAAAATAAAATTATTTTTAAAAATAAAAAACAAAAACCGACTTCAAAACTGTAACCTATATATGTACAAACATAAACTAAAAAAGTAAAGAATAATATTTTAATTTCAAAGCAAGAGCCTTAAAGGACAATCGACAAAATTATTGATATTTATATATCTATTTAATATTTATAAACAGTTATTTTTGGAGTCGGTGCCAGCCAAGAAGGAAAGTTTAATTCTGCCTTTGTAACAAACTTTCGAAAGGTAGGGGAGCGACGGCGCAGACCTAAGGAACATTACCGTAAAGAGAGGTGTCGTAAGACGTTTTCTCGTATGAACACTTCGTGTCCAGTTCAAAACTGTCCTTCTTCTTGGCTGGCACCGACTCCAAAAATAACTGTTTATAAATATTAAATAGATATATAAATATCAATAATTTTGTCGATTGTCCTTTAAGGCTCTTGCTTTGAAATTAAAATATTATTCTTTACTTTTTTAGTTTATGTTTGTACATAGGTATAGGTTACAGTTTTGAAGTCGGTTTTTGTTTTTTATTTTTTTAAACATTCACTTTGCAGGATAGACTAGAAACACGATTTTAATTCCATTAGAAATGTACGAGATGCAACATCACCATCATTATTAATGCTTACAAATAAATGCGTAATAACTATGTGTGTAGGTACGTATTGCACACAGCTGAATTGATAGGTTGTCATACAATAAACACATTTATTTCAATTATATTTTACTGCTTGAGATAACCGAGTGCTATTGTCTTGCTGTCTATTGTGTATCTTATTTTATTAAGGAAATGTTATTAGCTTTGTTTGTTTGAAAGCTACAATTAATCAAAATAGGCATCATAATGTTACCAAAGACAATAAATAGCCTGGAGAGCCTTGAAAAATTTATGAACATACTTCATCCAGAATCCAAAGACGATTTCGAAAAAACGATAAATTCTCCACGGGTTCATATCAATGCGCTGGCCCAAGAACTTGCTGGAATCGAGTCACAACGTCAACATCAGAAGCCTATGTGGTACTAGTACCAACGTGTCGTGGAAAAGAACTTTTGGCCGCAAGGCGTAATGTTCCGACGCTTCCGAGGACAAGGGCTATACGGCCGCATATCTACGCCATAGCTCTTAAGTTAATGCTTACTCAAAAATAACAGTGTATTTATATTATTACACAGATATAAATATACGATAGTTTGTAATGATATACGACGACGAAAACCTATAAAAACCTAATCTTAGTTTTTTTTGTAAAGAGTGGCAAAAGCAACCTTCAGGATTGTGCGTTAGAGCATGACCATGATTCATAAGTGCCTGTGAAGGCCTATTTTGATGAATGAACATTTCATTTCATTAAGGTTACTATGCTCCAGATAACCTAAAAATATACTCTTCGTATTCATTAATATAACTAAAAAATGCTTTATTTACGTATTATAATTTAAATTAGGTATGTACTTAAAAATCGTAGATATCAATACCAAACTTTTAGACAAACAAAACAATGATCGAGAAATAGTAATACACTTCTTATCCAGGCTTTAGATTATTTTTATTGGAAAATACAGATGTGTGATAAATTACGTCATGTTTTTTTAGTACATTAAGATAATATAATTTAGGTATGTACATTGCCAACACCTGAATGTACTGACTTACAAATTTTAGGTCATTTAGTGCGAACATCTGTACCAATTAGTGATAAAGGGATCAAGGAGATAAGATTCCATTGTTTTAAATCAAAATTACGTGCACCTGAATTTGTAATAAGTAGAACGAATTTATTTGAACACCGGAATAGGGATGTTAACTGACATACCAAGTCAGCTTCTTTTTATTAACTGTCTTCAAAAAAGGAGGAGGTTCTCAATTCGACTGAAATTTATGTAACGAAATACTGGTTTGTGACGTCATAAAATCTTTTTTTAAAGATATTCTTAGCCAGCATCTGCAAATTTTTTTTTCTAATCAATATAGGGTATTAGTGATAGTATTACTTACCGGTACCTTATCCATTGTACTAACAAGCAATATTTTCAATGTACATTGACGTACGCATCGGTAATTCGGTATCGTATCGTTATCAGTCCGCCATGTGGCGCGCTACCGCACCATAGTCTACCGTTTAGCTGATAACCGACAATATGCTGCACAGATTTGCGACGGCAAACCCATAGCTTCCTTACACGTGCACCGGTATGGGAATTCTTGCAGTTGCAACGCACATGTTGAAGACTGTTTTATGAAATGTTTTACAACTAACGCTTATAGCTTTCTAAAGAAAGGTGATAGCCAAATGTGGCGGGACGGTGAGCTCGTAAACGAAAGTAATAAATGCCTTATTTTGTTTCCTCATTTGACAATTGTCAGAACATGTGCGGAACATGTCGCACAGCTTTTAGAATCTGAACTTACACCATAGTTATTCAAAGCCATAATAATAAGGATAATAAATGGAAATGGAGAACATGTAATTCGCGGTCATTTAAAACCTGAATTTGATATAGTTCCAAAACAGTACTAAGTGAAGCGCCTTGCACAAGTCCAACTTTAAATATATTAATAGCTAGCGTTCTCTATTTTTCCCGTTATTGTTTGATCATAGATCAGCCTTATTTTACTCCATAGTAGTAAAAAGAAGCCCCAATCTGTACCAACCAATTGTACCTCCTCCATACTCTTCTTCTTCTTCTTCCTGTTCTTATTCGATGGAGTCGGAACAACATGTTTTCCTCTTCCAATCTGCTCTGTTACTAGTCGTCTCGTGTTCACTACTACTCACACCTTTGATACACATATCATTCTTCGGACTTCCACACTCATGCTCAATACTCTTTTCGTTACATGTCTTTTATCTCTTCTCATGACATGCCTGTACCAAGGTAATCTATGTATTTCCTTTCATCTTTTCAGTAGATACCACCTCCATACTCGATACAATGAAATATTTTTTCATACAATTTTTGCCAGCCCCGGTCTCCTCTTTGTTCTTCCTTGATTCTTGAATTGAATTCTTAAATATGTTATTTATTAATAATGTTGAAGAGTTTTAATTGAAAACTACTGTCCACATTTCGTATCTTAATTTAGTTGTTTAGGCTGTGCGTTGATCTACCACCAGAACATTAACTTTTATATAAAATACCAGGTTTTCTTCAAATAATATGTGAAAATCTCAAAGGTTTCACCCGCGTTCCCGAGGGTTTATCTGGCATTAAAAGTGTCCTATTTTATTGCAGGACATGATCTACCGAAATCTGTTCAGCCGATTTACTTTGGCAGTTAACAAACATCCAAACTTTCACATTTATAATATTAGTAGGACATAATTATTGTATCATTAGCATAATATTAGTATCATTGATTATTGGATCTCTCTCAATACATTTATTTAATTACCCAGCGTAAGCAGTCAAAATCGTTGTCTATTGTAGTAAATGCTACAGATTACAACAAGGAAATAAAAGAGATAAAAAAAAGTAGGACATAATAATATAGTAGGATTACGTTTATTAACCGCTGAAAAGAAAGTATTTTATTTTCTCATATAGTTTCATAATACAAAATCTAGAACGCGAGTAAAACGAGCAGCTCAAAAATAACAGCTATTTGACACAAACAAATGAGTGGCACTGACACGGCCGGACGGAGCCTGGGGCCCGACACCTGGCGCTACCACACTGGACGACAAATCATACGAGATGACGAATGTTTGTTTCTCCGTCATTATACCTCACGAGCTTATTAGTTAAAAGTAAATGGCCGCATGGCACCAGTCATTTGTCCTTTGTCTAGTTACAAAACACTAATCTAAACATGATGTATTGTCTGCATAATCATTTTTAATAACACTTCATTGTGATGCAGCTCCATTGAATGTCTGATACACTTTTTGTTTACTTTCATTTGACTGAAATAGGTATATTATTTAAGAATATTACGGTTGTTTTGTACACCTTGATCGTTGGTACCGAATATCAAAATAGTCGTCAACTAAAATATACTTTTCCATTTTATTTATCTCGTTGTAATCATGCAGGATTTGAAATCGTTAAATTCTAAAAATAAGACGCAGATAAATGATATGACGTTATTCTTTTCAAGCATCAAACACAACTGATGATGCGTCGAAAGCAAGCGGTCATCTCCCTAATCAAGTGGTATCTATACAATGACAGAAGCATTACAAAGTATTACACTAATCCGGTTCCCCGACATATCGCGTCATATTAAATTATGCAAGTAATAAAATCTTATTCTCCGTGTTCGCGACAAAGCTGTCTCTCTCGAGCACACATTTCTCAAAACATTGTCGCGTCATTTTTCATTGCATCAATCAGGCCGCTTATGTGGATGGGACTTTATACCGTAGGGATGACACTTTACTGTTAATAGAATTAATTAAATGCTATTTTCGAAAGGAAATATTATTTTATTTACGATTAATACATTGTTAACGATTAATTATCAATGAAAATCAAATGTCAAAAGAATTATCGATAAAATAATTTAAACATCATTTACACTAATTCCACGAAAATTAGATATTAATTAAAAAAATATTAGAGAACGAAAAATGTAGAGGTAAATAAATTTGTTTTAATATATACCACACGCTTACGTAGGTACCTATGATAATGATAATGTGTAAGATAGCTAATCTTCGATCAACAACTTTATTAGTGAACAAAGTACTTAATAAATATGACTCATAATTTGCGCGAGTACATTTTAAAGACTTATGTACCCAAGTTCCGTACAATTCATACGATAAAATATAACATTTTCAAGACTCCACGATAAAATCGCGATAAATTCTATGTAGAGTAGAAAGAAATGTTACAAAAGATTCGTATTTAGCACATCCTTGAAAATGCTCACAGGGTTGTCTCATCAACAGTTAAATAGAGTGTGAGCCAATGAATATTTTTATTGACGCGTCAGACGAGTTCACTTTGGACCTCAGCAACGGATTGCGACACTCCCTGGACTCTTTTTCCAAATGTTTTGCAAAAGTATACTATAAGGCTTTCAATTAGAATACATTTTTGAGGATAGGTAATTTTACAGCACAGCCGGTTAGAATTGCACGTTATATTGATAAGCTTTAGAGTTTAAAATAAGTTAACGCGACGGCGCAATGACAATGTAACTTAAGTCAAGAAGTCATCAAATTAATGTATACGAGCAAAGAGATCTGCGGGACGATAAGTTCGCTTCTTGTCCGTTTCTTATGCAAATATTGACTCAGAGTTGGTATCATTAATCAAACGAAAGGCCAGGGGCCTGGTAATAATGCCTGAATGCGCCCTCATGTGAAAAGATTCACGTGCACCGCTATATACGAGACGAGACAGATATCAATCAAGTTTGTTTTGTAGTTCAACTTCTAGCTCATTTTGTTTATATTAGACACGTAGGTTTACTACTAAACTGGTGGCGACTTCGACTTTGGTTGTTACTAAAACCATTACATAACTTTGTATGTAACCGAAGCTAGGAATTTGAAGTATTTGTACTTGTGCAGATAGTAAGAAAAGTATGATATGTTTTTTTTTATGTGTAACATCATTCCTCTCACTTTCTTGCAATCTGTGGGAGTTATTTCATGAAAAGGAACGGATTTTGTAACAGCAAGCGGGTTTGCCAGATAGGGATGGAAAAGTTTTAGCCCATACAGCCTCAAACTCAAAACTCATTTAATGACCAATAAGCGTGCGTGGTGGTAGAGTTGGGTGCCAGATGGCACCAACCCATTTTCCAAGACATTTCCCATACATGTATGGTATTACCAATGTGAGATGTCAGATGTTACACATCATATGCGACTACTATAAGGCTCGCTCGTTGTTGTTTAGGGTTCCGTACCTCGAAAGGAAAAAAACGGAACCCTTTTATAGATACCCTTTGTTGTCCATCCGTCCGTCCGTACGTGTGTCAAGACCCTTTTTCTCAAGAACGCGTGAAGGTATCAAGCTGAAATTTATATCAAACACTCAAATCTACTGTCCCTTAGAGCTGTGAAAAACTCAAACTTTTAAGCCAACGCAATCAAAAGATACAGCCGTTTATGCCGCAAATCTCCGCAAATTTTCGAAACTCGCAAGGAAATCAAAACCTACAGGGTACTTCCCGTGAACTCAGAATCTTGAAATTTGGTACGAAGCAGCGTCTTATAGCACAGATAAAGGAAAAAAAAAAAAAGTTGAAAATTAAAGGTGTCCCCATACATAGTTACCACCAGTTAAGATGGCCTCTGAGTTGTATCGGTGCTCATACAATTTAGAGGTCTAGCTTAATTGGCACCATCCTCAAATAAGGTAACCGAAAACGTAATCGAAAAAAAATGATAAACAAACTATTTACAAGTTTGTACGTAACCCTCGGTGCGCGAGTCCGACTCGCACTTGACCGGTTTTTTTTAAACTACTGCGGTATGATTGAGCCAAATAACCTATAAAGAACTGAATGTCATTAATTATATTACGCTATCAATCTTCAACAGAGTTAATTCGACCTTTCTAATACCTATGTGTGGGGCTATTACGTAACTTGTTTCAATCGTGAAAATTGTTAAAGGAAAACATCGTGAGGAAACCATAGCACGGTGGTAGGGTACTTTGTAGTATCGAAAGCAAGCGGTCATCTCCCTAATCAAGTGGTATCTATACAATGACAGAAGCATTACAAAGTATTACACTAATCCGGTTCCCCGACATATCGCGTCATATTAAATTATGCAAGTAATAAAATCTTATTCTCCGTGTTCGCGACAAAGCTGTCTCTCTCGAGCACACATTTCTCAAAACATTGTCGCGTCATTTTTCATTGCATCAATCAGGCCGCTTATGTGGATGGGACTTTATACCGTAGGGATGACACTTTACTGTTAATAGAATTAATTAAATGCTATTTTCGAAAGGAAATATTATTTTATTTACGATTAATACATTGTTAACGATTAATTATCAATGAAAATCAAATGTCAAAAGAATTATCGATAAAATAATTTAAACATCATTTACACTAATTCCACGAAAATTAGATATTAATTAAAAAAATATTAGAGAACGAAAAATGTAGAGGTAAATAAATTTGTTTTAATATATACCACACGCTTACGTAGGTACCTATGATAATGATAATGTGTAAGATAGCTAATCTTCGATCAACAACTTTATTAGTGAACAAAGTACTTAATAAATATGACTCATAATTTGCGCGAGTACATTTTAAAGACTTATGTACCCAAGTTCCGTACAATTCATACGATAAAATATAACATTTTCAAGACTCCACGATAAAATCGCGATAAATTCTATGTAGAGTAGAAAGAAATGTTACAAAAGATTCGTATTTAGCACATCCTTGAAAATGCTCACAGGGTTGTCTCATCAACAGTTAAATAGAGTGTGAGCCAATGAATATTTTTATTGACGCGTCAGACGAGTTCACTTTGGACCTCAGCAACGGATTGCGACACTCCCTGGACTCTTTTTCCAAATGTTTTGCAAAAGTATACTATAAGGCTTTCAATTAGAATACATTTTTGAGGATAGGTAATTTTACAGCACAGCCGGTTAGAATTGCACGTTATATTGATAAGCTTTAGAGTTTAAAATAAGTTAACGCGACGGCGCAATGACAATGTAACTTAAGTCAAGAAGTCATCAAATTAATGTATACGAGCAAAGAGATCTGCGGGACGATAAGTTCGCTTCTTGTCCGTTTCTTATGCAAATATTGACTCAGAGTTGGTATCATTAATCAAACGAAAGGCCAGGGGCCTGGTAATAATGCCTGAATGCGCCCTCATGTGAAAAGATTCACGTGCACCGCTATATACGAGACGAGACAGATATCAATCAAGTTTGTTTTGTAGTTCAACTTCTAGCTCATTTTGTTTATATTAGACACGTAGGTTTACTACTAAACTGGTGGCGACTTCGACTTTAGTTGTTACTAAAACCATTACATAACTTTGTATGTAACCGAAGCTAGGAATTTGAAGTATTTGTACTTGTGCAGATAGTAAGAAAAGTATGATATGTTTTTTTTTATGTGTAACATCATTCCTCTCACTTTCTTGCAATCTGTGGGAGTTATTTCATGAAAAGGAACGGATTTTGTAACAGCAAGCGGGTTTGCCAGATAGGGATGGAAAAGTTTTAGCCCATACAGCCTCAAACTCAAAACTCATTTAATGACCAATAAGCGTGCGTGGTGGTAGAGTTGGGTGCCAGATGGCACCAACCCATTTTCCAAGACATTTCCCATACATGTATGGTATTACCAATGTGAGATGTCAGATGTTACACATCATATGCGACTACTATAAGGCTCGCTCGTTGTTGTTTAGGGTTCCGTACCTCGAAAGGAAAAAAACGGAACCCTTTTATAGATACCCTTTGTTGTCCATCCGTCCGTCCGTACGTGTGTCAAGACCCTTTTTCTCAAGAACGCGTGAAGGTATCAAGCTGAAATTTATATCAAACACTCAAATCTACTGTCCCTTAGAGCTGTGAAAAACTCAAACTTTTAAGCCAACGCAATCAAAAGATACAGCCGTTTATGCCGCAAATCTCCGCAAATTTTCGAAACTCGCAAGGAAATCAAAACCTACAGGGTACTTCCCGTGAACTCAGAATCTTGAAATTTGGTACGAAGCAGCGTCTTATAGCACAGATAAAGGAAAAAAAAAAAAGTTGAAAATTAAAGGTGTCCCCATACATAGTTACCACCAGTTAAGATGGCCTCTGAGTTGTATCGGTGCTCATACAATTTAGAGGTCTAGCTTAATTGGCACCATCCTCAAATAAGGTAACCGAAAACGTAATCGAAAAAAAATGATAAACAAACTATTTACAAGTTTGTACGTAACCCTCGGTGCGCGAGTCCGACTCGCACTTGACCGGTTTTTTTTAAACTACTGCGGTATGATTGAGCCAAATAACCTATAAAGAACTGAATGTCATTAATTATATTACGCTATCAATCTTCAACAGAGTTAATTCGACCTTTCTAATACCTATGTGTGGGGCTATTACGTAACTTGTTTCAATCGTGAAAATTGTTAAAGGAAAACATCGTGAGGAAACCATAGCACGGTGGTAGGGTACTTTGTAGTATCCGACTGGCTGGCTACCACCCTCATGTTGGTATTGTTGGTCTATAGGCGACGGCAGTTACTTACCATCAGGTGACCCGCCTGCCTCGTTGTCACTAATGGCATAAAAAACAGTTCTTTGCATATTCTTTGCATAACAGTAGGTATTTCATCGAGAATGGAACCATTCTTGCCATTGGGTTGTTTTCAAGATTGAAACTGATTGAAACGTACGTTACGTAATAGCCCCACTGATCTAGTAGGTAGCTGACATACTTTTGAGTTTAATAACCAATTCTTTATAAATAATTGTTTTCTCGTAGGCTTTCTCAATCGGGAAAAACGGATCCGTAGATTCGGAGATTACCTCCTACATCCAAACTTACATATTAGTATAGTCTACTAATATTATAAAGACGAATAATTTGATATTTTTTTTTGATTTAACTCAAAAACTACTCGACCGATTTTAAAATTCTTTCACCATTGGAAAGCTACATTATCGCTGAGTAACATAGGCTATATTATAATCCCGGCAAAAGATGATATCCCAAGGGAACGCGGGTGAAACCGCAAAGGCTAGTATACTATAGATTTTGAATTTGCGTGTCTATATTGGACGCGTAATTGAAATAGCAACATAATAACCTCCTCCTTTTTTGAAGTCGTTTAATAAAAAGCTACATAGAAATAAAGTATTTTAATCCAACAGAAAAAACATTCAGATTCTAAGTTCAGCTAAGAGAATTGCAATTGCTTGGAGAAACCTGAAGTTTGAGACTTTGCGGATACTTTGCATAGTAAGTAGCGCCACTGTAAGCAACCGCACTTACTTAATGAGTCACAATATTTACAGATTACCGAAAGAAAAAAGTGTTCGCATCTGGGACGCAGATCTACTGCCGATCTATGACTGCAAAGAAATTTGGCTAAACATGTGGCCGTTATCGCAAAATAAATAGCAACCAAGATTAAAACCTATTGCTATTTCTTGTTTTACAATAATGCTTCGTTTTATCATTTTTCAGTATTAGGTAGCTTAGATAACCTATTTATCCCATAAGAAAGTATTTTTGTTACTTAAAGTTTATGAAGTTTGTAATGGGTAGGTACCTAATTAATTAGATATATTTAAATATACGATGTTGTAAAAGTCAATTAATATTTCGACGTGATGTTTAAGTATCGATAATTTTGAAAATTAGCGTTCAAATCGAGATATTCGATAGCAATAAACAAGGCAAGATCATCATAGATATATGTATATTAATATTATCATACACTATATTAATTTGACATGCAAAGAAATACTTTATCAAGTACCTATGATTTATGAAAAATGTGGTAAAGTGTGGTATGTTTGCTTTTGCTGAAAAGAGCCGGCAATAAACTAAGCAATTACTATTTTTTAAAAGCAACTTAGCCTTACATTTAATAACTAATCAGATTCAATATATATCAATAAACAGATTACTATAAATATTTATAAAGCGTTCAAAACAAAGCAATAAAATGCGTATAACACCTTTACGATGTGTAACGTGTCCTTTAGAACATGCAACATGTTCTGGGCGGGCCGCCCTCGCATGGGCGCCAAATGTGAACTAAGCCACGCGCCACGAGCGCCGAGCCGCCGACCCGCCGACAGATATAGACAACTGACGTACACACACACACACACACACACGCGCACACACACACACACACACACACACACACACATACATGTGGCAATACTTACTATGTACTACTCGTGCTTATACAACTCATTTTAATGAAAACTCGATATGTAAGATGTGTCGCCAGATTTCTTCATAATTTTTATATGTAAGCCAGGCGGGTAATAAAAAGTATCCTACCACCTTGCTATAGTTTCCTCAAGATGTTTTTCTTTGTTGAAACCTCAAGAGCATTGTAGGAGAGCTTCGTAAAGGGATCTGATGTCACTACCATTGAGCTTACCAAACTAAAATGCATCAAGACATCAACATACCCATAGAGGAAATGGCAATCTTGAAAAAGAGATAGCTTACGTAACAAAATATTAACGGTTAATACATATTATTATTCCAAAAGAATAATTTCTACTGATCATCATGTCAGCTAGAAGACGTCCACTGCTGGACAAAGGCCTCCCCAAGAATTTCCACGATGGCCGGTCTACTGATCAGTTTAAGTAAATCTAGTAATGTTTGTGTAGGTAATTTATTAACTACGTACTAGTGTTGCTTGTCGTAAAATCTCCTAAAACTCCAAACATATAATCATCTGGCATTGCTCTTG
This sequence comes from Ochropacha duplaris, assembly GCA_951361185.1. Classification (NCBI taxonomy): domain Eukaryota; kingdom Metazoa; phylum Arthropoda; class Insecta; order Lepidoptera; family Drepanidae; genus Ochropacha; species Ochropacha duplaris. The sequence goes on along the minus strand of OX592702.1, from coordinate 8,062,108 downwards.
CGCACAGTACCGTCAACAACGGCGCTTTGTGTCCTGCCAGCCATGTGGACCTCGTCGGGGCATGTGCCGACCAGCTGAAAAACATTCGCTTTTACACGTTTATACTGTGTATAGCTGTTGAAATGCAATCAACCACTGCATTTGATTGAAGCGACAAAATACATTAAGAAGCAAGCCAGTAGGTATTGTTAAGTTAATAGTTATAAAATAAGTTAATAGATGGTAGAAGTAAATGGGTGAATTTCCTAAAAACATGAAACTGTAGGGCAATATAAAACTAAGTAAAGACGATGAAGAAGGTATAAATATAAATGTGTTTGTTTTTTTTTTTTTTTTTTTTTATTCAATTTTGAAGGGCTTTATCGCTTTGCGATTATGTCACCCGGGTAGTAACAAAGCTTTAAAATCCACATCGCTAATTTCTTATACTTAATCTATACAACGCCTTGGCGGGACCCGACAGAGGTTCAGCCAAAGCGCTGTTACAGTCTCCAATATTTGACAAGCGTACGGGTCTGAGAGATTCATTCCGAACACACTCCATCAGTACATGGTATACATCATCGATGACTCCGCAATCTGGACAATTAGGCGTTTCATTTTTACGCATCAAATATGCAAATTTATTTGAAGGAATGTGTCCGGAGCGAAGTCTCATCGCAATAACAATATCGTTTCTACATAGGATTTTATTGTCAATCCAGGGATAACTCAAGGGCTGTGACTGTATCGTCTTATACCAAATTCCTTTTAATTTGGATCTTTCATCAAAGTATTCTTTGAACCTAGCAAAACAATCCTTTTTTAAATATTTAAAATACTCGGTATAAAATGGCAAGACCGGAAGAGGAACTCCATCACCTGCGGCTTCTTTGGCCAAAACGTCCACTCTTTCATTTCCACGAATTCCAATATGTGATGGGATCCACTGGAAAAGTACTGACCTACCATTGGATTTCATTTTAGCCAAATTTTGAAGAATTGAATATGCCATCGGAGTACCTCGATAAATAGAGGTGCACCGGGCCAGGTGCTGGAGTGAGCTTTTTGAGTCTGTCAGTATTAATAATTTATCACAATCTATTGAATCTAAATATGACAAAGCTTCATTAAGGGCCAAAAGTTCGATACTCATGATTGAGATGTCGGAATCTACTCTAAATTTCATGAAAATGTCCAATTGAGGATCAAAAAATGCCGCTCCAGATCCATTATTGTATTTTGAACCGTCAATAAACATTCTATAAAATCCAGGATATTCTTTATTAATAAATTCTTCGCACACAATATTTAATTCGGAAGCGTTGTATTGGTTTTTAGGCTTGGATATTGGGTTCAAATTTGCCTTAATTACATTGGATACATCTATGTTAGTAACCCAAGTGTCTAATAAAAACATTTCTAATTTATTGCTCGAATATACATGGAGCCCATTAAGGGTGTTATGCAAAGAAACTAATAAAGGTTGCCGTTTATTGTTCCAGTACCGATTCTGACACAAAGAGTTTAGCTTTTCAATAATATTTATGATTGAGTTATCTTTAAGACTATAAATGTGTTTGATAATGTAAGTAATATTTTTTTTATGTCACTAGTGACAACGAGGCAGGCGGGTCACTTGATTGTAAGTGACTACCGTCGCCTATAGACATTAGCAATACCAGGGGGTTGTCAATGTGTTGTACACCTTATTACAATGCCTTAAGGGCAAGGGCAACTAATAGTAATTAGTTAAGATTAGGGTACGATGGGACTGGCATGGTCAAAATTGACAAACGTCCCTAAATTAAATAGAATTTAAAAAAAACATTATTAACGTAGTAATTGATGTATCAGTGGAAATTTCTGAAAAGGAAAACGAAACATATATTATACCCATAAGAAAGTATGAATATTTCAACCAAAACTTGTGACTTTATGAGCTACGAGTTCCTAAAGTTAACTAACTACCTACCTACTTATTGAAAACGTATCAGTTGTAACTTATTTTATTTTAATTCAAGCAATAACTAAAAGATCTAGAGTAAATTCTTTGTAAAGATGTCACAGAACAAATAACTTAAATTAATTGGATCATAAAATAAATAATTTATTGATCTGTATTCGTGAGACTTTCCCAGGCCATTTTCTTTCTTACCTTCTTAAGGCGGATACTTATCTATTGGATTAATCGTAATCTACGACTGTATAATACGCCCAAGTAATAAAAAGTGTTAGTTTATTAGGGCGTTTGCATACAAGCGGTATGACAGCTGTAAGCGCCAGTGTCCAACACAGCTGCGATTTGCGGCGCGATGTGAAAAGCGCCGTACAACAATTCACATACAGACCAACTGCGCTACTGATTTTATAGGGGAGTTGAGCTAACACCTTGTCTAGGCAAATGTTAGCAGGGATGTGGCGCTGTATACATGCGTTTCACTTAATTTTTCTCTGTTGACTCTAGCTCCAAAAAAAACCAGATTTGATCTTATCCATAATGAAAGATTTTTTTATCACTACTAACTTTTAGAACGATCTTCAAGAATGCGCAGCATCATAATCTTTATACATAAAAATCTCGTGTCACGATGTTTGTCCGGGGTAATTTCCGAAACTACTACTCCGACCTTGATGAAACTTGGCATACAGGTAGATCATATCCTGGAATAAAATATAGAATACTTTTATATGCTGGAAAAGATAAGACCCCACGGGAAGGCGGGTGAAACCGCGTGGAACAACTAGTTATTTATAAATGTTACGTTAGACCTCACAGTAATCATGACACATCTACCAAAATTAAATATAAGTACATAACTCATTCACTCCACCAATTTACTTCATTCTATTTTTAGCTCATTATAATTGACTGTAGCCAATTACAGTTTTAGCAATGCTACAGTAATTGACAAACTGACGAACCCACATACCAATATAACAGCCGAAAATAAATCAACAATGAAGTAGTCAACAATGAGAAACAAACTTTAAAAACCCAAACAGAATCTTTATGGCAACCGAAGACGTAAAATACAAATAGACCAATAATGCCGTCAACTCTACTACAAAAGCACCATATCACATCATCTGCAATTAGGGTCACGAATAATTGACGCCAAAGGTTTAAGGGCGTTTCTTTCACCGAAAAAACCGACATTCATAAAACCCTCATAATTTTAAAGTGAATCAAGATATCGTACCCTGATACACCTGGCTTTCACCCCGGTTTTAGCCCATTTTATTAACGTTTCAAAAGTACTCGAAAATACAATAATGCTTTACACGGCTCATTGGTTTCTATTGGGGACTAAGCATCTTGTGAACAATTCTGCATACATTGCGAATTTTGTTTTGTATTGTTTTCACAAAAGTTTATTGTGGTGCTGATAGTGATCCTCGATTGTTAGAACGATTGCTCAAGTTCGATAATATTATTAATGGTCACATATAGGTAATTCGGTCGGTAATTTGTCAACTAATCAATTTACTGCAAGCTTAGAACACAAATACTCCGTGAAGCTTGGCATATTATGATGTAGATTATCCTGGAATAAAACAAAACACTTTCAATAGAAAGTCGCGTAATGCGTAAGATTTTATATCATGTTACTGTAACTCATAACCATTAATCTTATCGTTTCGCAATACATTCGTTCCAGCATCAAGCTCTATGCCTCTATCGAAATCTGTTTACGTATCATAATCCAATGTCCATTCATCAGCGACAACGAATGAGCAAAACGAATTCCGCTAACGGTCCTATAGTTCCTTTATCAGAGAGTTAAGAGCCTCCACAATAGAGGTGGCTCCCACGCCATGTCACAACACCCTATGCATGTTATATCACCCAACTGCTCTAAGCAGAACCCACTCGCCTTACTCATTATAACTAAACTACTAATATCATTGCGCATAATCAGGGTTTTTGCGAAAGTGGTCATGCCGCAATCTGACGTCACAGTTCACTTGGGGTGCTCCAATCCCATTTGATCCCCAGCACTCATTATGTGAAACTATTGTGGGAAAATCGACACAGTTTTTGTTATAAATCTGTGGGAGTTTCGTTTTGACATCAACTTTGCACACATTGTAACTTTTGTACATACAAAATTGCAAAATAAATATTTAGGACATTTACATACTCAGGAATATGTTCCACCAGTCATGTAAGAAATAGTAAACAAAACCAATGAACAAAAAGCCTTGCATTGTTAAGGTTTTAAAGTGTCAATACTATTGATTTTTAGTTGCTGCAAACCAAATCAAATTGATAAGAAAGCTGTTCTCATGAATCTCATGTTATCTCTCAATCAATAAAAGTGTAACAAAATTTTAATGTAATATCCCCCTCGCCCACATAGACGGACGGTAATGTAAAACTGCCACGTGTACGACACGTGCCTCCCCCTACTCCCTGTTACCGCACCCCACCCCCCCGCTCCTTCATTACTACGATTGCTAGGTATTTGTTCACAGAGCACGCACGTGGACGGACGTCTGCATTATTAAATGCCTTTTACGCTTATTGCGAATTAAAACCCCCCGCCTTTATTATAGCGACGTTATTAATCCTCTGAACATGGTTGTCATTATTGAAATGAACAGTCTAATAACTGAATAACAATATTAAATAGATTCAAATGATATGACATAGATATTATTTGCACTGAAATATTCACATTTGGTATCTTTAAAATTTTAGTGTTTTTTGTTTGCATATTTTTTATTTGTCGAAGAAATCTGTTTTGGATTGCAGAATGGCACCTGAGTTGCAGTTTGTTTAAAACGTGAAACAATGGTCCTGTTATTAAAGTCTAATTTAGGCTCTGAATTTACGTATGACTCGTTACTTTCATGTTATTTTCTCGGTCGGAGATATTAAACCACTTAGGTTGAATTAATTTTTCCGTGACCTCATGGTAAATCCAAATACGTAAGGCTCTCACGGGTCGATGGTTCACACAAGAACTCAACCAGTCCCACGGGCGCGGGCTGTGAGCACGCTGTGTACTACAAACTAAATTATGCCGCGATTTACTTTGGGAACACCATCAGTCTCACGATTGCTGCATTCCGGTGTAATCCTCGTTTAATAGTTAACTACCTGGGTAGGTATTAAATAACCTATAATATTGATGAGAATCGGTTTGTTTTAACAGTAATTTAATACAAGAACTGCTACAATACATAAAGGGAATAGCGATAATCGCGATATAACTTCAGTTATAACTACTGAACACAAACAAACAAATGTTTAAAAATAAAATTATAAAAATATCCTAACAACGGTTAAGAGATTTCGAGTGTAATATAGAATGAAAATACATAGTGTTTTTTTCTCAAACTTCTTAATTTCTTCTGAAACTCGTATGGAACGAAATAATAATAAATACCTATACCATATACTTACAAACAAAATAACTTTTTAATACATACATTCACGGATTCCAAGTAAGTATATGAGCCAAGTGTAACTTAACCATCACACCCCCATAGCGATGCTCGTGCTTGGACGATCGGCTCGTAATTATCCCGACCTGTGACCTGCGCGCGCGCACCGCTTCCCACGCCGCCGCCGCTCAGTTCACACGAGAATACTACGCTTCCCATCGGAAACTGATTTTTTAAAATTTAAGGTAGGTAGGTAGGTATTGGGGATGAATTTAATCGACATGCGGGAAAAGTTTGTATTGTATGACGTCCAAAATCATTAGAGCGCGTTTAAGTCGTTTTTGAATTCGACTCTACGGTTGATTCTTAGTGTTTCTAATGCTGTGAACACTATAATAAACGATATTACATAGCCTTATATTCTCGACTATTTATCACTGTCGATCTAAGCAATACTTCATGTGCGTAGAGTGCATTCGATCTACAAAGTCGATATTGACAGTGCACGCGCCGCCACGTGTTGGAAAAGCGCGTAATGAGCCCGCACCTGCACGATACGAATTAAGGGATTTCTCGCGCCCTCCCGTGGGAGCGGAGGGAGCACATCACACACGAATAGAACTGTTTGCTCTGTCAATAAGCACACGCTAAAGAACAATAACGGTGAGCCAATATTGCTAGGGTTGTTTATAGCCTCTGGCTAGGATACTTGGTCTGTCAATATTAATAAGGCATTTTATGATATTACACATAACATTTATTTACTTAAGTATATATCAATATAAGAGGATCTTAGAATGTATGGTAAATTTTTCGCATAATATGTTTTTAATACTCACAGATTTCAAGTAAGTATATGAGCCAAGTGTAGCTTAACCATCACACCCCCATAGCATTTTATGATTTTCTTTATAGGAATATAAGTATAAGAAATAATAACAAAACCATTTATTATAGACAGTATAAAATTCACACACACAAATGTTTAGCGTACGTTGAAAACTTTTAGAAACATTACCTGCATGTTATTTTCTCTTACGGTAAACCGAAAATAATCAGAAAATCAAAACCACTCTACATTAAATATCTATTTCAATTAGTACCGACAGGGGTTCCTACTTTGAACCCAACTATTGTTTTGAAGCGCACATTGACCGCATTAACACAATTGAACGACTAATATCGGGACAGTGGTGGCTGATCAATCAGAGTGTATCACGCGATGGGAGCGGCACGCGCGTGGCACTCCCACGACACGCGCAGGGGTAAACGTGGCCTCTATGCCGCCCGGCGCCCGGCCCCGCGTCTAATGTAAAGACCTTAATGAGAATACCACTTCATACAACATTGAACAATGATGTTAAATAAATGGAATGCTGAACAGAATCGCGTTGCAAAATCAACTTATGAGAGTTGAAGGCATTATTATTGCAATATTACCTACGCATACCTAATTAAGGTGTTACAAGAACGAGGTCTTAGGTATATAATTTTCCGTTACTATAGTCGTAATATTTGTTCGACTATTACCTATCTCCGGTCTTCACTAAAAGAAATATATTAAAACACTATACCTAATAATATTGTTGTGACTGATTTCACACTTTATCTTTTTCTAAAGCTGTCCACGTAAAGCATTCATTACACCTGCATGAACAAAGCATGTTGACTAATTTTTTCTGCATCTAACACTCTGAATAATTTACGGAGCCATAAAAACACCTTACGAATTTAGAATTGTCATCGTTTGAAACTTAGGGTGTAGTGTCCGCTTTTGTCTTGTCTCGTTTTTTTGATACGTTTCGTCTCCAAATAACAATAGACTATACCTGTCCACCTAAAACAATATTCTGTCAATTGCACTGCAAGGTGCTTTTGATGCAAGATTGAGGAAAGGCTGGACAATGGGCCAATACGTGAGAACACAATGTAGCCGGCAGGACCAAATTGTGTCTGTAAATTTAATTTCTCAGGTAGCCGTGAAGACACGTTTGAAATGGGAATGGACAAACACAAAATATAATAATTAGTTAGTCTTCAATGCAGAACATTTGCGAGTTCAATATTTATCTTTGTGAGAAGACAAGTAGGGAATCAGACAAAATAATGTTGCCTTTTAAGATGTTAATGCTTACGTCTCATTTCTCTTCCCAATGATGTAATCTTATAACCTTAGTATAATTTCGCTAAGGAACAATCCACGTCGCTTCTTTATTATTCACCATTAATAAATGTATATTATACGTATACCAAGAGCACCTAACATGGAATCAAAAAGCTTTTATTGTTCCTTAAATTACATTATTAAGAGCAATTTATCGAATCACATTAAACAACTTAAATGGCGGTCCAAATAACTCAAAAATGAAGCAATTCACTACCTGAGTTCTTTACACCCGCCTCCAAGGTGACTCGTGACTTTTTGCCCAGCATGTTTTTTATGCCCACTGTGTTATTATTACGATTCGGACCTCTTTGTGTGGTCGCGTTTAAGTCTCGACGAGTTAAATTGTTGCGTAAAGTACTTATTATAAATTGATAATAATAGGAACATTGAGAAAGTTAAATGCAAATTCACCGCCGGCTTTAAAAATATGATACATTCCTTTGTGTAGCCTAACTAAATATCGTAAATAGGCAAATATATGTGTAAAATGACTTTACAATGAAGTCGCACAAACTTAATGTGGTTTATGTCTCAAATTCGATATTTACAAACAATGCAAACCGGTTGTCTATGCTAAAAAACTCAGCTTACTGAGTTCACGGCAGAAAACTGTGTCACGATTTAATACCTATGATACAATTTTCACGATTACATCAAAGAATAGAGACTGTATTTTAATATGTATTTATTTTAAGAGTAAGTAACTAGAGTTTATTACGTCATTTAAAGTGTTCTGGAAAATATTCAATTATTTATTGCGCTATGTCACATTAATTTATAGGTAATTAAGTAACCTATGTTGCTATTACCTACATAACTTTTCATAAGAACATTGCAAGAAGAATAAAGCTAAACTCTATATACATTATTTAATATCCTATGCTTTGATACATTCCGACAATTACAGAACATTTTTCATGCAGTTCTAATCGAAATCAAACAAAAAGGTTTTTTCCATGCGCGCACGCAGCCTCCAGGACCTGTCGCCGTGAGACCGCAACAAGTGGATGCCTTCACGTACCACCATTGTTCGTCACCATACTCCCCCTTCCCCCTTCCCCCCTCCTTCGAGCCTTCTTACGCACCCTAAACTAGTGTAGATTGATATCGATTGTTGATCATTCATAGGTTATGGTTAATTTACTTCACGTTTCACAAAAAAGGATGCTTTTGTTTTTGGTCGTTAATTATTCCGAAATAGAAATGAATAATCCTACTAAAAATTTTAATGTGTAAGTATGTTTGGCTGAACGGCTGAACGGATTTTGATGAAACTTGGCACAAAGGTAGTTCATATCCTGGAATAACACAATTTTTTAGTCCGGGAAAAGATAAGATATCTCCGGAAGCTAGTTGATTCATATAGGTATCTAGCTTGCAGAAAATATCCAACAGGAGGCTATTATATTATTCTGATGATGTTTGTTTTGTTTAAAAAAAATCTAATAACGCAATTGTGGTAAAAAAAAACGTTATGAGGTATTTTATAATAAGGTTCTAAATTGTGTAGTTAGATTTTTAGATATACCTAAATATGTTTAGTAACCTTAAACAAAATGATATTGTTATCGATACCATTTGATAATTTGTCAACCGAACACCATATGCAGCTACTGGATGACAAGGCTCTTCAATTATTTGAGTGACTCAAATGGAATTTAAATTAAACAAAAAATATCGCCGCCATAATCGGGGAAACCGGCATATTATTTTTTTTAAATTGAAGGAAGACTAACAAAGACATTTAACTAATAAATAAAATGTGCTACTCGATATAGTTCAATAGTTCGGTCGAGCGATACACGAACAACAGTAGGTCTAATGTAAATTTTCGTGATAAACAAATCATTTTGATTCAAGCAGTACCATTAGCAAAAATACCTATATGACTCACCACCTTAATATGTGGTCGGTTGACTTGTTTTACTAAATATTATTTTTTGATATTCAAATCACTCAATCACATAATACACGTGTAGATAAAGTTAGTTTTTAAAATTAAAATTATTTAACTTCGACATTAATTAATTAAAACTATATTTATTTTGGCTTCAATTCTATCAACGCTGGATTTCTCTAAAGTTAGATCTATCGTGAAAATAACGAGTCATGTGATAGTACATATCTACACTTTTACTATGACAAGGTAAACAAGTGTTTTAAACAAAACACTTTATGAAACCAGAAATAAACAAGAGTTCTGAGAGGACAAAGTGCATGTCACGAGCGCAACGTCCTTACTCAGGGCCGCCCAGCGCCCAGCGTGGGCCAGCGCAGGCAGACGCGGCGCCCACCGTTCCGCCGCCATGCGCCATGGGAAAAATCAGGCTTCGCCGCCCCCGCCCCGCGCGCTTATTGGACCGCCCGGGCCCGCCCCGCGCCCCACTAGCGCGCATAAATACTACGCAGCCGCGCGCATCTCCTCATTCCTCGCTCGCGCTGTAACCTCTCCGCACGTGACGCGCTCGCGATCCGATCGTTATAAACCCAGTGCTCGTGTTCAGTGACTATCACAATGAAAGCAATAACAGCTATGTGCGCGACCGGCGCCTCCGTCCCCGCGATCGCCAGCGGCAGAGTTCAAAGGCATCGTGATGGGGAAAACGCTGAAATTCAGATGTATTTATCAAAGCTCCAGGATTTGGTGCCGTTTATGCCGAAGAATAGGAAGATTTCAAAGTTGGAGGTAATCCAGCATGTGATTGACTACATCTGTGACCTGCAATCGGCCCTGGAGAACCATCCGGCGATGGATCAGTTCGACGCGGAAGGCGCTCTGGCATCTCCGCCGTGCGCGGTGGCGCCGCAGCCTCGCCCACAGCGGCGGCCGCTTGGACCTCGCTCTGCGCCCAACACCATCCTCCACCAAACACCCTCCAGCCAAGAACATAGAAACCAAATGGTGCGTGTCTTTATATTATTTCGTTTCTTGTAATTATCTACCTTTTAAAGACCTTTCCCTGAAACTAAAAATTTTAGCATATTTACCGTAGAACATTATTTCCTTTGATTTATCAAATTTAATATTTAATTAACACTGGATTTAATTGATGTAATTGTTTATTAATATAACTTAATGTAGCACGATATTCTAACAAGCCCCTCAAACTTAGAAACTGATTGATATTTTATGTAGAAAGTCACATAGAGTTATACAAAACTAATTTAAGTTCTCAGTAGAGATACTCTGTTGCATAAAAACTAAATGAAATCGGTCGTGTCGGCGTCGGTGTTTTTGCATCGCGCGCGCACCTGTGTGTATTTCGCAAGCGCGGGAAGGTAAAAGCGGAGATGTCGAGTTTCACAACACATGGTTACACACGCATCTCGTTTGTGTAATAAATTAATTAGGTTGTGTATAATTGTTACGAATCCAATTTAAAACAAATTCGATAACAATAATGTAAATGTGATTGAAAATGCACATTGATAGTATATGAGGAAACTTTCATAATGAACGCAATATAAACCGCTTAACCACATCGCAAAGTTACTTTCGTCATGAAACCGTAGTTTCGGTAAATAAGCAGTCGCAATCTGAACCGCTGTTCACGCATGCGTGACGGCTGTTTTGAATTTCAGCCTTGAAGCGCGGCCACCTGCGGCGGCGCCGCGTAAACGACCGTGTACTGACTGAGCTGACACACAATCTGAATATTCAACACATATTTATCTTACCTCGTTTAACATTCTGACTGACACCTGCGCGTGATTGCCATTTCGTCATTACCATTTCAGCGTGACAGAACATTAACAAAACAGTTAACGTCTCGCAACCCATTTCTGAAGATGTTTTATCAGACAATACCGAAGCGTAGTAGGTACAATTTAAAAAATGCAGCGAGCTAAGAATTCGAAATTGTCTTGTCGATGTATGCGTACGCGGCAGGTGCATCGCACAGGATTTATTCGTGCGCCTTGCGATTACGAGCCCCAGGCGCAATGCGCGCTCGTTAATACTTGGTCGCGCCACGTAAATTTTAATCACTGCCAGTTGTTGGAACTGAGGGAAATGTTCAAAACAAGCGTGATTTAGGAGACGCAAGGTGCTGTGCTCGATTTATAGAAACGTGAGTGCTATGTACGTAATGGTCACGTAAATTATTTTTAAAAACCATTCTGAGTACCTACTCTGTTGTGTATAGTTACATACAATACAGTATATTACACGTATTTGCACGATCCACAAATTACGTAAATTTAAAAACTTCTGAATTGATCAACTGCCCAAAAAAACATCAATCACTCACGTTTTGGGTATTACATTACGTAATCATAACAATTGTACCCAGCACTTTTTTATTTATACATAAGGATATTTGTCATTAAAACAGAATTACATAAAAGTTTAACAGCAACTATCTTAAATGACCAATAAATAACAGGTATCATAGAAACAACAAAACAACTACTATTAATTACCCTCGGGCGCCGACGAGATCACGATATCAAACAATATTTACTAATACACTACAGGAATGTCGACCAATCAGGCAGCATTCCTAAATACAATTAATTTGGAATAGTCATTCGCGCAAGGACACGAATTCTTTGATGTTCATTTTATGTTAGAAGAAACACTTGAACAGCGACCCGGTGAAATAAATAAAAAGATAATAAAGCTCGGGACAATCGTGCTGGAATTCGAAGCTCCAGCATGCGCGTCGTGAGGCGGCATTTCACGACGGTATCTTGCGTCGAGAGTCGTGTGCCACAAACCTTCGGTCACGAGCATACACCACAGCTCCTATCACGAACGTAATTGTTGCTTGCAGCTGCCAGGCCGCGGGCGTTTGTGAGGCCGTGAGATTGATCGCCAATTTTACTCTCTCATCGTTCTTCATCCGAGCAGTACTAACAAATCTGTATTTAACTTTATATAAGTAGTCCTTGTTTGTCTTCTCGCTTCGACCGTAATAAGCTGTTAAATATCATAATAAGTATTACAATGCGTATAATACTAGACAACACCCCTATTATTGTTTAAAGGGGTCTCTACCCTATTTATTACTAAATAAGTGAGATAGTCAATGCTATTTACATTTTCATTCCTGTTTCCCTGGTGGAGAAAGCTACATATTCGATCTTGACTCGGTTGTAGTATGTCAATATCAATTAGTCAACCAATTACAGACCCGCATGGTGTCTTTCAAAATCAATTAAGGAGCCCTTAGATACATTTAACCAATAAACCTTAAATAATTGTATACTAGGATAGCTTCACTTTCTTTTACACTAATGGATCGTCGGTTCACTTTGAAAACATATTAAGTTGATAGAGTATTTTGATCTGATCTTCCCTGGACCCGATTAGGCAGCCAATTTAGCGCCTACGCGTTCATCCGACGGCGACACTAACGAGCCGCCAGGTGTCCGTAGTTCCGCACCCACGCTGCCCCTCTCCTCTGAATATCTTTGTCTCCGCGGACCTCGCGCATAATTTCTGCACGTGAAAGTTTTACGAGCACCTTTATGCTTCTCCGAACCAATAAACCTCACAGCGTCGGGCGAGTAGACAATACAACTTCACCGCAAAATATCTTAGCAAACCTCAGCACACGTGCAACGATTTCGCCGATCGCTTGGATTCCATTGCCGATGGATCGATCGAGGGCATTGTGCGGGTAACGGTCGCTCGCAGCTGCGTGTGAACACACGTGACGGTGCGGCACCGGTGGCCGGATAGCTAAATAAATGCGACGAACATTGAACATACCTATTCATTATCCGACCGACAATGCTCGTCTCATAAAGGGATTTCACGTGTGCGCTCTCGCGAAGTCCCGATCCGTTCGGGACATGTGTGCTCTCCCTTTGGTATGTGTCCGTAAATAGGGTGTGGCCACGTGCGGCCGTTCAGCTGTGTCACGGATGTGCGCTGACGGAAAACTGTAATCCAACACTTGCCAATACTCCCAAACATACACTGAAACAGCTACTGAAGTTTCAACTCATTGTAAAAATCAGCAATCCGCCATTACACGCCTTTGTGTCATAAGTTCTAATCAAGCAAAAGCCCTGTTCTGCCTTGCTGGAATTTCAATTAGGGTAGTGTAATAACCAACCCATTATTCAAGCTCTAATGAATTAAAACATTGTCGAAACAGCACATATGCGATGACAGATGGCCGGACGCCCGGACGCGGGCGGGATGCGCATGTGCCACCCGATAGACTGTTTGTCGCAATCACTAAAACACTCAAATTATGAGGGAGTTGGCATCATAAAGTGTAATAAATATAAAAAAGTATTATGAATTGCTTGTACGTCTTAATGCAGTTAAAATGTTCAATACGTTCAAATCTTTGTTCTATCAGTAGTTAATAAATGGTACCATTCATATTGGTACAGTTAGGGAGACATGTGCGCGCGCATCTGTGCAATGATTGGTAGCTGCACCCTCACTGTCTTGTACAGGCTCGCCTACTGTTCGTATATGAAATTAAACTGCAGTGTTCCCCTTAAACTTATCTATGTTTTCTTTTGTTACAGACGCCAGAAAAGCAGAATCAACCAGATAGGCCAACGTCCTGCTAAATGATACTTAGGCTTAGAGAGACAATTAATTTATGGTAAATGTTTATAATATACCTCGGGGAGCGGCCGATACCGCTACAGGAGGCTATTCTTGATCCTGGGAAGAGTTCGAGGAGTCTCCGGCATCAGTTCCAGTGAAGTTCATCATGAGATGATAATCCTAACTACGATCTCGTTACGATCAATTAACTACTTAAATATAATTGTTTTGTGGCATTACACGTTGAAGACTTAATGAAGAGCATTGCAATGCAATCAACCTCTGTCATCCATACGTTCGGGTTGTTTCGTTATAATGTTTTGTGTAAAAAGCTTTACTAGGTAGTTATTAGGACCAGTGTATGTAATATTTTCCATGTTTGTAAATAGGTATGTTGTTTGAGTGGATTTTCGACACCTAGAACATCCTAGCGGAGACATCAAAAGATATTGTGTAATATATTCAAATGTACAATACATATTTTGGAACACGTAACGTACAAATGCAGTAGTATTTGAAATTGTAAAGATTTATAATTATTTCATCTAAATCAATCCTAGAATTTTAGTTATAAAACGATGCTTCCATTTATATCAAAGAAGTGAACCGATTTTAAGTTGGTTTGCATATATAATTTTATTGTTTTAAGTTATAATTTAACGAGTGTGATTTTGTTGCTATTAGAATATGGAAAATTTATTTTGTGAGTGCTCAACGCAAACATTTATATTATTAATTTATAACTTGCGTTAAGCACGTACTACATGTAAATAGTGTATGTAATTAAAAGATTTAAAAAAATGTGGGAAATTATCAATTTGAGACCTTTTATGATTTTATATTGAATATAAGGTGAAAATGCTTTAATTATCTTATACATAATTATTAATTATGGTGTATTATAATTTTAAATAGACTGTTATAGTTTTAGTTATGGAGAGGTGCGTCGCTCGCTAGTGGTACAGTTGTGTTGTTAGAATACATACCTACCTTGTGTGATTTGTGTTGCACATTGTTACACTTAGGTAACTTCAAACTATACTGTCTTCAGTTCAGTTCATGCCACAGCCACAGGCAGCTTTGTTCCAACACGATTAAGTCACAAATTGTTTGTCGATGAATGGCATTTCACAATGTATTCGTCCATGTTTTTCCTTTTTATTTAGTTTTAAATTTTGCACTGATTTTTCTTAATAAGTACCGATAAAACAATCAAACAGAAAATAAAAAAATTATAACTAAACAAACGTTTTATTTATCCTTTTTCACAATAATATAAAATATAGCAAATCAATTATATATAAATACTATATTATAGTAAACATATAGTATAACTGAGTGAGTGAACAAATACCTACATTATGGACAAGTAAGATATTTTGAGAGAAAAAGTATAAAATAACAATTGGGTAGAAAAGTATTTACTTAGCACTGAAATCAGTCGCAAAGATCACTAGGTACCTATCTATTCCTATCAGGAACATAAAGTTGCATACAACATTGATAAATAAAATACTACCTTTTGCCCATTTAAATATAGGATGTTTTTTTAAAGTAACTTATATCCTTCCCTAGGGTTCAATATTCCCATAACCTGAACTATAATTTAAACATTTTAGTAGTTCAGTAGTTTTTGCCCGAAACAGTAACAAACGACTTCACACACATCCAAACATAATATTACGAACATAATATTATTAGGAAGTAGGACTAGCTGCCGTCCCCCCCTTTTCACCCGTTTATGCCTAATTAGTTCGCTCTTTTGATCGGTATCATGAATTGATGATACCTATATAGCTAAAATCATCCTCTATAGATAAATAAAAAAACTTTTAGCATTATACTATGTTTTTTTTTTTAAATTATATGTACTGTTATGAGATACATAACAAACGTACAAGCTTTACAGGTTTATAATATTAGGACTAATACAACTATTAATGACAGGAGTATCGAAGCAACTATGATTTAACAATTCCACTTTTCCCTAAAAAACGTTGAAATTAACGAATCCGGCGAGATCACGCGATTGCATCACGACCAATTATCGCAACTACAATATTTGATCAGCTGCGTTTGTACTAAAATCAACTAAAAGAATTTCTTACCCGAAAACCAATCGTCTGCCCTTACTATATGGTCTGAATTCGCTTTCTGATAATGTTTTATAGTTAACAAAGCAATTTGCACCTTGATATAAAGGCAGTAAGGTGAAATACAATACGATAAAAAATATAATTGGTGAATTGTGAGCATTTGTTCGCCAAACATTAGCTCAATGCCGTCATAGTTACAAACAATAAGGTTAATTCCTTACGTGAGGTAAACGAACGTGAAAGTATCAGCAACCGTGAAATTTATTTTAAGTAAGTACAAAAAGAGAATGTAGCGACCCTGCCAGGATTCGAACCTGGAATCTTCTGATCCGTAGTCAGACGCGTTATCCGTTGCGCCACAGGGCCCGTTGTAGACTGTGGCGAAATTTATAAAAACAATCCCATTTAACCAGGACTATTTAGATGAGCTAAATAAACAGATTCACAATATCTTGGTCTATTAAAAATTCACATTGTATATACCTACTTTATTAAAAAATCTGAATAACAACTCATCCGTTCATAATAATAATAAATCGTTAATAATAGTTGCTTCTACTCATGAATAAGATTGGGATTATCAAAGTATCTGTATAGATAAACATTAATCGGTGTACTTAACTCATATTTTTATCCTATATGAACATAATTGAAAACTAGAATCAACCAAGATCAAAATACATCCGGATCGCATGATCAAGGTCATCCATAAACCGTTAACGGATGGAGTCTGACAGGCGACTGTAGCTTGTATTTGTAGTTTATCAAACGATCTATTATCGTGTGATAACGGATGATAATGATTAGTGACACAGGTGTTCTTCCACTGACGGCTGCGACCTTCGTGCACTACACGTGTGCTGTCTCATCAGGATCAAAACTATACCATCCACAGTATATAGATCATAGTTAGTTGGAACCGGTCTATTGAGGAAATGGTCTTTATAAGGTTACATGACCGAACGATAATTAGACCTCAAGATTTAAAAAATAAACGGTGTTTTTCCAAAATGAATAATATGGCGTAGTTCCAAGATTCAAATTCAATTGATCCAATCTCGTCTTAAGACTCGTGTTCACGTTCTTTAGTTTACGCTTCTAGACAACCAGGTGAACCTTGCTAATTGCATTTGAAAAACGTAAGCGGTCGCATCATCACTTAGGTTGACCATGGTGAGATTGAGATCAAACATAGGTTGTAAATATTAAAAATACGAAACATTTTTTTTCTATTTCAGAAGGCTGACAAGCAAGTCGACAAGACTATCCACCCAATGAAAGGAAGAAAAATATTTATTCAATATTTGCTGTAGATATCCGGATGCGTTGCAATGCCATGTAAAGAAAAAAGTGTTTTGTAAAATAATTTCCTTTTTGGGATAGGTAGGTAGGAAGGAAACTTCTTGGGCGTACGAAGAACTACTCAGCAAAGTTTATTTTGATAAATAGTAGGAGAAATATACACTTATTACAAAACAACAAATAAAACAGTATTACATACACAACAAATTCAGTAATTGTGTGATATCGAAAAGTGTGCTATTTAAGCTACATACAGGTACCTACCAACCATGAGGATATCTACCGTGTCAACCTAAGATATAAACATAACCTATTTATTATAAGACCAAAATACCCCTAATGACGGGATCATAGCGGATTTTTATTGTAATTCGTTAAATGGATTTGGGTGACCAAAGCACATAAAAAGCAAAGTGAGTAATTCTGTTCTAATCCTATCCTATTCTTATCCTAAAATGAAAACATAAAATCGTTTACACACATACCTGTTCTGAGGCTAGCTATGGAAATATTAACATCATACAAACATAAATTCCATTTACGATAACGGCACTTACAGTGTCATGTGGGCACAGGTGGTTCCACATTGCTTATCAGTGAAGTTGGTACCTAGCTTTTTGTTCAAGCCCGTAGAGAATCGAATTATACCGCGCTTCAGAAGTCCATCATGCGAGGTTTTGAGAGCTGATAATATTTGTATGAGCTCATGTGGAAATTTTTCATTTGAAACTAGAATTATTTTGGCTTCAGCATTTGATACTGTGGTCGGATATTTGATTAGCTGGACGAAACTGACAGTTACGATATGATTATAATTAATGTTTCATGGTTTGACCATATCACTTTATATCAATAAAAGTCAATCTGATATCAGTGATTAAATGTATTCTCGTTCAATCTTTTAAGAAATAATTTCTGTGTAACGAAATATTCATTACGACAACTGTCAAATCAGTCCAGCTAATTAAAAATCCAACCATAGGCACATTATTCTTGCATGCCACATGATGCATATAAAAGTCAGAAGTAAACTTGACTGTCTTACTTGAGATGTTGTCTCTTATAAGTGACGGTATATGTATTTAAAAAAACCTGAATTTTACTAGATCTGCTTTAAAACAACTCGTGTACCTAATGATATTATGAAAGTTTTAGCAGACAATACCTGTAAAAATATAATAAAGGATTTGGATAGAGATTTTGCCAACAAATCGTAAGTCCTCTTTAGGTATCTAATGTCTTTGATCCCTGTAATAAAAACTAGGATATGTACAATTACAGCAATCAATAAGTAATTGGAATTATCCATTAAGCATCATCGCATCCAATCATCGCATGATAAAGAACTCCATTATTATAAATACGGAAATAAGGCGTACGATTAATTAATTTCATATAAGAAATCCGATATGGAGTTGTGTATCACAATCGAGATTGTAGGTTATTAGATATAGCGGTACACGCAGACAGGTGGGCCAGGCAGGTGTTTGCACTTGCGAGGTGTAAGCGCACCGAGACTGATAAGATTACTGATAACACACTCTAATCACTGAAGCACCGGTATGTCCTAGAAATGTACCCACTTGGATGGTACGTTAAATGCAAGATATCTCCTAAAGATTACAACAATAAATTTTCAACCAAAATATGAAACATGTAGGTATTATGTTTTTTGTTTCATAGAAGACGTCTGTATCTTCGTGTTAATCCTTTGGCTCAAGGACGGTCGTCCCAAACAACCTACAAAAAATAACATAGGAATTGCGATTCAATTTATTTAAAATGTGTACTTAATAGGCTTCGCCCCATGGTTTTAGCCGCGTACCTGGGATAAAAAGTAGCCTTCAAAACCATTATAAAGAATCTCTGCACAAAACCACATTGTCGCGTGACAAAAGGTGAAACCAACAAACACATTTCCCAATTTATAAAACCCGAAAAAATTGTCTATGAGACTCTCTGGCCTCACACTTACATATTTCTATGATGCATATAATAACATTGGAGTTATTACAAAAATATCTACCTTGTAATGACTCCAATGAAAAAACTTGTTTGATTATAGCGATAACATTTGACCAAATTTTCAAATACCACCCATAGAAAGAATAGTCAAGACAACCTAAGACGAACCTGAACTAGCTATGAATGACGTAATAAATATACATAAGCAAACATTTAAATAAGTTAATGCGAGTCTACACCATCCATTAGTTTGTCTATAACCTTACAAAACTAAACGTACATTGTAAGTGGCCGTGTAAACAAGACAACACGCAGCCTACGTTTCGTGTCAAATTGTCGTAGAAGCATGTTCACTACAAACCTTTAACACCGCAAATGTAAAGCAATCTGGACATTATTTCAATAATGCTAAAGATGGTATCAACTGAAGCAACAGCATCGTTTGTATTAGGTGAAATACCGCACGAACCGCGAATTATTGCAACAAAAGACGTAACTACAACTAGGCAACTCGGTTATGTTAACCATAACAATAAGCCGTTGTTAGTCGACGATACGTCTAAGTACATAAGTTTGTATACGCAATCCGTGGCCAAACAATACTCGATAATAGTAATGCCGGCTACGACTGCCACCTGAATAACTTACACGAAGTTAACTTTCAGAATATCGGAATAACAGCATTCTAATAAATATTCTGATTCGACATCCTGACACTGGATATTGGATTTGTTAAGACCCGAAAAAGCTTAGCGAGTCTATGAATAACACAAACTGCTAAAGGTTGGACGACGCTGTTTGTAGAGATCATATTTTAATTATTATAATATTCGTTCAAAATATCGACTAGAACGCAAAACATGCGATGCAACCCACATTTCCATACATATTTTTCCATCGACTTCTTTGATAATGGTCCAAGATATATTGATAAACATCTTGTACCTAACCTACCCCATATCATGCAAAAATAATATGGCCACTAATCAAGTAAATACTCTGAGCTCCTTCGTGATGATAAGATATCAATGCCAACAAATTACAAAATTTATTACAGTGGAGTAAATAAAAGCATTTTTATCTGCGCGTGAAAATGTATTCTCAATACTTTAGTAGCATTACAAAAACATATTATTATTATTTCTATCCTGGTAATGATAACCACTGAACAACGTCATTCGCAATGGATTTCCTTAAGCAATGATCGTGATCCTAGCAATTAATGGCTCCAAGGTCGAAGGTCCACCTATGGAGAGCCTCCGCGTAAATATGCCTTTTCTGTAACGATTATAGAGAAGATAATATTCCTTAAAATTATTGGAATCAAGAATAAACAAATATTATTACTAGGTACGCTGGTACACTTGTACACCTTCTGCCACATAATTGTGTCGGTGATTCCGATTGCGAAACGTCCTTCATTAAACTTTTCAACATTTTATTATTTTTACTTGAGTACACGGGGGCTAAAATAAAAATTTACGCAGCTATTATTCATAAATCAATACTTTAATTTTGTACTTCTTGAACGAAATACAATAAGCAAGCGCTAAGCCAATGTGTTTGAGTGAATAATTCTTATCGAAGTAACAATTTATTAGCTCAAACTTGTGAGTGGAAACACGTCGGGGGCACGTCAGCCTCGTTAACCTTTCACGCTACCGTCTCTTTATATATTATTCATGCCATAATTGTGCTTGCGGACTAACTTCTCATTCAAACATACGTAGATAGCATTTACATTTACAAATCTAGCCCAAAATACAGGTGCGCAATCTTAGTGCGTTCACCCCGAAATCCTAGAATAGGTACGTATAGAAAATATTCTACGATACCTATACTATATTTCAAACCAATATCAATAAAATGGAGGTCAATTAGACACCAAATAGGACAGATAGGTAATTTACAGGTTTTTTGATCGTATTTTGATGTCTTTACTAGCTGTCCCCCGCGGTTTCCCGTTCCCGAGAGACCTTATCTTTTCCCGGGATAACAATGTCCAGGATATGATCTACCTGTGTGCCAAGCTTCATCAAAATCCGTTCAGTAGTTTTTGCATGGAAGAGTTACAAACATATTCACATTCAAACAAACTTTCACATTTACTAGTACATATTAGGAAGTAAGATTCAGATGATATTAGAATGTTTTACAAATAGTTTTACTTCTATCAGTTGTGAACATAATTACTCTATACGAAATATAACAAAAGGCTAATATGAAAAAAGCAATATTGTATTCTTCGCCAGGTTCGCAGGTCAGAAGTGAATGGAACTTTACTGTCGTAGCAAAGTCGTAGGTTTTAAAATATTCAAAGGGTGTAAAGGGCAATACAGCGCATATTTCCCTCGGGTCGTCTGTGTTTACCCCTCAACTTTCATTTCATATTCTGTAAGTGCATTATGCATACATATATGGCACGGTAGATTGAAATAAAACAGAATAATACATATGTAATATTGTTGCAGAAACAAATATCAGTAAGCAAAGCGTTGTTACTTTTTAAAAGCTTTCATGCTCTTGTCGTTATAATCTTCACCAGAGATATTTTCCTCTTCATCGCCTCTTATATTTTTTGGCTCAAAAATGTGACGAACCCGATAATGTAGTGTACGCTTATCCAGAAAATGCCTTTTCAAGGTTTCCAGGTAGTTCTAATTAGGTATACCTACTCATGATTTTTATGGACCAATAAATAATGAGATGAAACCGTTTAAGACCATGACCTTCACAATTCAATTTTAATCTTAATTGACTTTCAAAAGCTGAAAGTTGATGATGTAAGTGGTAAATTGAAAGTTGTTAAATTGGGAGTGCAAAATCGCTTTATGCTTTTACGGATCGATGTCCAATTAAAAATATTTCACGAGTCATATTCTCTCACAAACTTTTACAAATACCTAAATGAAATTTAAAGGCGTATTATCTTAAATTTTACCCAAAAACTATCTAATCATTTTCTACATTCATCAAATCAAAACTCATTTATTCAGTTTACAACCTGTAAGGCACTTGTGAACGTTTACAATTGACTCTACCACCGGTTCGGAATACACTTAAACTGAGAAGAATCCGGCAAGAAACTCAACAAGGCAATATTTTTGCAGTCAACATGATAAAATAAAATAAAGGTACAATGTCCTGACATTGAAGCAAACCGATTAAACTACAGATGTCAATATACAGGGCAATGATATAATAATATGAATGAGTAAGTATAAAACATGTGAGTCGTAGATATTGCGTTAGCTGCAGCGGAAGTGATGCCCCAGTCACCTCATGCATTGTTTACAAAATGCCTACACAACACTGCACACATAGCGGAACAACATACTATTTCTATTTTTAGTTTAACTTTATACACAATTGTATATTCTACTCGGGACACGCTTCTCAATCCTGAGAAGAGTACCACTCTTCATTATAAAGGTGGAAGACCTATGCATCAAGTGAATCAAAAATTTCTCGTGTCGCGCCATAATAAAAACAGCATTACAATTTGCGTGTAAGTATAAATTATAGGTATGACCCAAACAGATAAAACAATATGGTAATCGCTTATCTAAAGATAAAACACTAAATTCTTATGAAACAAACAAAAGTTATTATAGTAATTGATCAACCATGCAGCAATGCTATAGATATGATTTCCAAATAACATCACATCACATCAAGGAATATAAGGGTCTCATTACACTAACAGGCTAAAAGAACGCAAATAAATAATTAACCGCTGTGTGTCAATTTGACATTAACATGTGTATACATATCGCAACAAAATGAAATGAATCGTGCACCAAGTTTCTAAATATAAAACGCTTAGTTCACTATGAGCATTGTAGTGCTGGCACTATACCGCGGCTGTTCACGATTGGTATGCAAAAATCATTTAGGATACATAAGGTGCATAGTAATGTGTTGTTCTTGAAATCGTATCCTATGAAGTTTATTCGTGTCAATGTCAAGTTGTCATAATGGTGACTTGGGAGTGCTTCACATCTATGTACAATTATAAAGTGTGTACGACCGATTTTGAAAATGATTTCACTAACGAAGCTACCTTATCCCTATGTGCTATAGCTAGTTTTTTTTTATGTCACTATTGACAACGAGGCAGGCGGGTCACCTGATGGTAAGTGACTACCGTCGCCTATAGACATTAGCAATACCAGGGGGACTGCCAACGTGTTGTACACATTATTACAATGCCTAAAGGGCAAGGGCAACTGGCTCTCAAGTGCAACTGCCGGAACACACCAACAGGTGCTTGGCGACAGATTTTTTCAACTTGAGGGTGGTAGCCAGCCAGTCGAGTACCACATAGTACCCTACCACCGTGCAGTTTCTTCTCGAAAACGTTGGCTAGTGTACAGTGGAAAATATTAGTCCTACAAAATGAAAAGACGTGTTTTAAAAGTATACCTACTCCATGGTGTTGTCTCTAATGTTATGCTAAAACTTGATAGATGTTTAACAGGAATGTGCATACAAAACAATTTAACCACAAATCACCAACCAAACAAACATCAACATGGTCGCCGACTTTGGACCGTCCTTACAGAATATAGCAAGTCACTAATGTTTAATGTATACAATACAATGTAGTAAACAAGTTTATCGAATCAGACTGTATGACAGTCATCCATCCATACAACCGGTGAAACATCCATAGATGGAGCCCGACTTTCGACTCGATATATTCGAATTCAGTTTCGGTAAAGAATACGTAGATTAGCAGAAAAGTAGCGATACAAAAGTAAATTGAAAATAAGTAAGAATCACTGATTCCGAAATAATATTTTGGACGTGTTCCTTATGGGGCGTTGCGGGAAGGTACCCTAATCAATCCCCTAATTAATAAAAAAAAAACTTCGTTCCTATCCGGTGTCCCATGACACCACACGATTTTTTTTATTCAATGATTGAAAGAAATACCTATGCTATAACCAAATACTGAAACGCAAGATAAAATTTAGGAACATCCTAAATACCTTCTCAGCTTTTCTGACTGTTATAAACTGATGCTAGTCGTTTGGCTTTAAAGCAAATAAAAACCAAATGAAAAAAAATGTATGTAGGATTTTTTAGATTCAAATTGGTTGGTATGTCGTCTCTATAGATTGATGCATCTCTGTGCGGTGCGGTGTCTCGAGTTGCAGCCATTGTTTACGTCACGCCGAATGCTCTTGACTTCGCCACTGAATACGGTGTTTATGAGTTCTAAATCAACACTGATTGTATATTCAATGACATTCTTGGTATTTACAATCATTCGAGTATTTTCATCGTGTTTTGATATCATCATGATTCAATATTCGTAAGTAGTATATTTACAATTAGGTATTACCATTTTTTATTTACGACATAATATGTGCAAAATATACAAACAAATGTACAACTATAATATATAAAAAAAACTTCTTCGAGGCTGCCGCTGCTGCCGATCGGCAAGGTTCCCAGCAGGCTGGCAGCGTTTCGTCTTTGGAGTTAAATAGAAAAAGAAAAATCCAAGAAAACAATGCACTTAATAATTTCAAATAACACACGTTAGTCAAACAACACCAACCGGCTCGACAAATTCAATTGGCTCCTGAAGTGGCCCTACACAACGATATTGATTTCGCTTCGCCTTCATTTACCTCATACCTAACATTTCCTGGCCTTGAATGAATCATAGAACACTGAAACTACATAGCGTGATATTTCTTACCTACTCGTTTTCAGACTACTTTTCAGAGTTCCATTACTGAATTTATACAAAGATATAAACATACACATAGTAGGTACCTATGTTTAGTATTCTATGGTATTTCTTAATTCATGTTTCTTTTCACACATAGCGATAAAGGTACCTAGGTACATATAATATATTTCGACTTCCTTTAGTTTCCAAATGCTTTGTAGAAAAGACGGATGCTTAGACCGGTTACTTCTTTGAGTGCAAACGAGCGCGTATCTCATAATCATAAAACTGCACTACTGTGAGCGGCCCAGAGATTTCTCGGTCCATTTATTATGTTTTAGTGCTTGACTTACAGCTGAGTAAATAGGCGGTACTCAAATAACGATTCCACAAATAACCCGTTTTTACTACTGTTTTACTATTTTGATTGTTTTGTACGGTCTTGTCTTTATTGATTTTCGATGCGAATTTTGTTAATTCTTAACCATTTCTTAACCATGAATGTAGCCAGATTTACTTAACTGAATTTATTTTGTGAAAAGTCTGCTCGAAAGCTATACGTAATCGTATTTTGGAACGAAGTTCCTTATCGCGCGTTATGAAATATGAAAGGGGGCTAGACGGAAAAAAAATCCCCGACATAAAACTGTCGGTGATTTTTTGTGTCGGTGACTTTTGTCACCGACTATATATATACCGACTTGACTATATATATACTCTCTCGACTTATATTTTCATTTCTATTTATATATATATATGATTTTTTATTTTTTTTATATACTCTCGACTTGACACCTCTCAAGTTTTTTGTTTCAAAATTTATGCATTTAATTATTCCATTGCACATATGTGGATTGGTGATATATTTTCTACACTGCACGAAAACATGTTGCGGTAAAATTATCCACATTTCATTAACTACGTAATAATTTATAATTTCAAATAAAGTGACAAGGCAGTCGTGGCCGAGCGGTTAAGGCGTCTGACTAGAAATCAGATTCCCTCTGGGAGCGTAGGTTCGAATCCTACCGACTGCGAAACTCTTTTGACTACGTTTTAGGTTTATGTTATTTAATTTTAAACTTTTTGTTCTACTCGAGCTATAAAAACAAAGAATAATTATCATCGCCCTAGATTTCAATAATAATTAAGTAAGTGCATTCAACCTATTTTTCTGATGATAAATAGTTAACTACTATAACATGGATATACCCTCACCGGTTCCCACCGGAAATCCGGAAACTAAGTAGGTAAATTTTTTTTTAAATCAAGAATAGCTATACAAATTACCAACTATGTACCCAAAGTACCAACCTTGAACCATCTCGACCACTAAAAATCCATACCTACAGAATGGAGATAATAAAACGAAAGTAACAACAGGTAACAACGTACAACATCGATCTTTGGGAAGATGGCCGCCGAAGCCAGGGCCTCATTAGGCGTGCACGTGCGTCGCCGACGGCATTGCATGCTCTTACCGACAGCAACTAGCCAGGGTTGCGACACGCGACATCGCCACGATCTCGGCAAAAGTGCACGTTTAGATTATATCTTAATGTTTATTAAAGGTAAATATACATACTAAGGGCGTACAATCACAATTTACTTTCTATTTCAGAGAAACATTGATAACAAACTGTTCTCTTTAGAACAAACCGACCCTAAAGCATTATGTAAAGTCACACACGGTGAGTTAGTGATTGACCTGAATGAGCAAGTCGTATAAGTTATGTCAGCGAAAGAAATATGATCCAATGAAATAATGCAGAAACATGACATCGCAGCACCTACTGTATTTGTTTAAAACTTATATTTATTTGTATTTACGCTTAGTTATGTACTACAAATATTTATTTATTTTAATCCTTTTTTTCCTTAAAAACTCTCAAGAAAAATAATGGATTCATGGTTACATATTTATTTGGCAATTTTCAAATTAACAGTAAGTACCTACTGTACTTAGCAATATTATTTGAAATGTAGATATGTTCTGAAGTTTTACACAAGACACAAGTATTTGTAGTGAGGTTGAATTTCACTTTTGACTGTCATAATTCCGTCTACAGTACCTACTCTGAATTATTATGTACAATGATTCGTATGACTCTTGTACCGATCATTAGTTTCATGGCAAAGAATATTTACCGTTTTTTTCTTGCGACATATATCCCAACAGCTGCTGCTTTAATATCATACGATCTAATCTATTGCAAATGCAAATCTGATTTAACCAAAAAACAACACTGTCTTCGGATAGGAACACAATTTGCGCTATAAATGAAACACTAAACCACATTAGCTTCGGCCAACTGGCACCCCTACACATAATAACTTTTCGTCATGGGATTACGAGTCCGTACCAGGGATTTAAGGTTTCATTACTTTGCTGGAGCGACTCCCGTGTCAGTGTTTTACAACCCTTACTATTGTTACATGTTCTAAATTACAACTCGATGATATCTCGCAAAAAGAAGACAATCAAAATATCATTCAAAAACTCATTTCCCGCAGCTTTTTGCATAAAAAACAATGAAACCTTTAAACAAACCACAAGAACAATAAATATCTTGAGGACCATGTTTCACACTCTAAGCTAATATAGTTGAAAAAACAGGAAACGTACACAATATCCTATGCTGTAATCTTATAATAATATGAGCATATTAGAAATCCATACTCACAGCACAGACAAATAGTAGGTCCAAATTTTCCCCTATAGAAAACTTAACTGAAGCTATAGAGTCAAACTGAAGAGCAATGGGGAGCGTAGCGAGCCGAGACCTCTAATGTACAAATATTGCGGACGAAATGAATATATTCGGCCCCTTACCCCTTGGGCTAGACAAGTGCAGGGTTTCATTAAGTAAGTCGCAGCATGTTCGTTGATCTGAATTTATGGAGATATGAATTAGAAGCCACCAAGCGCTAATGATGGATTGTCATTTTTATTCGATGTCAATTATGTACAGATGATATGAACATGACAAGAGTTGTAATTATGATGGAAGCATTGTTGAAGGGCGTTGCAGACTTCCTTATTTATAGGTACTGTTGTAATACGAACAGTATGTATCTTTTTGATAAATGGTCCTTTACAACTCGAACAGAACTAGCGTTTGTTTTTTCCATCTTAATTTTATTACCATTAGATACCTATAAAGATCATAATAATTCGTCAATGTTGCCACTATGTAACATAGATCTTAACTTCTATTTGTAAAGGCTATTCCTAAAATAATGTTTATCAGCGAATGTTGCCAGTTGGTACCATCTCGGCAATCCCGTATCCAGCAGCTCCCAAGTGTCCCGCTAATACTCCATATGGCACAACACAATGTGCAATGGCATAAACAACCATTCAAAGAGACCCCCCAAAATACACCGATTTGCGTCCCTAAGATACAACTCGAATGGGTAGGAGGCAAAGAGGGAAGCTCTAATATGACTGGATTAATATTCATAGCACTGAAGGGCGGAAAACTGATGCAACGACATATGCATGCATTAGGGATGATGAGACAATTCGGACATTTGCAGTTCAGTCACTTATTTCGTACAACTGGTCAGAATTAATATTATGTGATAGACGCATGTTGTTCTTTCAATTTAGAAATTCTCAAAGCCAACCAGTTTGACTCGTATTATGTTTATGTAATAATTATGCATACATTCGTAATCAGATTGTTTCATTTGACGGCGACTGCGACTGTGAGGTTCTCGTGTGACTGTCTCAAGTTCTAAGAATACCGTCTTTCTGGCGCCAGCTAGTTGACACCTCGTTGACACTACTACATTCTTACCGTTATTTCTATATCTATTTATGCAAAACGACCTCAACTACGACGACGGTAACTAAATTGCTAAGCAGTCAAATTCTTCGTTACATCAGGAGCCACACATCAATATAGCCCAATATGAATGGACCAAATGAACTTCAATATTGTCACAAGTTATGTTATGCACGTTCTGAATGAGATGTTTGAGTAAAATCTCCGTTTCATGTTTGTAGTTCTCACGGACACAGACAACCCACACGTTTAACACCTCGACACTTAAAATAAAAGGCAAACGAACAACAGAAATTTATACTTATTTGGAACTAGTTTTCCGCCCCACGGTTTCACCCGCGTCCCCGAGGGGGAACTGGGATAAAAAGTAGCCTATGTGCTATTCCAGACTATAATCTATCTCAGTGCAAAATTTCATCCAGATCCATTCAGCCGTTCTGGCGTGATTGAGTAACATCCATCCATGCAAACTTTCACGTTTATAATATTAGTGGTATTATTTAATAAACCTCGGATAAGCTATTTGTCTGATAAGTCCATAAAAGAAGGAGAAGAAATATTAAGGGAATTAAATATTTATCTATAGTATTTTTTATCATTCAGACTTTTAATACGACCAAACTATTAATAGTAATTAAGTAAGCAGTGAAAATGTGGTCAAATAAACTCGATTATTATTTTATACCACAACGGACAACTAGGCAGACGGATCACCTGATGTTACTAAGTTAATAAATAGACGTACATTCAGCAATATATGTGAATTAATTTGTTTAGATTTGAACAATATAAACGTTCTACATTCTTAAGAGCTATCGTTGAGTGGTAAGTAGATTTAGACGTCATCGCGTGCTCTTTATGAAGCTTGGAGCTGTTTATTTGAACGGAAATGTCGATTGCTCTCTGATGATGTATGAGTTTTCCTCACACTATGCGTGCCGAAGATACCGTACATTTCAACACGATTACTTGACCAATATGTTTAACATAAACTCGTCAGTCATGTTGCAGAATCTATTTATAAATTGTAATAAATGCTACGAAATTTACCTACATCAATACAAAAAAGTATTTGGCAGATTTCATCTTATAATATTTTAGTATCAAAATGATAAAAAATTCCTATATCTCGATATCACATTGAAAGAGTATCAGTACTATAAAGAAGAAAAAAAATAAAAAAAACATGCAGTCGAATTGAGAAATTCCTCCTTTTTTGAAGTCGGTTAAAAAAGAAATGTATTTTTAGTTCGACCCATAAATATCTACTCATACACTTTAAATCTTCTATAGTTCCCAAAACAATGCTATCTCGATGGTTAAGATTGCTATATACATACATATTATGCATATATTTCGTATACCACTTGAGAAAGTTTTTCATAAAAACTAGAAAACGTGCGATAATTGAAGCACAGAGTGAAGACGTGGGATGTATACGATACGATAAGTCCCTACAGATTCTGAGGTCACATTGAAGTGGGGTCTCAAAGACTAGTTGTTTTTTTGGCCATGGAAATGGAGCTGTTCTATAATAACCAATCGTAAAACCGCATTTTTATGAGGGAAGTGGAAACAGCGAACTGTGAGACTGTTGTTGCGACAGCCGCACTCGATGACGTGTTGATGGCAGCAGGAACCTTGTCACAATAATTTATATGCATAATGGTCTTCGTGAAATGTTTTATAGTATGAAAAATAGACCATCGCCTTCATTACAAGTTAATGTGACAAGGAGAATCGTAAATGAAACGTTATTAAAAATGTAAGTTGTGTTGGATCTTATATTGGGGTTTTCTTTGATCATTTTAATTGGATAATAATTAGAGGAACAGGCAAATAACGTACTGTATGTCCTCGTTGTTTCCTCACTGAATGTCGTGACTACAGTCATGCTCATGTATGTATTTCTTTATTGTGTGGTTTTGCTATTAGACCTCATTATAGCCGACCTAAATTGCATCATGAATGTACCTCAAATTTCCTGACACATTTTTTAGAATTCCATCATAAGATGTTGTAATGAAATACGAGAATGCTTCCTAAATAAGTCTAATTGCGATATCTCCCTAGAGCACAGTAGCGCCGCGTGCGGTCGTAGCACGCACTAACAAGGCCACGTGGCACGCACACGACCTTTGTATTAAGTATTTATATTTGTAAATTTCATTATTTTAAACAACATTTTTTTTTATTATGTACCTACAGGTAATTACATTGGAAAATAATATAAGTGAATGAAAAGCAGCTGTTCTTTACGACTTCATGGATAATTTCAGTCATCAAATTAATTTTAGTAGCAGATATTAGGCGCTTGATGTAAATTTAGTATTCATTTACTCTGTGTGTGAAATAGTATGATTTGAACGTATTTGCAAAATGTTCAAAGTATTATTGATAAATTCGACTTTGCTTGTAACTGGCCCTGTGGCGCAACGGATAACGCGTCTGACTACGGATCAGAAGATTCCAGGTTCGAATCCTGGCAGGGTCGCGTTTCATTCTTTTTTTAAGTTATTTTTCTTATAAATTTCTACAAAACGTTTTACTCAAAATTATAACACTTTTTAAGCTTTTGTATCAACTGCATCAAATGAACTAACAAAATACAATATAACTAGCAGTTCCCGACATGCGTTGGAATTGGAATACCATGTAAAAAATAAGGTTTCTAGACCAAAAAAAAAACCTTTTTTTGGACTAGAAATCTTCGCGGGCGTAGGTACATAGAATGACCCACCAAAGTATCATCACAATTGGATTGGATTTGATTTAGCAGCACATAGCGGACAAACATACAAACATTAATTGTAACTTAATAAGAGTAGGTAGATAGAAGATTGATAGTGATGTATTTCTGTACTTTGGCAAATCCAGTACTCAAACACAATAAAGTCTACAATAGCGTGACTAAAATCTGTAAGTATTTGACTTATTGATCGTGGCGGTCTGTCTACCGACCATCCCTCTCTTGCCAGACTTTGCTATATGTATGTACATAGATAGGTAGGTGGGAACTGCTTGTATAGGTAATTTCAGCTTACTTAAACAAATAAAACCAAATAAAGGTTACACATTATGGTATTAATTGCAATTCATTTCTATAATATAATATTTTTGTACATTTTATTAGTTGTATTCTTAGAATATATAAAGGTGTTGTATTTTATATGGGACTCCTGTCCCACTTAAACAATAAGATAACAATTGAATTAATATATAAGCGAGTCAAGTATTGCTTTTAACGTAATAGGTACCTTTCATCCCTTATGACCGTCATTCTGTTATTTAAAGTACTGTTTAACACAATAACACATAGTTACTTTCTGATAGTAATATGGGTACATTTTTTATATAATTACTAATTAAATAATATATACTTAAACTTTTTATGATGGTTTAAATAATAACAAAACCTTTTTATGTTTTTTTTCAGCATATTATTTTTTACCATTTATTTCAGAGAAAATTCCCAATTACCTACTTTGTTCATAGCCTGAAAAGTGGTATAGGTTTAGTCGATAAGTTTCCTTTCCTACCCACATGATTTCTACCACAACATGATAAACACATGCGTTATCACCTTCCAGCTAATGGCATAAAATATATGTATAACAAAAAATATTATGACAGCACGCTATAAGTCCGAAGCGATAAAAGTCACAAGTTTAGTCGCGATGACGACTTAACTGCGCATTTCTTATCGCGAACACTGCGAAGTGTCAAAATAGTTCACTTTCATATCGTCGTGTTTTTTAAATAGCTGTTTATCTACTTTGGCAAAAAAAACACTTGTTTTCTATCATCGGTGACTATTGCTTTTTTCTCTCCTCCGTGGTTTTTATGTTTTCGTAATCTTTACAGCGACAATCAATAGACTTCAACAATACCAGGGATATTGCCAATATGTTGCCGACCACCTTTATACCTGGAAAGCATTCGTGCTTGACCATCATTGATAACAATAGAATCTATTTTCTAGCAATTCAAGTTATAGACACTGCACACCGCATAACCTTACCTATCTACATGACCGATTTCAAAAATTCTATCACCATTCGAATGCTACATTATCCCTGAGTAACATAGGCTATATTTGTATCCCGGGAAAAGATACCCACGGGAACGCGGGTGAAACCACGGGGGACAGCTTAAGATGAAAACTACCTTCCAATTTTACAGACTTTCAATCAAATATCTCCGAGATAAAAGACGAACGGTGTGACAAAAACTAATAAGCAATAATTGAAACATATTTTTTAAATAATTTCACAATAAATCTTCTAATTCGACCTCCAAATAGATACATGTTAAGCTTTCACTACAACAAACAAACTTTTATTTTATCTTGTCATGTCAATTTATTTTAAGCTGAGGACTCACAACTCTGACACGTCCGTTATCTGTATGTTCAGTATAGTTATTTCAGTGTAAGCTTTATCAATCGGGGTCAAGAGCACGCCATCCGCCTGATAACACTTTACGATAAGCCCAACCGAAAACGTCACAGCATCCCCAACCACCGACATTTATTTATTAACTTTACAAAAAATAATGCCGATATCTCTGAGAGCTATCGAAAAACATACTTTAGTTTGCCGACGTGATAAGATACTTTTCCAATATTCTATTCTTACCAATATTGGCCAGATCGTGTCCGTAAAATCGGGATAACTTTTTATTGTTTGTTTGAGGAGGTTTCGGTTTTAAATATTTTCTTACCTTTTAGTCAGTTGGCGTTATAAGTATGGCAAACATCCTGTCCGCGGACAAATATTGGACCAACTCGTCATTTGTCAGTTTGTTATAATCCGACGGACATGACGGACATGTGCTAAATATCTGACTAGTGTAACCATTCCTTACTTATTGATGTTTACTATATTACTCGTTCATTGAATTTAATTGTGATGATGACAAAACATAAACAAACCATAATAAACCAAAAGGTTTACAATAATTATTTAAGTAGTTAACTATATCTACATATAAAAGTAATGTATGTATCGTGTAATGTATGTATACATAGTAATTAGTTACAAAGTACTTCACAAAAGTGACTTCACCCCTTTTTAATTTACTGCATTGACGATTTCTTTGTCTAATTACTAACTAGTTAAAAAGTTAACCATTCAGGGATTAACTATCCTAGAGGGAGGCCTTTGATCAGCAGTGGACGTCTTCCGGCTGACATAATGATGATGATGATGATGTTACAAAGATAGTTGATATCCAAGTCATTGAAACCAAAGGCCTATGCATCCTACAAACCTGTACCTAACCGTAAACTGGGAAGAACAAAATCTAACATTATGTATAATCAAGGTATAATCCCATGACAAGCGATTGTGTGCGGTCTATCGAGATGACAGCTAACACGTACATCCATAACGGAGAGTGCAATACACCACAAACACCCCATGAGTGCCTTCAACTCGAATGCGGCGAAGCGAGTCATTCGATTTGCATTTAACATTCACACCCGATTATGTCCGTGACGAACATGACGTTTAAAGAGTAGAAATGGTATATAATGGTACATGATATCACATGGCTAAGTGTAGAAAGTTGCTAAAACATGCTAACCAAAAAGGAAATAGATGATATCTATAGATGGATAAGGTAAAATAAGAATGTATCTTTGGGTATTTCGTCATGACTATCTAATCATGTTAATGATTGAGAGAACTTTATAATAAGAACATGAAAATTGTTTAAAAATCTCTAGTCCAGAAAACAGCTTAACCTTACATACAAAATGTAATTATGTAGTTAGTTTCTAACGGTCACATGAAATCGACTAAACTATCGATTTTCGCCGCAGATTGCTTTGGTCACTGTCGGATTGCTTCGATCAGAACCTGACTTATTATATTGTTAGTGGCAAAAGCTATCTATCTGCCCGTTAGGACACTAACTCGATGTTTAATGCGGTTTCAATAGTATATTCTGATTTATTGGCTACTATAGATACAAGTGAGCATTAATTCAATAAATAGTCTGCAACTGACGAATCAGTGTGGAAATATTGTCATTTACTTACAACAGCGAGTGAGGAAGAACCAGTTGTATACAACCAGTTGTATACAACCAGTTGTATACACAAGGAAGTACGAGTAGCATATAGAAATATAGTAATAGCTAGCTAGCCAGGTGGGTGGGAGGGAAGTATTATACCCTCCATCATGGTTTCCGTAACGAAATGTTTCCACCGCAAATAATTTAGAGACTTAAGCTGCAGAAGTAAAAAGACAAAAATACGGTGATACTAATGCTCCAATACGCGAGATTTGTGAACTATTTGTGATCCAACGAACCGCCTAGCCTTCGACTGATCGATTGGGATTGCCGGCCGGTGAAGATCGGAAAATTATCTGCCCGAGATGACCTCTCCCTCTTGAAGAGGCTGCAAGTATTCCAGGTACGTGGGCCTTATTTCATTAGTTGCATCGTCAGGATATTTGGGTCGTCGGAACACTTACGAGGATGTATCAGTTTCTTTTAGTTTTTTCCTTACCGCGATCAGCCATATTGCATAGCCAAATACGAGTAGGTATTGGCCAAAAATTTTATTATTTCCGCATTATCCCACTAATGTGAAAGTTTGGATGGATGGATGGATGTTTGTTACTCTTTCACGCAAAAACGGCTGAACGGATTTTGATGAAACTTGGCATACAGGTAGATCATATCCTGGAATAACACATAGGATACTTTTTATCCCGGAAAAAGATAAGATCCCACGGGAATGCGGGTGAAACCGCGGGGGACAGCTAGTTTATTATATCGAGGTGTTGGCTATTTACACGCCATCTCACCATAGTTTTGGTGAGAGGCGGTTGGACCAGCTATCCTTTAAGTAGAATCGTTGCATGATAGTTCTTATACCGCATTATTAACCGACTTCAAAAAAGGAGGCGGTTCTCAATTCGACTGTATGTTTTTTTTCATAGCTTCGCATTTGATTCGTTCCGCCGCAGCTGACGACGTCTGAGGGTGCCTTTAAAGGCAAGGCGTAATTATATATGTACTTTGTAACGAGACCTTTTTTCCCAACTCACTTCACCTAAGAATGAATATTACTTCGATTACTGAAGAAAAGGAAAATGTTGCGGTTTATATTATTTAATTCAAATGCGATCACTGTGCAAACAAAACTCTACCATGCCACATAAATTATGGTCATTGTTACAAAAATTACAATAACCACTCATCTTTCTCAGTAGAATAACTTCGAAATATAATGACTAGAATGGTTAAACAGCCCTTAAAGCATTAACGGTCCTATGTAGTTGTTATGGTACAAACAGAACTCCCTATGTCCCTTAAGTCCTTTTAAAGGCACGTGCCGGGGACACGGTACCACTATCTTGTCGCGTGTCGTATATCGTATCGTATCGTACGACATAATAGGGTTCGTTCAATAATGCATTATGTATTGTAGAAAATAATGAGTCATCTATACTTGATTTATATTGGAGAGTATAACATGAGTTGAAATTTAAGTAGGCAGGCACATATACATGTAATACTAGCTGCCCCCGCGGTTTCACGCGCGTTCCCGTGGGATCCTACCTTTTCCCGGGATAAAAAGTATTCTATATTTTAATCTAGGATATGATCTACCTGTGTGCCAAGTTTCATCAAAATCCGTTCAGTGGTTTTTGCGCGATTGAGCAACAAACATCCAAACAAAATAGATAGAGCGGAGTGGTCGAGGAAAACATTTTGTGCCGACCCCGCCCAGCGTGGGATAAGGACAAGAAAAGGAAAAGAAAGAATTAGTATATTTTAAAATTAGACATTTCGTTCAAACGTAATTTTCCGATTGCGTCGTAACTGAAATATTTTCTACTCAGGACAAAAAAGAGTGATGAGAGATGGTGTAGTGTATACACGCAGTAGAGCCCAAGAATAATAACTATTTCTAGGTAGAGTACTTCTTTCACGAGGTGTAGTCAGAATTATCATTCGTATTACACAGATACACTATTTCAACGATATCGTAAACGTCACTGTATTAATTTAAATATAGTCTGAACAATTTATGTACATGAAATACATAAATCTACTGATAGTAGCGCGGGCGTCGCTTTTGTAACTCGGCGGAAACTCTCACGCGCTTCCGGTGCGGCACGTGAACGCGTTCCGGCCCAAAATGGAGCTTGGGGTGTCGGGTGACTTTGTGGGAAAACTATATTGATTTTCCTAATCTGATGCAGAAAGAATTTGAGTATATTTTTTATTACAAGCTTTATATTAGCTTGCAATGTATGTATGATTTTCCGGGGTGTATCTTGCAACTCAATTTGGAAGCAGATATCTTTAACTGATTGAGCTGCAATTTTGTATATACGTTTAGTTTAGATGACAATGCATGGTTAGCTGTGTGACGTCATCCTAAATTCAACATGGCGGTACACCTAAGATAGCACACTATTATTTTTTAATGCAATCCTACAATATGGGTATCAAATGATAGGGCTTGCTGAGAATAACTCAAAAAATAAAGTGACGTCACTCTGAATTCAAAGCTTGTTTTTAAAAAAGTTTTTTTAACTTGTAACTTATTAAAATTCTGGATAAGCTTGTTTGCTTTTTAATTTTTTCTATTGTTGCGCGATATTTAAAGAGAGAGATTTACCTACCACAGCACGGTGGTAGGGTACTTTGTAGTACTCGACTGGCTGGCTACCATCCTCAAGTTGAAAATTTGACTGTTGGTGTGTTACAGCGATTGCACTTGAGAGCCAGTTTGTCTTTAAGGCATTGTAATAAGGTGTAGAACACATTGGCAATCCCCCTGTTATTGCTAATGTCTATAGGCGACCGTAGTCACTGACCATCAGGTGAACCGCCTGCCTAGTTGTCACTTATGACATAAAAAAAATCCCAACCTACCTATGATACGTTGGAAGTTCACATTAGTAATAGGTACACCAAGTATTACGCGTCTGTTTACCTTTACATGGATATCAATACATAGTCGAATCGTTACAATACATACAATAGGTACTACGAGAAAGGTAATTTTAAACCTTGGTTATAAATAAACATTACACAGATTCTTCGACCATAATCGGTGAAAATTTATAATCAGCAATAACGCTTTTATCTCACGAAATGTTTTATTAATTATATCATTAAAATAGTGTTTGTCCAAGTCGAGTATGGTATGTAGCACGGTCAGTATTCGATTAATATACATCACTTGCTCCTTGTAAGGCTGTGTGCATGTCTCAGTCCTTATTTAGATAAATGCGTAACATTTCGCGATGTCGCGATAACGAAACATGGTAAAGTCAATGGCGCTTGCGATGGACCGGGCGGGGCGAGGGTTGTGCTCTCATGGGAGTTAGGAGGAACCGAGGGATAGGGTTGGGATCGATTTATTTTTATTATCTTATGTCCATCAGTGACGAAAAGACAGACAGACAGAAAATTTGCTTGCTGACGTCGTCGTTCCAAAATTTAAATCTGGGGGCACGGCAGTGCCCCGCCAAGACAAGCCAGCGAAGCGAAAACGCAGGGGCACTACCTACCTTTTCTCGAAGCGCTTCGTCGTATTTTTGAACCCTCATAACTTCGCTTTGGATTATACCAGATAAACAAAATTCTCAGGATTTGATGCCTATAGCAAACTTATTAAACATATAAAGTTTCATTTGCGTAGCTGTTATACTTTAGATTTTATTGATATCTAAAAACCCCCGATTTCGTCACTGACTGATGATCATCATAATTCATAAATGGTACTTCCTGAAGTTCTAGAAAGCTGAAATTTAGTATTTAGGCTAATATTAGTACACAAACAACAAAAAAATTTTTAAACTTGAAACTTTTATCCCCGAACCCCTTAAATAGGGAATGCATCAACTATGTATGTATGGGAACACCCTTTAATTTTCAACTTTTTTTATTTTTTAAATTTTTTCCTTAGTTTGTGCTATAAGACCTTGCCTTTTGCTAAATTTTGTGATTCTAGGTCGACGGGAACTACCCTATAGGTTTTCGACGGTTTTATCCCAGGAACGGGTGGACCTAGCAAGTTGAAATTTATACCAGATACTGAAGTCTAATAGTCCCTATTAGGTGTATAAAAATCAAGGTCTTGAGTCAACACGAAAAAAAGATATGGGCAAATTTTGATATTCGCGAAAATTTGTAAGTACCAAAATTTAACTTAATATTCAACATTTTTTATTTTTCGGAATTTTCCCTTTACTTGTGCTGTAAGACCTTGCTTTAAACCAAAATTGATAAATCTAGGTCAACCGGAAGTACCCTATAGGTTTTGGGTCGAAAACCTATATGGTAGTTCCCGTTGTCCTAGAATCACGAAATTTGGCAAAAAGCAAGGTCTTACAGCACAAATAAAGGGAAAATTCCAAAAAGTAAAAAAAGTTTAAAATTAAAGGGGGTCCCCATACATACATAGTACCACCAATTAAGATAGACCTCTGAGTTGTATCGGAGCTCATACAATTTTGAGGTCTAGCTTAATTGGCACGTATCTCCAATAAGGTAAT
Organism: Ochropacha duplaris; assembly: GCA_951361185.1. NCBI lineage: Eukaryota > Metazoa > Arthropoda > Insecta > Lepidoptera > Drepanidae > Ochropacha > Ochropacha duplaris. The sequence goes on along the minus strand of OX592702.1, from coordinate 8,022,682 downwards.
TGAAAACTTAATCGAAAAAAAATTGAAATAAATCCTCAAGGCTCCATTACCGTGATGAACGAACTATTTACAAGTTTGTTCGGAACACTCGGTGCGCGAGTCCGACTCGCATTTGACCGGATTTTTATACACCTAATAGGAACTATAGACCTCAGTATTTGGTATAAATTTCAACTTGCCAGGTCCACCCGTTCGCCCGTTCCTGAGAAAATCGGTGGTGACGCACTGACAGACGGACAAGAGAGTGATCTTAGTGTTTCTTTTTTTACCTTTTGAGGTACGGAATCCAAAAAATAATGTAATAAAATAATAATACAACCCTTTCGAATACTAATAAACAACAAAAATACAGAGTCAGTCCAAATAAGTTTTCACTTCAAAAACTAGATGGCGTTGTCTCTAATTGAAACGAGCTATGGTTTCATTCTTAGAGATTTATATAGGCAAAAAGTTTCATTTTATTAGGTTTCTCTCTAGCTCAGATTAAGGATAGGGAGGCTCGCGCAGCCCTGAAGAAACAAATACAACACCGCCCGCGTTTTCGCCCTCGCCGGAGAGGCCCGTCGCGACGTCCCACTCAGTCAGTCTCGTCCCCAGTAGTTGGCCCGAGCCGTACCAGAAATCCGACCGTCCCTTAAAACTCCTCTAAATCGCTTAGGCGAAGTCCGTCCCACTATTTTGTGCCCCCCCGACGACGCCCTGAGCCGAGGTTCGTGCCCCAACTGGGGCGCCCTCAGCGGTCAGTCGTCTAAAATTTGTAAACTCGGTTGAGAGCCCTAAGCGCTCACCGAAAAGTCCGCGTAAGGGTGTCTATGGTCCCTCAGACCTCCACCTTTAAGTCCTCCCCAAAAAAAAAAAAAAAATAAAAAAAAAAAAAATAAAAAAAAAAAAAAAAAAATATTAGGTTTCGTTAGTTTGTTTGAACATAGTCGATTTTCCAACTGATTTAAAAGTTAGCATGGATTGTGAAATAGTTTCATTTGAAATAGAGCTGGGACCTCGCCGTCATCGTATGTTTCATATGCCGGGAGATAGTTCCTGCCTCTTCTATTCCTTGACATACTTAATGTATGAAGAAATAGACGTTGAGGTCACGTCGCAAGTCAGGACTGCTATCGTGCGATATGTTGTAGACCACTGTGATGAACTACAAGCCAAAGGAAGCCAAGCGCTAGGGCACTACCTATTAGGGGATGGCAGTTTGTATGAGACTTCAGTTTTCACTTCAAAAACTAGGTATATGGCGTTGTTTCGAATTGAAACGAAAATATTGTCACAAGCAATGTACAAAAAGAAGTGAAATCCCACCAAAAACATTATCATGTAAAGAGTGCTGCCAAGACACCACATGGCTCGCACTGTCAAAAAGTAATCAGATCTCATGTTGATCCAAGCTTCTAACTCTACACGCCCTAACTCTACAAGCTCTAACTTCACAAACTCTTATTAGTGAAAATATGTAACTTGGCCATTTCGTTACTACAAAATCAGAAACGTAATGAACAGTGAATAAATTTTTCACCTTAAGCCCATGTGAATGTAGCGAAATGGCCAAGTTATTATATATTTTCACAAATAAGAGTTTTTGAAGTTAGAGCTTGTAGAGTTAGGGCGTGTAGAGTTAGAAGCTTGGATCAACATGAGATCTGATTACTTTTTGACAGTGCGAGCCATGTGGTGTCTTGGCAGCACTCTTTACATGATAATGTTTTTGGTGGGATTTAATTGTTTCAAAATCTTTTCAAGACTAATGTTTTTGATACACATTTTATAATGCGGAACGGGACATCAAATAAGTTTAGTTGTATATTTTCTACGATAATTAATAGTAGTAAAAAATGATCACACACCCCGAGTTTCTATACTCTCACGTTATTAACTTATCACTAATATCTAATGTATTGAATTTAAAAAATATCTACTCCTATACACTATCGCACATATCTGCTTGGTTTTCAAGGCTAAATGGCTTAACAGATTTTTAAGAATTTTGGTTTACCCTGCGGTTGGTTTACCCTTTAAGCAACTATTAAGTGGGTGGAAAGGGTTTGAAAAAAAAGGCAAAACATGTAGACCAACCAGTGCCGCATTTGAATTTGAATCCTATATTTCTCGTTCAAGTCTCGATGTAAAGAAAAAGACGTATCGTAAATCATATTCTCTAAGAAAATCGACGCATCGAGCTTCAATCTCAATATTCAGTCTTAAAAGGTTTATAGCATTTTTATGTTCTGCTCTCAATAGTATACTTTATGTATGAATAGCATGCATTTAAAGTAAGGAGTACACCGCTTTCCACTCGGGCCGGCGCGACGTGAGTGTTCGGCTAAATTACGTGAAACGTGCTCACAATACAAAATATATCCACATCGCCCTTCCCTTTCTCGGGACAACTACCAAAATATAAATGTGCTCATAGAAATTTGCTTATTCAATTTTATGTGCAAAATGCTTTCGGTTCAATTTTATAAGAACTAAGGTGTATTCAATAATACCTTGCCCTAAAAGTCTTGAGAACAAGAATAAAACAAAGGACCTTAATTATTCTATAAATTAGGTATTTGGACTTTAAACTTTATTAGACAATAAGCCCATAACATGCTACATAAAATCCCCATAATGTTTGCTTCATAAATTTTTGTTTCTGTAATAACATAAAAACTAATTTCTATTTTTTTAGTTTTACATCAAAAAGTATCCCTCTAACTAAAGAAACAAATTAATCAATACTACGATTCAATTTAACTAATTAAACTAATGCAGACAAATAGTCGACGCTTGAAATATACGTCCGAGTCCCTACAAGTCAGCCAGCTGTCTCGCCCGATCCAATTTAATAAAAAGGTTTCCCATAGATTAATAAAGTAGGTATGGAAAGGCAACTACTAAAGGCCCAAATTCCCAACCTAAACGGGCGTTGTATATCAAAAAGTAATTCTTGCTTATTGCGATCCAATCTCAAGGTCACCTAGGTACCTGATTTTTTAGCTTAGAACGAGACGAAGTTTATATACCTAGTTAGTTACAGACTGGTAACCCCCCTCTAACACCCCCATCCCCCTGGATAGACGCGCACGTGCATATTACGTAGCACAATCGATGACGCAAACAACTTTCTTTGGTTTCTCGTGCTAGTATTGTACTTACATGGTTTCTCTTTGTAGAGCGCGCGGTTTATTTTAGCTTTATTTACTTTTCTAATGAAGTGTCACGTTTAGTAGGTAAATTTCTTATATGTATGTAGGTAACAACAAAATTTATGACATTCCAAAAAGTATCCAAGTTATTCAAAAAAGTATTAGAGTAAGTATTCCAAAAAGTTATTAGATACTTTTTGGAATGTCATGAATTTTGTTGTTACCTACATACAGATAAGAAACTTACTAAACGTGACACTTCATTAGAATACCGTAACCGTTTTAAATACCGTAGGGGGCTGACTCCTGAGAAAGAAGTTAAATAGATTAAAAACAAATATTATTATTAGTATAACGAGATGAAGTAAAACCAACAATGACGTCATATAAACAAAGTATCTTTATGTATTTACAAGATATAAAAGTATATTTGCTTATATCGAACAGGGAGGTATTAGGAGGGTCGTGATTAAGTTACGTGACATGCGCCCGCCAATTTGTATCAGAGACTACCCCACCCTTATGGCCTTACTACGCGACACCCATCAGTAAAATTGCATTACACCTCATAATCAAATAGCGTTTGTTTTACACGAAATATATCCTGTTTGTTTACTTATATCGATCGACGTATGTTACACAAATAACACGTATATTTAATACATCACGAGTTTTTTTTTAGCAACAAAAAACTTCTCACTTTACATGATTTATACTAAATTATTTGGAAAAGAAAACACAGCTGCCAGGAATCGATGAATACGGAACACTTACTGTAATAGTATTATAATACGTTTAGCATGTATTTCAAGATCGAATTGTAAAAATATCATACAATACAATATGTTTCCGAATGTATACTTACGGAAAAAACACGGTAAAAAAAGGCGTATAAAAAGTTTACTCATTGACATGGCTTTATGACTATACAAAGAATACGGCGACAAAGACCCTGAAATGCTAACCCACTTCCAATATTATTCAGAAGTCTGTAATATAAATTGTATAACTATAACTCTTGTTGTCGCCGGCGTGCCTTCTGTACTCGAACCAGTCGGTATTTCGCGTGGCGACGGCAAGAGGCCGGATGGTATGACTTTGATCCCGTGGAGTGTCGGCAAGCCGTTGGTGTGGGATGCCACTTGTGTCGATACACTTGCGCCATCTCACTTACCGGTGACTTGTAAAGCCGCGGGAGCGGCTGCGAAAGGTGCGGAAAATTCAAAATTCAAAAAGTACGCCTGTATTGGTCCAAATTATCAATTTATGCCTTTTGCGGTTGAGACCATGGGTCCGTGGGGGTCTGAAGCTCGTCGTTTCGCAAATATTTTATGTAAAAAATTAATCGAGGCCTCGGGTGACCGGCGGGCGGGGAGCTTTTTCCGCCAACGCATCAGCTTGGCCATCCAAAGAGGAAACGCTGCCAGCCTTCTGGGAACCTTGCCGATCGGCAGCAGCGGCAGCCTCGAAGATGTTTTTTATGTATTGTAATTGTACATTTGCATGTATATTTTGTACATTTGTTGTAAATATTAAATGGATTATGTTAATTGTAAAAAAATACGAAATAAAAAAAATGCAGGTATAGGAAATTCACTGGATTTATTTTCGCATTGAAAGCTTTCATAAACATAGAGACTTTATACAGGAATTTATGTAAGTGGTTCTATCATCGCTACAATATTATTATAAACTTCATACAGTAAACAATAACATTGGAAACTTTTTAACCCGTCATAGATAGAATAAATTCACTTTAGACATCACATGATCGTAAGCGAACGAGGCGAATAATTCGACTTGTTGTGAAAATATACACGCACGTGCGTTCTGCGTGTGTGGTACAAATGATAAACTTAACTTTGTTTCATACGCGTAGCGGTTGCACTTGTTTTACTTTATTTGTTGTAGACTGTATTGTTTTGAAAGAAATTACATAATTTCAGTTATTGTTACTAATTTTATTACTATTCGCTAGCACGCTTTAATTATATTAATTGGTGTTGAAACGAATAATAATAAATTCGGTATGAATGATTAACTCAATAATATTAGTAGGTAATTAAAATACACATATAAAAATAACCAATTAATTGTTTGGTCTAAATTAATTCACTTCTGAAAAACGGTCTGGAAGTAAAACGCTGTAGTGTAGGTAGGTATTATCGTAATGATTGAAGCGATTGGCGCAGAGTAGGTATATGTATAATAGGTATATTTACACAAGTATCGAGTATAGTATTTATTTACGAATATCACATACTCATACACACGAATCTCTAACAAAGTGACTTCTAAAACCTTTGAATCAGTTTCACTCATTAAAATATAAGTTACAATTACCTATTCAAAATCTATTTTCTGTTCAACACCAGCACTAACTGTATAAATAAATAAAATAAAATTTCATCTATATGTTTATATCCTAAGAAATATAAAAGCGTTTATGTGTCAGTCAGTTTGTACCACGCGATTATACAAACAGGGAGGGCGGCCGCGGCGGCGCCGGCGCAGACGCTGACTCTCGGAGAGATTAAGATCGCGCGTAGATCGTGATTAATAGCGAACTAGAGACGCGTGCGCGATATTCACTTTATGGCATATTCTGTAAGCTGTCATGTTACTTGAGTCACTTGACGAGGTCAAACATATAACGCATTATGATTCATTTGTAAACGACCATTGAAACGGCTTTGTGTGTACTAATTTGTATACTTTCTTTATAATAACATCACTCAATGCGATTAATAACCTTAATTACCTACATCAATATGGAATAAAAACCTATGATAGCTATAAACTACAGTGTGATTCAGATTATTACTGCTAAGCACAAACAAATTTCCGCCCGCCCATGCCTCACGAGCGAGCCGCCGAGTATGCCCGAGTAAATAAATCAGTGCGCTGGCGCAGGGCGCGTCGGCGGCGTCACTATGACGACTCGGTACCGTTGACTGGCACACGTCGAGAAATCGTAATGACTCACTCACTTGTTAAGCATTTTAGAATGCACTAGACACATTACCGTGGATAATTACTCACTCGCTTTTCACTCCAATATAATAGGTTTGTTTAGGCGGTTTGTTATATTGTTTCTTAAATGTGTAAAATATTCTCTATGAACTTATATTTTTATCACTATTTCTAAGCCTTAAATCGCTATTTAATCTAAACTAATGCTTGTACGATCTTTTGATTATATAGTAGACTAGCTGTTTTGATCTGATTCACCCGCGTTCCCGTGGGATCTTATCTTTTCCCGAGACAAAATGTAGCCTGTTCATCAGGCATAATGTAGCTTTCTAATGGTGAAATAATTTTTTAAATCGGTCCAGTAGTTTCTGAGCCTATTCAATGCAAACAAACAAACAAATCTTTTCTCTTTATAATATTATAGTACCTATAGATAATTGCAATTGAAAAAGTACAGTGTCGACAGTCAGTTTCGTTCTAAATCAGTGTAGTACAATATTGATAGGTGCCTTTATTTATAAACATCTAGGTACTTACTATTAATTTGATGTAATACAAAGCTGCGCAATTTCCATGACTAATATCGAACAGCAGTTCCCTGACAGCCACTTTCAATTACAACTCAGCAGTTATATTTGAAAAGTCTTATAAAGTACGTAGAGGATTAGAGGTTTAGAATCGCAGCTGAAAGGTGTTAGTTCCTTGCTCGAGTATGTTGGTATAAGGCTGCGCTAAACTGTGAAAGTGAAGCGATATCTAGACTCACCCATTTGAAGATTAGGTTCCTATTTTTCCTTCACCCCTTGAGACTGCTTACTAGGTAAGTAACTAGGTTTCACCCGATCATCATCATCATAATTCCAAGGTATGTTCACATCCACTGCAGAACATAATGATAAATAGGCACGTAGGTTTCCACAAGTGCTATGAATAATAAAACTTTTACTGACTGCTTTTTCTCTGAAACTGTTAACTTGAATTAAAAAAAGCCAATACCGTCAGATGTTCCAAAAGTATTAAAAAAATATAACCTTGCTGACTTTATTGCCGGTTCTTCTCAGTTGAAGGCTGACTTCCGAACTTCTGTAGCTTGACCTTCATAAGTGCCCTCCTAGGGCTTAAACTGAATAAACGGGTTTGACTTTGACTTTGAAATTTAATTCGGCCGTTCGGCCTTATTAAAAATAATGGCATTGAAGTCTATAATAACGATAACATGCAAGTGAGCCACCTCCTCATGCAGCTAACATCCACTGTTTATCGGGTCAAGTCAAATGCAAGTACATTTTTCTATATTTACTAAAGCAGCAGATATATTAGCTTCGCGTACACGGTGTAATGGCGGTCTAAAATACAAGTGGAGCGCAGCTGTCGAGACGAGCAGACAACAGTTGTTGACGGCGTTTGTCTCGAAGTGCGTGCGCAGCATTACACTTAGAGCAGCGCGACTCGAGATTAATCATTAAAACTATTTTTTCTCAAAACTTGGCGTAAGCAAGCTGTAATTGATGACATTCATAGTACGTAATCCATGGGATTATTGTAACTAGCAGTCGGATTGGCGATTAGAAAATATTATAATGTCTGCTTGCCTTCAATGTGTCATCATTACTAATCCATGTAGATATGGCACAATTCATACAGTAAACGCGTTGCCTGTATGAATTGTGCCATGAGTCCAAGGCGTAAAGCGGGTCCAAGTCTTGCTAATCCAAAAAAAATCTCTTCATATTTATGTACCAAATTGCTATATATTGTGATATATTTTTTGTTTTTAGCGTTTAACCACTATCTCACTTGATGTTATTATTATTATTACTACTAAAATAATTACTTTATTAAGAGACAATTCAAAAATTCTTTAGAAACTAATATGGAATATACAATTAAATTATAAACTAAGACTAACTAATATATTACAGATAATCTAATTACACAAATAAAAATAAAAAACTTAAAATTTTAAATTTTTTTATTTTTGACGGCAAGCGACCCGACGGTATGACTTTGATTCCTTGGAAGATGGGTCGGCCTTTAGTGTGGGACGCTACCTGTGTCGACACTTTGGCACCGTCTCATCTTCCAGAGACCGCAGTTAAGGCAGGCGGCGCCGCTGCTTGCGCTGAGAGTCTCAAACGGCGCAAATATAGCAATCTTGATAGTTGCTACATATTTGAGCCGTTTGGGGTTGAGACAATGGGGCCGTGGGGACCAGCTGCTCACCGCGTTTACCGTCTCATCGCGAAACGCCTCATCGAAGCGTCACGTGACCGGAGGGCTGGCGAATACTTTGCCCAACGTATTACGCATTGCCATCCAAAGAGGCAATGCTGCCAGTGTTCTGGGCACGCTACCACCTGACAGCGATCTGGACCAGTTGTACCAAATTTCATTTAAATCTGTTAAGCCTTCACAGAGCTGAGTGGTAACAAACATACACACACAAACTTTGCAACAAAGAATAATAGTTATTTATTCCAACAACGCAAAGCGTCCACTCCGCAAATAGTTTGGCGCCATATGAGCATCAACCCTTAGCACATCAGTCATTTCGTCAGTCCACAGTCCCATCGGCAAACGAATGAAGATTTATTTTCATTTGCCGAACAACTCAACTGACATGATATATAGTTAATACAAAAATAAACTTTTACCACAAAAGAAAAAACAAGATCATCATCTCATTTTGTTTCTGCAACATCTTAATCTTAAAAATGATTACATTATAAAATCCACCTTTGATGTTGATTCGGCGTTGAAAAAGCAACCATTAATAAGTCGTAGGAGTAATAAAAAGGATTGCTTTAAATCATAAATATCACAAAGAACTATTATCTGACATCTAAAAAATACAGCCGCGATTTGCAATGATTTATTGATATGCATTCGGTTATTTCGAGCAAAGGTAACAAGACGTATAAAAACGTAGTGATAAAACAAAATTATTGTATTGAAACACTAGGTTGATTTGATGAATGGTTTTGTTGAGAAAAGCATAAAATCGCACGATAATATAAAGATTGGTGCGCGTGCGCCGCCGCACCGCCGACGGCCACCATCCATCATCGGGTGAAACGCTCCGTTTCCATGAAAATTGCTTTGAGATTTGCATAAAATTTACAACACCGAGATATATGGGAACGATTACAGCAACCAATAACAATAGTATATGTGTATTTTTAAATAAAAATCATATTTACCTTCGAAAAGAACATGTTACTTAAACCCTGTAACTAAAGCATTATAATTAACGAATTAATAATGCCTAGTTTATTTATAGCATAATTACCAAGGAACACTGAAATAAATAGTAGAAAAAAACATTTTCCCGCCCAGTCTGGCGCGCGTTTTCCACCGGATGCTCGCTAGGCGTGTACATAACTACATTAAGCTAACAAATGGTGTGATTTTTAAAGGAAAAACGTCCAGATGAGCGCTGTATCTTGTGACAAGAACGAAAATAATTTGACGCAGCCGTTCGTCGGGCGACATACGGCGACACGTGGCCACGATATATTACACGCGAGCCGCGCACTAAAAATATTGTGTTGGCAAATTAATGGGCATTCCCGACGGTAGGTGGTGGGATGAAAGGAAGTGCCTTTTATATCTGAAACGTTGGTTTTGTATGAAAATGTGCGGCAGCCGGTCACACCTGTCTGTGTATATTGGAGCGGGTAGCGGACGCCCGGGCGTCGCGTCGCTGTAGGTGGACGCCTTCGCTGCGTCCAGTCCACCCAGGGCTGCTACCTAACTAAACTACTGAAACTGAAATCGATATAGTGCATTTCTAAACACCACACAAGATAGAAAAAACTGGCCAAGTGCGAGTCAACACGCGCACGAAGGGTTCCGTAAAAACGGCAAAAAATTACGTTTGTTGTATGGGAGCCCCCCTTAAATATTTATTTTATTTTGTTTTTAGTATTTGTTGTTATAGCGGCAGCAGAAATATGTACATGATGTGTGAAAATTTCAACTGTCTAGCTATCGCGGTTCTTTAGATACAGCCTGGTAACAGACAGACGGAAAGACAGCGAAGTCTTAGTAATAGGGTCGCGTTTTTACCCTTTGGGTACGGAACCCTAAAAACTGATAAGATCTTATTGATAGATATTATAATTCTGCAGTAACAATTTTCAATGATAAGTTTATCTACGAAAACATTAAATTTTCGATGTTAGTAGGTATTTATTACCTGAAATATTTTCCGATACCAGGAAGGCAAGAACATCAATTTCCATAATGAGGAACCTTATTGTGATGGAGTTTGAACAGTTTTAGATGAAGGAACATGAACATTGTTTTGGTATTTTAAATAATAATATAACAATTTATGTGACAACCCTGAATAGAACGGATGTGACAAAGAAAACGTCTGTCGCGGTGTGCGTCAGTTTTATAATAATTGGCCAGATTAATAACCCTAGTTGGAGGGTGTTCATATTTCGCCGTCCGTCCGTCCTGGCGCGCCGCCTGTCGCAGCTTTCTTACATCTGCTTGGACCACACCCACGTTTAATGTTTCTAATCATCTAGAAAATAATTTAAAAAAAGTTTATTAACGAAATTATAATGAATCGTATCAAAATAAAAGTAGCCGAAAGCCGTGAGTACAAGTAAATTGTTGCAGAAATGTAATCAACACAATTTTATCTTATGATAATAATATTTTAGTACACGATGTTAGTAGTTTTTAGTGAAAAGTCCATCATCAAATACATCATTCACCTGTGCCAAACCTACTCTTGACAAAAGAATAGATCTAATTGCCAAAATTGAAACACAACGTCGACATTTGACAGTTCGATTCTATGTAGGTAATAGGGACTATAGACTAGACTCGTGTATTAGTCGCTTCCCAAATCTGAAATGGCCTTCTGTTTTGATCATTAGTAATACAAGCCCAGAAGAAACCGTTCTCTAATCGCAGTAAAGTTGTTAATAACATGACGGTCAAGAATAAGTAATGCTTGATCATGGCGCAGGGCGGGCGGCGTCGTTGCAGCGCTACGTCGCGGCGCGCGGCGTCTGCGCAGTATAAATACACAGCACGTGCGTGAGAGCAGCTGCCCGCCACGTGCTGCCTCTTTACGCGGACCACGTAAAAATAGATCATTGTCTCGCGCCACGCCCACCGTACATATAAAACACCACATCAAACAATATGGTGATAGTAACGTTTAATGGTCAGATGCTGTGTTAAAGCATCTGCTTGCTATATCGGACCGTATAGAAGTTGTTGCGGTAGAATGGGTTGCATGTTTTTTTAATGCCCTTAATCAGGATAGTTAAAATAATTTTATAACACATAATATGGTCGTTGCGATCAAAAATAAACAATTCAAACGTTTATTACTATAGATATCTTTAGTTTGGGTTAGAATTTTTCTAGTGTTTGTCTTAGATATTATTATATCTTCTTCCTATTGTAAAAAGTTTCTAATTCATCCTAAGATAAAAATGTGACTTACCTTCATGAGTTTTCGAGTTTTCTCAATTGAGGGCTGACTTCCGAACCGGTAGTAACGTCAGTGAATTCGATTTTCATACTGCCTATAATGCCTTTTTCGTAGATGTTAAAAAGCATATAAAAGAATCTCAAAATTAATAATATACTGTGGCATCTAACGGTCTCCCCTCGCTAAAAAAAGGAAACAAAATGACAATCGAGCTGACTTCCGCCGCGAATAGCTTCCGCTTATGATAAGTTCCATCTACACTACACTACTGTCACTAACTTATTGATTTGTTACTGGATACCCACTCGTACTCATACTTGTACTTAAGTCGTGTGAAAATAAGTTCAGAGAATACCAATGATTTTAATGTCTTTATTCACCAGAATCTTTTAGGTACTATGTCACCTCCCGAATTTAATTTTTGCGAATACGATACAACTTTTCACATATTAGGCTCATCACAGAGTCGTGGACCTCCTTATCTGTAGCTGGCTAGCTAGAATAGCAGCTACCTTGTTCTCATGCCTGTCTTAAAAGCCTATGGGTGTGGGCAATCGAGGAGGTTAATCATCCATTGTGGTCACATTAAATCGTTCACTAGTAGAGCGAGGGTGCTGGGAGAAGAATAGTTTTTATGTTAGTCAGTAGTCTGAAAGTTCAATGGACATTTCAATACCAGATTTCCCCATACACACACACAATTTCCCCTAGGACGGGCTAGTTGCAGAGAATATTTTTTCTTCAAAATGATAAGTAACCAATTATTTTATTTTAAGCAGTGATGGATGGTGACCTAACACCACAATCCTCTGATTGCGGTGATGATTATTAAAAGCATTACGCCTACTCTTGTAATGCTTTTAATAATCATTCGCATTTGCACCCTTCCTCAAACCCGCGACATGCATCTATAGGTACTACAATAAAGTATAGAGGAAGGGGAGGATGGGGACATCATACAAGACCATTAATTTTCGAAATAGAGTTGTTTTATTTATTCTGAAATTGAAAATAAAAACAATAGGTACCTACATTGATATCTAATTACATGACACTAAAACAATAAAAAATCATTACTTAAAAGATAGAATAAATCTAAATAAAAAAGTCGTTGTCAGTAGGCAACGTGCCCAGAATGCTGGCGGCATTGCCACGTTGGATGACAATGCTGATTCTTTGAGCGAGGTATATGCCAGCGTTCTGGTCACGAGATGCGTCGACCAGGCGTTTTGACAACTCTCGGAAAAGGTGGTGTGCACTCGGCCCCCACGGACCCAGAGTAAATATGTAACTTGTATCTAAGTTACTGTATTTGCGCCGCTTGAGGCTCTCCGCTGATATAGCTGCACCACCGGCCCTATCTATTATCTCTGGAAGATGAGACGGTGCTAAGGTATCAACACACATGGCATCCCATACCAAAGGCCAACCCATCTTCCAGGGTATTTCTGAAATAAAGTTTATACATGTACGAGCAATAAAACATCGCGACAATTAGCACAGCAGGTTTATTAATTCTATTTTCAAAATTATTCATCAATTCGTCGGCCTTACAACAACCTACATACATCGTCATGCTGGGTTATGTCTGCATAAACCTTCTCAGAAAGGTTGCCAGGCCATTCCCTATATGCGGGTGCGATGTTGATCAGGAACCCTCACGAAACTATCTAGGTAACCAAAAGCCAGTTGGTTCACCAAAGTATAGCCAGAAACTCACTAAAGTCTAATTTAACGTCACATTAACTCTACCTCGAACACGAGAAATATCTAAAAATGCCAATTAAAACCAAAAAAAGCAGATATGACTTTGGACACGGTGTAATATGTAGTGTAGTGACATTTAGTGCTTGTCACTCTAGCAATCGACACCCGCGCTCGATGCTCGACGGCACCACATTCATCCCAATACAAAAATACGCGTGTGCACACGTGTGGCTGAACTACAGACACTTCTGTTAATTATATCTATCTTATTTAGAGGAAGGTATCCTACCAAGAGCCAAGTACATGAAACGACATTTCAATTCTATACCGTTTTGAAAACGATTTCGATTAGTTTTCCGAACTGCGTCTATCGAAAAGTTTGTAGTGCAACTATAAAACATATCTAAATGCTCATTTACATTTAGCTTTTCATAGTTAACAAACATTGTGTGCACATTTTAGCACGCCTCAACTCCCCGGAAAACACCCCCGCGATCGATATGCGTCCGCCATTTTGAATTTTCCGACCAATGCCCGTAGCTATGGAAAGCGGTTGTCATGGAAACACGTAGCCGCCGCCGCCAACACTTGAAGGGGAAAGTGACAAGGGGAAGGCTTTATTTATACTCACATTGTACCCTGTTCTGAAAATTGGGGTCGCAGTGCCTAGTAGCTCTATAGATATACATCTTGTCTGTCGCCAATGTATAGAACTAGTCGTACATATTTCTACCAGTACATCTATATGTATATTCGTATACATAATATCTATCTTGAAAAGTTTCCAGTATTGGATTTTTCATGACTTCATCTTACTAATATTATAAATGTGAAAGTTTGGATGGATGTATGTTTGTTACTCATTTAGGCCAGAACGGCTGAATGGATCTGGATGAAATTTGGCATGGAGATAGATTATAGTCTGGAATAGCACATAAGCTACTTTTTATCCCGGGAAAAGATAAGATCCCTCAGGAACGCGGGTGAAACCGCGGGGAACAGCTAGTTTAATATATTTATAACATTTGAAATTACCAGTGGGCGATCGGTGAAAAGTAAAAAAATATTACTGAGTAAATGCTTTGAAAATTGGAAAGACTGTAAATGAAACACAAATTGCAGCAGGTATAAAACACCTTGTCACGTATTGTTTAACTCGGAGAGAATGCTCTTCAAACAGTACGGTAAGATGTTGTGCCAACACCGTTGCTCGGAATACAATGCCACCTACGCCTCACTAATTGATATATCCTTTTATACTTTCGCAAACTCTTCAAAACAACTTCCTTTCCATTCAACGCTTGAAAGTCTTGAAACCACGTCGGTTTCTGTACACAAAGTTCTTTATACGTGGCACATTGTTTATGAGGTTGTTTGCAGCACTGGGGCTCGCTTTGCTAGCGGCGGATAGAGACACCTGCGACCTACCTGTCGGTACGGCGAAATCTCTAACAAGCGGACTTTCGACTTTACAGTTTCCTGCGTTTGTTCACGAACAATAGGCAATAAGGCTGCGCGGGCGCAGAGCCGTGTTGACAGCCGATGCGCTATTCAAACCCAACCGTTGCTCTGTGTCTGTACACCGAGCCATTCTCGACAATGTGCTCATTCAGAATGGTTAGCTGTGTTCTGTGTTGTAACACATCTATTGCATTTAGTAACAAATGCTTTGGCATTGTACTCACGGAAATGAAATGTTAAGGAGTGTGCTCGTGGAAATACCAGGAATATATTAAAACCACCTCACAAAAAGATCATCGTACAAATGAAGGCTAACAATGAAGGTACAAATGTATGAACTATGTAATTTAACGTCACACAAATAATTTCAAACAGTCAGGATAACAATTATCAACTCTATGAAGTATTGCGACTAATAGCAGTTTGGTAAGTTTTTCAGGATATTCAATACTTGATCATTATCAGCGATGAACTAAATCCAAGCAGTTCTTTCCTTTCAGATAATATCAATATCAATAAAGGATTTTAATGGAATGCAAAATAAAATGTCTGTGAAAATGTTCGATGCCATCTCGGCATTATTTATAGGGTTGACTTGTGAACTGCAATTATATGGTCACACAAAGCCATAGAAGATCTCACGCTCTGAGCAAGTACCGTATGAATTAATCTTAGTAATCACTCTTTATCAAAGGACCGCAGTGATTTATATCACCTAGCGGTCGCTCTATTCCTGATTCACTTGTGATAATTCACTGACGGATTAATGTTGCAGCAACTTGTAATTCATTCATTACTATCTCGCTGTCCTATATTATATTATACGCCACTACTGCGCTATTAGGCATAGCGTGTAGTAATCCTAATTCCTACTTCTTCCTAACATTATACTTATAGAAAGTGTAGTTTGATTAGCGTTGGTTTGTCCATCATTTTTTTTTATTTATTTGCATAGAGATAGTAAATAGGCAAAGCGTAATTTTGGATTTACGTTGGCTCAAGAACTTGGATGAAAACTCGGGGTGGAAACTTAATGATTTATAAATTAAGTATATTTAGTATCATATCTGCTAATACCTATTAATCCAATCCAATTCGATTTCGATTTTTACAGTTTATATGAATTTATGTGGGAGAAATATCGATCTAGCTAAGTTTGATTTATGAAAAAAAATCTTTACTTTATATTATCACGAATAAAGTAACAAATTTGTCTTTCCCTCGCTTCTAAGCGAAGCTCGGTCGCTCAAGTAGCTATCTACTTTGTCTTTATATGGAAATGGAATGGAACATTTGAAAGTAAACGTTTGAATTTTTATTATATTGATTTATTCCTCCTATAACTTCACTAAGTCCAATTAAGGATGTCTTTAGTACAATAAAAATACTCTCATGCGATAACAACTCGCTTATTAAGAACATGACCGACCTGACCGGGGCGGCTAATAAAAATACTTGCCGTCAGATACGCAACACAATTACAGTCATCGCACCTCGAATAACAATATTATTATTTATATTTGTTAGACGTATGAGTTAGTGTAGGGCCCACACACATGCAATATAAGCCGTCGAACCTGACCCAGCGATCGTTGACTCGCTATGCCAGACTGCCAGTTGAATCGAGATTTGCAGGTGTTGTGAACGCGGCTCAAACGGCGATGCTGTGTACCCACTAACGCGAGCGCCGCCAGTGACGTCAGACATAGAGCAATGTTTGTAGTTAACGCCACAGTTGTTTAATTCAAAAGCCAATTAGCGAATTTTAGTATACTTTAGTATACCTATAGAAATAGAAATAGAAATTTATTAATAAGAAATTAAATTTTTTACAGTGGTTTGATTGACAATGACAACCTCACTAGGCATAGCCTGTATCGAGGCTGTCAAAATTACATGTTTGCCTGATAGGACTATACTATATTTAATTATTAATGAATTACATAACAATATTAAAATATTTGTGTGTGTGTGTGTGTGTGTGTGTGTGTGTGTGTGTGTGTGTGTGTGTGTGTACAACACCTTGCAATTTTAGCTTATAGTTCTCAATAATTCTTCAATTTCATAGTAAGTTAGGTCGGCTATGTAATTAATAACTTTTTGGTGAGCAGTGCGTACTGAATCTGTCTTTATATAGCATTTTTTGAGAATTTTATTGTATATATATGGGAATAGAAAGGTTTGAAAGCGCTTGGCAAAAGATGTATGGACTGGAGGTATCTGAGCCCTAAAAACTCTTTGTGTGATCATGTCTTTGTAACAATCAGAATTTAAAATGGTTTTGTGCGTGGTGATGACTGCACTTCTTATATAGAGTCGACGTACACTACCTAATCGTTTTATTCAAATGAGGTGGCGCTCTCAAAGTACTTTGTAGTATAGGAATGCGCTATACATATAAAAGCTGTGCTCAAGTTAATTGCTTTATTTTATGTAGCAAGCAGCCGATGATATTTGAGCTTAGAGAGACGGGTATGTGAGTAAGTCTACTGTATAATAAAATAGCGAGAGGTAAGGTTAGTACCACGAAGTATTTTATATTACCTACTTTATTGGAAAAAAATATTAATAGGTGTGCGACTGAAAGACTTTGTATCTATGGTCATGCATAAAGATTAATAAAATAAGGAAATAGATTCATCTAATTATAATTCAACTAAAAGCTAATCTTATTACCTAATCTTCAATGCTATAGGTACTTACACTTGGAATTGTGGTACTAATCTTCTAACTAATCACATAGGAATGTGCTTAGTACCATAATGTTAGTGTTCGGCAGAACTAATTATCGACCGCAAATTGATTAGCTAAGAACAGGACGGAAGAAGATAAAAAAAACAATCAATCCTTATAGTGCATTATTACATAAAACAACACGACAATGTATATTTACTCTAAAAACGTATGAACAGTAAATCGAAAGAAACTTTATGGCTCTCCATTTCCCGGCGGTATGGACCTTAAACGCAATCCTGTTGACCATAAGTAGCCCCTTCACCAAAGCATCGATGTTAGTTTTTGTTTCTAACTCCGCAAGGAAGCTTGACGTCGCCTTAAATAAAGAGAGCTTGTTATTAAAAGAAATCACTGCCTTCCACCGGCCATTCTGTTTGCCGTATTTGGTCTGAAAATGTACATTTTTATGTTTCGTTTTATAAAAGGAATAAGAATCCCATATGGATGCAGGTGAACTGAAATACAAGAACCGATTTAAAGCTTCATAATGAGGAACTTGTGATTCTTAAGGTACCTACAATAAAAACGAATAATAAAACATGGAAGTCGACTCGAATGCGGCTTGATTCATTTAAATTTAATTTTTATCAGCAGAGCCATAATGATATATTTGTACGAATTATCCCTACATTAGTTTACGAATGTCTTGCTTAAGCTTTATAATAATAAAAATATCTTGAGATATATTTTTTTGCATCAAAATTATAATTACAGAAATATGTAACAACTTCTGACTCAGTAAAATACATAACATACAAATTTAATAATAACTCTTTCCATTCCAAAATACCAATATACTGAAAATGAAAATGTTTTTTAAATACTTAGGCCTTTTCAAGCACTTATGAATAGTCTAGACTGTAATGCTCGGTTCGGAAGGTTACTTTTGCTGAGAAGAGCTGGCAATAAACTTAGCAATTACTCTTTTCAAAAACAACTTACACCTATTATTTTAATTATGATAGTCTGTCTCACTGATAATATTTGGCAGCCGGCAAAATAATAACAGATAGAATTTAATTATGACTGACTAAGTAAAGGTATAGGTACGAAAACATCTCGAAGTTCGTTCAAAGTTCTATAAATTGGCAGGAACAGTTAATGACTGTCGCTAGTTGATAAGGTGATCCAGTAGTCATACTGGTTGGACGTCGGGAGCCGGGAGCCGGGAGCAGCCGAGGGGTTATCTCCACCAGCGGCCCGCCGGCGCCGCCTTATCACCATTTAGCCACCGTCACATACTGCGACTATTAGTCACACTCACAGAACAATAGTTTTACGAATCGCCGATATTTTGTGACATGAAAACGAGCATTCTTTTAAAAGGTTCTCCCTTGAAGTGTATTTGATTAGATAATAAGTTGCTGGCATTGTCTTTTGTTTAAAACCCTTACTAAATGGATGAACACATAAACTGCTTCTATGATGACCCAAATAGTGCCTTATTTGACAATATCAGTACCCTGAGTGTAAATAATTAAGGTAAGTAAATCATTTCTCTATCAATGGAAATTTATACAGCGCCTCTCGCGGAATGCTCATGGAACTATTACATAATTTAAGTGAACGCAAACGCGATGCAAACAAAATCTAACGTCAATAATTTATGAATGAGGTACAGTACAGGGAAGGTGTTCAGATAGGTAAGCGAGCGTAAATTTAACAGTACTTTTTAATACTACAGCCGCTAGTAGAACTTAATTATTCTCTATACTTCGTAGTCTTTGCTAATTACAAATGCCAATTTTAATTCATAAATTGGCAAGTACCCATACATACTTAGATAATTTGATAGGTCTCGAGCGCGCGGAGACCTATCAGTAATCTAAGCACCCATACCTTTGCCCATACTTAGAATAACTACGCTCACTCAGTATTTTACTGGCTCGTTTTGGTTTAAAAATATAAAACAAAAAAAGACTGACTGACTTGACTTGACTGTTGTACAACCGCTAAAAAAAGTGTGATTGTTATTCGTCCGTCGAACTGTTTATACAAATACTTTATCTCGATTCAATTTAAATTCCAGAATAATCCAGAAAATTATAACGACATACGATGACTAGTCAAATAAAGTGCTAAGCGAGAATTTACCACAAAAGTATAGGTTCCGTACAAAGCGTAATCAGTCACATACGGTTTTTTTACGCAAGGTTTTATTATAGAGTATAATTTGTGTCTTTAATTATACAAAAAAAATATACCTACATTATTGGACAGTACAGTGTGGTACAGTACTCTATCGTACAGTAACAAGTGCCTATCTACTTCATTTATTTGATTTTATTTAGGTTGGTTATTCTTGTCTCTTCAATTAAGAACCATTTGAAGAAATACCTACTCTTAAAGTACCTACAAGTAAGCATAAGATACTACTAAGTTTATATTAATTCTCTGAAATGAAGACGGATCTCCAACAATAGCCTTATTAACAAATCTTGGGAAACTTCTTAAAGTTTAAAGGCCTTTTAAAACACAAGAAAAAAACACAACCGTTTCTTCAATACAAAAATGCACCTGAGAATGAAGGCGGGACCACTTGACTAATATTTCGATTATTACAAATCACCGTGAAGTGTCCAATATAATTTGTTCATTGACCATTGCGTAGAAACCAGGCCGCTGACAAAATCCATGGACACATTTAAGGCAATGTAAATCGTCTTATTTATGAAAACATTCAAAGAAATCACAGACTATGTGTAAGTCACAGGTAGTGGTTAATAATTCGTTTAGTCCAGAGGTTGCGCCCAAGTTTTTTCCACGGCGGGCCACACAGGTGCACTCGCATCCTAATTTACTATTCCTGATACCAACCGGGACTTGGGACATAGACGTGTTTAATGTTCCTTTGTTGCTCACATTATGTTGTGGGGTTTCGTTATCTGAAGAATTTATTTCAATAAAATCATAAATTAAAAAGATTGTGTTCCAAATTCAAAATAACGTTGCGGTTACCGTTAGATCAATAACCTGTTGATGCTGTCATCACGTTCTTTTTTTTCGCTGACTTTCGTTATTGCTAGTCGTTGTTCTTAGACGGTCTGGTGAAATGAAAACTAACTACAGAATCCAACATATTTTACGTATGTCTAAGAATTCTTTACATTATTTTAAAAAATATGTTCTGTTCTCCCTCAAAAATATCATGTAATAATTTGAATGGTTTGAGTTTAATTCAATCACCTTAAATGAGCCGCAATAAATTTTATGACAAGGTACAAGTAGATGCTTCGAATAAGAAAAAGAGTCAATTACCTAATTGATCAAGCTGTTGATAATTTTATTAGAATTGGTTTATGATTAAAGTTATTTAATTAAATGTGATCGCTTAATCTTTTAACAATTTTGTGAAATAGGCAACGTGAACTAACTACCTACCTACCTATTACCTTTTTTTTAGTTCGCCATAATAAAACATTGGTAACATTCGTACATGCCCTTTCCAGTCTCCACTGTTCAGACAAGTGATGGTAAACAATGAATAAATAATGTATATTTTAATATTATGCAACACCGTAAATAAAACAAACGTTGAACGATCAAAATGCTAATCGTTCCACGCAACCGGCGGAAGTGTTTATTGGTGATACTATGATGATGTCGGCGGTAATAAAGCACGGATAGGAGGCGCCATTTTGAATTCGTATTGTCGACGCATTGGTGCTGTGCTGTGACGATGGGAGGTCTGCATCCGGCGCCGGGCATTTGCATCATACGAGACCCGAATCGATTATTCATTTAAAAACGAAATATTTATGTCGATATTCATTGGTAGGTCACGTGCGTAGAGAAAGGTAACTACATAATGTTTAAATATCGCCATTGCCTCGATCGAAGTACATTCCTTACATTGTATGTATGTCTTACATTCCAATTTTAAAAATGAATTTTCATTCGGTTTTATTCATTGAATTGGCATTTCGGTACTAAAGTGAATAATGTAAAAATCTCTGTGCCAGCTACAGCTTCAATTATTGTCAATTACATATTGCTTATTTTGCTTTTCCTCTAGCAATTAAGCTTCCATTTTATTCATCAAATAGAACAAGCGCAGAATCAGCGACAGGTGGCCCCGCACGTGCCGCCTTGAATAAAACGCAATGAATGTCAAATGCCGTCTTCGAAATTGCACTCAACCCACTCTTTCCAGCACATAGCGACCACTATAAAGAACCTTGTTTAAAAAACATTAAGCTCATATCGCATCGCCCTCAAAACGACTTAGGTCTTTTTACACCGAACGATACACAAAGATACTTTCTGATTCAATATCATTAAGATATTTATTGCACGCTGTAAACCACCATTTAATTTTAGCGGCTCGGTTCAGGGTCATAAAACTTACTTTCCTCCGAACAAGGCTTGTCTCTGCGCTGAGGGTTAATTCGCCACCCTCTATGACTGCCTGACTTTTCATTATCGAGATGTTTTATTAAAGCAGGGCCGGGTATACGTCTGGTAAAGGGACTGCTAGGGCTGTCACCAGTCGAAACATGTTGTTTTAACATAGGTATGTGATAAAAATATAATTTGACAATAATAAAGGAGCCGTGAGGAATGAAATTTTGTGAGCAGGTTCGATAATTTACATGGATTTCAGCCATGGGGCCATGGGGGTCGATAACGTAAAAATGCTCTCAGATCCACCAGTACCTATTTAGAAAGCTTTCATTATAAATAATTATAATGCAGTTAAAATTTAAAAATTCAAACTACCAACCCTAACCAGGATTCGCTGAGCGAATATTGAGTTACCCGCTGGCAGGGTGTGGGTGGAATGTTTACACTGGGATTTAGAGCTGGCCCTAGCCATATTGCATTCCTATACGCAGCCGAGCACGCGGCATGTCACGCACTTGGATAAAATAAATTGCCCGATTGCAATCTACGTACGGTTGAACTCATAAAACGGTGTCGAACTCTTCTCTGTAAGAACTTGGAGATAACATCGACCATTTTTGTAGCACAGTACAGTACCTACCTACGACTGTTAGTTATGTCAACAGATGCTTTACGCAGTCCAACGACTTCATTTGTCAGTGACTACTCGTACTCGACGTTAGTTCCATCAACAACTCGAAGACAAATTAAATAAACACGGTCACTATTATAACTCGCATAATTTCCTCGAAACTGTTTGACAAAACATTATAGACAAAGACAATGCCACGCGCCGAATCCAAACATTCGTGATCGTGACTCAATCGTCAATCCTGTACTTATTGGTAGCTGACACGAGTTCAAGCAATGACTAGCAAACCAATAACATAATTGGGAAACTAGCATTTACCTCACTGCTTCACTCGTGACTCGTGATAGGTATTTAAACGTTTTTGTTTAGCATAACAAACATCTCAAGGTTGAAAAAATCGAGCTAGTTTGCATGAGTTGAAGTGTAGGTAGTCATTTCTCTACCTGACAATACTTATTATATTATATTCATACACTTCAGAGGTAAGAAGTAGACTCTACCAATTTTACAAAAAAAATGGACTAAGTCCAAAAAACAAATTACTACGATCGGTGAAAATGAATGTAGTACCTATTCTGTGTTTCACGATGGTAGGGTACTTTGTTGTACCTGACCGGCTTGCTACCACCCACAGAGGACGAACTACCACCCTCAAGTTGAAAATCTGTCGCCAAGCACATACCAATGTGTTCCGACCACGAAGTAAAGAAACGACAGTTGCACTCGGAAGTCAATTGCCTTGTAAACTTTCTAAGAGTCGGCGATGCCAAAAAGCTCTCCTACTTTGATCTAAATTAAGAGTAAGAAAAGTGTAACAAACAATATGTAGGAATATATGAATAATTTCCAGCAACAAAAAGTACATTATGCTACATATTAAATATTCAGCAATGTTAGTATGTAGGTACCTAACTTTTTACACAAATAGCGAACCGGTTAACAGAGTAACAGTGAAACATGTTTAACTATTTTTACACAATTTAAAATTCGCGGAGATTCGTGTCTGTACTGTAATGTTGGCGAGGTTACAATTCAGCGGCTCATATCAGTGCAGCATCCGGTTGTAGCTCGTCGCTGTATCTTCGGTAATAATTTTAAAGGTGCAGAATCAATAAGTCACTACTGGTTGCAATGGCAGCGGGACTCGGGAGCTGGCTCCCGTGGCCACTTTATGATCTTATAAAGTTGCTACTTCGACTATACAACCAACAAGATTTCGAGCAACTACTCGATTTTACAGACACTCGTATTCTAATGAGATGAACATATATTACATCACACCATGAAAATAAATGGAATCTAAAAGATAGGTACTTATTAGATACTTTGTACGTTAGTGGTTTTTAATGTTTTTTTTATTATTACGTGCTCGTATTTATGGATTAGGTACCTGCGACCGTAACAACCGCTATCAATTTGACGGGCAAATTGGTGTTGCTGGTTAAACACACTACCTATCACGTTGTGGGTTTTGGGTTCGATTCCCATCCAGGACAGACATTTGTAACCATGACATGTCTGTTTGTCCTGAGTCTGGATTCAGTTATCTGGTCTCTATAGCGCAATCTCTGCTTAGTTTGGGATTAGATGACCGTGTGTGAAAGCAAAAAAAAGGTGATTAAGTTACTAAAAATAATTTTTGTAGGTACTTAGGTAAGATATTTTAAAGTGAGGCTATTTCCATTCTCTAGCAGTCCAAATAAATCGTGTCTTCTTTCATTTTTGTCTCTTGAATTGTTCATTTGTTGCGCACACGTGCACATCGCCGCCTCGCCGCCGCCGCCGCCGCCGCCGCAGATCGTGACCTGCGCGCCTCCGCGACTTCTCTCACTCAGATAATTGTCTGACGCCAACATACGTACAAAACGAAAAGGCCATTATTACCAATTAATGTGAACTTAAAAATATCACAAACATGTCCGAATCAATTAGATATGTAGTTATTTATTTAAAAGTCATTGAAGAATTTACTCAGAATATTATTTTATTGCAATATTATTTCTTCGTATGCTTGTTACTATCATATTTGGTAAGAGCATACGTAACCTATACGCATAAAACATTGTTTAATTTTATTATTAAGTATTTAATACTTCTATGTCCACAGATCAAGCCGAGATGCGGCTTTTTAACAAAGTGAAATGCGTAGGAATACTCAGGTGCGCCCGCGCCACTCCGCCTCACGAATCGGATACATTGTAGCCAGCCAGAAAATAGAATTAAAAGGTACGCCACAATGGCACAAAGCCCTTTCAAACTGCACACAAATAAGTATGTATGAGAATTCCAAACAGACGTTCGATTGTACTAGCTAGCTACCTTTACCTAGTTAGGTAAAATAGTATCTATAAATAACACAAAACAAGGTTTTTCTCGACTGATGCTCGATAAATAAAAAAAACATATTGTAGGTAGGTACCTAGGTTAGCCCGCAAAATAAATTCATTAGGTAGGTACACCTAGGTACGCAAACGAACACAGTGAATTCATGAAAGTTCCACGTTTGGCCAATAGAAAAAAAACTGGTAGATATCTATAAACCGATTTATAAGCCTATTTACGTAAACAAAAAAATGCAAAGTGTCCTACCAAAACTATAAATACCCCGATGTACGACTTAACTGTTACGTGATTATACCCATTATACCTTACCTTAAAAAATCGCATAGACAAAGCGCTTTAATTTCTTGAAATTTTCCATTTCCGGGAAAAGTTCAAATTTTTTGTTTTCTCATTTGGAAGATTACGAACATTTTAAGACCAAAAATAGCCAAATCGATCCAGCCGTTCTGGTGCGATTACTAACCAACAGCGCGTTTTTATTTATTTACATACGCGTCATTTGTTATTTATATACTAACTCTCCCCCGCGATTTCACCCAAAAAACAAGATAAATTAAATCTGTCAATTCATTCTCAAGTTATGGTGTGCCCAAGGGAAATAGGGATACATTTTTATACACTCATAATAAAGTGAAAACGAATTTCCTTTTCCACATTCAAGTTAGCAAATGAAACCTGCCATCTCTGTTGTATATTGGTAACTTTACTAATGTAAATTAAAGCACTAGATGGCGCTTAAAATGAACTACGAACGTCATCTATTGATAAATTAGAGTTTTTAAGTTTCATACTTAGTTGTCACTACTCGACAATAGATGGCGTAGAATCCTAAATTCGATAAAAAAAAAATTTAAGACTGGCAACATAAGAGCGTATAAAATGCAGCGCTATGACTCAAAATGCTTCTTTTTGATTGGTCAATCGTCGTAGAGGGAAATGGAGCGTTCATCAGCCGCCATTTTATCGTCGGTGTGTTGCGGAGAGACAGCCAAAATTCCTAAAAAAAATATCAAGCCAGATCGCGACAATCCTCCATTTATTTTTATGGGTAAGTGCTACAATTACTTCCTTATGTATTTTAACATAATTAAATTCGATTATTTTGCACTTCTAGGTATCTCCTCGGTGGGTTTATTGTATCAATCGTGGTCGTTGTGCAGTGCAATAGAAAAGAAGCTCACCCATTCGAAAGCACAAGCTATTTTCTGCTTTCGTCAGTTACGAGCATTACAATCCCTCATATATCATGCGTATTTTTCACGAAGCCACGCTAACCTACTAGGCAAAATATCTTACTACGCCAACATTTTTTGCAGGTATAGGCTGAGGAAACAAGATGTTTCTTTATAATTTGACTTTACAAGGGTCAACATGTATCACACATGCCGTTCACGGCAATTTTTCCGGCACAAAGCAGCAGGAGATAATCATATCGCGTGGCAAAACCTTGGAACTTCTCCGGCCAGACCCCAACACCGGCAAAGTACATACCCTGATGAAGATAGAAATATTCGGTGTCATCCGGTCTATGATGTCATTTCGCCTCACCGGCGGCACGAAAGGTAATTGAACTTTAATTTTGCACCACGTGGATTCAAGTGAGCTGTACCCCACACCGAAACAAACCAATTTTTAACCTGAGATATTGAAATTTCAATTATTATCTTGTGGTAATATTTCTATCAGGTTGCATTCTCTTGCTCCATGCTCCTCAGATTAATAAGGTGTATTGGGATAACTAAGATGCATAGACTGAAATCCAAAACGTCGCTCTTTGCAATCTTTATGAATGCTGAGATGTACCGTGTTGGTACAAATGCCATTTACTTCTTTTACATACGCATTTTCTTTGAACGAATTTTAATTTATTTATCTAATAGTTTGTATTAATTAAACAAAATTGCCTGAATAGGGGAAGTTAAGTTTAACTTCTCTTTCAGTCAGTATAATTTTTTTTTAGAAAGGGTAGGGAAACAAAATGTTCAATTTCATTTTAGCATATAGGTAAGTGCTTTAGAATAAAAAAAAAACTAACAAGTTCATTTATTTTCAGATTACATTGTAATTGGCTCAGATTCAGGGCGTATTGTTATATTGGAATACATTCCTGCTAAGAATATATTAGAAAAGGTACATCAAGAAACATTTGGCAAGTCAGGATGCCGAAGGATTGTTCCTGGACAGTATCTAGCAATAGACCCCAAAGGCAGAGCTGTCATGATAGGTAACTAAAAATAATATTTTGTAGCCATGGTTTATCATTGCAGCATTTTATCCTACTAATGTTATAAAAGTGAATGTTTGTTGCTTAATTATGCAAATATGGCTGAACAGATTTTGATGTAACTTGGCACATAGGTAAAAAAAAAACGGATACTTTTTATCCTGGGAACAGATAAGATCCCTCTGGAACACAGATGATACAGCAGCTTGATTAAAACCTAGTGCAGTACTAAACTCTCATTATTTACAGGTGCAATAGAAAAACAGAAGCTTGTCTACATTTTGAACAGAGATGCGGAGGCCAGACTGACTATATCATCACCTTTAGAAGCACACAAGTCAAATACATTGGTATATCACATGGTTGGTGTAGATGTTGGCTTTGAGAACCCAATGTTTGCTTGTTTGGAGATTGATTATGAAGAAGCAGATTCTGATCCTTCTGGTAAGTTTAACCTGTAATGTATTTTTTTTTAATTAGGTTTGAACATACATTTGATTGTAGGCAATAGTACAAACTTTGTAAAACATTATTAATGTATCTACTGCAGTCACTTTTTATGAATAAAGCTATTATTATTATTATACATGTTATACCTGTCTTTTGACATAGCTCCTCAGTGTGATGATTAAATAAAACCCAAGTTTTTTTTGTATTTGGTACCAGTGCACAATTTTGCCACAAATGAATTCCATGCAGCCATAGTCGCAACCAAGCTAATTTTATATAGGAAGTCAGATTTATTACAATACTGGAATTAAAGCTTATAATGATTAACATGAGGTCCGTGTTTCCGATTGACAGTGACGCCAAATCCTCCATATATGAATTAAAAACCAACCTTAAACAATACAAGCAATTTACAAAAAAATATTATTTACAATATCTTAGTAACTTTTTTTTTTTCTCCCATAGGTGAAGCAGCCCAAAGAACACAACAGACATTGACTTTCTATGAATTAGATTTGGGTTTGAATCATGTAGTGAGAAAATACTCTGAACCACTAGAAGAACATGCAAACTTCCTCATAACTGTTCCTGGTGGTAATGATGGCCCATCTGGTGTACTGATCTGCTCTGAAAACTATCTTACATACAAAAATTTGGGTGATCAGCATGATATCAGATGCCCCATACCCCGACGGAGAAATGACTTGGATGATCCGGAGAGAGGCATGATATTTGTATGCTCCGCAACACATAAAACTAAGTCAATGTTCTTCTTTTTGGCACAAACTGAACAGGGGGACATATTCAAAATAACAATTGAGACTGATGAAGACATGGTTACTGAGATAAAATTAAAGTATTTTGATACAGTGCCTATTGCAACATCTATGTGTGTTCTGAAGACTGGATTCCTGTTTGTGGCCTGTGAATTTGGCAACCAGTAAGTATAATTTATGACTTTATGCATGTAAGCTAGTAAGTTTGTAATTACTCAGACTTGCTTACATTAATACATGCTATAGTAGAAATCTCTGAACCAAGGTCCTCCCTTTGTAGATGGGGTGAGTGCACACTGATATGAGATGCACAAATAAAGACTGAAACAAAAAATCAGTTTTGTTTAATTTGATTAAGTATTCTAATTTTGTTATGAATTTTCAGTTATTTATATCAAATTGCACATTTGGGTGATGAAGACGATGAACCAGAATTCAGTTCAGCCATGCCTTTAGAGGAGGGAGATACATTCTTCTTTGCTCCCAGGCCTTTGAGGAATTTGGTACTTGTTGACGAATTGGATTCACTATCACCTATATTAGGTAAATAAAAACAATAAATTTGCTTATTTTAGAGTAAGTTAGAACAGAGTAAGTATTGTAAGTTTCCCCTGGGGAGCTTCCATGAGAGAACTCTCATTTTATTTGCAGATTCCATTCCATAGTTGATAAGATTCTGTAATATAATTTGTATAACTGTTTTATTTCCCTGTTTCAGCATGTCATGTAGCAGATTTGGCTGGTGAAGACACTCCTCAAGTTTATTTGGCATGTGGTCGTGGACCCAGATCATCATTAAGAGCATTAAGACATGGTTTGGAAGTGGCTGAAATGGCTGTCTCAGAGTTACCTGGATCGCCTAATGCTGTATGGACAGTAAGGCGACATAAGGATGGTGAGTACATTCATTTTTATAATTTTAGTTTATTAAATTATGCAAACTAAGTTGGCCGCCTTAACTGATGTACGTACCACATTAGTGAACAGTAAAAATTTTGTCTTGGAACATTTTGTTTTTCATTAAGGTACAACTACAAATTAATACAGTGCTGTGAGCTAGGGTTAATCTCCTCATTAGATAGTGTATTTCTCAGTATTAGCCTTGTAAACTCGTTTTCACAACAAACTCAAGCAAACAAGCCTCCACAAGCAGCACTTGTTCACAGTAGCAGCTGTGTAAAGAAAGGAGCTTAATGATTATATCTTTTGGTCCGTGTTACTGATATACTGTGACGCTACCACAGATAACCATTTATGAATGCTCCTCGTTTATCAACAAGTTACTAATAAAACCCTGGTTGTTTGTCATACATAAACACCAGTGGTTTTTCTTTTCAGAATCTCCTTACGGCCGATGAACTAGAGATGGTTTCAACCAAGACTCAAAGGTAGGCATCGGAGACTCCTTATACCTTCACTGGAGGCTGTCGCCACAAGAAGAGTGTTATGTGCTAAAACTGGCTCACCGATTTTATTTTTAGCTTTGAACTTTTCTTTTGGTTGCAGAGGAATATGATTCCTACATCATAGTGTCATTCGTAAACGCCACTCTTGTGCTCTCTATCGGCGAGACTGTGGAGGAAGTTACGGATTCCGGTTTCTTGGGTACGACGCCTACATTGAGCTGTCACGCCCTCGGCAGTGACGCACTCGTGCAAGTATACCCGGACGGTATCCGGCACATCCGCGCCGACAAACGAGTCAATGAATGGAAAGCACCTGGCAAGAAATCCATAGTTAAATGTGCAGTCAATCAAAGACAAGTAGTGATCGCGTTAACTGGTGGCGAATTAGTCTATTTTGAAATGGACCCAGTAAGTATTTTTTTATTTTTGTGTATTCAATTACCGACGTGTTTGCAAGGGCGTGCCTTCGGGTGTGCCTGCGTGAGAGTGGTGCGTAGCTGCCACATGCAGTGATAAGCCCACGACGTCGCAGAGCATACCGCACTCCCCTAGAAATAGCGGTTGAGTGCGGAACTCGGCATATTCCATAGCCAAGCTGGAGTCGTTGAGACAGTGAAGGCGGCCAAACCATGTCGTGGACAACATTATTCTAACAAAACGAAATAACATTATATATTACATTAGCAAATAAAATTAATTAATCATTGTTTTGTAACTTTTCAGACTGGACAACTAAATGAGTATACAGAAAGGAAAAAGTTATCTTCAGATGTATCATGTATGGCACTGGGCTCAGTTGCAACTGGCGAGCAGAGAGCATGGTTCTTAGCAGTAGGGCTAACTGATAACACCGTCAGAATCATCTCATTAGATCCATCGGTAAGAATCTATATTTACCAACAAAATTGCATTCTGATAAAATTTAAGTGATGATACAAGGACACCACTGAATTTATTTGATTATAAAAACCCAAAAATGCGTTATTCTGTTTAAACTGATTATTATTACAAACATTCAAATAATATTATTCCACATGAAACAACAGTAACATTAAATAATCTTTCAGGATTGTCTATCACCTCGTTCGATGCAGGCTTTACCCGCTGGCGCCGAATCGCTATGTATTGTTGAACAACCATTCGAATCTGGTGCTAAGTCTGCCCTACATCTGAATATTGGATTGAGCAATGGAGTACTATTGAGAACTACATTAGACTCAGTCAGTGGCGATCTTGCAGATACTAGGACAAGGTTTGGGGATTGTTTAAGCACTATTTATATTTTGATAAAGTATTTTCCAATGATGTCAACCTATTTCGCTCCGTGTTTCATCTGAAGAACATTGACGATTAATTAACCAGATCTGAGGTCTCCTAACACAATAAATAAACACTTATTTATACTATTCCGTATTACAAGCCATTATATCTTGCAGGTACTTAGGCTCGCGCCCAGTGAAACTGTTCAAGGTGCGTGTGCAAGCAGCAGAGGCAGTGCTTGCCGTATCATCAAGAACTTGGCTAGGATACCACTACCAAAATCGCTTCCATCTTACACCACTTTCATATGAATGTTTGGAGTATGCTGCAGGGTTTAGTTCAGGTATTATAGAGCCCATAATTTATTTTAATCAATTTTACCGACGTGTTTGCAAGGGCGTGCCTTCGGGTGTGCCTGCGTGAGAGTGGTGCGTAGCTGAATCATGCAGTGATAAGCCCACGACGTCGCATAGCATACCGCACTCCCCTAGCAATAGCGGTTGAGTGCGGGACTCGGCATATTCCATAGCCAAGCTGGAGTCGCTCAGACTGTGAAGGCGGCCAAACCATGTTGTGGACAAATGTCTTACTAAATGATATTCGTGTTCAAAAAGTTCACCTTGAATGCTGTCCATTTATGTTTTTTTTTTTTTTAGAACAATGTGCGGAAGGTATAGTTGCCATCTCGTCAAACACGTTGAGAATTCTTGCATTGGAGAAACTGGGTGCAGTGTTCAACCAAACATACTTGCCACTAGAATTCACTCCAAGAAAATTTGTCATCAATTCGGACAACAATCACATAATTATTCTTGAAACTGATCATAATTCTTACACGGAGGATATGAAAAAACAAAGAAGGTAAGAGTTAATTTGTCTTAAAGTTAATTCAAGTTTATTTTTTCTTAATGATGACAAATAGACACATTACCTTAATTTTTATGTAGACATTCTGCAGTCCTGATATTCCACGTTAAATCGTTTTATTAAATTATTGATTTGAATGCTTACTGATTATTTTCGTTATTTCACAGGGTACAAATGGCTCAAGAAATGCGTGAGGCGGCAGCTGGCGGTGGTCCAGAAGAACAACAACTAGCTAACGAAATGGCGGATGCTTTTCTATCGGACATTCTTCCGGAAAATGTATTCTCTTCGCCTAAAGCAGGAGCAGGTAATGAAAATACTAATTATGTTATATATTCCATAAGCCACATTCTCTGGGCAAGAGCAGTGGATGCCTATGAGTATACTGTCTCTAATCGGGTGTGGCGATAACAAATCCCAACGTTAATCCCAGATGACCTGCTACTAAGTCTTTTGATTCATGTTTGGGAAACAATTGAAATGTTAAAGATATTAATTTATAAAAAGAAAATCATTAATCAATCTATCAATATTAAATAATTTATTGTTCCTCAGGTATGTGGGCATCCCAAGTGCGTGTAGTGGATATGGGCATTGGTGGTGGTCAACCTTCAACTCTGTTCAAGTTGCAATTAGAACAGAATGAGGCTGCAGTGTCTATGTGCATCATCCGGTGGGCAGCACATGCTGAACACGCTCAACCTCACTTAGTTATTGGTGTGGCTAAAGATGTGGTGCTTTCTCCACGCTCTTGCACTGAGGGAAGCTTACATGTTTATAAGGTAATCGTCATAAACATAAACTTCGTGATTTACAATGAATAAATATAATTTAGATTACGATTTTTCAATCACATTGGTTTAATATGTTCTTTCTTTGCAGATATACAGCAACACAGGTAAATTGGAATTAGTTCACAAAACTCCAATTGATGAATATCCCGGCGCAATAGCAGCTTTTAACGGCAGACTGCTCGCTGGTGTCGGCCGTATGTTGAGACTGTATGACATCGGCAGGCGGAAACTATTGCGTAAATGCGAAAACAGACACATTCCAAACCTAATAGCAGACATCAAAACCATAGGTCAAAGAATATTTGTATCAGATGTACAAGAATCTGTGCTATGTCTCAAATATAAGAAGAGGGAGAAACAGTTAATTATATTTGCTGATGACACTAACCCACGATGGATCACAAATAGTTGTATATTAGATTATGATACTGTAGCTATGTCTGATAAATTTGGAAACATTGCTGTTATGAGACTACCACAGTCTATTACTGATGATGTAGATGAAGATCCTACTGGAAATAAAGCCCTTTGGGACAGAGGTAAACAAAATTAACTATACATCCTTTTTACTTGATGTTTGTGTTATTTCATGATGAAACTTATAAAATTACACACATGCTAGACTAATGAAAATACTTTGATTATTTTATTCAATCTGATGAAATAAATTCAACCTAAACAATTTATTCCTATTGTCTATAAAACTAACAAAGCTTTATTTTATTTTAGGTCTTCTGAATGGTGCGTCACAAAAAGGAGAAATTACAGTTAATTTCCATATAGGAGAGACTGTGACTTCACTGCAAAGAGCTACGTTGATACCCGGCGGCTCGGAAGCACTTCTGTACGCGACAGTCAGCGGCTCGCTCGGCGTATTTCTCCCATTTACATCGAGAGAAGACCATGATTTTTTCCAACATCTGGAGATGCATATGAGAAGCGAAAACTCTCCATTGTGCGGACGTGATCATTTGTCTTTCAGAAGTTATTATTACCCAGTTAAGGTTAGTTTCATATTCATATCAAATTAGTTACTAAATCACCCATTGGACTGCACCACAAGCAAGGCTTTGTAAAATTAATGTCGACTTAAAAACATAGGCATAGATCCGACAGTAAGTCAACAGATGTCACCTCTACCTGAAGACGTGTGTGTTACACTGTCGGTAGAGTACAGTATCCTCGCGGTGTGTTGTGTGCTCGCCGTTATGGCTGCGCCTAGATGCCGCCGGCCGCTGCCTTCTAGAGAGTCGGGCGTGCTGCCATCAGCACTCCTGTAGTATTTAGAAGGAACATTTATTACATTAGATATTATAAGCTAAATTCCTAGATTTTCCTTAATATACAATACAACTAATAACGTAATATTTTTCATTGTTACAGAATGTGATAGATGGCGATCTCTGCGAACAGTTTAACTCTCTGGAGCCAGCAAAGCAGAAGGCTATTGCAGGCGACTTGGAAAGAACCCCCGCTGAAGTATCCAAGAAATTAGAAGACATAAGAACTAGATATGCGTTTTAAGTCAACGTTTTGTGATTGCTCTAGTAATAAATTAAGTTACTTAGGACATACTGTCTTTCTCTCAATATTCCTATTTACCCGTTAGGTAAGAGTAGATAATATTATTTTCACTCCTCTTGCTCAAAAAGACCGTCATTGTAGCGTACCAGAGCGGTGAAAAAATAGCAATTCATCCTCTAGGGGAAAAAGTATTTTATTTTTATTTTTGTGTGTCAAATGACAATGAGCCTACAAAAACGAAAAAGTCTTTAGTCATAAGTAGAATAATCATGAATAAAGACTCGACTTATTACTGTTTCATAAAAAAAAAACTTCATTTTAATTTTGAAAATCTCTGGTAGAATGCATGCAATGTGTTGCGGCTACAGAAGAAACAAAAAAAAAGAAATTATAAACTACATATTTCATATTGTATTGGATTGTTTTATTTTTTCGCAATCGTAGTGAAAAGTTTAGTGTAACACACGGCGCTAAAACCCATTAAAACTCGGTTTCTATTTAGTCCCTCGCTAAAGCTCGGGAGTAAAACTACCTCGTATATAATGGGTCATTTTAGCCCCTTGTATAACAATCTACTATTTTATGGAAGCTACAATAGTTATTTGTTATACATGAGTGGAAAGTCGTTTATTAACCGCCTGCTCAATTTTGATGACCGAGCAAGCGAAGGATTCAAAAACTGAATCCTGAGCGTGTAAGTGAGAGAATCAAAAGAGCACGAGGTGAAAAATCTGAACTCTAGTGCAACACGTAATTTTTCCTCCCACCCCAACGAGGAAATGACTAAATGCAAAAAAAAGAAAATGGCGCGCGCAAAGCAAATTAAAAAAAAGTACACCCAAGAAGGTTCCGAGTCTTGAGTTTTTGACAACGTTTAATTTCATTTTTTAATTTGTCAAAATTATAATTTTTTATGTATTAGTTTAAGAATAAAATTGTTAAATATTTGAAAAAAAAAGCCAATATAGTCAGATGGTCCAAAAATATTTAAAAAATGTAACCTTGCTGAGTTTCTTGCTGGTTCTTCTCAGTTAAAGGCTGACTTCCGAACCGGTGGTAACTTCTGTAATTCGACCTTCATAAGTGCCCTTCTAGGGCCTAAACTGAATAAATGGTTTTGACTTTGATGTATGATAAATTCGGAACCATGGAGGGAGAAGTAAATAGGTTTAATGATGATTTGAATTCACAAACTTAGTGCACACGATGTTCTATTTACTTTATCCTCTAGAGGATAACGGCTTTTACACTCAGATATCGAAGAGCAAAAATACTCTTACCGAGATGGTGGGATGAAATTAGAATAGGTACATGTGTTCCCTCTTGACTCCGTTCATGGTGTCTATTCTATAAATATTATTTGGTGCGCAAAATGAATCGATAGATATACATATCTAGACACGCGGGAGCGTGTCAAGCCGAGTTCAAGAAACAGAACTGGCGAGCCGCACCGTGTGTAAGGGGGCTAGACGGAAAAATGCTCTCATAAGCGCGAGCGCCGTCTTGCTATCCGGTTGTCTCTCGATATACACGAACCATTTGGAGCCACTTTTGACCCCCTCATAAATCAAAAACTATTTTACATATACGTATCAAATTTGGCTCATATATTGAGACTTGCGAGATACATATGTGTTCTAAATTTCATAAGCTTATCTCAAACGGTTATTTAGATATGAATGTCCAAAATTCCTCATTTTTATCATTGACTGACCTATAGACCAAAACTCTAACCCAGTTCCAGATGACCTAGAGAGTTAAAATTTGGTATGCAGATAGGTAATTAGATGAATACAAAGGAATAAATAAAAAACTGGCAATTTTTAAATAATTAGATTCTATTATGAACGCTTAACATAAATACCTAATATTACTTAGGGTACCTACGTTATTAACTGGGATTAATTATTATTTTTATATGTAGCGCACATCAATAATGTAAAATCATTACCTACTCATAAATAATGATAAAATAATAGGAATTTAGATTTTCGGTATATACACGACGCGCGCGCGCCGAGTGACGCCGGAGCGGCGCGGGCGGGGTGGGTGGGGCGATGTGACAACCGAATCGAACCGTTGACGCGAACGTGGCCGAGCGAGCGGCAGCCGCGCTCATAAGCGCGAGCGCCGTCTTGCTATCCGGTTGTCTCTCGATATCTGACCTATAAGGTTGCGATTTATGCTGCGAAATTGCTAAGATTTCTTAAGGAAAACTTATAATTTGTAGTAATATTATTATTACAATTTCTTTAATAAGTAGTTACGTACGTATAGTATTATAGTATAGGCAATAGTTTAAATAAATAATAATTTTATAGTTATAAGTAGGTAGGTGTATATACTTACCCACCAAAAACATAAATGTAAAAAAGGAGAGCCAAGTTCAATACAAAAATTCTCTGCTGTGGGCTTGGCAATGCAATTGTTTTATATTTATAAAGTCTACTTTTAGTTTTGAATTTGTCCTTTTAAAAGGACCCACGGCGTTACGAGGATATGTACTTACCTACAAAAAGTAATGATATCCCACCAAAAACATAAATGTAAAAAAGGAGAGCCAAGTTCAATACAAAAATTATTCTCTGCTGTGGGCTTCGCCGCAAAAAGAATGGAGATCTGAGATTGAGTGCCAAGTTCTATGCAAAATCCAAATATGTAGTCTAAGGGCTGACTTGGCTGGTTTTCCCATACGAATTATTATTAAGTACCTACTTTTAAACAGTCATGGAAGAGCCTTATGTTCGATGGGTAGTTTCTACCAGCAAGCCAAATTTTCGGAATAATAAAATAAGAACCGAAAGGTAACAGAGAAGGTTTAGAACATGCGAAGGCTATATAATTCGTATGGGAAAACCAGCCAAGTCAGCCCTTAGACTACATATTTTGATAGGTACTAAGATGTGCCTATATCGCACATTTAGTTTTGAGAACAAGGTTAGCGTACCTACCTATTTGAACATCAATTTCTATGTCCTACAATAATTGGAATTGCCTATCTCGCTCGTTTTCCTTCATCACGCAGAGCAGAGAGCTTAACCTACAGAATCGTCTTCTAATCGTTAGGTAGGTAAGTACTAAATGTTAATTTTGACATTTGAAGTGACTAATGAGGGCCAATTTTTTTTAAATGTTTTATTCAAATTGGGGGAACAGTTATTGATTTATCTCTATATTTAAAAAAAAATGGAACTACAGGCCATATTATGTTATAATTTAAGCTATTTTTCTTTTAAATAAATTAATTTAAAAAAGGACCTACTTAGTAACTAGTGGGTGCGGAAGGTAACTGACCAGGTCTTGGAGTGTCGTAAACCTCGCTGGGCTCCGGTATGTTGAACCTCTCTATGAGCAAGTCGAGCAGCTCGCTCGCCGAACAGAAGGAGCGGTATGTGGTGAGGAAGGTGCGCACCAGGTTCAGGTCCGCGATTTAAAGTAAGTATAAGTTAAAAGTCTTTGGGTGTAGCGTACATATTATAATGGGTGGCATTATTTGTGACCGGGTTAATAACAACCCTTTAATAAATTTGAACTCAATTTAATTTTTTAGTTTTTTCTTTCAAACCTCTTACTGCTGCCCGGGGCACGTGCCCACAAAATATTCGCAGACGTGATTCAATTGCAAGTCTATTGCATGGTCCCAAAAGTCACTAAGGACCTATCGGAGTTCCTGCGATCACTGCCTTCTAGGCATTGTAAAAGGTCCCAGGGAAGGAAGGAAGGAAATTTGCTCTTACCATCAAGTGACACACTCTGCTTGACACATTTGTGGTAGGTACTTGTATAGGTTATAGGTAGCTAAAGTGTGCTAAATCACTAGTGTGCTCGAGCGAATTCGCCAGATACTTTGTACCCTGACCGAAAATTGTATGCTTGGACATGTCTTGTACTGAATCTGGGTAACAAAATCCGATTATATCCGAATAAAATAAATAAATATGAATATATCATTTTAAGATTAAATTAGGTATACCTAGCATGCGAGTTGATAAGTATAGGTAGGTACCTGCATAGTTATTTAAAAATGTAACACGTAGGTACATAATGTCACGCAACACCGAATTTACGACAAAACTGCAACTATAAAAATGCCATAGCTCGCCTGAATGAAATCGATCTCTAAATAATCCACGCCAGGCAACGCAACACGCATGGATTTCCAACCCGAAGTTTGTACGCTATTAGATGTAAAAGCTAACACGATGTTCCTTACTTTCTGGGCGATCTGCTTTGGTAGGTGAGCAGATGTTTTCTTGTTGCTTTCATTTAAAGGATACCTACTTTTGAGATATATTTTTACATCTTTGGAGAAAATACTGTGACAGACGGACAGATGAGAGATCCCATAAGGGCTCCGTTTCTTTCCTTTAGTACCTCTAAGACTTCCTTTAGCACGGAAGATTAATGGAACACGGTGGCTTGGTTCAATCGAACACCGAGGTGATTGACGAGTCAATTTATTTATTTCTGTAACAAATCATCTGATTAATATAAATAAAATATATAAATAAATAAATATCCGGAATAAAAAAACTTCACATTAATATAATAAGATCGTTTCCCCTTTCATAAGACACAACATGAATACAAAATAACTTTCAACAAATTAAAACCCCAAGAGCCTGCAGTCAGATTGCGTGTAGATTTTATAATGTTAGAAATTCTACATTGGAGGTCTGTATATTATAACCAACTTAAAATACCGCACTGAAACAACCACTCGACGCTGAGTAATTAATCGTTCCACATAACAATTTTCGCGTCACCTCGTGGCCTAAAATGCAAATAAGAAAAATGTTAGGTACCTATGAACTCCTTGCGAGCACGTGAAACAAACGTTACTATGACTACTATATCGACCGGCGGCTTTTCCGAGGCTTTCCTCTGAAATTCTCATTCGCGTGACGTACGCTGAAACAATAGGGGCTAAAAGTCTAGACATCTCAATTCGATCGCGATCGTTTTGTTTTGTTTTTCGGGTCACATGTAGTGAATTTAAATAATTGTGATGGCTAGCAGCTCACTATATGTATGATTGTGATGTGCCGGTGAGGTTAATTTAAAAAAAGCAGCTTGTTGTTGTTAATTGAATCGTATCGACAGTAAGGCCCAGCAGCCGTGGACAATGAGTGCACGCACGAAGCGAACCGCGACGCGCTGCGGACAGTGATGCGCGAGCGTCCGTTTTTAAAAAGCACTTCAGGCGCTCATTAGTCGGTGCACCGTAACTGCGCTGCGGTCGGAAGATACGCAACGTGTGTGCAATACGGGGCATTAGAAAGTGTAATGTATAGTGTAGTGCGATGCTGTCAGTGAGCAAGCCGGCGTCATTAGTCCAACAGAAGAAGCAGCAGTGGGCGCGGGAGAGAGGTGTGTAGTGTAGTTGCGCCCGCGCGTGTCATGCGCTCGCCGCGAGCGCGCAGTCGGTGCATGCTCGCTGCATGCTTGATAATATTAACCAATTTGCAACAAATTCACGGTCGTGATTCCCTCAAGAACTTAACGCATCTCTGTTAGTCAGTATCTGCACGATTCTATTTGGATCAGATCTAAAATTGCTGTTTATACGACGCCTTATCTTGCGGCAACGGTATGTAATTTCATTAAATTTTTCAGTCATCTTAGGATTAGCGTTCAGCGTATTGAGAGTTAATTTTGATTGCGAGGTATTGGGATTAATTTCTTCAGTTTCAGTGATCTTGTCTAATCTCCTTAATTAATGACGATAGTAGGTACTTATATCCTTAGCGACAACATTTAGGATGTTAATGACAAAAGCTGTGGTAGTTACTTATTATGTGATTCACTTTATTGCCTATTAATAGAAAGTAAAATAGGTGATGTTATTATTATTTGACAATTTAAGACTATAAATTATTAAATGCCCAAGACTCTCGGTGCAAGACTGAAATGGAATCATG
Organism: Ochropacha duplaris; assembly: GCA_951361185.1. Lineage (NCBI taxonomy): Eukaryota > Metazoa > Arthropoda > Insecta > Lepidoptera > Drepanidae > Ochropacha > Ochropacha duplaris. Next base: position 7,982,667 of record OX592702.1, on the reverse strand, counting down.
GTTTATTTTTTATCGATAACTTTCATCCGCTATATGCAGTTATAAATCTCCGATCAATTACAACACAAAAAAGGCACGAAAGTTGATGAATCACCTCACCTAGTCAAAAAATCATGTGCATGTAAAGTGCAAATCGAGTGGATTTCTCCAATGCTTTCATCTTACTGAGATGAGCCATCAGTAGATTACATTAAATTTAGGCAGTACCCCGAGTGTTCATTAATTATATCAAAAATCCTATCGTCCTCAATAAACGGACTAATGCAAAAATATTTTTGAAATCGACTGGTTGTTAGGTAGTTACAGTTCCAGGGATGTTCAAACTAAAAAGCAAACTCTTTACTCTGTTTTTTAGATTAGATTTTAGCATTGAGCAAATAATTATGATTGTCATTATTATATTGAGATTGTTATAACCTACCAACACTTGACAGAGTGGTCGAGGTCCTATTTCGGTCGATTCGTGCAATGCGTTTCCATCTGGATCTGTGTTTAACTTTGAGTAAGTAAGTAGTTACTCCATATTCTTATCCATTTCATTTTAGCAGTGGCAAAGAATACAAGAACTATGTACCTACCAAGTTAACACCCAGTTCACAGGGAAGTATTACTAGCCTGTTATGCATGTACAGTGACGGAATGAAAAGGTTCGTCAATTTTCAAATTGATTCGTTCAACGTATCGCGACCACATATTACCTTTTGAAACTATGTTACAGAATAGACTCGAGATAGAGAAAATAATGTTTAACTCTTCGTTAATAAAGCTCAAAATTATTCAGATCAAAGTTGTTTGACTATTAACTTGTCAACAAGATTATTATTTTTGATAAACTAAAACCTTCTTGTTGGTTCAACCTGCCATTATTATTTCAGTTAAAACTATTGTCAAGCGGTCAATGTCATCATTGCAAAATATCATAATTGATTCTTGCAGTACTTACTAGTGCAAGCGAAAAGCGACTCTAAGGTGACGAACCTTTTCATTCTGTGACTGTACATATGTAAAATGGCAATGTAAGTGTAACACTATTGATTAATAAAATTTCATTTCATTTCAGTTAAAGCGTTAGGCCTTATAAGCATACCAAAGCTACATAGACCCAGGTTTATTTCTAAGTAACTTCCGCTCGCGGTATCACTCGCGTTCCCGAAGGAATGAAAATGAAATATTGCCTATGTTAGACATTTTTACCTATGATTTACAATGTAACTTTCCATTGGTGAAAGATCTTTTAGAATCAGTTCAGTACAGTAGTTCCAAAGATTATCTCCTACAAACAAAAACAAACTTCACCTCTTTATAATATTACCTACTAAATGACAAAGGACTCAACCCTCAAAATCATTTCCCGACAATTTATACCATACAATAAACACACAATTGATGAACAAAACTATTGTCATTGTTGTCAATTTCGTGGGTGGCGTTGGTCGATGAAACAATTAGTCAATTCAAGGTTACACCATTCACCCTCTATGGAACCAACGACCTTTGGCTTCTAGAAAGAGAAATTGTCGAAACACTCAGGTGAAAGCTTTTCAGGGATTATATTACACCTATATAAGAAGTATCTCATTTCTCTCGCTTAATCTTACAGAAAATCTCGGAGCGGGATGAAACGAATCTTCGTAAACGGAACTAAAAGGGAGTCCTAAAATAAAAATCCGTACGAAAATTAGTGATGTAACTAGGACGCATTGGCGCATTTAATTTTTTGACGAATTGCACCCATTTCCCACCCCTGGATCCGCGCCTCTATCAAACACTTATCTAACAATAAAAAAGTGTTTTTCAACCTCAGCCCTAGTTGAAAGACTTTTTTCATGTGGTGGTAGATGTACCTATGATTGTGGAATCACACAGAAGGAAGACGAGTGACAGTGTTTTTGAACAATTTGTTATATTAAAATTCATACTTATGAAGCGGCAAATGTGGTGAAACGCTTGCATGAATCCAAACTATCCCGTCCCTATAAATATTATAAATGCAAAAGTAACTCAGTTTGTTACCTTTTGACCCCTTAACCGCTTAACCAATTTTAATGACTTTTGGTATAGAGATAGATGGGACCTTAGAGAAGGATATAGGCTTTTATATCCCAAGAAAAGATAAGATCACTCGGGAACGCGGGTTTAAATTTACTAACACTATGTAGGTATAATTAATCAAATTGTATAATTATACGTTTCGATGTACACTAAATCGGTGTAGTTAAATAATACGTAAGTACGAAAACATTCCCCGCTCGTTAACTCAGTCAGACGTCGGACAATGATCACGAGAGCGTAACGATGCAAACAAAAATATGGCATTATAAACTCTACAGAGAGTTTCAATTCGTTTTTAGCCAATAGTTTTTTTATTTCACAATATCAGACAATCTCTATTAAAATGAAATAAAATGTAAGAGTTGCTAGCCGTAACACTAATCACACCAATGGACAGAAATCGATCCGTCTTTTGAAAATGAATTATTCAGGCTGTGACGGTGGCACGGTGCATTTCACTATGCGAGATGTTCAATAAACTCATTATAAAATAATAAACCTATGAATCGAATAATTTTCAATGGTACCTAATATATAGTAGGACATTTCAACTACTTCTTGCGACATTTTATTTATACCTACTCATCTCGCTTTGATTGCTTCTACAGATTTAGGGAAGCATTGTTAACACAATGAAGAGTACATTTACATATCCTAACTCCACCATCTTCTATCAGGCAACATTCATCTGTATGAATACCCAAAGCTACAAAATACAAAATAAAACTAATAAACATAATAAATAAAAAATGACTGTACAATGTGTATTTTCTTAACTTCTTCAAAGGAAATGTGCATAATCAACTTCTTTTTTTTTCATCATTTGATCATTAGGTACATTGATATTTGGTGGTGATTATCATAACAACGAAAAGAGATAGACCCATAAATATTTTAGAGTTTGTAGATTAAATCATGAAATTTAATAAAACATGCAAAAAAGTCTACCTCAACGACCCAGTTTTGAAGATTTTTACTTTTTTTTAATAGTTTTGTTATTTTCTACCAGGTTTCTGTTCGATATAGTAATTTATTTTTATCTTGTCAGCTAGGTGGACTTTCTATCTTTCTAATGACAATACTTTGAAGAAAATACATAGTTTACTTAAAAAGAAACAATGACAAAACCAAAAGGTGAGATTTTCATTTAAAAAAAATTTAAAGCGCGTTAGTTTTTGAGATTGCTAACATAATTAACTTTTCTTTCCGAGTTTTATCGATAATTTTGTGTCTTACATCCGCACATTTCGTTTGAACAAGTTGAGAAAATACACATTGTATATAAATCAATATATAAAAATTCATCAAACTCTGATATTGTAGTAGGTAAATTGAAATAATCCAGTTTTCCAGAACACTCCTACAATTATTTTTTTCATATTACTACAAGTAAAGTAATCTTCATTGCTTTACAACAAAGTTTACGTAATGGAAACATTTAGTTACAAATCTCGGAAGTGTACACACCTAACTAGATACATATCTCTTCTTATATTACCCATGACGGGTAAAAACTTTCCAAACAAGAAATGTTTAATATTATAGGTATTAAAATTTTCTTGTTTGGAAAGATATAAAATATTCATTATTTTTCCATATATTCTTTGATTTCTCTAGAAGCCAAGCTTCTCTGAATGTAGGTACAAGAACGAGGACTACCTATCCGTTTTTCACGCATTATTGATTCTATTCACTAACTCATTTATAACCGTGGTCTACATCGATGTATCGAAGCAATTAATTTCATTTTTAATTGCAAAGAGCGTTCCCTCCAAAATACTCCCTATTTACGGAGTAGATGTGGACGTGCATAAAGTAACCACTTTACCTACACAGATAACTATCTTTTTATGGAAGCCTCAAGGAGCTGCAGCCGTTTTGATGACTAACCTATTGCCTTGCATGCGTTATCGACAAAACTGAAAAGAAAACCCGTTGTATTATAAAAGGGGAATCGTTTTTATTTTCAATTCCTGAATATGTAGTTAATACTTCGACGACTGTTGCCATGGAAGGTAGCTATCGGCTCCAATTTCATTATAAAAGTTGACTTGCGTTTATTTTACAATCGAATTTGCATTGCTTATTTTTAAACCTATCGATGCATTTTATTTTAATCAAGGTTACATACACGCGATTTGTTTTTAGTATTTGTGTACCTAGCTCAAAATTTATTAAGTGCATAAATATGATAAAGTTATTGTTTGTTGCAGAAGAAATGTCACACCTTTACCTACCTTGGGGTACCGGCGAGCGGTACACGAACCGTTTACAAGTGCGGAACCAATTCGCGAGCACCCTCGAACTTCATAAACAGTCATCATATGAATATCAGGAACCGGTGCAAAGGCATAGAAGCCCCAGTCTACCGCCAATACCGAATATTGATGTCGATAGATCAATAACAAAAGACGATAGAAGAAATATACTCAACCGAAATATGCCGAGTGCTAAAAGATTCGCATTTTACGATGAAGACGGGGAAGGCGATACCTCCGGTTATGGAAGTGAAACAATCAACCATATGAATAGGAACCAGAATGGAGTCAACGTCAGTGATAACCGGAACCCGGTCGTGGCATGGCATGAGGAGTTTAAAGATAACAGGTAACATTTCCAAGTATTTATTGTCACTATGCGATGGATGGCTTTGATATCAATCCTGTGACCACGGTTAGAATACTTGTATGAGTTTATTTAAAATACTTGTACGAGTTTATTTAAAATACTTGTATGAGTTTATTTAAAAACTTTTGCATTTAATCTTAACGAATTATGTGGTTAACTCTAGATATGACTAATTAGACTTACATACCTCTTCATAAAGTATTATGCCTATTCAGATCTCTTATGCAACTTAATTGGCTAGAACTTTTCGTATAAGGAAATATCAATATGGGTAATGACTATGTGTCACCTAGAACATTGGTGAAACTACTAGGCGCAAAGTAGTTGCTAATAAAATAATCTTCTAACAACAGAGTCCTAAGTGGTCCCAGATCTGGCACAACAGAGAGTGCATGGTCGGCCCATAGTCCCCGGACGGCGGAAGAAGGACGACCGAGGTGGGGGGACAGAGGCGTGGCTACCGGCCGACTGTGGGAACCCACTGCCCCTAATGCTAGACTACCACAGGTGCGGACTATTTCTGATCACACTTTACTTTATGTTAAAAATAATGTACTTGATTCGACGATATATTTATTTTCCCTATAGATGCCAAATCAAAATAAAGGCACTCCTTCATGGGTAGAACGTGGCCTAAATATGATAGATAATACGGCAGAGGTACTAGTCATAGACCAAAGAAGTTCAACTAATAGTACAGGACTAGATTGCGACAGATCATCGTGTAATGGAAGCGACGAAGGGAGGTTTGTATTAAATATAGGTGATTTTGATTTCATGATTTGTATTTAGCCTGTGTAACTTAATAATTGTTTTCTTTTAGAACATTTTTAAGAGGTCAAAATGTTCCTATAGAGCCGGAAATCAAAGCTCAACGTGAGAATAAACGTATAAAAGCATTGGAATTGCAGTCAGCTATACTAAGCCAGTTAGAAGACCGCGAAAAAAGACGCCATGAAGAAAGAGAAAGAAAATTGAGAGATGAAAGAATAGAAGAAATGAGAATACAAAGACAACAAGAAGAAGATAGACAAAAGTTGGAAGAAGAAAAAATAAGAAACGAAGAAAAGCAAATGATGGAGCAACGAAAACTTGATGCTTTGAAAAGGGCACTCGAAGACGCAGAAAAAAAAGCTAAATTAGATAAAGAAAAGAGATTCACGTGTCATAAACAAAACTTGAACACGAATATTGCTCATGAAATAAAGACTAAAGTAGAAGAGAGTATGACGTCTGGAACACCTCATCGTGTTGAAACCACCAGTCCTTCTAAAACAAGTAGGACTTATGATCTACACTCTGCGAAAAGTCAAAAGAAAGAATGTAATTCTCATCAAACCACAGAATTCAACTCACCAAGATCAGTAGGCCCTGGAAATTTAAATTTATTTATACATAGCGTTCCTCCTCTAGCCTTAGCTGATAATCAATTTAATATTGTGCCACTCAGCATAAACGGTAACTGTGAAATTGTTAATAGCCAATCAAACAATATTCAACTTGCTGTATTGGTTCCACAAAATCTAGCCAACAATATATACAATGTTTCTCTTAGCTCATTGAACAGTATAAACGAACTCACCGATACGGGCAAAGTTTTGACGCCTAGAAAATATCGTGGAATGAAATTGAAGGATGCTTCCACGCAGACAGATTCCATATTTAAATCGTGTACAGACAAGATCGTAGAAACAGAAGACCATGAGAGAAATATAGATAGGGATTATCCTAATATTGATGAAAATGCTCCTCAAGATAGCCATCATAGTACTTTGAAAAAAGATAGACGTTTTAGATCGGAAGAAAGATATAAAAAAGACCTTGAAAATCGTCCAAAATGGGGAGTAAATAGGCCAGCTGCTCAATACAAAAAGCAAAGTGAAAAGGATCCATTTTACAGCCAAAAACGGAAAGTACGCCAAAAATATAGGCCACAAGTAAGACAATATCTATCACAATCAAGTGAAGACAGTCGTTCTCCTAGCCCACCAACAAGATCTGATAAAACAAATGAGAACGGAATCAAACATCGTAACTCACTCAGTCAGTCGTATTGGAGAAGTAAACGATCTAGCCTAGATTTATCAAAATCAAATAATACTACTGAAACTACAAGTAATATAGCAGCGGAATTCTGCAACTTAGGGCAAGTAACAGCCAATGAAGTAATTGAAAACAAAAAATCTCCTAAAATGTCTCCAACAAAAAGAATGACCTTGTCACAGAAGTTCATTAATGATAAATACGGAAACAGAAAATTATGGTTAGATGACGTTAACGAAAAAAATACAAAATCCAACATCTTTGATACAGAAAACAGAAAAAAAATAATAGATCAGATAAACACTGCTAAGAGAGACTTTATGGAAAGAAATGAGGAGCAGGAAAACTTTGTTATCAAAAATAAATTTTAGGATTAAACTAGAAAACTAATAAAAAGTATATTAAAAGAGCACATTTATTATAGCTATTCGTGCAACATGTAGTTGAAAATTAGGTTACTAAGGAGCTGATGGTTATCGATCTAACCGTTTCTGAGAAACAAGTCGGAGTGAAGTTGGGTCGATAAAATCGAGTTGCTTGCGTCCCAGTTGTTATAGTACAATGGCAGACGACTTATTTGATAAAAAGAAAGATGAAGCCCCTATGCTGGATCTGTCTAAAACAGTAATTAACACCGCAGAAGAATATAGAGCAGTTTTAGATAAAGTACCAGATTTCAAAACTCGACCCGAAAAGGTAATGTTAGAAGTTTTCTAATGAGTGAAATACCTACATAGTTACAAACTATCTTATGCCCAGTATTGTAATACTTCATTAGGTAAGAGCTGAAGACATTAAAATAAAAGATAAACCGGAAGATCTCAAAACTAAAACACCCCGAAAGGAAATTAGAGCCTACGAAAAACTAGGGACGCGTGGATATGAAGAAAAGCACTTCACATTTATGGACCCAATTCCGGTGGAGATGAAAGGATTAAAGTTTGAGGAGCTGTGCACGGTGCCTATTGAATGGAGAATGCTCACGTCTATCCGTCCGAAATCAAAATTGGACGAAGAGTATTTTCATCGGTATGTATTAATTAATTTGTGATGATGTTTCGCTTCTCCTGAGCAAGTTTATTTTCATTGTTGTCACCTTCATTCATTTCAGATTGATTGAACTGGGTAAATCAGAACTGAAAACCAAAGCAAGAGATAAGAGGGAGTATGCTAAAAACAATATGATTAGAAAAACTAAAAATCGTTCAGGTGTAACCGAGACAAGAATCGTATCATGCACCGAATGTGGGGAAGAATATTGCAATGGTGAGTTTTTTCTAGACCTTGTGTTCTGTAATCTGAGCTGCTAGGGTAGGGCAACATTTCGGGATTTTTTATTGGGGCGGTTGGCGGGATTGGTAAAAACTCTGCCTATCACGCCACAGGTCGTGGGTTCGATTCCCGCCCAGGACAGATATTTATGTGCATGAACATGTCTATTTGTCCTGAGTCTGGGTTTAAATCTGTTTAAGTATGCATTAAAAAATTACTTATGTAGTGTAAGCTAAGCTTAGGTTGAATCAGATGGCCGTGTGAGGAATGTTTTATTATTTACTAGCCGTTCCTCGCGGTTCCACCCGCGTTCCCGAAGGATCTTATCCTTTCCCGGGATAAACAGTATCCTATGTGTTATTCCAAGACATGATCTACCTGTCTGCCAAGTTTCATCATAATCCGTTCAGCAAAAAAAAAAAATCGTGACCTTGAAATACTCGAGCGCGTCAGATTTTTATACAGACGATTCTTCTTGATATTTTTGTTGTACTGACCCATAATCTGATAATTATGTTGAGGAATTTCCTTAATCTGACGGTTTGAAAAAAAAATATATAAAAAATATCGAAATCTCGAAAATGGTTCAAGATATCGAAAAAATGTTTGTGCAAAAGTTGTAGAGAATTTAATCTTCTACAATATTTATTATGAATACATATACCAAAAAACCCATAGGAAACGAGATATTTGCAATAAATGATTTTTTGACCTTTGACAGTAGTCGCGGGCACCCTAAGATAAGTAGCTTTTGAGATAAGTTTTAGGGTTTCAAAATAAAGGTTTATACAAGTTAATAGCTGACTATCTCTCATTCTGAGGTGAAACTCATAGTATTCCTGGACTATAGACTTAATAATGATTTTAGCTACTTCGGCTTGTGCAAATCGGCAGATTATGATATTTCCGTGATTCGTGACTAATTTCCTTCAAAATAAAAAAAAAAACTAATCGCGCTCGAGAAAATCCAGGTAGACGTTTTTTTTTTTGCAACTTTGCGAGTCTCCAATTTTCTTTCGTCACGCCCAAATTGTCAGATTATCGAAATGTACACTATTTTGCATGTAACTAACTTACCTTAATCTGACGCGCTCGAGTATTTCAAACCATCGATTTTTTTTACTAATCTGACGGGCTACCCTAGACGTTCGACACTACATATATAGAGGGCTCAGATTTGGTCAGAGTACTTCACAAGGTGCAAGGTTGCCCCCCTTATGTTAATCTGCCGCGCTCGAGTAAATCCCGAAATCCCCTATTCGCCTCCCCTACCATAACAAACATCCATCCATCCAAACTTTCACTTTTTTTTTAAATTCTGTTTAAGCTTGTGTTTGACTACAATCTCACCAAGGTAAGTGATGATGTGGCCGAAGGTGGTAAGCACACAAAGCCTAGATGGGATCTGGCTCTCAAGTGCAGCTGTCGGAATACCGATAGGTGCTTGGCGACAGATTTTCACTAATTCTCCTAAGGCGCGCCACTGAGCCCGGTCTTCAGCTATTATTTTACAACTGCCACCAACTTTTTATTCATAACTCAGTTTTACATTTGTTTGTCTTTCAGGAAAAATGTGCGCTATCACAAACTATGATATGTTTGCACGTTTAAAAGTGGAGGTGGAGACAAAAACACGAGCCCAGTTGGCGCCAACACAAGGGGGAGGCAAATTACGTCGCATGCGTCGACGTCCACGCCGCAAGCCGCGTAGCAAGAGTGCCGCACCTGCACCACGCAAACCGCACTTGAAGTCAGGAGCTAAAAGTGATTCTGAACTCTAAAATCAACTAGATATAGTTGAATACACTCTTTACAAGTCTTTTCATTCAGAGTCCAGCATTGTATGGGGTTTAAATATTTGCACTTCTTAAAATTCAAGATTAATATTATAATATATGGGTGTAGGTAGGTAGATACTAAACACATGTGGCCTTGCTCACCGCACAACTCTGTGCGTGCTCATATAAATGAGTACCTATCGATATAAGAATTAATATAGTTGTTTACTAAATGTATGGTCCGAGATTCCATATTTTACCCAATTTACGTAAGTACAACATTATAATAATTGAATATACGAAACGCGATAAATGGAACTATGGTATTGTTTGTGTGTGTGTAGATTAGATAAGTTCGACACCTGAGTGTTACCTAGTCTATATTCTAAGTTTAATTAAATAATTCTGAATCTCCAATTTTATATTCCAATTTGGTATTATACAATTACAAAATAAGGTCTTTGTTTTATTATTTTATTTTATTATATTCCTTTTGAAGTATCTTGACTTGACTCATTATGATAAGGTGTTTAGGAAGGAATTGAAATTATAGAAATATATCAATATCACTCTTTATTGATTTTAAAAAAATATTTATAATACACATTCATTACATTATTTTAGAGACTATAAAATAACAACTTTCTCGAGATACATACAAGGTGTAACGTTACCATCTGGTTAGCATGCGTTGCCTGTAGGTACTGTACCTACCCTCTTACCACACCCCAGTCTGAAAGAGCCCGTCACAGCTACCTGTAACACTACGTTATGTACCTACATCTGAATATGAAGCCAAAAATATATTTTACATCTATTTACTATTATCGATATACGAATTTAATTCATCTCCTTGAGTTCACTAGATGATAAATTCTAACAAACTTTAGGCCCTAAGTACTCAATAAATTATATTTAAGAAAGAAAACGTCTGGAAAAATGTATGATGTCTTATGTTAAGCTTAACGTTACAGATATAGAATAATAACAACAGAAATTATGGTAATACCTCCATAAGTGTATTCAGAGGAATCGTATAAGATAAAACATTATACCTATTTATTATTACAAATGTAACAAAAGATACGATTGGACCTTTCCCCTGGCACTATAAGATATCACAAGGTAATATCAAGGGCATTGTTATAAACAGTATAGGTATTCAAATGAAAAAGAAACAAAGATTTACATCTAAACGAGACAAGACGATATTATATGCGCATTTTGCATGCATAAAAACGTTATGAAAGCTGCGACTGATCACAACTACAAAATTTTGATACAGATTCATAGATATAATAATTATGTATGTCCCTTTATGTCAATAGCGACTATAGTTACGTCGATGATAACATTCTTACTCTATTCATTACATAATAATAAATTATTTGCATTCAGAGACATTTACAACTCCAAAATATTTCTTTACAGAATGTCATCAGCACTATTCTAAACTTGAATTACTCTTATAACCTAGTTTACAAAATATGAATCTGCAATAGAATAGTAATCTTAGCTGTTTATATTTTGCTGCAATAACATTGTAGACTGCATTAGTCACATATACATACATACATGGATATACATTTATCACCTTAGTACCGTGGATATGTTTATATCGACAAAACCAATTTGAAAGTAAGTTAAAAATTGCACAGTACTTCCGGACGGAAACTATCCATTACTACAACAAATAAAATATTGCAATTCATATTTAACATTAGATTATTATCAGTATAGAAAGCAGTTCTATGTAGATGCATAGCGACATATCACCTACAAATTAAATGTTAGTATTTTTTGACACAGTGACAACATACTCATATTGGTCCAAATTCAGGTCTCATCACAATTTGTCATGGGTCAAATCCCAGTATAAATTATTGGTGCGTCAATAAACTCACTAATTACTCAATAAACGAGGAATCGTTCCAAGAAACTGCGGAAATTATCTAAATAAACAAACAGCAAGAATTAGCAACGGAAAAAATGCACAGGAATGGAATGAAAGGAGCTAAGACACTTATTACTACAAGCACCAGAAGATCTCGAATGTTTACCGGATTTTCGTTTCTACAACTAGGTATTTTATGTTAGGTAGGGCCGGAAATAAATAAATACAGCTCACTAACATATAATAGAAAGAAATATCTTCAAAATAAGTTTTTTACTTGCATAATCTATCAACTAATAACAAAGTATACAACATGCAACATATTGCAAATTCCCTAAATTCACATAGACTCCACCCCATACATGAAAGAAAATGATGACTCATATAAAATTAAAATAGTATTATGCTTTATTGAAAAAAAAAACAATAGTTAAATTATTATGAAAAAACAAGTCAACAAGCTAAATGTACAATAAAATATGAAACTAAAAACATGGACGTAAGTTAACTGAATGTGTAAGATAGTATGATGTTAAAACTTAATATTTATAAACTACTATCACACCCTGTAAAACTACAACCTTGAAATGAACTAATATTTAATATAAGAATTTCACTGTTAAAAAATAAAAACGGTTTATTTTTTAATCATTGTCATTTCATATATTCATTGAATGTATGTTAAATAGATTATAATTTTATCAGGCGTGTGAGTGGCATTGAGCTAGCGACGAGGCGGACCGCCCGCGCGCCCGGCTGGACGCTGTCTATAACACTTACCTTTCACTGGTCTTTGCGAGCCTTCTTTTTGCCTTTTTTGGAAACCTTTGCATCTGCCCACGTGTCTGAAATAAAGCACATTTTAAATATAACAGGATTTTAATTCAGTTTTATTGACGTCTCTATTAATCATCCCTTGATCAATATTATCAGTTAGTTACATTATAAAAGAACTGCACAATTTTAACGGAGTATTAATTAATGTCATTGATAAATTCATGACAATTTATATTTACAAAAAAATCACATACAGAGTGGTGACGACATAACGACATTAATTTAAATCACATACGGAGTGGTGACGGCATAACGACATTAATTTAAACCACATATTGGGTACCGCAGCAGCAGTTCGTACACCAACTATCATCAAGTTACATTGAACGGTATAGCCACAGGAAATTATTTTCACTTTAATCATTTTAACACATGCTGTGAATACATAACGATTTCGCAAGGCTACTTTATCATGTTTTTCAGCCTTGCGGAACAAAATTTAGATTTACAAAACACAACCAAATAAAATGGGCGACTCAGAAATCGTCGGTTGATTAAATTTAGACCTTATAAACATAGCGTTAAAATCCTTATTAGCGCGGTGCGCGGGCGTCGATGCCTACTTGCATGAATGAAACAATACTTACGTAGTGACTATTTAGTAATCTGTGACAATACACCTACAAAGGAACTGCGACCGGCCGCCTGTTGTTAAAAACTCTGTGCCCGTGGTCACAGAATAATAAAGCCCGCCCACCGTGGTGCCTACAGGTCATTTGAGGTCAGTAGGTAATATTATTAAAGAGTGTTGTGTTTCGTTTACATTATTTTCGGAATTAGTATGTTTGAAAATTTAGCTTTTTGTTTGTTGATGTAATACCCGATTTAATTGTTACAAAGTATTTTGATTGACTAGTAGTGATCGTGTTTTAATTTAATGTCGTTATGCCGTCACCACTCTGTATAACACAGCAATTTTTAACTAATAACAATATAATAATAGAGAACTAACAAGTATTTAGTTCTTTTGTAAGCATAGCATCATATTTACCTCCAAGCTCATCAAAGGCTAGTGCACTCTGCTTTTCAGATGAATCGGACACATCTTTTTCAACAGATTCAGCTTTAGGTGTATTCTTGACCACAGCAGCCGTCTAAAGAAAAAACATGGGTAAATACTAATCAAAATATTTTATTAGAGGACTCCGTGGTTTCAATTGCGTTCCCGTGGGATCTTATCATTTCCCGGGATAAAAATATTGTCTTGTTACTCAGGGATAATAAGTAGCTTTCTAATGGTGAAAGTTTTTTTTTAATCGGTCAAGCAGTTTTAGAGTTAAATCATAACAAACAAATAATCAAATATTTCCTCTTTATAATATTAGTTTAGATAAGAAAAATCAGAAGATTAATGTTTTTAAAGGAAAGTACTTAATTACTTTGATAAAAGATAATATAGTGAAATTTTGATAATTTGGTGAAAGTTGTCATATGTTTAAGCAAATCAAGACATTCTATTTATGACTAGCTGTCCCCTGCGGTTTCACCCATGTTCCCATTGGATTTTATATATTCCAGGATATAAAGTTTCCAAGGTGTAAACTTTATATGAGGAACAATTCTGTCATACATGATTGTTGTGTAACTTTAACCGTTTACGCAGTGCACGCAACGGCTCTCAAAAGGAATAAACTTTCCCCATTTATGCAACATTTTTCATTGATGCTCTGCTCCTATATCCATAAATGGACTATCCATTGCTAAAAAAAAATTCAACCAGTAGTTCCTGAGATTAGCGCATTCAAACAAACAATCTTGTCAGCTTTATAATATTGGTATAGATTTAATTTATATCTTTCAATACATCAAGCTAAAATTTGAATTACCTCAATTGCCTTCTTTTTGATCTGCTTGTCCAGGTTCTCTTTCTTCTTATTGCTCCTTAGATCCTTCACATCAGTCAATTCCTCAACTTCTGGGGATTCATCTTCTTCTTCTGCACTGCCCAAAGCTGCCTGCTCACGACGCTCTGCCTAAATATTAAGTTGACTATGTTAAGTAAGAGATTAATGCTTTAATGTTTTTCAATTCTAAAGTAAACAGAGCTTGTAACATGGATGTGCGATAACTCCTAAAAAATCTGATATTATCCAAATTCTGACCACCATTACCTTTGAAGAATATTGCAGATATACACAGTTACGCAAATACAAACCAATGTTGCAACTAGTCAAGTACAAACATGTATGTTTTATTACCTCTTTAAGGACACGTTGGAACTCCTCTACTTGTGCCTGTAGGGCGCGGGCAGCATCCTCATCAACTTGTGGGCCTACAGCACTTAGAACCTTGATAGTCTCCTCAGTAGACTCCTCGGCAGGGCGACCAGCCTCCACATCAGCATCCTTAGACTTCTTAGACTTCTTGCCTGGACTATATTTTTTCTCTTTTTCCTTTTCTTCTGGTGACTTTACTTTTTTCTCTGGTTTCTTCTTGTCACTCTTTTTGGGAACCTCTTGCCATCCACCATCATCAAAGTCTGCTGGTTTCTCAGCTTCTACAGCTGACTTTCCTTTCTTACCCTTCTTAGTTTCCGGAACTACATCCTTCTTTATCACTTTTGGTTCAGCCGGTCTCTCCTTAGGTTTTGGTTTATCAGCTTCTTTCACTTTCTCCTCTTTCTTCTCCTTAGTAGGAGACTTTTTGGAGCTTTCGGACTTTGTCTTCACATCCTCACTCGCAGTGCGGTTGGGTGAAGACTTCTATAATAATACACAGACCTTTATTGATAACCTTCCACAAATCATGCTACACCATAAATTGGGAAAGCTGCTATTGAATGAAAATGTACTTTTTTTTAATAGATATAAATTAATTCACATATTACTAATTATATTCCCGGTTTAAAATTCGAGCATATGCTTACAGGTTAAAAATAAAGTGAGCTAACATTGGCGGGCGCGGATAATATATTGTTTGCCTCACCTTGTCCTTCTTTTTACTTTTCTTGTTGGAGGATTTCCTATCGTCCAACACGAGGGGGAGCTTGTCGAATTGGGGTTGTTCCGCTGAGTGGAACCCGAACACGAATACTAGCGCTGCGCATACTAAAACAACGGCCACAGCAGCAGCGGGAAACAGAAACTGCGTGTTAGACACTTGCCCCAATAATTCCATCTTATGCCACCGTTTCCGAACCGTCCAAAATTTATAGTTCACATGTAAAGTTATCGATAACGTATGATAATGCTGAACAAATTAATTCCTAAGTGATAAAAGCAGACACGGAGACATGATGACGCGGCTGTGACGTGCCAAAAAATTGCGATTAGTTGGGTAGGCAGTGTGACCAGATTAAAAATTAAGCCAGCCTTTCAAAATTCTGCTAATAAATGAAGTCATTTGTACGAAGGTGTTATAAATAATATATGTTATAATGGCCATAATGAGTCCGTGGGGGTCTGAAGCTCGTCGTTTCATAAGTATTTTAAGTAAAAACATAATCGAGGCCTCGGGTGACCGGCGGGCGGAGAGCTTTTTCCAAAGAGTAAAGTAATATATACTGGGCTTTTTCCGCCATCGCATCAGCATGGCCATCCAAAGAGAAAACGCTGCCAGCCTGCTAGGAACCTTGCCGATCGGCAGCAGCGGCAGCCTCGAAGATGTTTTTAAATATTATAGTTGTATATTTGTTTGTATATGATGTACATTTGTTGTAAATAAAAAAAACGCAATAATTAAAAAAATATATTAATAACAATTTATAGCTTCTAATTTTCTATAATGTCTATTTTATACAAAGCTGTGGATCGAAGAGCTTTGAGCGGCTGGCTTAATTCTCCAAGGCTTTGATGTAACTTTATCGTATACGTAGTTTCTCTACCTAATTTGTGTTTATCATGCTTTTTTGATGGCGTAAAATGTACGTACGCATCTTTTACTGCCTGTTTGACATGTAGGCTTGCACACTTTTACGGTTAATATCACAACACTAAAACGTTTTTAAAATTCATATGAGTATGTTCAATGTTGGACTTTTTGAAAAGAATTTGCGGTGACGACGTTGCGTTTTCATTAAAATCGTGTATTTTGAGTTTTATTGAATAATATCGGTGGCATTTTGTCCAATAAAGATTAATCTAAGTGCACAAGTGGAGTGAAGTGAAAGCGTGTATTGTGATTTTTTAGGTTGTCCCAAAAAGTCCATGAAAAGTTTTGGTGGGTCAGCCGCCACTTTCACTTAAACCTGACCGGACTTATACGGATGAGGACTATATATACTATAGTCATACAGAGAATGTGACAATATAACATGACTAAAGCATAAAAGAAGAATATTAAAACTTAAGAAAAATTCGACTGAAAGTCTTTGTATCTATGGTCATGACTCATGACAAAATAAAGATTATTAAAAAAAGAACTTTATTCATTCATTCATCATCTATCCAGAGAGGATAAAAACATTGCATCTATCTGTGTACTTGTAGATAAGGTACATCTTATATATAACCTGAAATTGAAAATATGGTAAGCAGTAAGAAAAATAAAAAGAGGAAAGGTAATATAGGTGAAACATCAACATCAGATAGTCAACAACAGTTGGTTGTTGAAGAACAGGGCGATAGCTCCAAGCATGCTGAAAATGAAGACTGGGCTGAATTAGACGAGAGTGCTAGTAAGAGGTCCCACGATGAAGATAATTCTGATGACGAACAAAAACCACCAAAAAAAAAGAAAAAGAAACAGCAACTTGTATCAGAGACATCTGATAAGAAAGGCAAGAAATCAATACGACAGATGAAAAGAGAAAAACATGCACAGCGGCAGGCTGAAGCACAGGCTTCTGCGAAAGACCAGTTAAAATCTCACTGTCTCACTTACCTATCTCAATGGAAACATGATAAACAAAATTGGAAATTCATGAAAGCTAAACAGGTGTGGCTTTTTAAGAATAAATTTTCAACTCATTTGTTGCCTGATGCATCATGGCCAACACTTTTGGAATACTTTGAATCTGCAAAGGGTAATATACGTAACATATTACTAGAAGATGCAAAAAAGGTGATAAAACAGATGGATGAATGGACAGAATCACAAGATAAAGGTGATAAACAAGAAGACAGTGATGCTGAGGAAAATGAAACAGAGCAGAAGACTCGCAAACCAGATGAGACAGCATACAAAAGGGCTAGAGATTTAATACAATGCTTGCATTAGTAAAACAAATTTGTTTTCTTTCACATTTATAATCAACTACAAAATCAAAAACAAAAATAAATTATGAAGTAGGTACATGTTGAAAATAAAAAAAATTAAGCTTTAAGTTCTGCCTTGGTTTCCTCAGTTGTTATTTGCTCAATCCATTTGCGTAGTTTATCAGTATCCTGTAAACCAACTAGACGCTGTTGTACTTTGCCATTCTTCATGGCAAGCAATACTGGTACAGAGCTCACATCATAATTAAGAGCCAGGTCTGTTTGTTCATCAATATCAACTTTAGCTAGAACTACTTTCCCTTTACTTTCAGATATAATAGACTCAAGGCGAGGTGTTAATAGCTTGCATGGGTTGCACCAACTATAAAATAAAAATAAAGTAAATCTTCTGTTATTGAAGCCCCAATAGTCGAGATCATTTTTGGACTCTCAAACAAATTTCTATTCTTTGATAAGATATTATTTATCATGGAAATTCTAAATGTTCCAAAGGGCATCTTTAATCAGTTGATTTGCAAGTTTTACAATGACTCAAATTGAAGTATGTTAAGATAAAAGAATCTGTATCTACTATGATAACTATTACTTAGTGATAATTTATTTTTACTTACGTAGCAAAGAAGTCAACTATGACAGGAACTTTACTATTGATGACTTTATTTTTGAAATCATCAGTGCTCTGAATTTTAACAATATTACGGTTCACTGAAGATATGCAAAAATTTCTCAGGGTATCCTTACCCGCATTGGAACCTCGAAATAGCAGATTAGTTGCAGATTTCGTGAACATTGTTGTAGATTAAAACGCTGAACTCTCGCAGCCAAAAATTGCGCAAATTATTTTTATAATTTTTTCCGTATTTTGTTTTAGTGATGTCCAAAGAGAATTATAAATACTACGTTTTAGTGATGTCCGTCCCAAAGAGAATATAAATACTACGTAAAGTCCGTCCAATTCAATCTTATGAGAAATTATGTTATCTTCGACTCGACCACAGATTACTGATACTTGTCTGTCTGACTGAACATTTCTTATTTTTATTTATTCGTAGTTTTTACTACCTATAAATGATTATATCTATATTTAATCATCTCATCACAACACAACAGTAGGATTAATAAAAGAGAAAATGAAAAAACAAGAAAAGAAAAGCAAAAATAAAATATTATCTTATGTATAAAGAAAAATTAAATTAAATTTAATTAAATAAAATGTGTGTAGTGTACCTACCAAAGAGAATGTAAGATTGTCAAAATAAATTGTATAGTATATCAATGATTGGGTGTGTTTATGGGGTGTGGGTGAGGATGCGAATGTGTTTAGTGCTTGAATGATTATATTTGCTTAAATTTTATGTGATAACTTTTAGAAGAAGTTCGATTTTGTTGTAAGTTTGATTTAACAGCCATTTGAAAAGTATTTTCTTAAGTTCTCTAACCGTACAGTATTTAATGGAGCATTTAGAGACAATTTTGTTGTAAATGTAAGGATGAAGGAAGGTGCCGAATCTACGTGCAAAAGAAGTTTTAATACAAGGTATTGGGAGTCTGAATGTTCTTTGCTCGATCATAAATTCATAGTTTGCTGATTTTAAAACTTTGCGATGTACATTAACATAATACGAAAAATAAAAATTCCCCGCACTGAAAGCAATTCCGTTTCATTGTAAAGAGCTCTAGTGGGATATTTTATTGGTTTATGCAGAATGACCTTAAGCACAGAACGTTGAGCTCTTTCAAGGGCTATCATATGGGTAGTAGCTGCGCCTCCCCAGACTACTATGCAGTATGATAAAATTGATTGGCAGATAGCAGTGTACACAGTTTTGATTAGCTTCATATTTTCCGTTGCTGTACACAAGTTTTTGAAAATATAAATCAACTTACGGACTCTATTAGCTGTAGCGATCAGATGTTGCGTGAAGCCTAACTTTTCATCTATTACGACGCCCAGATATTTAATAGTGGATGTACGAGTTATAGATTGACATTTACAAGGCGATTTAGCAATTGTAGGGGGTTGAGGAGCAAGTATGCACTGTAATATTTGGGAAAAATGGAGCCGAAGCTTTGGTATTGTGGAAACAAATTAAATTGCTCTTCTGTAGGTTGAGAGTCAGTAAATTATTTTGTAGCCAAAAAGCAACAATCCGCATCCCTTTCTCCGCAGTTTCTATAACACTAGACCAGGTGGCACCATGAAAGATTATAGCAGTGTCATCTGCATAGCACACAATATCAGCATTTATAATTTTAGTGGTTATAATATCATTTATATAAATAATAAAAAGGATTGGGCCAAGTATGCTACCCTGCGGAACCCCGAAATCGATGGAATTAGGTTTGCTACAATACTGATCAAGTTTAATACATTGTGTGCGACCTGTTAAGTAACTTCGAAACCATTCTAGAGTAATACCTCTGATCCCGTAAAGTTCAAGCTTTCGAATTAAGATAGGAATAGACACGGTATCAAAAGCCTTTGCCAAATCAATGAAAACACCTGCGCAGGCTTGATTTCTGTCAAGATGGTCCGAAATAAGATCAGTTAAACAGACTACCGCATCCTCTGCCGACCTATTTTGACGAAATCCGAATTGCCTATCTGAAAGCTGACCTCCAGGAAACTCACGAGACATTTATGCACTAGCTTCTCTAAGATTTTGGAAAAAGAGCTGAGGAGAGATATTGGTCTAAAGTTACCAGGATCTGACTTATCACCAGTCTTGTGTATAGGGGTAACAGAAGCCACTTTCCATTCTGTTGGAAATATGCCTTCTGACAAACTTAGGTTACATATGAAAGTTAATGGGTCTATTATGTGGTTTTTGATTACTCTTAGTAACCGATTTGAGAATCCATCAATTCCCGGGGCACAGTCTAGTTTCAAACCCATTAAAATGTTTTCAATTTCTATTTCATCAGTCGGTTGTAAAAATAATGAGTGCGTAGGAGTAATATTTTTTTTGTGCTAAGGATTCCTGTGTTTCTTTAGATACTGAAAGTATTTTATTCGCTAGGCATTTTTCAACATTGGAGAAGTAATCGTTGCAAAAATCTAAAGACTCGGTAACAGTGTTTCTGATTCGGGTAAGTTCGAGAGGCTTTTGCTTATATTTTTTTGTATAGGTTATAGTTTTTATTGTGTTGCAAAGCTTTTTTGTATTATTTTTATTCTGTTCCAGTTCCACTGAGTTATGTTGAAGTTTTAATTTCCGTAGAAGTTCATTATGAAAGTTCCTATAACGTGTAAACACTAATTTGATGGACTCATCATTCGGATTTTTACGTACTTTAGAATGCAGATGGTCTCTATGCTTTGAGCACCTGATAAGACCAGGTGTCATCCAGGGTTTAATCGTAAATTTAGAACGACTAACTGGGACTTGGGTAGTGTGTTTTATAATTACAGTTGAAATCAAGTGGTTAAAAGCACTTACCGAGTCATCTACAGTAGTTTTACTAGTGACTCTGCTCCAGTCTAGTTCGCTCATTTCCTTTTCTATGGAAATGTAATCTGTTTTAGTTGCTAGTCGCTTGATTTGTTTGGACATATTTGATCTCTTTATTACTATTCCAGCAATAACCAAGTAATGATCTGATACGTATATTACCTATATTAGTCTTTTATGTTATAGTCAAGATATATTTGTCACATTAACTTTAAAATCTAATCCGTAAAAGTCCGGTCAGGTTTTAGTGAAATTGGTGGCCGTTCCACTAAAACTTTTCATAAACTTTTTTGGACAACCTGAAAATCCACGATACACACTTTCATTTCATTTCTGAGTTTATTGCCGGCTCTTCTCAGCAAAAGCAACCTTCCGAATCGTGCATTAGATTCATTAGAATCTGAGCGCCTGTAAAGGCCTATTTGGATGAATAAACATTTCATTCCATTTCACTTCACTTGTGCACTTAGATTGATCTTATTTGGACAAAATACCACCAATGTTATTCAATAAAACTCGAAATACATGAATGTAATGAAAATAAAACGTAAACGTGACGTCACTTCGCAAGTTCCCTCCAAAAAAGTCCGTAGCAAGTGGTAGTCTGTGTCCATCCATTGGCATCCATAGACAATACATAGGTATTGAATGAAATGCTCAGAAATGCTGACTGAAGACTGAAAGTGTCTGCCTGTCTCAACTGTCTTTTTATAGCTGATGAACAATAGTGTTCTGTGTGATGATCCCTCAGTAATACATTTAATTTATTGTGATAAATAGAACCTAACTCGTGTCGGTCAAAGTTTTACAATATGTATTCCAGCGATAATGAGGTCTGTTTTACAAAACTTATGCTTTACTTGAGTATAACCTCAAACACAGTAACGTAAGCAAGTGCTTCAAATAAGTAAATTGTTGTTACAGGCTGGCTACGAGTCCTATGGTGATTATGAGCCTCACACGGGAGATCCACAATATGATTTGGAATACGACAGATCGTACTATAAAATGCCTGAAATGGTAAGATTGAATCATCTCTTACTTTCTTGTACATTTTGAAGTAAAATTTCCTTATTATTTTTTTTTGTCATTTAGGTCAAAAAGTTTCTTGTATACTTCCGTAACATGATCACTGAAGGAGTAACTTATGAAATACTGAATCTTTATGAGAATACTTTCCCAAAACTCACGGAACAATACTTTGAGAACACACCATGGCCTGATGAGAATGAAGTGTCTCCAGTCGTCGATAATGATCATGTGAGTCCTTTTGCGATAGCATTTTTTATTACATATTTGACTCTTAAACTGTGAATCTTAAAGGGTTATAATTATTATACTTAGATGGCATAAGTAGTCTCTTGTTCTATTTAAATTTATATTTATATGAGATCAAAAATTATATAACAATTGTTTTCTAATATGAATTCTTTTTGCAACAGGTATTCATGATCCTCTATAAAGAGTTGTACTACCGTGACATTTACGCTCGGGTCCCAGGTGGACCAAAACCCGACCAGCGGTTCCATTCATTTTACAACTACTGTGACTTGTTCAACTACATCTTATCTGCTGAGACACCTGTAACTCTTGAACTACCTGACCAGTGGTTGTGGGAACTTATTGATGAATTTGTTTATCAGTTCCAGTCATTTGCACAATACAGGTATATAAATGTTATTTTTTCTTGTCTTTTTATCATGCTATCAGTCATGAAGACTATAAATAAACAGATGAGATGTGAGCTTATTGGTAGGTAGGATGCTACTCCCAGTGGAGCTAGCCCATTACTTTATTTAAACAGCCTTCTTAATTATGTCCTGATCAAAAATGTATTAGGATGAGTTTGGATGTATGTATGTATGTATGTATTTGGATATCTGCCAAAGGGATGGAGAAGAACAGCGCTGGACTGAAACAAATGGAGAGAGAGGAGGCCTATGTCACAAGACAACCTGACCTGGTTGCCGATAGCTAGTTATAACCATAATTTTTTTAATTTTTCATTTATAAGTTGATGTAAGTATTATATTTACTAGTTATAAGATCAAAATGTATAAAAGAAAAATATTGTGATTTGTGTGAGGTTTAAGAAATAAAGGTCTTTTTTTATTTGGATATGCACTTTTTATTATTACTACAACTTTATAAATTATATCAACTATCATTAATTCAGATCTCGCACATCAAAGTTGAGCCAGGCTGAGATCGACGCTCTCAATACTGAGAACAAAGCATGGAATGTACTTTGCATACTCAATGTGCTGCACTCGCTTGTTGACAAGTCTAACATCAAGCGACAACTTGAGGTAACTTAACAACAATTAAATACTAGATGTTTAGTGAGGTTTCACCCCTAAATGATTCTAAAAATGCTTTTTCTAAGGATTCTTAGCCTCCATTTCTAAAATAAAGGTAGCTCTATTAAAAATTTCTATAATAATAATATACTTTTAATATCTGAAGTGGGACACAGATTGAATATTGCTGATGGGCTAAGTCAATAGAAAACTTAATACTTTAAAACTAAACTTTATTATTATTATTTTTTATACCACAAGTGACAATGAAGCAGGCGGGTCACCTGATAGAAAGTGACTATAGATACAGGCATCCACGAAGACTCGCCCCACTCTTTTCCTAATCCCTTACAGTGCAAGTGTACATCCTTTTGCTAGTGTTGTAGTGCTGCATATCGACATATACATATAGACAACATTCTTGGCGACAGATTTTCAACTTAAGGGTGGTACTGGGTCAGTCGAGTACCATCGCGCTGTGGTTTCCTCATCATGTTTTCCTTCACCGAAAGCTCAAGCTGTTGTAGGATTCGAACCCACGACCTTCGTCGCATTATCCGACATCACTACCACTAGGTATCATTGCCTTTATTATCTAATCGTGATTGAAGGTATATGCTGCCGGCGGCGATCCCGACTCGGTTGCTGGAGAATTCGGTCGCCATTCCCTCTACAAGATGTTGGGATACTTCTCTCTTGTTGGCCTGCTGCGCCTGCACTCACTGCTTGGAGACTATTACCAGGCAATTAAGGTAAATATTATCCCACCAAAAACATGTGTAAAATGGGCCAAGTTCGGTACAAACGATGTTTGGGATTGTTGTTAAAAGAACTGAGATCTAAATGTGTGCCAAGTTCCATAGTAATTCCATTATAGAAATTTATATTGATATAATCTTCAATTGGTTTAAAAGAAATTTGTAAAGTTTTCACGGCGCTCGGGATGAATCACATAGTAAATTGTTCGTGTGAGTGTGACATAAACCTTATACCATACCATAAGTTTTTGAGTTTATCGCGAACATACAGATAATGATAATGGTCCCCATAAATTTGTGTATACAGGTGCTGGAAAACATTGAACTGCACAAAAAGTCCCAGTACTCCCATGTACCGGCGTGTCAAATCTCCACTTCATACTACGTGGGGTTCGCGTACATGATGATGCGTCGTTACTCGGACGCGATCCGCACTCTCTCCTCCGCACTCCTGTACATGCAGCGCACGAAGCAGTTGTTCTCATCGCGCTCCTACCAGAACGATCAGATCAACAAGCAGACCGATCAGATGTACCATCTGTTGGCTATCTGCCTGGTACTCCATCCACAGTGTGTTGATGAATCTATTCAGCAGGTGAGTGGATGTTTATGTTAATTACAACTTTATTCATCTATGCCTATCTGAGAAAAATGGGTGTTGACAGACAAATGGACCACAAAGGGATTCTATATGGGTTCTTTCCTTTTTTTCCCTTGAGGTTAACAAGTCGACTGTAGTATGTCAACATTGGTAATTTTTATGTGACACTTATACACATAGTAAACCACTGCAGAAAAAATTGGCTTGCTAAGTTTCTTGCCAGTCTTCTCAGTTTGAGTGTATTCCGAAACCGGTGGTAAAGTTAATTGTAACGTTCATAAGTGCCTTCTATAGAGTTTTGAGTTATGTATTTAGTATTCTTTGTTCCAACTTTGAGTTAAACTGCAATCAAGATTTTTTATTTATTGAATTATCTTAACTAATATTATAAACAGGAAAGATTTGATTTTTTGTTTGTTACGATTTAACACAAAAACTACTGGACCAATTTTAAAAATGATTTCAACATTAGTATCCTAAATAAGAAAGAAAGAAAAGAAAGAAAAATAAATTTATTTTGGACACACACAAAGACGGCAAAAAACAGATGCACATTATACAAAACAGTTGTGTGAGGCCAAAAAAGGCAACTATCTCAGCATATGCTGCAGCATATGATGCTGCAGCGCTGGTTTTCAGATAGTGCCCTCAGCACGGTCAATCGCGGCACAGACATAAAAATATATATATGTATATATCAATGTAAAATAATAAGTAAATAAATAATAATAAAAATAAGTGTAGGCAACGACTAGAAATAAGCTACATTATCCCTGAGTAACATAGGCTATATTTTTATTCTGGGAAAAGATAAGATCCCACGGGAACGCGGGTGAAACCGCGGAGGACTGCTAGTTTATTATACACATGCAGCTAAACGCTGATGAAGTGTATATCACTTCACTTATTCCTCATTGTTCCATTTACAAACAACATGGTTAGGCATAAGTGATGACAGGGATTGCTTGCACTATTGGATCTTGTGATTTTAAGAGAGTGGCCTCTTAGGTTAGGTTACTGTTTATTGTGGATAATTAGTAAGTTGGCTGATTCTACACAATTACTCTTTTCAGGTGTTGCGCGAAAAGAACTACCATGAGAAGATGTTTAAGATGCAGTATGGTGACTTGGGCGAGTTCGAGAGTTGTTTCACATTTGCGTGCCCCAAGTTTCTGTCCCCGTGCCCGCCGCCCATCGAGGCTGGCTCCAACTACGGACGGGATGCCGTCAAGCATCAGACCCAAGTCTTCATGGATGAGGTGATCTATTTATATCTAGACACGCGGGAGCGTGTCAAGCCAAGTTCAAGATACAGAACTGGCGAGCCGCACCGTGTGTAATATTACACGAACCATTTGGAGCCACTTTTGACCCCCTCATAAATCAAAAACTATTTTACATAAACGTATCAAATTTGGCTCATATATTGAGACTTGCGAGATACATATGTGTTCTAAAGGAGATGTTTCATTTTTGGACTGGACATTGTACACGTATTAAAAATAAGCTAAATAATTATTCAAACCGATAAAAAATATCTAATTTTATTTTTCTTGTCGATAAACGCTGTACAATAATATTTTTTATTACTACCAAATATTTCACAGGGCAACTTAGACCGCCATATTGCTTAACGCAAGAATTATGTATACCATCTGGATAGAAGCTCTCCATACCTACTTGAAGCAAATACCTATCGTTTGCGAAAAAGAGAAAGATAACAAATACGTTGGGACAATCTCTCTTTCTAACCCTACTTACCCTGAATAAAAGAAAGAGAAGTTGTCCCAATG
Organism: Ochropacha duplaris; assembly: GCA_951361185.1. Taxonomy (NCBI): domain Eukaryota; kingdom Metazoa; phylum Arthropoda; class Insecta; order Lepidoptera; family Drepanidae; genus Ochropacha; species Ochropacha duplaris. The sequence goes on along the minus strand of OX592702.1, from coordinate 7,956,103 downwards.
TAGTTGTTATCTTACTCATTTTGACGTGACGTTCACTTCGCAAGTTCCCGCCAAAAACACCCGTATCATCGAATATTTATTTAATAGGGTCAAACAAGACCTAGTTCCGTGGTGTTGTTAAAAAAAAATAAGGGTAGCTGTTGTAGGGATGAGACATTCAACATAAAATAATGATTATGAAATAATCGATTATTTTATTATGTATTTTAAACTTAGAGTTTAAACGGTTAAAAAGTAATCGATGTCGATAATTAAACATAATCGATTTTATTTAATAATAATTTGTTCTTTATTATCTTGAGATATCACATCAAACGTCTGAAATATCCCTAGTTGTAACTTCATTAATTAGGTAATCGACAGTATTAATCAACAGTCAGTGGGTAATATTGATCAACATTAATTATACAGAAAATATCTATATTAAGGGTGAAGAAATAACAGCTTTGGTAAGTGTAAAAAATGTATTGTTTAATCTTTCCTCGCAGCATAGCAGTAAAAAATCAATACAAAAATATAAAGAGAATTCAGTTAATCGATTATTTTAACTCGATTATAAAAATCTATTTAGTTGATTTTTTTATTGATTATCTTTTACATCTCTCCCTAGGAAGATGTGACCAAGAATTATGTATTCGCAATTAATAGGTATTTGCTTCAAGTAGGTATTCAAAGTTACCTATCCATTTAGAATACATAATTCTTGGATGTGACTGACAGCACGAAACTCGAAAGCCACAACTTTTGCTGGCATTATTCATTGTTTTTAACGTATAGCTTGCTTGTATTTTGATGCGCTTGAGTTCTTGATTGATCAATAAAATGTTTCTTGAGTATTTGAATTCGGGCTTTGTGTCCAGCAAGATGTACAAAACAGATTCGACTTTCACATAATAATAACTTCATGCAATTTCTTTTCAGAATCAATAATTTGAAGATTCTAATTCAGTAACTTGGTAGTATAGTATTTATTATAAAAGTAAAACTGGGTGGTTGTATGGATAAGTCAATAAATCAATTGTACCTATTTTCAGTCAATCAATTTATCTATCCAGTAATATATTCTCTTTGTTTTATTTAATGTCAGTTTGACAGATTGACGTAAATGTAGTAGTGGTCGCCATTAAAAAAACATGCAATGAAATTGCCATTAAAAATGTCGAAACACGCCTTGTACATGAAAACAACGTGAAATTATTAAAAATAAGTATTTTTCTCATGTTTGATTTATTTTTCCACTACTTTTAGTCATGTGTACAATGTGCAGTCCAAGACTCCATACAAATCTGAAACATCTCCTTTCATAAGCTTATCTCAAACGGTTATTTAGATATTAATGTCCAAAATTCCTCATTGTTATCATTGACTGACCTATAGACCAAAACTCTAACCCAGTTCCAGATGACCTAGAGAGTTAAAATTTGGTATGCAGATAGGTAATTAGATGAATACAAAGGAATAAATAAAAAACTGTCAATTTTTAAATAATTAGATTCTATTATGAACGCTTAACATAAATACGTAATATTGCTTAGGGTACCTACGTTATTAACTGGGATTAATTATTATTTTTATATTTAGCGCACATCAATAGTGTAAAATCATTACCTACTCATAAATAATGATAAAATAATAGGCATTTAGATTTTCGGTATATACACGACGCGCGCGCGCCGAGTGACGCCGGAGTGGCGCGGGTGGGGTGGGTGGGGCGCTGTGACAACCGAATCGAACCGTTGACGAGGCCGTGGCCGAGCGAGCGGCAGCCGCGCTCATAAGCGCGAGCGCCGTCTTGCTGTCCGGTTGTCTCTCGATATCTGACCTATAAGGTTGCGATTTATGCTGCGAAATTGCTAAGTTTTCTTAAGGATTCTTTTAAAAGGACCCACGGCGTTACGAGGATATGTACTTACCTACAAAAAGTAATGATATCCCACCAAAAACATAAATGTAAAAAAGGAGAGCCAAGTTCAATACAAAAATTATTCTCTGCTGTGGGCTTCGCCGCAAAAAGAATGGAGATCTGAGATTGAGTGCCAAGTTCTATGCAAAATCCAAATATGTAGTCTAAGGGCTGACTTGGCTGGTTTTCCCATACGAATTATATAGCCTTCGCATGTTCTAAACCTGTTACCTTTCGGTTCTTATTTTATTATTCCGAAAATTTTGCTTGCTGGTAGAAACTACCCATCGAACATAAGGCTCTTCCATGACTGTGTAAAAGTAGGTACTTAATAATAATTCGTATGGGAAAACCAGCCAAGTCAGCCCTTAGACTACATATTTGGATTTTGCAGAGAACTTGGCACTCAATCTCAGATCGCCATTCTTTTTGCGGCGAAGCCCACAGCAGAGAATAATTTTTGTATTGAACTTGGCTCTCCTTTTTTACATTTATGTTTTTGGTAGGATTTATACTACTCATTAATTTACTGCTACGTTTTTATATGTATATGCTATGTTTGACTATACATAATCTCACTATGGCAAGTTATATGAAAGTGCGATTCTACTATTTTATTCTGATACATAATAACTGATAACTACTTTATCACTCATAAATAATTTTTCTTTTTACCGCCTTAACGCGCAAAATAAATATTATCAATGAGACTAATTAGATAAATCATTATTGAATGCAATAGGCTAAGTTGCTTTTATAAAAAGAAAAAAGTTTGTGACTCAATCACAGATATAAACTAACGGATTTGGATGAAACTTGACACAGAGAGATCATACACTGGAATAATACATAGGATTATTTTTATCACGAAAAAAAACTATGTTAAAAGCTTGTTCATGTTACTCCACAGGTCCGCCAACAAAAAATGTTGCCAACAATCCGCTCGTATCTAAAGTTGTACACAACACTTCCGCTCGCTAAACTAGCCGCGTTCATGTCAGCGGCGCGCGGCGGGGACCGGGACGCGGCGAGGGAGCATGCCGCGCTCGCTATACACCTGCTGTGCTTCAAGCACAAGATGAAGAATGTCGTCTGGTCTAAGGGTCCCAGTGGCCTGGATGGCAAGTTCCAAAGTGGCTCTGAGGTTGGTGTTCTTTTTTTTTAAATAATATTTTGTCATGACATCCGACACACACAAACACCTAGCCTAAATACTTTGCATATCAAACACTCACTGGTCTTTTCTTTTTTTTCATTATATGTAAATGATTAATAAATTGTAAATCCTTAATTGGCTGTAAGATTTATATGTAAGAGAAATTGTATAATTTTTTTTAAGAGCTGTGGATCTTGTTATAAATAAATAAATAAAAATAAATAAATAAATGACCATAGACACTAATGGCCTTATTCATAAAAAATCGACGATGTTTAGCAACTGCTTAGGCGATTCTTAATTCAAGTTTCTCTATAGAGAATTTGAATTTAGAATCTGCTATGCACTTGCTAAACACCATCGAGATTTTTATGAATAAGGCCAATATTATGTCTTTCAGTCACATACATTTTCTTCAGTTTTAATTTCTTCTTTTATGTTTTAGTCACCATTCTCACATTCACTGTAATGTCTAGTCCACGTCCGTACATGTCCAGTCAGGTTTTAGTGAAATTGGCGGCAGTTCCACTAAACCATTCACGGACTTTTTGGGACAACCTGAAAAGTCACGATACACACTTTCACTTCACTTGTGCACTTAGATTGATCTTTATTGGACAAAACGCCACCAATATTATTCAATACAACTCTAAATACGCGAATTAAATAAAACGAAAACGCAACGTCACTTTGCAAGTTACCACAATAAGTCAATTTTGGTTGGTGTTCAATTCACAAGTGTTGCCATATTGTGTACATACAACATACAATACCAAATGTTATGTTAATATGAACACTTTTGTTATTTCATATTTAGACTAAATTCTTTAGCGGCTTTATAAGAGATAAAATAATTCCAAAGATTGAGGTGTCTACCAAATGCATATGTTATATGACTTGTTATGTATTGTTGTTGTCATTTGTTAGATTCCTTTGCTTCAGCATAGCATTTAGCATTGATGTGTTGTAACAAAAAATACTGTATGCTACTCTAGTACTGCAAAAACAATGTAATCTTATTATCTCTTTTTCAGTTGGATTTCTACATTGACAACGACATGATCCACATTGCGGACACGAAGGTAGCTCATCGCTACGGTGACTTCTTCATTCGGAAACTACTCAAGTTTGAGGAGCTTAACCGAAAACTGCACCATATTAAAATTTAAATCATGCTATATAATTTTGTACCAACACAAATAAAGGAGTCACATAATACTCATTGTTTTATTTACTTTGCCACATAAGCCACATACTTTTTATTCCTCTTATAGAACTTCTTAGGTTGTTCAATTTTGAAATTAGTTCTCTGTACAGTCTCTGGATATTGCTCCCTGAACTGCTTCCATGGGTGATCAGGTGTCAACGCCTGTTCAGTATTAACTTCCTTCAACCAACTTTTGTAAGCATATGAAAATTTTTCAAAAGCCTTCATAAATACCTCGGTACATTTTCGTTTTCCATTTTCATCCTATAAAGAGAATTTTATTAAATATGACGAAGATGTAATGCTAATGTAATATGTTATGTAAATAAATAATTACCTGTTGAATGAGGCTTGTACATTTTTCGTTGAAGTATTCCAAATGTTTGAGGAATATTGGACTGATTGGCACCTTTTCTTCTTTAGCAATATTAATTATATGTAAAACATATCCAAATTTACTAGTAGCTATTCCTTGCCTCAATAAAGAGCCAAGAATTTCTATGTTTACCCTGTAAAATAATTAATTGCAAGGTCTCATCAGTAAAGTTGTTCATTACATAAGCAATTGATGATTAGTTATTTATATGGAAACCTTGTGGTAAAGTGATAAGATTTCATTTTTGAAATTGAATCAAACAATATGTGGAGACCTGCAGACACTATTACCAATGATTATATTTCCAACTATTGAATGAATCCCAGACATCATAATGAGTTAAAGACAGTTTCTGTTTGTGGAGAAGTTGTACTTACTTAATTTGTTTCTCCTTCATTTCACTCAAAAGTTTATCGGCACATTCCTTTGTTTTACAAGCCATTGCCAATACACCAAAGGTCATTATGTTTGGTGTTAACCTTTTGTTTTTCTTCCAAGGATTTCTTTTTTTGCGTAACTTGTTTTCAATTTCTATCATTTCTTTCACATCCTGAAACACAAAAAATTCAAATGCTTAAGTCTGAGACCTCTACAGATTATTAGAAAACCATATGAAAATTAAACAATACCTACAAAGGCACCATCATAGTCTTTCCTCATACATCTTTTCTTGATAAGCATATTATAAAAATCTATATCAGCTTTAATTTCAAAAGACTTCATTGTTTCAAGTAGTTTATTTTCAGCTTCCCTTGTGGCTTCCAGCAAAGGTATCATCTGTGAGAATATCTTGATATCAGGCTTTACTGAATATGTTTCCATTTCTTTGAGAAAGTCTTCTTGCCCACCAACAACAGCAAATCTGTCTTGCACTGATTGAACTGCTTGTAATGACATAACTTGTTGCAGTTTTAATGATTTTGAAAGTAAATTAGGTACTTCTCTGTCTGGTTTTTTACCATAAAAACTATCTACAAGTTTTATTGTAAAATTATTTTCATTACCAGCTATTTCTTTGCCAGTTTCAGTGTTTATATTTACAATTTTGTTATTTTGCTCCACACTTTCTGTGTTGCTTGTGATATCCAATAAATCTGTGTGTGCCTCCTTTGAAATTTTTGGCAAATATGTTGATGTTTGTATATGTTCTTGTGCACCCAAAGTAGAGTTCCTGAAAGTTGTAGCAATTTGAAGTTTTTTGCCCTTAATGTTTTCTAGAGCTATTTGTTCTTGAATAAAGCCTATCAATCCTTCTATATCTTCCTTATTACCTAAGTTACAATCTTTAACACATTTCAATATCAAATTGAATGAATAAATGTTTGGTTTCTCTCTCATTTTCAACATTTTCCTCCAAACTATAAGTGCATGTCTCAAACCATTTTCTTTGTTTGAAATACAGGCTTGAAGTAAATGATTAAATGTATGTACTCTTATCTTTATTTGCTTGGATATCATTTCATCAACAATTTTAAATGATGTGGGCAGATCTCCACAGCGACCAAAAGCTTTTATCATTGAATTGTAATTAGTTAAATTAGGTTCAATTCCTTTTTCTAACATTAATTCTCTCAGATTTTTTGCATTTTTTAATCCATCCAGAGGCCAAGGACTGTTTGCGCAAGCATGAAATAGACATGTATATGTATCTCCTGTAGGCTTCAGAGCACGTCTTTTCATATCATTGTATAACTTAAAAGCTTTTTTTGTATATCCAACATCAGCACAAGCCCCTATTAAAATATTGAAAATATAGTTTTCAGGTGTCACTCTGTCCTCTTGTAACATTCTCACTTCTAGCACATCAATCGCTTCTTTTAATCTCTTGTGATCGATTAACTGCTTTATTAAATCAGCATACTGCCTCGTAGTCAGTTTTTGCGATGGCAAAGGTCGTTCGTTTGTGTACTTCTCTTCTTTTATATCACCTTCGTCTTGTAATGCGTCGTCGTGTGATTTATATGTTCGCGATAAAGTTCCAAAAGTGTCTGGATCTTCAAAATAAGTTAGATTATCTTCAGTTTTATATTGCTTTACATTTTGGTTAGTTCCTTGGGTAAATGTAATTGAAGTGGCATTAACATAGCGACGAAGTTGTAGTGGACATAACGAATTTGTGTTACGTACAATTCTTAAAAAAATCATACACCGGAAAGCCATTTCTCCTTTTTGCACGTAACCAAACAATGTTCCTAACCTTATTCAGCACATTATTTTATGTACATTCTAAGTTTGTTTCGCAGATGATTTTTTTCGAATTTATAAACATTAAACAGTTAATCATTTGTATTATGAAAGAGATAAAAATCAAAATAAAATATATAGGTAGGTACTATTTCTGTTACTCGGCAAGTAAAAGAGTTATTATGAAATAATTGAATGAATTTTTTTTTTTTTTTTTTTTTTCTTTCCTTCTGGCTTTGCGAATATTGCATTAGCCAAAGACAAAGTTAGGGAAACAGCTTAAGATAACAGGTATTTAAAAATTAGTATGCGAGGAATTTGGAACGGGAAAAGGATTGATTTCTATATTATAAATACAATATTACACATATATAGGAACGATAAAATTATAGTTTGATATCATTCTTGCTAATCAATTTGGCTAATATTTTATACACATCTGGATCATTATAATGTAATAAACATATAATAGAGGTAGGGAACGGAATACGGATCGACAGAAGTTGAAGAATAAAAGCAGACCTATCAATCAAAGTACAGGAAAAAAATATATGGTTCAGATCCCCGTACTCCCCACAAGCGCACAAAGGATGGGCAACAAGTTTTAATTTAAACAAGTGTGCTGGGGTACAAACATGACCCAAACGGAGTCTGCATAAAACGGAAGTGCTTCTTTTACTGAACATAATATTACAAAACCACGGCTTACGTGGAATGGACTCCTGAATTATACGATAATACTTCCCTTTGGAAGTATCATCAAACCAGAGTCCACTCCACGCATCATCTAAATACAGTTTAGGCAGCGCAACCAGGTCATGACAATAATTGTTATACGGGCATACATCTCCAACATGAATCGCCTCGTTGGCCACACGATCAGCCTTCTCATTGCCAGAGATGCCCACATGGCTAGGAATCCATGTAAAAATGACTTTAAAACCCCTTGCAGAGCACAAGTATAGAAGTGTTTTAATTTCAAAGACAATAGGAGGCTGTTTATGTGACTTGAAGGGAAATCTTTCTAAAGACTGTAAGGAACTCAACGAATCACAAAAAATTATTGCTTTTGGTAGTTTCATTAGAAGGACATACTCAATGGCCTTAAAAAGACCATAACATTCACCGGTATATACACTGGATTCGGGGGGTAGCTTTATTTTTAGTACAATTTTATATTGTGAATGGTAAACCCCAACGCCTACACAAGACGCATTGGAATGTTTAGAAGCATCAGTATAGATTTGATGCCAACCAGTCCAGTCATTGTCAATAATACGCCTAAATTCGACATTTTGATTAGTACCTCTCTTTGGTATTCCTAAATTGTATTCGATTCGTGGTGGAGTAATAAGGGCATTGAAATTATGGCAATACAAGGGTAATTGATTATCTTGATAAGTTGGAGCTTCAAAATTTTTATATTTACGTAGACTTTTAACAAGACAGGGCACATCCTTATGTGTCCAATAATTTGATGAATCTACCTCTTCAGCTAGTCGTTTTATTTTAGAATGTAATGGATGGCATTTTAGTTGTAAGTTACGGAAATAGTAACGATCACTTAGGTATTGTCTTCTTAACGATAAAGGAGGTTCACAGCACTCCACTTGAAGACAATTTATTGGGCTAGATTTCATCGCCCCTGTAATGATCCTCAGAGCCTTGGACTGAATGCCATCCAGTTTTTTAAAAGCACCTACATTTCCCGGATGTAACAAAAATGTTCCGTAATCCAACACACTTCTTATCAGGGCTTTATATAAAAGCTTCATGGTAGAAGGATGTGCTCCCCACCAAACACCAGAAAGACATCGCAAGATGTTTAAATTACGCTCACACCTTTTCGAAATATATTCACAATGAGGAACCCCAGTTAATTTTGAATCTAAAATTACGCCCAAAAATTTTGCCTGTTCTTTAACCGGTAAAGACAAATTCTCATACACTACTTGAACCTCTGGAAATTTTCGTTTTCTAGTAAATAACACAACTGAACTTTTTGTTGGTGATAGGGCAAGACCGTTGTAATCTAGCCATACTTTTAACTCAGCCAAAGCTGAGGTTAGAGCCTCACAAATATCATCTGTGTTGGACCCAGAAACATATAGAAGCAAGTCATCCGCATATTGAAGAACCTTAGCATATCTAATAAGAGAGCACTCTAAATCATATGTGTATATATTATACAATAAGGGACTAAGCACGGAACCCTGAGGCAATCCCTTCCAGATTGTTCGACATATGCATGTACTGTCACTTAAATCTACTGAATATTTGATATATCTTTCATATAAAATATTTATAATAAAATTAACTAAAAGAATTGGAATATTTAATAACATTAACTTTTGCTGGAGAATTGAAATATTTACGTTATCATATGCCGCGCTTATGTCTAGAAATGCTGCCACTAAAGAGTTATTTCTAGAGAGCGCTAAACGTATATCTGTTGTAAAAATGGCTAAGCTGTCAAACGTACATTTACCTTTCCTAAAACCGAATTGAGTATGTGATAATAAGTTATTGTGCTCTATAAACCATTCCAAGCGGTTTTTAACTAAATGCTCTGCAATTTTAGCCAGTACAGAAGACAAAGCTATTGGCCGATACGAAGAAGGCTCTGATCTATTTTTATTTGGCTTCAATAACAAGATCAAAGTTTGAGTTCGCCAAGATTTGGGAATATCACCGGAGAACATAACAGTGTTTATTAGAGAAAGATAATAAGTAAGACCATTATTATCAAGCTTTGACAAAAACGAATACGGTATACCATCTTCGCCTGGCGCAGAGTCCTTAACATACGAAAGAATACCTTTCAGCTCATACAGAGTGAAAGGAGAATTAAGGTCTCTTTCTTTGTTATTACTATTAGTGGAAGGTGCTGGTACTGAAGATGGAATCAACACATAATTTTCTGGAGCAGAAGGTGGAGCCAAACGGTCCATGATTTGCTCTGCAAGAGAGAGAGTAATATTATTTTGTTGTGTGTCATTGAAAGCAGACCTATACCTTCTAATATTCTGCCACACAATAGACGATTTAACATTGGGACATAGTGATGCACAGAAATGCTGCCAACCTTCAAATTTCTTTCTCCTAAGTAGTTCCTTGGTATTATTTGCTATGTGGATATAGTTAATAAAGTTATCATCTGACATGAGATCACAATATTGCCTTTCTGCCTCTTTCCTGTATTTAACTGCATTAGTACACTCTTCGTCCCACCATGGTGGAGAAGGTATTCTACTAGGTCTACAACTCTTCAAGGGGAAAGTTTGATTAGCTGCCTCAATCAATATTTTAGCTAACATCTCAGAGCAAATGGATGCATTTTCACTGGATACTTTAGGCATTTCTAACACCCTTTGTTCAACCTTACTTCTAAACACACCCCAGTCACCATCTTCCAATTTATATTTCATACGTGGTGTCCTTAACTGTCTTGGAGGTTTCTTAAAAGGAAAGGTGATTAATAATGGGAAGTGATCACTACCATGTCTGGATGCCATAGGGCTCCAAGAAAGGCAGGATGCAAGGTCAGGTGTACAAATGGATAAATCTGGGGCGCTGGGTTCTTCCCTAGGGCCACCAAGGCGTGTTGGCAAACCAGTATTCAAAATACATAGGTTATGTGAATCAAGAAGATCCAAGAGCTGTTCTCCATAAAAAGAGGAAGAAGAGTAACCCCAACTTTGGTGACTAGCATTAAAATCCCCCATACATATAAAAGGTTTTGGTAAAAAATTAAATAAATTGTTAATTTCATTAAAAATATCTATACTAGGTCTAGGATAGTAAAGAGACACATAACATATATTATTTACAACACCAGCAACAATTGACAAATTATTGCTGTGGGTGGGAATGTCTAAAGGAGTGAATGAAAGACAGTTATTGATGAGCATAGCTGTTCCACCATAACCATCATATCTATCATCCCTAATGCAAGAAAAACCAGTGACTCTAAACACTGAATCAGGTTTAAACCATGTCTCCTGAAGACAGATAACAGATGGTTCGTATTTGTTAATTAAATAGATTAGTTCAGTTTTCTTATTATTCATACTTTGACAATTCCACTGAATTGCTGTGGCTTTGGCTAGACCCATTGTGAATGTTGGAAATTTGATATAAAGCATCAATAACTGTTGCAACGTTGGACGGTGATATTAGACTTGACTGTGATAATAATTGAATTAGTACTTTGATAATGTCAGATATTTTCATATTATCATTACTATTGTTTACTATGGGTTTTGATTTAGGTAATAAAGGGTCTTTAATTATTTCAGAATGGGTGTCACGGTCATACCCTTTGGAAAACTTATGGGGTGCCCTAGGCTTCAGAAAAACAGTTTTTTTGTAAGATTGTGAAATAGTATTTGAGTTGGATTGAGGAATTGATTGATTCTGAGAAGAATGAATATTATTGGTGGATGCAGATGGAGTTGCATATATTAAGGCATCAGAATATGACACCTTAGATACAGGTGGGTGGAGTTTAACAGCTTCCATATACGAGATACAACTCTTGCTCATTGTCTCTTTAATACCTTTTTGTCTATTAAATTCTAAACACTTTGTACTTGTAGCTTGGTGAACGCCTTTACATAAACAGCAAAAATAATCTTCTTCTTCAATATTACAGGTATCCCCAGAGTGACCTTGACCACACTTGAAACATCTGGGTGTGGACCTACATTGATTTCTAACATGACCAAACCTGCAACAGTTATAACACTGCACAGTTGGATAAATATATATGTCAACTGGCAAGGCTGTGTAACACATGTATACACGCGTTGGTAGTACCTGTCCGTCAAATGTTACAACAATAGTACCAGTATTTTCAAATTGCTTGTTACCATTGATCATTATCTTTTTTTTTTAACCTTCTTACTTTAATTATTGATCCACACCCAATTGGTACATTAATGTTTGCTATAACGTCATCATCTGACCAATCTGTGGGAACACCCCTTATAACTCCCATACGTGTTATATTAAAAGTTGGTATGAAAGCTTTATATTTTCCTAATGCAAGGTTATGATTAGTAAGGAAACCATTACCATCTTGGAAGTTTGAAAATGCCAAACTTATGCGGTTACGACCTATTCGCTTGAGGCTACCATTCACAATACCCTTAATTTCATTGTTTTTCAGGAAGCGCCCGAAGGTGACAGGATGCAGGGTTGTAGCATCGTTAGAAGTGGACATTTCTTTTTGAACATGAACAACATAAGGTGCAACATCTGTGGCTTGATAAATGGTGCGACCAACTGGCAAACGAGACAACTCATTTTTATCCTGGTTAGTATTGTCATGACTAGTGCTATGACTATTTGATACAGCTATTGACTGCGACTCTAAAACCGGGGGACTTGAACCACCCAACACATGATCATCAAGCTCTTTATCTTTTAATAAACATTGACAATCAGTTTGCTTTTTATTTCCGTGTCTCCTCTTTCTTTTATGGCATGACCCACAAATAGCTTTATTATTAGACCTTTTCCGTTTTAGTTTGTTGGAGTCAGAAATCGAGCAATCTGTGTCCATGGAGGACTCCAGCACACCAATCAACATTTCCATGGGTGAAGGAAGTGTCCCTCCGGGGTCATCGGGCGGATCGCCCATCTTATCAAGTTAAAATAAAATACATAAACTTACCAATATAACAGCTACAACTACACACAAATAAACAGAATATACAATTATAATAATTACAAAGTAATACTAAAACTTAAATATCAATCCTTTACACCTATTTAAGTTTAATTTTAAACTCCAAAAGAAAAACCGCGTCTCAACTTTACGAAGTTTCCCGCCCTTTTTTCCTAATTGAATGAATGACATGATAATAATATAGATTTTTTTTTTTTAAGAAGATTTTTGGCCTGGTATCGAGACCTTTAAGCCATTTCTTTATTTTAAATATTCATATTTTATGTTTAGTCACGTTTTATTGTCACTTTCGACGGGAGGGCGGGAAACTTCGTAAAGTTGAGACGCGGTTTTTCTTTTGGAGTTTAAAATTGTGTTTAAAATTAAACTTAAATAGGTGTAAAGGATTGATATTTAAGTTTTAGTATTACTTTGTAATTATTATAATTGTATATTCTGTTTATTTGTGTGTAGTTGTAGCTGTTATATTGGTAAGTTTATGTATTTTATTTTAACTTGATAAGATGGGCGATCCGCCCGATGACCCCGGAGGGACACTTCCTTCACAATCACCCATGGAAATGTTGATTGGTGTGCTGGAGTCCTCCATGGACACAGATTGCTCGATTTCTGACTCCAACAAACTAAAACGGAAAAGGTCTAATAATAAAGCTATTTGTGGGTCATGCCATAAAAGAAAGAGGAGACACGGAAATAAAAAGCAAACTGATTGTCAATGTTTATTAAAAGATAAAGAGCTTGATGATCATGTGTTGGGTGGTTCAAGTCCCCCGGTTTTAGAGTCGCAGTCAATAGCTGTATCAAATAGTCATAGCACTAGTCATGACAATACTAACCAGGATAAAAATGAGTTGTCTCGTTTGCCAGTTGGTCGCACCATTTATCAAGCCACAGATGTTGCACCTTATGTTGTTCATGTTCAAAAAGAAATGTCCACTTCTAACGATGCTACAACCCTGCATCCTGTCACCTTCGGGCGCTTCCTGAAAAACAATGAAATTAAGGGTATTGTGAATGGTAGCCTCAAGCGAATAGGTCGTAATCGCATAAGTTTGGCATTTTCAAACTTCCAAGATGGTAATGGTTTCCTTACTAATCATAACCTTGCATTAGGAAAATATAAAGCTTTCATACCAACTTTTAATATAACACGTATGGGAGTTATAAGGGGTGTTCCCACAGATTGGTCAGATGATGACGTTATAGCAAACATTAATGTACCAATTGGGTGTGGATCAATAATTAAAGTAAGAAGGTTAAAAAAAAAGATAATGATCAATGGTAACAAGCAATTTGAAAATACTGGTACTATTGTTGTAACATTTGACGGACAGGTACTACCAACGCGTGTATACATGTGTTACACAGCCTTGCCAGTTGACTTATATATTTATCCAACTGTGCAGTGTTATAACTGTTGCAGGTTTGGTCATGTTAGAAATCAATGTAGGTCCACACCCAGATGTTTCAAGTGTGGTCAAGGTCACTCTGGGGATACCTGTAATATTGAAGAAGAAGATTATTTTTGCTGTTTATGTAAAGGCGTTCACCAAGCTACAAGTACAAAGTGTTTAGAATTTAATAGACAAAAAGGTATTAAAGAGACAATGAGCAAGAGTTGTATCTCGTATATGGAAGCTGTTAAACTCCACCCACCTGTATCTAAGGTGTCATATTCTGATGCCTTAATATATGCAACTCCATCTGCATCCACCAATAATATTCATTCTTCTCAGAATCAATCAATTCCTCAATCCAACTCAAACACTATTTCACAATCTTACAAAAAAACTGTTTTTCTGAAGCCTAGGGCACCCCATAAGTTTTCCAAAGGGTATGACCGTGACACCCATTCTGAAATAATTAAAGACCCTTTATTACCTAAATCAAAACCCATAGTAAACAATAGTAATGATAATATGAAAATATCTGACATTATCAAAGTACTAATTCAATTATTATCACAGTCAAGTCTAATATCACCGTCCAACGTTGCAACAGTTATTGATGCTTTATATCAAATTTCCAACATTCACAATGGGTCTAGCCAAAGCCACAGCAATTCAGTGGAATTGTCAAAGTATGAATAATAAGAAAACTGAACTAATCTATTTAATTAACAAATACGAACCATCTGTTATCTGTCTTCAGGAGACATGGTTTAAACCTGATTCAGTGTTTAGAGTCACTGGTTTTTCTTGCATTAGGGATGATAGATATGATGGTTATGGTGGAACAGCTATGCTCATCAATAACTGTCTTTCATTCACTCCTTTAGACATTCCCACCCACAGCAATAATTTGTCAATTGTTGCTGGTGTTGTAAATAATATATGTTATGTGTCTCTTTACTATCCTAGACCTAGTATAGATATTTTTAATGAAATTAACAATTTATTTAATTTTTTACCAAAACCTTTTATATGTATGGGGGATTTTAATGCTAGTCACCAAAGTTGGGGTTACTCTTCTTCCTCTTTTTATGGAGAACAGCTCTTGGATCTTCTTGATTCACATAACCTATGTATTTTGAATACTGGTTTGCCAACACGCCTTGGTGGCCCTAGGGAAGAACCCAGCGCCCCAGATTTATCCATTTGTACACCTGACCTTGCATCCTGCCTTTCTTGGAGCCCTATGGCATCCAGACATGGTAGTGATCACTTCCCATTATTAATCACCTTTCCTTTTAAGAAACCTCCAAGACAGTTAAGGACACCACGTATGAAATATAAATTGGAAGATGGTGACTGGGGTGTGTTTAGAAGTAAGGTTGAACAAAGGGTGTTAGAAATGCCTAAAGTATCCAGTGAAAATGCATCCATTTGCTCTGAGATGTTAGCTAAAATATTGATTGAGGCAGCTAATCAAACTTTCCCCTTGAAGAGTTGTAGACCTAGTAGAATACCTTCTCCACCATGGTGGGACGAAGAGTGTACTAATGCAGTTAAATACAGGAAAGAGGCAGAAAGGCAATATTGTAATCTCATGTCAGATGATAACTTTATTAACTATATCCACATAGCAAATAATACCAAGGAACTACTTAGGAGAAAGAAATTTGAAGGTTGGCAGCATTTCTGTGCATCACTATGTCCCAATGTTAAATCGTCCATTGTGTGGCAGAACATTAGAAGGTATAGGTCTGCTTTCAATGACACACAACAAAATAATATTACTCTCTCTCTTGCAGAGCAAATCATGGACCGTTTGGCTCCACCTTCTGTTCCAGAAAATTATGTGTTGATTCCATCTTCAGTACCAGCACCTTCCACTAATAGTAATAACAAAGAAAGAGACCTTAATTCTCCTTTCACTCTGTATGAGCTGAAAGGTATTCTTTCGTATGTTATGGACTCTGCGCCAGGCGAAGATGGTATACCGTATTCGTTTTTGTCAAAGCTTGATAATAATGGTCTTACTTATTATCTTTCTCTAATAAACACTGTTATGTTCTCCGGTGATATTCCCAAATCTTGGCGAACTCAAACTTTGATCTTGTTATTGAAGCCAAATAAAAATAGATCAGAGCCTTCTTCGTATCGGCCAATAGCTTTGTCTTCTGTACTGGCTAAAATTGCAGAGCATTTAGTTAAAAACCGCTTGGAATGGTTTATAGAGCACAATAACTTATTATCACATACTCAATTCGGTTTTAGGAAAGGTAAATGCACGTTTGACAGCTTAGCCATTTTTACAACAGATATACGTTTAGCGCTCTCTAGAAATAACTCTTTAGTGGCAGCATTTCTAGACATAAGCGCGGCATATGATAACGTAAATATTTCAATTCTCCAGCAAAAGTTAATGTTATTAAATATTCCAATTCTTTTAGTTAATTTTATTATAAATATTTTATATGAAAGATATATCAAATATTCAGTAGATTTAAGTGACAGTACATGCATATGTCGAACAATCTGGAAGGGATTGCCTCAGGGTTCCGTGCTTAGTCCCTTATTGTATAATATATACACATATGATTTAGAGTGCTCTCTTATTAGATATGCTAAGGTTCTTCAATATGCGGATGACTTGCTTCTATATGTTTCTGGGTCCAACACAGATGATATTTGTGAGGCTCTAACCTCAGCTTTGGCTGAGTTAAAAGTATGGCTAGATTACAACGGTCTTGCCCTATC
Organism: Ochropacha duplaris; assembly: GCA_951361185.1. Lineage (NCBI taxonomy): Eukaryota > Metazoa > Arthropoda > Insecta > Lepidoptera > Drepanidae > Ochropacha > Ochropacha duplaris. The sequence goes on along the minus strand of OX592702.1, from coordinate 7,939,443 downwards.
ACCAACAAAAAGTTCAGTTGTGTTATTTACTAGAAAACGAAAATTTCCAGAGGTTCAAGTAGTGTATGAGAATTTGTCTTTACCGGTTAAAGAACAGGCAAAATTTTTGGGCGTAATTTTAGATTCAAAATTAACTGGGGTTCCTCATTGTGAATATATTTCGAAAAGGTGTGAGCGTAATTTAAACATCTTGCGATGTCTTTCTGGTGTTTGGTGGGGAGCACATCCTTCTACCATGAAGCTTTTATATAAAGCCCTGATAAGAAGTGTGTTGGATTACGGAACATTTTTGTTACATCCGGGAAATGTAGGTGCTTTTAAAAAACTGGATGGCATTCAGTCCAAGGCTCTGAGGATCATTACAGGGGCGATGAAATCTAGCCCAATAAATTGTCTTCAAGTGGAGTGCTGTGAACCTCCTTTATCGTTAAGAAGACAATACCTAAGTGATCGTTACTATTTCCGTAACTTACAACTAAAATGCCATCCATTACATTCTAAAATAAAACGACTAGCTGAAGAGGTAGATTCATCAAATTATTGGACACATAAGGATGTGCCCTGTCTTGTTAAAAGTCTACGTAAATATAAAAATTTTGAAGCTCCAACTTATCAAGATAATCAATTACCCTTGTATTGCCATAATTTCAATGCCCTTATTAGTCCACCACGAATCGAATACAATTTAGGAATACCAAAGAGAGGTACTAATCAAAATGTCGAATTTAGGCGTATTATTGACAATGACTGGACTGGTTGGCATCAAATCTATACTGATGCTTCTAAACATTCCAATGCGTCTTGTGTAGGCGTTGGGGTTTACCATTCACAATATAAAATTGTACTAAAAATAAAGCTACCCCCCGAATCCAGTGTATATACCGGTGAATGTTATGGTCTTTTTAAGGCCATTGAGTATGTCCTTCTAATGAAACTACCAAAAGCAATGATTTTTTGTGATTCGTTGAGTTCCTTACAGTCTTTAGAAAGATTTCCCTTCAAGTCACATAAACAGCCTCCTATTGTCTTTGAAATTAAAACACTTCTATACTTGTGCTCTGCAAGGGGTTTTAAAGTCATTTTTACATGGATTCCTAGCCATGTGGGCATCTCTGGCAATGAGAAGGCTGATCGTGTGGCCAACGAGGCGATTCATGTTGGAGATGTATGCCCGTATAACAATTATTGTCATGACCTGGTTGCGCTGCCTAAACTGTATTTAGATGATGCGTGGAGTGGACTCTGGTTTGATGATACTTCCAAAGGGAAGTATTATCGTATAATTCAGGAGTCCATTCCACGTAAGCCGTGGTTTTGTAATATTATGTTCAGTAAAAGAAGCACTTCCGTTTTATGCAGACTCCGTTTGGGTCATGTTTGTACCCCAGCACACTTGTTTAAATTAAAACTTGTTGCCCATCCTTTGTGCTCTTGTGGGGAGTACGGGGACCTGAACCATATATTTTTTTCCTGTACTTTGATTGATAGGTCTGCTTTTATTCTTCAACTTCTGTCGATCCGTATTCCGTTCCCTACCTCTATTATATGTTTATTACATTATAATGATCCAGATGTGTATAAAATATTAGCCAAATTGATTAGCAAGAATGATATCAAACTATAATTTTATCGTTCCTATATATGTGTAGTATTGTATTTATAATATAGAAATCAATCCTTTTCCCGTTCCAAATTCCTCGCATACTAATTTTTAAATACCTGTTATCTTAAGCTGTTTCCCTAACTTTGTCTTTGGCTAATGCAATATTCGCAAAGCCAGAAGGAAAGAAAAAAAAAAAAAAAAAAATTGTCACTTTCACTGTAAAGTTTAGTCCTCGTCCGTACAAGTCCGGTCTAATTTTAGTGAAATTGGAGGCTATTCCACTAAAATATTTCATGGACTTTTTGGGACAACCTGGAAAGTCACGATACACGCTTTCATTTCATTTCACTTCACTTGTACACTTGGATTGATCTTTATTGGACAAAACACCACCGAAATTATTCAATAAAACTCAAAATACATGAATTTAATGAAAATAAAACGAAAACACAACGTCACTTCGCAAGTTCCCGCCAAAAAGTCCCATAATAATATCGACTGACTGACAGCATTTTAGAGTAGACATGGGTAACACTGCGCTGCGCCGCGCAATTGCGCTAACTCACTTCACTGTACAGGATGTGTTAACTCACATCTTCAAAATGAGGTGGCGCACAGCGCAGGTCCGGGAAATATCATTTTTATAAACTGCAACTCCGTGAAATGTAAATAGAGTTATACCTGGGTAATCTTTATTTTCTAGATTTCACATTAATTACTAGCCATAAATAAGGTTTTAATTTGACGGATGGCTGATTTAACAGCTGTGTGTAATGAAAAACAAATGACGGAATACGTTTACGTTCGAAAATCAAAACGAATGAACTATAGTCGTTACTGTGGGAAGTAGTTGAAATTAAAAGCATGTTTGATTTATTTTAATTTGTTATAAGGTGTTTTAGTGTACAAAAGTGTTGTTATTTTGTTTGGTGTTCTAAAGTGCAGTGAGTGAAGTAACAAAGATAAAAAACACACACAATCAATTTCTGAATGAATGAAGTTCTTACTTTGTTCATTCAACGAATACAGTCTAGTGTCATTATGCCCGATATTATACATTCTTTCAGTCACTCGATGAGTGAACAATGAGCCAACGCAGTTTGCGCGGTCTGTGCTAAGAACCTGTGAGCGCGGCGTGCAGGCAGATTGCGCGCGCGCATTTCGTTGCTCACTCGGCGTGCTTGTTTTCATTATATTGCGCCATGGCGCAATTTTGATGTGACGCAATGAGACGGCGCAGTTAACTGCGCCTGAGTTACTAAGCTAACGCAAGGATTTTCGCTGAATTACCCTTGGAGTTACCCATGTCTATTTTAGAGACATAATTTTTTGCCTTGGTGTCTAGCTCTTGAAGCCATTTCTTCTTTTTTAAACATACAGTGATATAATTACATTCACAGTAAGTTTAGTCGGTCTAGTCCTCGACTCTTCGTCTGTACAGTCAGGTTTTAGTGAAATTGGTGGCACTAAAATTTCTCACGGACTTTTTGAAAGTCATGATACACGCTTTCATTTCATTTCACTGGTGCACTTAGATTGATCTTTATTGGACAAAACGCCACCAAAATTATTCAATAAAGGTTGTCCCAAAAAGTCCATGAAATGTTTTAGTGGAATAGCCACCAATTTCACAAAAAATAGACCGGACTTGTACGGACGAGGACTAGACTTTACAGTGAAAGTGACAATAAAACGTGACTAAACATAAAATATGAATATTTAAAATAAAGCAATGGCTTAAAGGTCTCGATACCAGGCCAAAAATCTTCTTAAAAAAAAAGTCTTAGCGTTTATGATGCATGTTTTAAATAAAAGATTATATTAGCAAACTCGTATTTTTTTCTTACGTTTGTATTGTTCTATAACGTGATTCATTATGTAAGTTGTATAATGTGTGTATAATGTTTCAGTTCCATGAATATTATTTTCCTCTATGATTAAACAACACATATTTTAAACATTCGGTTCGTAGTACACTGCAATATCAATCAAGTTCAAGATGTAATATTTTAATGGTCCTTCGAGCCAGGTAGATAAATTAAATTTTTATGGAACAGATTACATACTCTTTGTAATTTGTATATCTTCTATCTATAGTAATCGGTGTTGGTAAGAATAAAAACAATTAACGAATCAAATAAGACAATGCCATAATGTGCTCTATAAACAATATGTGTAACATCAATTTCGTGACGTCAATATTTGTCAAGAGAGCAGTCAGAAAACATAACCTAGAAATAATCACGACGTGTTTTATGTTTACATAAAATTGTTATTTTTTCCAAGAAAATTATCGGTACCAATAACAATGTCCAATGAAATCGCAGAGCAAATGGAGGCAAGTTCCTCTGAGAGTGAAGAAGATGACATGGAGGAAGGGGAAGAAGACGAGAACGCTGACGGAGATAATCCGAAGACATATCTTCCTGGGCAGCCGTTAAAAGACGACGAACACCTAGTGTGTGACCAGTCGGCTTACGTCATGCTGCATCAGGCGCAGACAGGAGCACCGTGCCTTAGCTTCGACGTCATAACAGACAATCTTGGGAATGACCGGCATGAGTTTCCAATGACTGCTTATTTGGTTGCCGGCACACAAGCCACCAGCGCACATTTGAACAAGTACGTTCTCTCTATTTTGTTACTTAAATTAAATCCAAACTTACACATGACTTGGATTATATTAATTTAATTTCAACTTAAATAACCATAATATACAATACATATTTATTTGTTGAATATAATTTGCTTTTACATTTAATATCTTTTTCATTCCAATATTTGCGTAACATTACAAAGTGTGTATTGCAAAATAAACTTATTTTTATACAAAATTAAGTTAGTAGTTATCATGCTAAATTGATGGTTGTGAGTTTGATTTGTGGCTTAACTGTACTTTGCCATCCATCGATTTGAGAGTTACATTATTAAAATCCTGTACACAAAGTTTCAAGTTGCGGAATTAACTTGTTTACGAAAAAATAATGAATCAAAATCTTGAAAAACTATGCAATATTTTACTACTATTTTCGTCAGATAAAAAAAGATTCTTGTAACCTAATCAAGTTTAAAAGTGTAAGGCAATCAAGAAGTGAAGCGAGTGATCGCCTTACAGTTTTCTTTTTAGAAACGAAACAAAAATCTGACAAAAATAGTGGCCAAATATTGTGGGAGGTCCGCAACATCTCCTTCACAAGGGGTTCTACACCTCCCCCTCCCTCCCCCACACCCCTTAAATCGATGGACGTCAAAGTACATACCTACCTGAATTGTACAATAAACTTGAGCTTTAAGTACCACCCACCATACCACCAGTGTTAGGATATTTTATAATACCCACTTGGCTACCCCACTCAGGTGTATATTCTGATATTTTAAATAATTTACAATATTTCACTTTAACTTCCAGTTTATTAGTAATTAAAATGTCCAATTTACATCCTACATCAAAGCCCGAAGATGAGGATGATGAGTCTGAAGAAGATGACGAAGATGATGATGAGGATGAAGAAAAGAAGCCTCAGATGACATTCTCATTCATCAAGCACCAAGGATGTGTCAATAGAATAAGGGTATTATAATATTCTATAAATTAAGTGTAATATGTGGAATATACATATTACTTGACCCAGATTGATTGATCATCATTATTATCTTTGAATTTACATTCTTACAGATAGTTATTGGTATGGACGTGGGATACCAAGTTCCAGCAGTTGCACTTGAGAGCCAGTTTCCTTCTAAGCTTTGTGTGCTTACGACCTTTGGCCACATCATCACTTAGCATTGTGAGATTGCAGTCAGACACAAGCTTATCAAAGAGTAAAAAAATAAAGTATCTATTTAATTTATTTTACAGGCTACAAATTTCAAGAATTCAGTTTTAGCAGCTAGTTGGTCTGAATTAGGACGAGTTGATATTTGGAATATAACACAACAATTGCAAGCTGTAGACGACCCTGCATTATTAGAACGTTATAATTTAGACATAGTATCTAACCCTGTAAAACCACTGTTTTCATTCAATGGACATCAGCAAGAAGGATTTGGTATAGATTGGTGCCCCACAGAACCTGGTGTAAGTAAAACTTATTCTTTATTTATAATATACTATCTGTCCCCCACTGTTTTACTGGTTCCTGAGGGATCACATCTTTTCCTGAGTTAAAAAAGTATATTTTATTCCAGGCTATGTGCCAAGTTTCGTGAAAATCTGTTCAGCCGTTTTTCCGTGATTGAGCAGCAAACATACAAACATTCAAATTTATAATATTGTCTATGAAATTGTTGAATAATAAGACCTGAGTATGAGTTTGTATGAGAGTCATAGGCGTGGTGTTTAACAGGACACACAAGTGAATAATGCAAACAAACATAGTCAATCAGTTTCATATATTAACACTTTAATAATCAAAGACTTAACACTATTATATTAAATGTGAGATCATTGCTGAATTGAAAACTCCTTGGTGTCCTACAAAAGTGCACTTTAATCTTTGATTATTAAACCAGTGTACAATACTCAAAGACTTTAATAGAGAAAAAGTTATTCTAAGGCATTTTTTTTAAACTGTACTTTAATAAAACTTTTAAAATTGATTTTTTGAATAATTATTGGAACTTAACAATATAAGTGTATTGTAAATGGGATTTAGCATTACACAAACAGTATATCAAACTTTATAAATTTCAGGTTTTAGCAACCGGAGACTGTAGAAGAGACATCCACATTTGGAAGCCTAACCAGGCAGGCACTTGGGATGTAGACCAGCGCCCTCTGGTGGGGCACAGTAGTTCAGTTGAAGATATACAGTGGTCTCCTAATGAATGGTGATATATTCAGTTTTTAATTTACAAATTAAACTATATTTTAAAAATAAATATCTTTTTCACTCCTCTTGCTCAAAAGGATCGTAATTGTGGCGTACCAGAGCGAAGAAAAAATAGCAATTCTTCCTCTAGGGGACAAAGTTTTTTTTTTTAATTTTTGTGTGTCAAATGACAATGAGCCTACAAAAACGAAAAATTCTTTAGTCAAGTAGAATAATCATGAATAAAGACTCGACTTATTACTGTTTTATAAAAAAAGAACTTCATTTTAATTTTGAAAATTTAACTAAAATCGGCGATCTCTGGTAGAATGCATGCAATGTGTTGCGGCTACAGAAGAAACAAAAAAAAGACATTATAAACTACATATTTCATATTGTATTGAATTGTTTTATTTTCTCGCAATCGTAGTGAAAAGTATAGTGTAACACACGGCGCTAAAACCCATTATAACTCGGTTTCTATTTACTCCCTCGCTAAAGCTTGGGAGTAAAACTACCTCGTATATAATGGGTCATTTTAGCACCTTGTATAACAATCTACTATTATCTCTTAAACTACTAATACGCTTTTGAAAATTTCACTAATAGGAAGAGATCACTTTTCACCTCGACAACTTTGAGCTGAAGCATTGTTTTGTTTCTCAGCGGCATTGTAAGCCAAGTGGATCTGGATGAAACTTGGGACAAACATAGAACACCTAATCCAGCATATTGTCTTTCCTATATCTATCCTTCTGATTTCAAGACTAGTCAAATTCTCAAGGCAATAAAATCATCCTATATTGTATCTATTGTATTTTCAATTATAAGCAAACAATAGATATATGTATAGAAGGAGATGGTCTCTATATTTAATATGGAATTGTATTCATAAACATAAAATTATGATTTTTGGTTGTAAGTAATCAATTGGTTTATAGAAACAATTTATTGGTTACAGCAATGTTTTGGCATCTTGTTCAGTAGATAAAACAATCAGGATATGGGACACAAGAGCAGCCCCTCACAAGGCGTGCATGTTGACAGCTGAGAACGCACACCAAAGTGATATCAATGTCATCACTTGGAACAACAAGGAACCTTTTATAGCCAGTGGTAATAATTTAGAAACATTTCTTTATTTACAAATGTTTTGTTTGCGAGGTTAATACAAATTTAATCCCTGCTCAATTTATGCACACACAAAGATCCTAGGCGACTTGAGACTTTATCTCATTCGTATAAAGTCGAAATTTCCTCATGCGTCATACATGTCTGATAATTAGTACGACAAACGGGGGAGATAAGTGAGCGGATCACATACAAATATGACCTCAATAAAAGTGTCACCAAGTTCGTGAAATTTCGAAAAAAAATATTTTTCAATTTCTGTTTTTATTATATATTCTATATGAACCGCCCGCCCACCTATCTCCCCCTTAAGTTTGTCGTACTACTTACATATACAGGATGTAAAAAGTTCCAAGTTACTTCTTCATGGCTAAAGCAACCTTCCAAACTGCGAGTCTAAGTCTAAACTATTCGTAAGCGCTTGTTAAAGGCCTAATAGATTCCAAAGCAACAATACTAATTTCAGGTGGTGATGATGGTTTCCTGCACATTTGGGACTTGAGACAATTTACAAATAATACACCAGTGGGTACATTCAAGCATCATACTGCGCCCATTACTTCATTAGAGTGGCACTGGAGTGAGCCTAGTGTACTGGCATCAGCAGGGGAGGATAATCAAGTTGCACTGTGGGACTTAGCCGTTGAAAGGGATGATGATGAAGTAATTGATGAGGAATTAAAGGTATTGAGAAGTATTATTGGGTATACAAAGTTTTATTTACGCGTAGAAAAGTCTTATCAAGGTATTAGAGATTTAGGCTATTTCCGAATTATAAGAAAATTTAATATAAAGTCATTTTAGCAGTCTATGTGCTATCAAATTAAACTGTCATTTCAAGGCTGCTTTAGTTTAAAAAAATGAACTTGAAATCATACGACTTTGACTATGTATATTTTTTATTATTTTTCGGAACAGTTTTTATTTCGTTTTTTACGCCACTCTGTATGTACCGCATAGCATTTTTTTTACATTTCATAGTTATTGAAATATTTTACAGTAATTTGTGGTATCATTACATTATTTCTATTACAGAACCTTCCGCCCCAGCTATTATTCATACATCAAGGACAAAACGACATAAAGGAATTGCACTGGCATAAGCAAATTCCAGGTGCTATTGTCACAACCGCACACACAGGCTTCAATATATTTAAATCTATAAGTGTGTGAAAATAAAAACATAATTTTAATAGAGATTTTTATTCATCTTTCATGATTTCAATTATTTTTAAAAGAGTTATATAAAACAAATAAGGTCCAACAAAATCATGTATGGTACTTTTGAGGTATGAACATAAAGGCCATAAATATTAGTTTTTTTTTTCATATAGTCAAACAAACACCAACGTGTGATGGTCAAGAAGACGTTTCTAATATGACAGTGATAAATTTTAAATTCCTAGTTATTCCAGATATGGTTCATAATATCGTCCCACGGATGGAACATGATTTTCAAATTGTTTTATGACTACATATTCATCCCTCAAAAGCACTATACTCGATGTTGCAGGTTAGGATATAAAGTGATCATAATTTACAATTTTCTTTTGTTTGGACCATTGCTAAATTTACCAGATGCCGAATTGTAGGTCTGCCATGTGGACAATTCTGAAAAGTAATAAAAATGATATAATATGTGATAATTTTATACACAGTTAGCAAATTAAACCTTACCCAAGGTTTATCAATTTCGGCCATGTGATCAACTAATTTTTTCATATCAGCTTTACTCAAAGCTGTTCCAATCATAACAGACTTTCGACAAGCTCTCGATGCAAACATTGCTCTCACTCTACTAGGCCTGCAGTACTCCAATGAAGATTCCTTATAACAAAAAAAAGCAGTAGTAATAAATTATTATCAATCTTTTTAGAAACAACAACAAAATTGTAAATCAATTTACCCGTAACATAAAAAGCAGTTCTTCAATATCTTCTTTGCCAAACACCCAATTTTTTGACATTGGTAATGTTAAAAGTTTCACCCTTTTAGTTGGCACTGCGTCTTCATCAATATCGAATGTAAATCCATTCCTTTTAAAGACATCCAAGTTGTCCATCAATATTTGTTCATTCACACCAGTTAATTCGAGTTGCTGTGGACTAAAACATAATTTTACTTACAAATTAATATTGATAACTAAAAAAAATTACCATACTTACATCACCAATTTTTGACTTGTCAGCTCTGTGGTTTTCTGAAGCATTTCAAAATTATAAATCTCATCAGTTGCATGTTGATCTATTATAAAGAGGTCATCTTCAAGTTTTGTTATTATAAAACCAAGATTAAATTGACCAATAACATTCATTAGTTTGAAGGAATCTTTCGATATTTCTCTATTTAGCTCGTCTTCACATTTTTTATTACACACTGGATTAATCTCACTTTTGAACCTTACTCTTGTTGGTATAGATTTTGAATTATTTTTAGAGTACAAAATAGATAATGCTTTAACATGCTCTAAGGATGTTCTTAAGTTCACTGTTTTTCTATTGTATTTACCTAAATCTTCCTTATCTGTCACTACTTTAGGAGCTTCAGGAGGAGAGGCTTGTTTAATAGATTCAGGTGCAATTTTTGCTTTTGTATTTAAAACTTTAGTTTTACAATAAACAGTGTGTGTTTTTTCATATATAATATCAGCCACATCTCTAATTTGTGTATCAGGCATGTTGTCAGCACACTCCAGATATATAATTTCTTTATGTTCATTTTGATGATTAGATGTTTCTTTACTTATGTTATTATGTGTTACATTTTCTTCCTGTTCATGTCCATATGAAAGTGTAATATCTTCATCACTATTTTCATTTGCTTCAATATTATCTGCACCATTTTCCAACTTAATTTGCTTTGTATATCTTTCTAATTCTTCAGAGGACTCCGTATGTTCTTCATTGATGTCGATTTTGGTCGATTTAGGCGAAATAAAATCTAACATTGTAGCAGATTTTCGTTTCAATTCTAACTTCTTATCATTCGCTTTCGATTTGGTGTCCACACAAGGGATAGTTTTATTGCTAAACTGTTGTAGGAAAGAGTTAAAAATTCTTGGTTGATTAAATTCAGACTTTACTTCTCTTTCACTTGAATCGTAATTGTTATTTGGTGCTGGTTCTACTTTCAGAGTTCTAGGTATACTTTCAAATACTTTGTGTAAAGAGTTTTTGAGAACATCTAAAATATTTTTTTCTTTAGTCAAAAATACTTTCCTTTTATCTGGAGTAACATTAAGATCAACTGATGTTTTCTCTATGTTAACATTCAGAAATACAAATGGATATTGATGAGGATTGTATTGTCTATATATTTCGTTGATCTGTTTTATTATTTTAGTTGGCTCACAAGGCCTACTGTTCACATAGAAGAACTGCCTATCAGTGCTAGATCGGCCACTACCATGTGCACACGATGAAATGAAACCTGTAAACTCAACAGGGTTAATTACATTTTTGTATCCTCGAGATTTCTGTGAACTAGTAAGTCCTTTAACATTCTCAGCTTCATTTGAGTCTTCAGATAAGTCAATCTCTACATCATCTATGGCAATGCATTCATCAGTTTCTTCAACTTCTCCAGAGAGACCTCTAAATATATTATCTTTGATGTTGGTCTCATATTCAGGTTTAATTTCCAGTATAGTTGATAATTGTTTTAAACCAAATATACAAGCTATATTGTCTTTGTATGAGATGGAACCTTGAGTTGCTAGAACTAGTGTTTTTGAATTGGAATTTGTTTGATTACTGCAAGTTATCCTAATAAGAAAAACTTACTATAATATGTTTACTGTTTAAAAGAAATGAAGCAAAAAACAAAGATAACTTACTTTACACCCAATGAAATCAAGCAGTATGCATACAATAGTTGTGTCATTTTGTTAAATTCTCTTTTAGCATTTTTGTGAAATTCTTTTTGTCTTACAGGCAATGAAGAGAATAAGTTGGTTAAATTGACAGTGGTTCCTATCTGTCGGGAGCAAAGTGTTTTATTAGTTATAATTCCTTTGTGATCAAATTCGAGTTTGCTGGCTGGAACAAAATTATAAAGAATAGTTACAGGTACATTTTTTCTACTTTAATTTGAATATAACTTTGCTAAGAGCACAAACCGTAATTAGAATTTTTATGTCTTGTAGTTATTGTAATAGTGGCTAAAGCACACAGGGAACTCAAAGCCTCTCCCCTGAATCCGAAACTAGATACATCCAGCAAGTCTGAATAATCAGTAAGTTTGGAAGTATGGTATTTCAATGCTGAAAAAAGATGGATTTTTGTAAAATAATTTTGATCGTAATTAGAATTTTACAAGCAAAGCTAGTAATAAATAAAGAGAGTAGAAATGTCATTATTGCTAAAGCAATTTCTTGCAATCAATCTTTGGCCGATAGGATATTATATGACCAACTATAGTTAGCCAATGGCTATTGGCCTAGATAAAAATGTGAATTTGAAAACTTCATGTAACTTATCAAGACCCTACACTTTTTAAATATACTCCTTAGTAAAGTGTTTCTTTGAAACCAAATTTCATTGATGTACTTAGTGCTATGTACAAGTAAAAGTATGTAGGAAAAAGTGTGAAACATGGACATGAAAAAATATAGTGGTTCTGATTTCCACACTAAAACTTTATAGAACATGCACATACTTAAGGCAGCAAAGTTATCTTCTGTAACACCACATCCATTATCAGACACTTCAATGAGATCAATTCCATAATTTTTGAAACGTATATCAATATTTGTTGCACCCGCGTCTAAAGAATTTTCCACAAGCTCTTTTACTGCTACTGCTAAACTAAGTACTACCTGCAAGAAAATGATTAATCTTGGTTTTATTTAATCTGTGCTCCTGTGGGATCTTTTCCCGGTCAAAATTTAGCCTATGTTCATCAGGGATAATGTAGCTTTCTAACGGTGAAGGAATTTTTCAAATTGGTCCAGTTGCAGTAGTTTCAGAGCCTATTCAATGCATGAATAATGGTATACAAAAGCAACGTACCTGTCCGGAACAAATCTTATGTACACTATCTTTATTTATTGGTTTTATATTTCTCTCAATTTCCATAATTTTTATTTTTATTCGGTATTTAGGTTTAAAAAACTCGAAATAACATAAAATAAGTTTTCACTAAAATGGTGATAGTTCTCTGAATCCCGCACAGGGTATAGGGAAAAGATATAATTCTATTCTTTGTATATTATTATAGGTTGCTACGTAAGATAAGAAGAGTCGGGACTCCGTAGAAAAATATAAAACAATTTGTTTAAAAACGCTCGATCTAAATAAATACATATGTCAATGTCAAAATGGGCCTACCACGGAAGTGCCAAAGAGGATAAAAACACTACGTTTTAAGAGTCGGCACTTCCTTACAAGCCATTGAACTGAATTAGCAACGTACTTTGTACCAACCTGGTAACATAAAAGTAATACCAACATTGTAAAATCCAATTCGTTATTAGGGCTTGACAAATACGAATCATGCTTTTCTATCGATATCGATAAATATTCGATTTTCATAGTTGCATAGGTCGCTGGTCATACGAAAATAAATACATATACGCCATAAAAATAGACAAATTTTACCTGTAAATAAAATTTATATTAAGCTGGTTACCTTATTCCAAGCCTATACAAATTGAGATGGCAACCCTGTTTCCGCTTGCGAACACGCCCCTTTTTCCTCCTCCATTATTCCGACTTTCTATTATCCGGCAGCTGGTGCGCACAATGGCGAAAATTCAGTTATTGGATTCAATTTGTATTTATTTACCGTCGATGTAGATTCATCGGGCGGTAAACGGCCATAATATGGTATGTATTGATGGCAGTTAGACTGAATATATGAGTTTGCCGTCGATTTAGAGCGATCGGGCGGCAAACAGCCACAATATGGGATGTATTGGTGGCGGGTAGATGTATAATAGTTATGAGCTATTATAGCACAAAAAGAAAGTAGGATTAGATCTGAAAAATCCTGTGGATCTCAACAAAATTTTTATTAGTGATGTAGATAATAAAAAAGGCAGACAGCTATTAAATTAGGCTTGGAATAAGGTAACCAGCTTAATATAAATTTTATTTACAGGTAAAATTTGTCTATTAAGCCTTTGTACCTTATTCCAAGCCTATACAAATTGAGAAGTGTTTGTTATCGGCTGCCGAAATATTAAACGCCAATGTGATAGTAATAGGATGGTAAAATGTAAATCAAAAATGATATTTCAATGTAAGTGTGTATATTTTACATATATTTAGTTCACTGCTAATCAAAAAATTATGAAATATATGTATATTAGACAATAATTAACCATATTAAATCACAAGAAAAAATATGACAATCATACTGTTTCAAAACAATTTGATAACGGATTAGAAGCGATGTTACGATTCAAAACTTCTTTTTTATAATATTTATGAAAAGTAGTGGCACTTTTCCAGTTACCTCGACTCAATATCTCTTCAATATTATAATTATCAAGCCAACTAGCCGACGCAACTGCGGATCGTACGCTACCGGGAGAAGCATCTATACCAGCATCACGAAGTACTGATTTCACCCAACCGCCAATAATTGTTCTAGAAGCTGGCTTCACTACACCACATATTGTAATAAATAAATTGTACAAGTTTGATCTTCTTTGATTTGATAACATAATTAACCTCTTCGTCCAAAAAACTGGATCGATATTTCTATTAGACTCGCACGTAAATAATCTCCACCCTGACTGATGGAAAGTTACACAATCTGTTTTAGAACCAAACATTGGTATAAAGGCCAAGTGATCATTTACAAAAGTACAATTAGGGGGATCAATTCTTAAAAGTGTTAAATCGTGCACCCTACGACCAGAACACAACAATAACAATATAGCACATCTCTTAGATACTTCAAATAGACTATCATGATTAGGTTCAGTAGCAGTTAAGAAATTACGTAGAACTTGAATATTCCATATCGGTGCTTTCAGTAGTTTAGGCTTAGCGAGAGCTATAGCTTTTAAAGTTTGCTTGACAATGAGGCTAGTACTAAGAGGTTGACCAGATGTAACTGGGCAAAAAGTTGAAACAACAGATTTATGTAAACAAATTGAACTGTATGACAATTTTTCCTTGAGGCGAAGTTCAGTTAAAAACTTAGCTAAATCTTGCGGAGTAGGGTTATTTTGAGCAACCGCGTTTGCCACTGACCATTTACACCAACGATACCAGGCTGGCTTATAGGAAGCTAGTGTAGACTTTCGCCAACTACTAGAAAGAAGACTCTTTTGATTATCGTTCCATGTATTCAACATGGGGGCCCACCCTGTATTGGCCAAACTTCCAGGGTCATTTTCTTGACATCTGGGGGAGGTTTCAATGTTTGTACGTCTATCAAAACATGTTGTAGATTGGATATTTTCACTGGGAGGGCTATTGAACGATTGGCTAGATCGCTGCGCCAGAAAACTTTCTCCCAATTGGGAACAACCAAAAGAAACAGACCTTGAGCCGTGTTCAAGTGCGTTAAGACACGAGGGATGAGACATGGTGGAGGGAATAGCCACGCTACCTGAAAAATCCAAGTCCTGCTGAACGCGTTTACAAATGCTGCTTTGGGATCTTTCGGGTCTAGCGTCGCATAGACCGGGACTACATGGGCGCGTTCGGAGGCAAAGAGATCTATCTCTGGCATTCCCTAGATCAGAAAAATTTGATCCGTTACCTGCCTCATAAGTTTCCACTCTGACTGATTGCGGAGTCTCGAAAGACGATCTGCTGTTGTGTTGTAACGACCCGGTAGATAGTTGATTGACATCTGGATTCGAAAAAGGTCTATTAGCTCTAATAACTGTTGGGTTAACTTCAATAGTGGCATGGATCTCGTTCCGCCCTCGTTGCGAAGGTATG
The DNA here is from genome assembly GCA_951361185.1 of Ochropacha duplaris. NCBI lineage: Eukaryota > Metazoa > Arthropoda > Insecta > Lepidoptera > Drepanidae > Ochropacha > Ochropacha duplaris. The sequence goes on along the minus strand of OX592702.1, from coordinate 7,923,997 downwards.
ACACCACAGTGCGATTGTCTGACATGATCATTAGTGTAGATTCCGTCATTTTCGATCCCTGTAACAAAATTACCTCCTGTATTGCCTTCATTTCTAATAGGTTGGAATGGAGTTTCCGTTCGTGGGTAGACCACGCTCCCGCCAGCTGCAGGTCGTTCAATAATGCGCCCCAGCCTTGTTTTGAAGCATCTGTAGTTAGAATATGAAGTGGAGCTGGAATGTGAAGCAATGAATGATTATAAGCGTTGTCTATCCACCAACGAACGTTCTGTAAGACAGACTTCGGAAGATCTATTTTTACAAATGGATTTTCTTTTAATAGTTCATGACTGAAAATCAAAAGAGACCGGCTGTTGAGGCGACCTCGAGGAACTATGAAGCTTGCAAAATTGTAAAGACCGAGCAAAGATTGGATCTCCCTGAGTGATGCTATCTTTCGACGTAATAATATCTGGGAGTTGGAAATTATTTTTAATATTTTTTGATTTGGCAAGGTTTTTAAATTGAGCCATGGATGCCAAATTATTCCCAGAAATTCAATCGACTGCTGCGGAATCAGCACAGATTTTTGAAAATTGACCGTCCAACCCAAATACTTTAGAAGATATATAGCTTCGTTGACCTGTCTCTGTAACAGATCTTTGTTTTGGCAGGCTAACAAAAAATCGTCGAGATAGACCACGATTCTGATGTTCCTCCTTCTGAGAACCTGAGCAACCCAATTCGTTATAGTAGCGAAAGTTTTTGGTGCCGTAGCTAGACCGAATGGGAGACACGTCAACTGCCACAGACAACCTTGGTAAATGATTCGCAAAAACCGACGGTGAGCTTTTTTGACAGGTACGTGAAAGTAGGCGTTGTGGAGGTCCAGTTTGATCAGCCAATCGTTTGGTTGAAGGAAGTCTGGTACTTTGAACATATTAGTGAGATGAAATTTGCTCGTGTGTACGTAATAGTTTAACCTCTTCAGATTGAAAACAGGCCGTGTTAATCCGTTTCCTTTCGGTACGAGGAAAACATTTGACACAAAGCTTGGAGAAAAGGAGCTGGTTCTAGAACGCCTTGGTTTTTTAACTGTGTTATTTGGGCAGACATAGCTACGGATTCTTTCGTGTGAAAAAAATCTGATATTTTTGATGGATTTAGCAGTAGCGGTTTCCTGAAAAATGGAATCCTGTACCCTGTAAGGAATTTTATTATAGTCAATGGAGCTCGTAACTGTTGCCAATGGCTGATATAATTGCTGAGTTGGCCGGCACAAAATGTTTGATAGTCAGTCGTAGCGGCGTTGAGAACGTTTACCCTGTTTATTTTTATAAAACTTTTCTCCTTGCGAAGATCGAAATGTCGAGTCTAATCTACGTTTCTGACCTTGAGCACGGGGTGCAGAGCTGGTAGATGGTCCGGGGATGCTTGGACAAAATCGAACCAACGCGTCTTGGCGCTTTGGTTCCAATGCAACGACTCTTTGAGCCAGAGATCGGTTGCTACCACCTCCTGAGATAGGAGGGCGCGATGACGCTACGAACACCTTTTCAATACCACCATTCTTAGTAACACACTCAGAGAATCTAGAATCATGGAAAAGGTGGGTTATTGTTGGAGGTATCTTTCCAAGACATTCCCTTAAATATTTGTCCTTGACAAATGTTAACACGCTATCACGACGCTGTTGAATTAAATTTGCTCGACGTCCACAAACCATTTGAAGTAAATCTAAATGTGTTTGAGTATATTCCCCGAGGGAGCTATTTATCTTATCTCTAATCATATCAACAGAAAGTGGCTCCTCGTGAGAAGTAAGCCAACTCAATATACCTTCAAGACCAACTTGTAATTTTTCATTTAGTATAATTAATGCATGTGATATAGCTGCCAATGATTTTTCGGTTGCAGCTAGATTTCGATTACGGTCAAACCTTTTGATCATATCGTTACTTTCCAATTCTTCAAAACCAGGGGAAGATAAGTAATTCTTTTGAGTATCAATATATCGTACTTGACTCCAGTTTTCAGAATCGAAATGTTGTAACTTTTGTAGAACTTGAGTATGTTCGTCAGATGTTTTTAGATTGGAAGTTTTAAGGGTAGTCTCCAATTTAAATTGAATACCCTCTTTTGACGTGGTATCCAAATGAGAAGCCTGAGAACGTTCTAAATCTGGTTCCTCTGGTGGATATATGGATATAATTGAACCATCAGAATCGTTCCTATTTTTATTCTTATATTTCATGGATTGAAAGCTACTCACGGATCTCGCCAAATTACTCACCACCTTTTCGAGCTTGCTAAGGCGGTCATTCTTGCGATTACGACGACGGCATTGGCGATAATTTCTTGAGCTCCTTGACGACGACGACGATGACTCCATGTCGGACATTTTAGCAAATTATAGGAGGGTATTTCAAACTAGAAAATTTAAAATGAAATTGTAATATTACAATTATTTAACTAGGTGCGTGTTGCTTCTGCGAAGAACAGAACGCCAATGACTGAATTTTCGCCATTGTGCGCACCAGCTGCCGGATAATAGAAAGTCGGAATAATGGAGGAGGAAAAAGGGGCGTGTTCGCAAGCGGAAACAGGGTTGCCATCTCAATTTGTATAGGCTTGGAATAAGGTACAAAGGCTTAATAGTTTATTTATTGTATAATATAACCTGTAGCTACAGTCAGTATCAAAGTATTTATGCGGCTAGGATGATCAACTATACAAAGTTTTATGATTCCCACATAAGAATTTATTTTCGTTTAATAGTTGAATAGGTAAGTAGGCCAAGTCCTCATTTTCTGTCAACTTCACCCATAAACGGCACCTAAAATAAAATAAAAAATTTATCGATAAATTGTTCCATCACTTTTTGTACCTATTCGCGTAAGTATGATTTTTATGAAACTGCTACAAATATGAGTAAAAACAACTAATAAATACAACCTATAAAGTAAATTGATATTGAAATACACCAAGTTTTACCTGGCCGGGTCATTTGGAAATCGGGCTAAAATATCCCAGAATATCTTCTTCTGACACGCCTAACGCCACAAACTTCACATTTTTTAAGAGATTTCCCTCCCATAATGCATAAAACACTCGAAATCGGAGATAAAACACTGAATAACACAATAATTTCACCACGAAAAACACCCAAACTGTTTATCCAAACATAGATTATATTCAACAATTCTACCAACAGTAAAAAAAGGTATAATGCGTCTAAATCAAATAGACGTTAAGACACCTGCTACTCAAAGGAATCAGTACTCGTTTTAATTTAGTAGGACTATTTTTATATTACAATGTTGGTACAAAGTACGTTCCTAATTCAGCTTGTAAGGCAGTGTCGATGGACTGGGAAGTGCCAACCAAATTTTAGTATCAATTCTACCAACCTAAATAATGTGGTAGAGCACAGACCTATAATCTGTAGCGCCACTAGTAATTACCAGTTAAAAATCTATATGTCTGTGGGCTAGAGATTGCAATGATACCTACGACTTTTTGGCGGGAACTTGCGAAGTGACGTTGTGTTTTCGTTTTATTTTCATTAAATTCGTGTATTTTGAGTTTTATTGAATAATTTCGGTGGTATTTTGTCCAATAAAGATCAATCTAAGTGCACAAGTGAAGTGAAATGAAATGAAAGCGTATATCGTGACTTTCCAGGTTGTCCCAAGAAGTCCGTGAAAAGTTTTAGTGGAATAGCTGCCAATTTCACTAAAAATAGACTGGACTTGTACGGATGAGGACTAGACTTTACAGTGAAAGTGACAATAAAACGTGACTATAACATAAAATATGAATATTTAAAATAAAGAAATGGCTTAAAGGTCTCGATACCAGGCCAAAAATCTTAAAAAAAAAAAAAAAAAAAAAATGATACCTACGACTTTTTTTGGCGGGAACTTGTGAAGTGACGTTGTGTTTTCGTTTTATTTTCATTAAATTCGTGTTTTCATTAAATTTTGAGTTTTATTGAGTAATTTCGGTGGTGTTTTGTCCAATAAAGATCAATATAAGTGCACAAGTGAAGTGAAATGAAATGAAAGCGTGTATCGTCACTTTCCAGGTTGTCCCAAAAAGTCCATGAAATGTTTTAGTGGAATAGCCGCCAATTTCACTAAAATTGGACCGGACTTGTATGGACGAGGACTAGACTTTATAGTGAAAGTGACAATAAAACGTGACTTAACATAAAATATGAATATTTAAAATAAAGAAATGGCTTAAAGGTCTTGATACCAAGCCAAAAATCTTCTCTCAACCTACACACATCACACATCAACATGGTCTAGGGATATTTCAATAAACCTAAATAACTAAAATTCTACAAACTTTTTGTTAAGACACCTACACATTAAAATTATTATATATACACAGCATTTACTATGAATCGGTCCTGTACATGTGTTGTAATGCGTTGAGGTCCTCGGTGCCGTTCCACCACTTCCCCCGTGACAGCTCTTAGGAATTTCCCTGAAGATATTGTGCATGAAAACCAGCTTTTCTTGCATCTTAGCAGGACTTGGGACAGTATTCCACAAACAGGATATTGACACCCTTGTTTTGAGTATGCAGAACCGCTGCAGATGTATCAGGAGAGTCTTAAGTGGATCCACGGATTATGAATTTTAAGTTTTCAACCATTTTTATAAAAAAAAATTGACTGAGTTTTCCTCTTCTTCTAAGTTTTTTTTAAATTTAACTTTATCTAAAAGTTTATTATCAGATTAGATAGGCTATTAAACAAGGTTTATTTTAATGTGTACTTAACAAAAAGTTAGTAGAATTTTAGTTATTTAGGTTTAATTGAAATATCCCTAGACCATGTTGATGTGTGTATTTAAGGTTGCTTTAGCTTAAATCAAGAAATATTTATTTTAAATGGATGGGTAACTCTAAATACCTATTTGAAGCAAATACCTATCAATTGCGAAAAAGAGAAAGATAACAACTACGTTGGGACAATCTCGATTCGAACCCTACTTACCATTAATGAAAGAAAGAGAGATTGTCCCAACGTAGTTGTTATCTTTCTCTTTTTCGCAATTGATAGGTATTTGCTTCAAATAGGTATTTAGAGTTACCCATCCATTTACAATATATCATTCTTGGGTTAAAAGCGTATTAAACAAATGCGTATTAAATAAAAATAAATAAAATTAGACTTTTTGGCGGAAACTTGCGAAGTGACGTTGCGTTTTCGTTATAAAAGTGTATTTTGAGTCAGTGAAAACTTTTAAAGGAACAGCCGCCAATCACTAAAACCTGACCGGACTTGTACAGACGAGGACTACACTTTACAGTAAGTGATGTAACGTGATTAGTCACGCATTGAAACGGTATATCTGTCAAACTTGATGGTAACACTCGAGCATTAGGCTCATAGGCTGGTTTAATAATCAAAGGTAACACCAAAGAGGATAAAAACCTCGGAACAATATTGTTCCGAGATAAAAACACTACGTGGGTAACACTGCACATACTCTTTGACACTGCACAGCTAGCTACATATCAGTAATCTGTGCACTGCACTGTAACGTCAGTCGGTGACAGTGATATACTCGCTAGAGTATAGTGTTCTATGGTGATATATTTATGAGCAGTCTATCTATTTATAGATTAGATAGAAGCTTTTCTTGTTAGCAGTATTGTGTATCGCTATAATTTATTAAAATTTTGGTATAAAAGATGTCCGTCAACACTGCTCATGCAGATCATGGAGTATTGATACATGCTGGAGAAGTGTAAGTTGCTTTTTATTATTTTATAATATATTTTAGGGCGTTTCGTAGAATGTTCTACTAAGATCTACAACTGTTCAAGATTAAGTTTTTCTTATGTTTATCAGGGTTACAAACTCTATGTCGAGACAATAGTTTTACCGGATACCTTAGCTGAGGAATTCTAATACTCATTTCATTCGTTAATTTCTACTAACAGGCCAAATAACTTATAGCCAATTAATAATCACTATAATCCAGCCTTTATCATTGTTTACTACGCATAATTTTCCATTCTTTAAATTTTCAATTTCTATCCTATCAATATTTTATTATTGTTAACACTGCAACAATAAGTAGTGTGTAATTTTTAAGATCAAGTACCTACCTATTGTGAAGTAACTTGTGAGTTGTAACAATACTTAGTAATAGGTAGGTAGGTAGGTAACTAGTCTGTGGTAGTGTTCTTCAAAATTATTAAACTTAAATTGTCTTTGGTGATGCAAGCGTCCATAGGGTATGGTAACCACTTACCATCAGGTGTCGGTAAGCTTGTTTGCCTATAGGTAGAAAAAAAAATAACTAATCAACAAATTTTGAAAAACAGTTCACTAGAACCTCATAGACCTTCACTATGATTATAGTTGACAGCTACATTTTATAGCTTAGTCCAGACTAAGTCAAAGGTATATTCAGCTGCTGATAGTATGAAATCTCTTATGCACCCATTACCCTGGAATATTTTATGACCCTCTGAAATATTTTAATGCATAATAATGATATTATACATATTTTTATTTTGCAGTATATTATTATTTTCCGACAATGTCTCAGTGGAATTCTATGGCAATGATTCATTCGATTTCAAAGGTGTCAAATGTGGCCGCATGTATCTTACAACACATCGCATGATTTACAACTCAAAGACCAACACAGATACTATGAGGTCCTTCAGTTTTCCATTCATAGCTCTACAAGATGTGAGTATTGTTCTCATATTACCTACATTAAAGATAAATAACAATATTTAATTACAATATTTTTGTTTTATTGTTTATTGAGAGGTTTTGTTTAGTAAAATATAACAAAATATATTTATGATATATTTTACTACAAATATGAATTTAGTTTGTGAAAGTTTAAAAAGTACTAAGCTAATTATGTTTATCATATAATTATTTAATCTGTCACAGGTGGCAGTGGAGCAGCCAATGTTTTCAGCCAATTTTATAAAAGGAAAAGTGCGTGCCCAACCCAATGGCAACTTCATTGGTGAAGTGAAGTTCAAATTGACTTTCAAGTCTGGTGGTGCTATTGAATTTGGACAAGCAATGCTTAAAGCTGCACATCTTGGTTAGTACCTAGTTAATCATTATTTCTAGTAACTTGTTGTCTAGGGCCTTACCTATGAAATTTCCGTTTTATTTATATAGAAAGCGCGTTTTCACCCGTGATCCCGTTTTTCCACACAAACTTTGGACCCCCGTTTCATCCCCTTAGGGGGTGAATTTTGGAATATCGTTTCTTAGTGAATACCTATGTCATAATAAGTATCTGCTTGCCGAATTACAGCACAATCTGTGCAGTGGTTTGAGCTGTATGTTGGATCAGTCAGTCTCAGTCAGTAACGATTGCCTTTTACACAGAAGATAATCAAAGTTTTTTTTAAACATACCTGTATATTTAATTAATCAAAGAGTTCTCGAAGCTACTTTAAAATTGAGATGATAAGTTGTGCTTTCTTCATCCAAATAGGCCTTCACAGGCACTTATTAATAGTCAGACTCTAAATGCTCGGTTCGGAAGGTTGCTTTTGCTGAGATATAATTAAAATATATAATATAGACTATATAATAAATTCGTAGCATCTCGTCACATGAGTCCGGGAGCTACACCGCCGCCGTACTCGCCTCCCTCGGGCCCGTGGTACGCTGCTCCGCCGCCCGCCTACGCCCCGCCAGCCCAGGGATACTATGGCTGGGTACCACCCTACAACGTAAGTACAGCTTCTTAAACAGCCCAACCACTATTTTATATCATAACTAGTTGTCCCACGCTGTTTCACCGAGGGATCTTATCCTTTACTGGGATTAAAAGTATCCTATGTGTTATTGCATGATCTACCTGTGTGCCAAGTGTCATCAAAATCCGTTCAGCCGTTTTTGTGTGTAACAAACATCCATACATCCAACCAAACTTTTAATATTAGTGGGATGGGCTGGTAGGGTACAGAACAGAATAGAAATACGTATTACTACGTATAGCATACTCAAACTAGTATTTTCGCTTGATTGTGTGTGGCTATCGTCTCCTATAGATAAACCAGGGGAATCGCCAATGTGTTTATGATATTTCCAGTTCAGAATGAAGTCCTGAAGTCCAGAATGCAACTGACTCTCGGGTCCAACTGCTGAACTATGATTTGGTAGTTGGCGACAGATTTAAAAGTTGAAGGTGGTAGCAGAATTCAACAATAACACCCTACCCCTGTCATCATGGCAGTGTTTTCTTCTGTTATGATGTTTCCCATTGCTGACAGTTAAGTCCAAGGATGGAACCTATGGGACAACCATTGAAACTTTGCCTATTCAATTAAAAAAAAAAACATTAAGTTACTTTCCATGTTTGGTCACTTTCATTTCTACTTCACACCAACTCCATTAATGTGATAAATAAGATGAGAATGCCCAATATGATGATCTGACCAGGTTTTCATACAACTGCGCATAAGCAATGGAAGCGGCTCTGTTATGAGAAAGAGCGGGAACATCACGATGCTCAGCAGTGAGCCAACGACTAAAGTACGAAGATGAAAATACTGAATGTCTCTAATTCTGTGTTATTCTTCCAAAAAAAGTTACATACCATGCAACACATTTTGATTGTAAAAGTACATTTCCAGGCTTTCCCTGACCAACCACCACCAAACTCAGTATTTGTGTCGAATAACCCACCTCCGTACCCTGGAGTGGCTGGTGCGACGTACCCAGTAGGGGGTGTGTTCTCGGGCGCAGCAGCAAGTGCAGGCACGACAGGTGGGGGCTTCGCTAGTGCGGGCGCACCACCGGGGTACCCAGGACCGCCGTCGGCACCTCCAGGGTATCCCGGTGGATTCGCGCCACCGGGAGCCACGGCCGGCATGTCTTCTCGGGGTGAGGATTTCGAGGCCTATTTTAAATTCAAAATTTGAAAATTCATAATATAGATAGATATGTAATTGCATCCACGAAGATAATCCAAAAATATTTTAAAAATGTAACCTTGCTGAGTTTCTTGCCGGTTCTCCTCAGTTGAAGGCTGACTTCCGAACCGGTGGTAACTTCTGTAATTCGACCTTCATAAGTGCCCTTCTAGGGCCTAAACTGAATAAATGGTTTTGACTTTGAAAAACTGCCCACTCTTTAACCTAATCCCTATCAGTGCAAATGAGCACTATATCGCTAGTGTTGTAGTGCTGTCGATATGTATATGTCAATAAGCAGCACTACAACACTAGCGAAAGGATGCAGACTAGCACTGAAAGGGATTAAGAAACAGAGTGGGGCGCGTCTTCGTGGATGACACTATTTATAATTATTATTGTGAATATGTGCACTTATTTTGAAATTACTCAAACTATTACAACTGTCAAGGGAGAGTATTACACTATCATGTAACCTTTTTTATGATTATTTTTTTTATAGTTCAAAGGCGATGGTATTCATCGCCATTGTCTATGGTATTCATCGCCATTGTCTATGGATGGACTCTTGTCTATTATTTTGGTTACTGAAAATAATATTTTAGATAGTTCAGATGTTGAGAGGATAGATTTATGTTTGATGACTAGCTTTATAAATTCTTTAAAATCCAAAAAAAATACACAAATATGACTTAAGGTATACGATAGTACCTCAGACAGATTTTAAAATTCAGGCCGAGGCTCCAAGGATTCAGTTGGCTTATTTTTAGTATTTTTTTGCAACATTAGTTTTTTTTGTATTTTTGTTTGGAAATAGCTATAGAATTGTTTTCTTATTTTGAGTAACAACAGAATATATTTACTTAGCTTTCATTATTCTTAGTTTGCATGTACAATAGTAAGTAATTTTACTCCATTAGTTGGTATATAGTGGCAGTATGTAGATTCATTAACATTTTTCAGATGCAAAAGCTGCGGAGGCCGCTCAAAGTGCGTATTATGATCCGAATAGGCCGCAGACTGCGTACGTACCGCCACCTTATAACGTAAGTGAAGTTGCTTCCCTGTGATAATATTTACCTACCCACCTAATATGCAAGATGGCGCCTCATGATTAGTATGGTCGGGGTGCGTCTATCTCTATATCGCGCTTGTACGTTGTCATTAAAAAAACATGTTTTTACTAGACACCATAAAAAATAATTGTACATATTCAAGACCGGCCATTGTGGAGATCCTTGGGGGAGGCCTTTGTCCAGCAGTGGACGTCTTCCGGCTGACATGATGATGATGATATATGTATTTAAATGTCTATTTTTAATTTATGACGTACAAGCATACACGTCGGCATCTGTACTAGTTAGAAAACTGTATCCCAGATGCCAGATAATGCATTATGACGATGACGGGGTCATACGCGCGCGTGCTTATTTGCACAAGTCAGGTACGACTCGCGATTTTTATAAATTGTTTCTTATAGTATTTTAGTGTATTCAATGTATGTAAATAATCTTAGCTTGAAGTAATGTCATTATGTAGTTGTATATAATAATACAAAGTTATATTTCTTTCTGTCAATATTTGCATTTTGCAGGACCACCCGCCGACTTATCAGGAATCGACATCAAAGAAAGAAAATTAGCGCATTGTCCACACTATCATATGAATACATCTCCTGAAAATACGACAATATAGCCTGGCAATAGTGTAATTGTTGCTTAAAATAATTTCAGTTGTATTATCTGTAACATTTTGTCGTCCACACTATCTGTGGTCATGCATATTATAAGCAGTTCAATAAACAATGAAATCTAAAATGGTGGCGCTTATCATGGCCTCTCTCTTCCATGTTATTCATGTTTTTTACTGACGCACTTACTAATCACGCACGACACGTATTAAAACAGATAAAAAAAAAACTTGAGAGGTGTCAAGGGACACCCGGATGGAACGAAGTTATATAAGTCGAGAGAGTATATATATATATATAAATAGAAATGAAAATAGAAATGAAAATATCTGGCTTGCTTTCTATAAGAGAGAGAGAGAGAGACAGACAGACAGAGAAACATGCGCTTACAATAGAACAAACACCGACACAAAAGTGTCGTAAGATTTTTTTCCGTCTAGCCCCCTTTCACAACGCGCGATAAGGAACTTCGTTCCAATAAATAATGACAATGACCTTTGTGTTATGCACCCAGTGCTAACATAAAAAAATCGGACAGGAATAGGGTCGCCATTTGGCAATAGATCTTGCTTTGTACCAATACGAATAATAAGATACATATTATGTAATTAGAAAAGGGTTGTTAAATGATGATGGGTCAAAGATCACACTGTAAATAATCTTTATCTTTTTTTTTCGTAAATATCTAATCGTACGTAGCGTGCATTTGCTGACAGTATCTGTTTATACATGTACGATCTACCATTCTAAATTTCATTCTTAATTGAACTGGCTTAATCATACCTGCATCATTATACAAATATTAAATATATTACGTCATATTGAATAACATAAAATATTAATTATTATGATGTTTGCAGATTCTGTGCCTAGTGCACATTCTGCGCTGCATATGATAAATGCACGTTTGTCTATTTTAATAATAATCTATAAGAGTTATATTATTTGTTATAGTGTGTCCGTTAAGAATTTCTTTTTGACGTTTAAGAATTTGAAATGGAAAAGTTAACCTTATCGCTCTATTTAATCTATGTTTACAATACAATCCATACTAATGGAATGGATATGGATAGTATCCATGTAAAAGTACTTTTTGTTTGCGTGCTTCTGCTGGACAGATTTTGACAAAATTTAATTGAGTACGAGATTTTTTTAAATCAAGGCCATCTTTTACCCACTTCCGGGATGAACGATTTTCGCGCCTATAAGTTGATGATACAGAATCTAGCAATAACATTTTTTTTAACAAGTTGAATCGCAGTTCTTTTTGTATACTTACGTAGTTTGTAGACGCACGTCACTTTATGGAGAGCTAATGGGCTAAACGTCAAAATAATGCTTTAATGGACAGACTAGTTTATTTATTGAACGATTCTTCATTCCAAAAAAATATTTGATGTAATAAGGCCTTTGTATAAAATTTGTATAAGTAGGTATATTATTTAAAGCAGCGCGTCACACACGTACTACACATTTACACAGTATTATATTTAAAAGTAATTAATTATATGATGTGCCATTATTATGTATATTTTTTGAGTAAAAAAAATGATGTTAAATCGTATGGGCAGCTAAAAATAAAATGTTTTTATCGGCATCAAATAAAAGAAGCCGGTGCAACGCTTGTTGTGAAAATTAACAAATATTGAGTCAGCTTGATATATTACGGCACTGCTAAATTAAAGTAACAATACAAATGATAAATCGTTCAGCAAGATAATTAACTAGTTATGTTTTTTTACTGCACAGAAACATTGTTAGGTACAGAAAAAAAAAATTAAGCATATATGTATGTACATAATATATCAAATTGGCTATACCATCTACTGTAAGCAGCCTTAAATTACACAGAACATACTTTTTGCCGACAGAAATCATTTTTGTGCTGACCAAAACGTCAATATTTTACTTACCATGTTTGCCTGTTGCATGTTTTAAATATATGCCATTTTACTTGCTAATAATGTAGTTTTCCAAAGGTGCAAGATTTTTTTAATAGACCATTAAAAACAAACATCAAAAATCTTTTATCTTTATAATATCAGTTTAAATTATCGCATTTATGAATAGACGGGCGGTATAAATCTATAAAATGGCATTATAGGTCACTGGTTATAAATGAAGATAAATTATAGATTTTACATCTTATTTGTTTTCTAGATTTATTCCACATACGTGTGTTACTGTGTACGCACCAGCTTTATATAATCTATGAGTATTTAGAATTTTATAAATTAATGTTGAAGTGTAAACATAATATGCCTTGATACTGTAGATACATAATATATAATATTTAATATTTTTTTTGAAATAAATGTTTCTTACAAAGATAATAAACAGCTTAGCTTGTTATGTACAACGTTTTATTTAAATGAAACATTTTTTAAATTCAAATAGGCCTTTACAAGCACATAATATGAATAAACTAGACTCTAACGCACGAATCGAGAGGTTGATTTAGCAACATACGTATAATAAATGTAATACAATAATTATTTATCTACTCACTGACAATAGTTATGTGCTATGGTGACAAAAACTAAATAAATTAGCTATGAACAAGTAAATTAAGTATATTATTATACTAGTTTTGCCCTGCGGGTTTCGTGTTCTAATAGCACTCTGGGATAATTAGTAGGTATTAATGTAAAAAAAAATATCGGATCAGTGTTAGATATTAGTTTAGGGTTAGAAAAAAATGCTATTTACAAATCTACCTCTATGGTCGTAAAGTTGTGACCGTTCAATTACCTGCCCAGTCCACCCCTGATGTCCGGCCAGATTTTGTACAAAAGTATCCGTTACAGAATCCTCGACGCAGTCGCCGGGTATACCTACAACTAGGGCTGCTAACTAAACTAAGAAAACGAAACAAAGTTTAAGGCCAAACAATATTTATTCTCTTATTGAGATCAAGAAGAAGTACTCGGCATATTATATTTTATCGGGACATTTTAGTATATGTTGAGACGTCGGGACAGAGGCTTTAATAACGGTGACAGTCCCAATATATCGGGACGGATGGCAGCCCTACCTACAACTGAATCAATAATGCATGATCGATCCAAGCATAGACATAGTGCGCCCGCTAAATAATTATTATTTGTTGGTGTTTCACTTGGGTATTTGATCATCAGTAAAACATATTTTGTAAAAAAGCCGTCCCATAAAAATAGAATACATTCCAAACCAGCATTGCACACCAAAGAGTTTATGTGCGTACCTAGTATTAGACCTGTCTGGTATATTATCAACAGATGTTACGAAAGAAGATAAATAGCAAGTGTCATAGTTGAAAATAGAAGATCAAAAATGTAAAATCTAAAAAGTCAGGTCAAAAATTTAATAAAAATAAATTAACAATATTTTTCTGAAATGAAACAGTTGTAGCGTTTACACTTTCAACCCTAAAATATTAGTATGGGTAAGTGGTATTTGGCATCAATGTAGTGAGATTAGATAATGTTCTAGTAGACACCTATATTGACAGCTTTGTACAAAGAAGCCTGCTGATGTAGATTGTCAATAAAAGAAGCATGGAAGCCAGCCTTGTGTTAACGACTGCCACTCATAAATAAGATACCTATCCATCTAAAACATGTAAGATTTTAATACAAAAGTTCAATAGCAATGTAACCAATGAATAGGTTTATATGGTAGGTATATTATTATATTTAAATTGATCAACCCTGAATAGCTTTTGTAGTGCAGTACCTATTGTTCAGTAATGCAATCTTGTAAAGCGTCATGTTTCATGTATCATCAGGCATTGAACTTTTGTACAAAGTTGTGGGTGCATAGCTTTGAGGTGGCGAACGAAAGCCAAGGATATTTTGTTACTGTTTTAATTTAGGCTAAATATTCGACTAACAAAATTTTAAATATCCCGCAAATATATTCAAGCAACTTCTTAAAACATTCAAATAAATTTTGAGCTTGAGTTCCCCGCCTCCTTAGAAGGATTGACTTTAAAGTTATATTTTTCTTTTAACTATAGAATAAAAAAATTGAAGCTTGCGGAGGATCTGGCTATACCACCAGAAGTACCAATATAACATGAACAAGTATTGTGAGTATCACTTGCATGTTATATACCTACTTACATAACTAATATCCAACTCAACTTTCCTACGTACCTACCTACCTAAAGGTAAAAAATGCGGTTAATTTTTGTTAGGTATTACTTTTATACACGGGCGAATTTTTAATCAGCAAATTCTGTGAGTTATTCCTTAAAATCAGTATATGGGTTCAAGTTCATTGGTAAGTTTTATGTTCAATATTATATCGCGTAGAGTGAGTGGCAGGTCACTATTATAAAGCTGGCTTCTATTTAATTCAATATTGATTACGTTTTTATATTTTGTTATATATTTCTAGTACCTACGTAGTTACCTAGTTAATTTTAAAATTAATGTAAAACGTGTTTAAAATTTCAGACTAAAAAACCAAACAATGGCTCCCTCTATGCACCCACCATGCACTCCAACAGCGTCGTGTACGCCTGTGCGATGTCATCCTTCCCCGCCCCCGTGTCAAAATCCGGAGAAATGTCTCAAAAGAACTATTTCAAAAGGCATAAGACCATGTCGAAGTGCGGTCTCCATCATGTCAACAAGATCCAAAGCAACGTGTTCCAGTTGTGGGAAATTCAAAGGAGCTGACAATCCAAGAAATGTTAAGGCTGTCGAAACTTTTCTCAGACGTAAATCGAAAGAGGCAAAAATGAGAAAGAATGATAGACTGAAAGGAAGTCACAGCTATTTGAAGTACCAGAGGAAGAAGGGGAGTGCTAGATCCAAGACTGATTGTTGCTCAGGAAAGGGACACAGAGGTCGACTAAAAAGAAGAAAATGCTGCGTAATACTATGAAAAGTTCCTGCGTTTCGAAAACAACCGTCCGAAAACTCCACGGAGTATTTGGCGTAGTGAAAGATTCCTTCATGTGAAAGGAAAAGAAACAGAAGGAAATTGATGCAGAGATAGGATATAGTACCACGAACTGTTAGATATATACGAAGTGAGCACCCACGATATCCATGTTAAGTATGATCAACATCAGCAAAATATGGCATAATCTTGTAATATCGACATACGACAATCTATGTACTCCATATGAACGTATCTTTGTCTGACTGTTGTATTACTTTTACGGCTAAACTGATAAAAAGATTTTTTTAAATTTAGTATAAACTTTTTCTTTAAAATTAGGTATGTAGGCATATGGTATACCTACTTAAATCTAAAAATAATTGTTTTAAATTAGTATAAAAATGGAAAAGACAAAGATACTGAAGGAAAAGCATGAGTACCTAACCTACATGAAGGACTGTATCCCGATTATACGAAAGCACGGAAAAAACACGAATTCGAAGTTTATGGTCAATGAAGGAAGACATTAGAAATAAATAATACAGATATTTGGTCTCTTGCGGCGTCCAGCAGAATAGCAGTTACAGAAAAAAACTGTAGTTTCATAATATAGAGTACACACTCAGACTAAATATTTAGGATTGTTTATTAATATTAATATGTCTGTAATCTGACTACAAATGAAAAATAATCTAATATTCATTGTTTTACTTATCTATAGATACTTTTATACATATACCTTGTAGACAAAAAATACCCGTAGGTACCTACTAAGAGTTATATTACTTATTAGTGCCTAGTGGAAGTATTTGACGTTAGTAAACGCTACGATCGCATTTGCGTTTACAAAAAAAAATGGCATGGAAGACATTAGATCCATGAATATTCCGCGAGAGGCGCTGTTTCAATTCCTGTAAGAGTGAAATCGACAATATGTAAATTGGTGCTGCGCCTCCGACTAAGATATAGTTATCTATAGCCTCTAACGGACAGTTGTAGAATCAAACAAGCGATTACGTTACCAAAGCAAACTCATGGAGGTAACCTACAGAGGTCACCTCCAGTGGAACCTCTGCAGGAATCCAGTGTGTACTGGAAGAGTTACAGTGCAGTAAAGATCTTTTTTTAAATACCAACTGACAACCAGGCAGGCAGGTCATTTGATGGTAAGTGAATACCGTCGCTTATAGACATTAGCAGTACCAGGCGGTTTGCTTGTGTGTTGTCTTGAACGGTATTTCGGCTCTCGAGTACAATTGCCGGAAGACACCAACAGGTAGGTACTTGGCAACAGATTTTCAACTTGAGAGTGGTAACCAGTACTAGGTACCACCGAGCTATGGTTTTCTCACGATGTTTTCGTTACACACCTACATAATAATAGGTAGGTACCAAATAAATATATTTATGGTTGTCGCCACAAAATCAAAGCTTAAAGATAAAGTACCTATACCTACCTACCTAGTTAGATGCTTTCTTCCAGAAAACAAAGAAATCACTCTAAAAAAAATTTTTTTTTTAAATCTGTTAATAATTACCAACTAAGACTGCTGTCTGTCGGTCTGTCTGTCACCAGGCTCTATCTCATGAACCGTGATAGCTAGACAGTTGAAATTTTCACAGAGTTATTTCTGTTGCCGCTATAACAATAAATACATAATAAAATCTAAAAAAAAAAACTACACAATTTGTACGGAACCCTCGGTGCGCGAGTCTGACTCGCACTTGACCGGTTTTTTGATACCGTTTTATTTGTTTCCAATAACTAGTAGGTAAAATGGAAGTATAAATTGTTTCATGGTTCGATATTGTATTGATAATTTGCCCTGTTTCAGCTGTGTACTCTAATAAGAGTTTAAAGCCGTGCATTTCGGCACCGACATGCAGCGTACATAGACACAGACCGCGACCTGCGCCATGTCCACAGCCAGACAAGTGCTACAAGAAATGCATCAAACGCAAAAGCAAATGTCCTAGTGCCATGGATACTGTCAGCCGAGCAGGTTCTCCTTGCGAATGTGCTAGGGTACAGTCCAAAGATTCTAGGTTCACTAATAAGCGGGGTAATAAAACCCACAGAAAGCGCTTACGCAAGGCATATAAACAACGATCGATGGAATCCCGCTGGCGCAAAAAAAAGAAGTGCTGTGTTATACTCTAATGCCTTTATAAAGAAAATACAGATCAAATAAAGAAAAAAGCATAAAGAAATGCGTCTGAGTTTCGATAATGATTTAGTTTTGATAAAACGTAGTAGGTACCTACCCTACCTACTAAAACCCCATCTATTATGTTGTAATCCTTTATACTTTTTTGTTATATGGTTGAATATTGCGGCGCCTACTTCATCGCAAGAAATGGAATTATTTTCGATATTGTAATTATCTTTTTATGTCAAGTGACAATGAGGCCGGCGGGTCAACTGATGGTAAGTGACTACCGTTGCCTATAGACATTAGCAATTCCAGGTGGATTGCCAATGTTTTGTACACCTTATTAGCAAGGCAAACTGGCTTTCAAGTGCAATTGCCGGTACAGGTGCTTGGCGACCGATTTTCAACTTGAGGGTGGTAGCCAGCCAGTCGGGTACTACAAAGTACCCTACCACCGTGCTCTGGTTTCCTCACGATCTTTTCCTTCACCGAAAGCTCAAGCTCATTGTAGGATTCGAACCCACGACCTTCGCCGCGCATTGTTCCGACGTCACTACCACTGAGCTATCATCGCCTTAAATTAAGTAGGTAGGTACCTACCTAATAATTCTATCGATCTAGGAGTGTTTTTGCAACTGATTAAAACAAGGTAATTTCTATTTCATCTATATATATAAAAGGATAAGTCCTGACTGATCTATCAACGGCCAGCCTAAACCCTTAGACCTAGAAAGCTGATTCTTTTCCCAGGTGTTGTTTTTAAAACTTGACCGAGGAATAAGAACAGATTTTTCGAAATTCAACCTTTAAGTGTGTGAAAAAGGGGTTGAAAGTTTGTATGAAAGTCGGTCATATATTATAAGACTCTAAAACAAAAAAATGGTAAAAATCACGTCATTGCGGTGGAAACAAATTACCTACCTACTTAATAAATAAAGGTTCTGTCAAACAGAGCAAACGCATTATCTCTCTTCACTTGTTCTTGTCCTGTCATCGTGTAGCGTGGTAGCCTACCTCTGTAGTGGTATCCCACGCTAGCTGGGGTCGGCACAACATGTTTTCATCTTCCACTCCGCACTGTCACTAGTCGTCTCAGCATTCACACCTTTCATAAACATAATAATAATCATTATTCGCGCAGACCATCAATACCTTCCTTAGCCTTCCTCTACCTCATGACATGACATGCCATAACAAACCAATTTATTGCCTTTAAACTTTTCAGTCACTGGTGTTACTTTAAAACTTCTTCTACTCATTCCTTATCTTGTCCATTCTCGTAATAACACACATCAACCTCAGCATTCGCATATCTTTTTTTTTTATGGTAGGGCAAGAGAGCATGTGGGTCACCTGATGTTATGTGATCCCCACCGCCCATGCATACCCGCAACACCCAAAGGATCACAGGTATGTTGCCAGCCTTTTAAATGGGAATACGCTCTTTTCTTGAAGGTCCCTAAGTCGTACCCGTTCGGAAACACCGCCGCTGGAAGTCGATTCCACAGATCTAGCGTGTGTGGAATAAAAGACCGCGTAAACCGCACAGTGGTGGATCGCCAAACGTCCAGGTGGTATGGGTGTAAGTTTGTTGAGGGTTGTCCGGTGACGAAATTTAGCGGCTGGTATTAATCCGAACAATTCCTCGGAGCATTCTCCGTTATAAATACGGTAAAAGATGCAGAGAGATGCTACATCACGCCCCAGGGCCAAAGAGTCGAGCCGATCGGAAAGTTCCTGGTCGCCGATGATTCGAGCTGCTCTTCGTTGGATTCGGTCAAATGGAAGGAGTTGATATTGTGGTGCTCCAGCCTAGAGGTGAGTAACAGTATTCCATGTGTGGCCTAACTTGTGCCTACAATTGAAGGCGATGGGCCGGGGTGAAATACTGTCTCGCCCTGTTAAGCACACCAAGGTTTTTGGAGGCTAACTTTGCCTTACCTTCCAGATGGCCCCGAATCTGAACCTCGCTCGATATATCGACGCCAAGGATCGATGTGGCCTGAAGTGGAGCATCTTCAAAACGAGGGGATACGACAAAGGGATACTTTTTTGCGGTAAACGCGCAGACCTGTGTCTTCAAGGGGTTAAATTGGACCATGTTAAGTCGACCCCAATCTGAGACATGATCGAGTATTGTCTCAATTTCTGACACAAGTCTGTTCCGGCATTCATCAGTGTGTTCCCGGGAAGCTTTTGCCTGGCCGGTATAAAAAGCATCTCCAGTGCTGTCATCCGCATAGCAATGAATACTGCAAGTCTGAAGCAAATCATTGATAGGTACGCAGAAGAAACAGCGTCGGAGATAGTACACAGCCTTGTGGAACACCAGCATTCACGAGCTTTGGGTCCGAGTATGATCCGTCAACGACAACTTTGATACTCTTCCGTGCAGTCTTCTCTCATCCATCTCTTTCGTTGCCCAACATTCAGATCCATAAATACGACAGGTCTTATATTGGTCTTGTAAATTTTTCCTTTAAGCTTCACGGGCGTTCGTCGGTCACACGTGGTCCCAGAAACCTGTTGCCATTATAATAATAATAATAATTTATTTATTCACATAAAATTTACACAGATTACATGAAGTCCCTGACTTCTGAGCTAGGTATATACCTGTGTTACAGAAGTCAGTACCCTCTCCTATGCAATAGGAACAGAATTAAATTTATGTAAATAATAATTATAGCCTTATATTTAAATTTAGAAATATCTGAACATATTTTTGTATGTATATGTGTGCGCGCGCGCGCGTGTGTGTGTGTGTGTGTGTGTGTGTGTGTGTGTGTGTGTGTGTGTGTGTGTGTGGGTATGTATGTGTGTGTGTGTGTCATCAGAAATAGAGACCCATTAGCATTTTTTCAATATCATCATAGTCAAGTGATTTAAGCCAAGTTAAGATTATATTTTTGATTTTATTATTATTGTGTTTTCTTATTTTTATTTGCTTATTTAGTATATTGTATAAGTGTGGAACGATGACATTAGACTGCTTCTGCGCAAATCTTGTTTTTACACTAGGCACTGGACACCTTTCAACTCTACTGGATACATCTGGTAAGTAGGGTACGACTTTTTTATGGTAACGTCGTATACTTTCGTATATGTATAGTTTTCTTATACTGAGAACATTAGCTTTGTCATAGACAGCGGTAGTAGGTTGTCTATAAGGCACACATAATATCACTTTAAGGATAGAGCGCTGTGCACGTTCCGCAATAATAAGGTGAGATTTTGCGGCAGAACCCCAAGCACAGATACAGTACCTTATGATACACTCACATAGAGCCTTATAGGTTTGTATAACTAAAGTGAGATCCGCAACAGTTCTCAGCGTTCTAAAGATGTATACCAATTTCCTTATCCTTGATGACAATGACGCAATGTGGATGCTCCAGTTCAGTTTGTCATCTATTTGTACTCCTAAATACTTGATGGAGTCAACCCTGGATAGAGCAAAACAACTACATTGCACAGGACGGCTACCACGGTTACAAGGATACGTATGTATTTTGACCGAGATATTTGTTCCAGCACTTCCCGCGGCCGTTTTACTAAAGCACATGTATTTTGTTTTGCTAGTATTCAGGGATAAGAGACTGTCCTCTAGCCACTGCGATACAATTGATAGGCAATCTTCAGCCAATACTGCAACCTTCTGCCAAGTTTTTTCATGAAGCAGTAACACAGTGTCATCTGCAAACATCAGCAAGTCTAGACCAGGCAAGGTAGTACAACAAAGATCGTTTATGTAGATGAGGAATAAAACAGGTCCCAGTGTACTACCCTGTGGCACGCCGTAGGTGCACACTGCGGCATCACTTACATGCTCCTCGACACGTACACGCTGTGTTCGTCCTATTAAATAATCTGCGAACCAGCTGTGGGCAACTCCTCTGACTCCAACATTCTCTAGCCTTGCCAATAGGATGGGAATTGAAACAGTGTCAAATGCCTTCTGTAGGTCTAAGAAGACACCTATACACTTGTCACCACAATCGAGGTAAGATACAATCTGAGACGTAAGCGCCAGAACTGCATCCTCTGTTGAATATCCTTCCCTGAACCCATATTGGTTTTTGCTTAATAGATTATTTTTCTCCAGGTACCTAAGTACTCTCTTCTTAACCAATTTTTCCAGTACTTTAGATAGAGTAGAGATAAGAGAAATGGGTCTATAATTTGTTGGATTTTTAGCATCTCCTGCTTTAAAGACAGGGCAGACAACAGCCTTTTTAAAAGATGACGGAAAAACTCCAGTTTCAAAGCTCAAGTTACATATGAATGCTATAGGTTCAGCTAGTGCCAATACATTATTTTTAAGGAGGGTTGCAGTAATCTTATCCCAGCCAGGTGCACTATTGGTTTTAAGACTGAAGATAACATTTCTTACTTCAACTGGATCAGTAGGAAGTAGTGAAAAAGAATTTACCGGTGAGATTGGAGCTTTCGCAAACAGTGCTAAATTGTCGTCTGTGGTACCCATTTTTTGTAGAGTATTATTAGCCAGTGCTCTACCAACAGAAGTAAAATATGTGTTGACGTCATTAAGAGATTGGCTTGGGCTATTTCTAATATCAAGTAAATCTTGTGATGTCATCTTTATTCGATTAAAATTGCAAACTTCTTTAATAATCTTCCAAGTGTCTTTTAAGTTTCCCTGATTTTTAGCTAATTTATTTCTATAATAATTTATTTTTAAATTTCTTATTATTTTATTCCAATTATTCCTATATTTTATGTATATCTCTTTAAGTATTTCATTTTGTGGTGCCTTTTTTACCTTCATATGTAGTCTATCTCTTTTTCTTATACATTTAACGACTCCTCTTGTGATCCACGGCTTTAAAGGTTGGTTTCGTTTCGGTAATTTAGAGGTTTGTGTATGCTGGTCTATTATAGATAATAATTTATTTGTGAATAATTCAGTTGCAATATTTGCATCGTACGTACGGTATAAATCCTGCCAAGACTCTTTCAATAAGGATTTGTTGATGCATTCATAGTTAACGGATATTTTATTATATGTATTAACATTCTTATTTTTCTTAGAATTGTTTATGTAAAGTAGTATAGGAGAGTGATCAGTAAGCTGTTGTTCAAAAACAATAGTTTTCCAGGAATCGTCGCTTTTGATCATGAAGTGATCAATACACGTCGTGACTCTGGTAGGACGAATAATACCTTGTCGTAAACCATGCATGGCCATAACATTTAAATACTCCTGAGAATGCATCGACAAATTACTAGACAGAGTGTCCAAGTTAATATCACCTGTAAATATTAAATTTTTGGTGGAAATACCCGTCAAAATATGGTCTACCGATTCCAGATATTTACTAGCATTTCTAAAACTTGGTGGGCGGTAGGAACATACAATAGTATAGTTAGTCAATAATGTAACAATGAGACAGTTACCTTCACAACATGGTGGCTCATATGACGAGGCTTTAATTTCATTTCGGACGTATGCAACCACCCCATCATTCTGGTTTATTGTATTTTTGGTCCAAAACATATTATATCTGTCCAGGCAGGGTGGAGGGTTACAAGTACTGGTCCAGCACTCTGTCAATACAAACACGTCTACAGGTATATCTAGACTAGTTATAAATGCGGCGAATAAATCAAAGTTACGGTTTATACTTCGTATGTTCACTGTGAGGATCGTCAACGCAAGTTTATTGTTAACATCCGGAATTAAAAGTTTACGGCAACCATTAGAATCACTGAGTGAGAAGCATTCTATCTTCTCTGTATTATCGACTTCTGTTATAATGTAAGAATTATCCATTACGAAGGGAACTAGTAACCGAGTGCAATACGTATAATGATATTATAAGAATATAAACTCTATTAGTGTTCACTGTCGCATAAAATAAGAGAATTTGAAATATGCAACGAATGGGTGACATTTTATAAACAATTATAGTAGTTTTAATACGAATTAAAATTTTGAGTAAATAGTAGTTATCAACTGATTTCTGATTTAGAAGTGTGGTGTAGGTATGTGAATTGTGTACGTTTGTGTGAGTGTGTTGGGAAGTATGATATTGTATGTGTTTGTGTTTGGATATATAAGCTATTTGCTTGTGGTTTAATATAACAATATTGACATAATATAAGCATAAAAAACTGAAAAAATGAGTTAAGACTTTATACAGACTTGAAAATTTAGCGTTCTTAATGTGGCATAACGTTAATAGTCATTTACATTTTAGTTGTTCTAGGTCACTTTCATTGTTGACTTTAACGAGTGTTGCACCATCAGAGCTCCTCAGGTATATTTTACCACGAGACGCCCAGCAATATTTGTAGCCATTGCCTTTAGCAAATTCCCTGGCCAGGAAAAAGAGCCTTTTTGCCTGAATAGACAGGCTTTCTGACACAAATAAAGGTTTTGGCGGGCCCTCTAGTTTCAAATTTGTGGTACTAAACTTACAACTCGAATATTTCTTGTTGTAGGCCTTAACAGATCCAACAATTTTGTCCCGCAGAATAACACTCGAGAGCTCAGCAACTATGGGTTTATTGTTCTCGTTCTTTGTATTAATGCGATAAACATCGCGCACCTCCGTCGATTGAAGCGGTACATTAAGAGCAACTCCAACCTTCTTGACAATATTTAGAAGATCCTCCTTTGTTTCACCACTTTTTTTGGGTATGTTACGCACTTCGATACTGGTACTGCGTTGGTTACGTTCTAATTGTTCCAGTTTTGCCTCAAGGGACTGTATGTATTTACGGTCCGCAGATTTTTCCTGCTCGAGGGAGGCTATTCTTGTGAGTATCTCATCATATTTCTTCCCGAGAAAGTCAATAGAGCTAGAAATTTCTTTATACTGCTCAGTGTGGGCGTTAATACCAGCCTGAACCTTGTTCATAAGAGCTGCGAATTTATCATCTTGCTCCTTTCTTAACTCAGAAAACATCTCTAGAATTGCCGCCCTAGTGATCTCATCATCTCTCTTACGTTTTCTCATCGTGATGTTGGGGTCGCTCATAGCATGTTCGGCGATTGTAGCATTCGCAGGTGAGCCGCTAATATTTGTATCGGACATACAATGCGTCAGCGGGGCAGGCGAAGCGGTCCGGTGCGGTGGGGTACGCCTAAGCGACATTGTGACGTAGAAGGGGTGAACGCGTAGCACGACAGGTACTAGGCAAGCAGAACGCCTCAAGCAATGCGTGCGGGCAGCAAACGGCAAGCGGTGTACACGCACACAGGTAATATATATGTGTGGCGTGAGCAGTAAGCGACGCGTACGCTCTTAGCGCGGTGTGTGTGAGATATTACGATGACTCACCGATAGCACACGGGCGAAGAGTTGCACAGCGGTTGAAGTTCTTCGATATTATGTACTCCTATTATTTAGTACGATTTTACGGTGCGCAAATAATTATAAAAGATGATTTAAAATCAAAATAGAATTGGTTAAAAACACGACTGCTTTGTACAGGGGTCCGGGGGAGAGGTTTCACCCATCTTGCATTTATCTTGTTCCTCAGGAGGTCTCGGTCGGAGGGTCGTTTTGGATCAAGGAACCAACCAAGGTACCTGAAATCAGAACAGACTGGTAGGAATGCAACATTTTAGGCTTTATGGTAAAAACTAGATTCTACCACCGAAGTCTCAAAACTCAGTTTTCGTTCTATAGGTATTATTTCATGAATAGTAACGATTATACATTTCAATCGATTAACTATGAATGTTTTATTCGCTGCTCACTTGTTTTCTTACATTTGCAGGTATTAGGCCGTGTTCTGTAGTTATGGGAGTATAATTATCGATTATACAAGTCATCACTATTTATTATTTTAATATCATAATGAAAATTAAAATACTAAATAGTGATTTAGTACTTGCGTAAACTGGTGAGTGGAGATATTGGAAATGCTAAAAAGTATCTTTACAATGTTTTATTGATGTTTTTGGAAATATCATTAACGATATTGCTATTTTTATCAAAAAATATCGATGTATCGGTTAGATTAGGTAGGTACTATTTAAAAATAATATTGGCACTCTAAAAATAAGTAGGTATATTAGGCTCAATGTACCTCAATAATTTTATCGAATACCGATATATCGAACATATAACCAAGGATGTTATAAAATAAAGATAATAAAGTTTACAACGTCCATGCATATAACATCGATATATTTGAACGATGTATTGATACTTTTACAACAAGCCTACTGCTCGTTGTTGTGGTGAGCAAAGAGAATATTATAAAGACTATGGTCAGTCTCAAGTCTAGTGAAACTAGGAATTAAAAAATGTATGGACTTTACGTGGCAAATAATGGTGGATATTGCTATCACAATCCCTCAGCGCGGTTTCTCTTTCTTGCAATACTTCTGTCAAGTGTCAGCCATGTTGGTTGTCAAAACTTAATTTCGTA
The DNA here is from genome assembly GCA_951361185.1 of Ochropacha duplaris. Lineage (NCBI taxonomy): Eukaryota > Metazoa > Arthropoda > Insecta > Lepidoptera > Drepanidae > Ochropacha > Ochropacha duplaris. The sequence goes on along the minus strand of OX592702.1, from coordinate 7,897,975 downwards.
CCGTGTGTTTTTTTTAATGTAAATGCTTGTTTGATTGTGGATTTTTATTGTTTAAAGTGTAATTTTTCATCAAAATTAGTGACAGATGATCAGAGGTGTACTTTGACTCAAAATGCCACCGAAAAGAAGGTTTATTACTTGTGAAATTTGTGGAAATCGAGCAAGTCGAATCATGAAAAAAGGATGATTATGGCGAGATTTCCTTTAGATGAAGCCCAGTAAGCACTTAAATATGATACTTTGCAGCCATATGTAAGTAGAACAGGATAGGAACAAATAAAATTAACAAAGGAGATGTTTCATTTTTGGACTGGACATTGTACACACGCTAAATAATTATTCAAACCGATAAAAAATATCTCATTTTATTTTTGTTGTCGATAAACGCTGTACAAAAATATTTTTTATTACTAACAAATATTTCACAGGGCAACATAGACCGCCATATTGCACAAACCCAAGTATTATGTATTCTACCTGGATAGGAAGCACTCAATACCAATCTATCAATTGCGAAAAAGCGAAAGATAACAACTACGTTAGGACAAAATCTCTCTTTCTAACCCTACTTACCCTTAATGAAAGAAAGGGAGATTGTCCCGACGTAGTTGTTATCTTTCTCTTTTTTTCGCTATTGAAAGGTATTTGCTTCAAGTATGGATATAGAGTTACCTATCCATTTAGTATACCTACATATTTCTTGGATGTGACAGAAAGCGCAGCGTGAAACTCGAAAGCCACAACTTTTGCTCTCATTTATTCTAGCTTGTATTTTTATGCGTTTGAGTTCTAGATTGCACAATAATAAAATGTTTTTTGAGTATTTGAATTCGGATTTTGTGTCCAGCAAGATGTACAAAACACATTCGACTTTCACATAATAATAACTTAATGCAATTTCTTCTCAAAATCAATAATTTAAAGATTTTAATTCAGTATATTGGTAGTATAGTATTTATTATAAAAGTAAAACTGGGTGGTGAATCGGTTGTTTGGATAAGTCAATAAATCAATTGTACCTATTGTCAGGCAATCAATTTAACTATCTTCTAATTTTATCCTTGTTGTACTTATTGTCAGTTTGACGTAATTGTAATCGTCGTCGCCATTTAAAAACATGCAATGAAATTGCCATTAAAAATGTCGAAACATGCCTTGTACATGAAAACAACGTAAAATTATTAAAAATAAGTATTTTTCTCATGTTTTATTTATTTTTCCACGACTTTTAGTCAAGTGTACAATGTGCAGTCCAAGACTCCATACAAATCTGAAACATCTCCTTTATTTCATTTAAATTGTATATTTGTCATGTACTGCATCTGTAATATCCACATATCGATAACAACGTTATGTTAATCATGAAAAAAATAGAAATATAATGTTGCGTGAAAGTGTAGGGTTAAAACGTATATAATATACTCTTTGTGTAGGGTCACAATGTTTTACATATTTGAATGGCGTGCCTATATAAATGAGCTCGGATCGAATGGTTGTGCAATTTTGCAGGATTTAGAAACATAATCTTTATAATATTGATATGCTAAACAATTGATTTCGTGTGCCAAGCTAGCAAGAAAAACGCCATAAAATTGTGCCATACCATAAAAAATTTGAAAACTGATCCACTTGCTGATGAAATGTTGCTTGAATTTATTATTTCATTTATTCAAACATCGACGTTACAACGACCAATACATCAAATATCCTTTCATCAACAGGACTCATAAATACGGATTAGATACTTACTTGAAATTAATAAAAAATATTAATTAGTAGTAACCTCGGATTCTACCCTTCATATTTTATAAATATCGATAAAAGGTATAATATGCTAAGCACTATTTGGTTTGTTAGGTTGGTACTCCTGTTGTTTGACATCTTTGTGGTATTGGAATGCCACGTAAATTGATTCTATTGGCTAGTATGGGAGTCCCGACTCTTAAAACTTTGTGATAGATAACATACTCTTGAGACTTTTTGGCGGGAACTTGTGAAGTGACGTTGAGTTTTCTTTTTATTTTCATTAATAGTTCGAATCCTACATGAGCTCGAGCTTTCGGTGATGGAAAACATTGTGATTTTTGCCAACCCCATCTAGCGGAGGATAAGGGTAAGAATTCGTGTATTTTGAGTTTTATTGAGTAATTTCGGTGGTGTTTTGTCCAATAAAGATCAATCTAAGTGCACAAGTGAAGTGAAATGAAATGAAAGCGTGTATCGTGACTTTCCAGGTTGTCCCAAAAAGTCCGTGAATGGTTTAGTGGAACAACCGCCAATTTCACTAAAGCTTGACTGGACATTACAGTGAGTTTGAGAATGTGACTATAACACAAAAGAAGCAATTAAAACTGAAGCAAACGTATGCGATTGAAAGACTTTGTATTGACTAAAAGTACTAAAACTTATGTAAAAAAAATCTGACAAATAGACCAAGACCATTTCAAATACTTTGACATTGGCAGAAATATCCTAAAAGGATGATTGCCAGCAACAAAAAAAAAAAAAAAAAAAACATACTCTTTGACTATTGATGGTGATCTTGGTGAGCGATATAAAAGTACTCTGTGGGTGAGCGCTTTCTTTTTAGGAAAGCAACAAAGATAGTGATTTTATCACAGAGTAGGTACATTTTATACGGTTTTATTTATCCAATTAATGGAGGAACGGTGTAGGTACTATATCCTTATTTAAATTATTTTACAATGTATCTTGGGTGGACATGATTTTCGTACGCATATTTGCATTTTTGATGCAAATCCAACTAGCCAGCTAGTCAACCAGCCCGGCCCGACTGCTGTGGCCGTCGGCGCGAGTTATTGACATAATTGTTAAATTTTAGCTACAGAAAGGTGTTTGTGTATGCTATTTGTGGGCGTGTGGTATTAAGTCGGCAGGTACATAGTGTAATGAAAAAAATATCTAAATAGTGTGAAAAGTGAATTTGTGTTAAAATTTTGCTGGATATGTGTTACGGATTGATACTGATGTGGCAAACCGGATTGCATGCTGGAGAAACCGTGTCGCGGTTATAAGGTCAGTATCAATTATTATTGCATCTACCTGTAAAATTATGAAACAACTCTGTACATGAAGGTACTTATCTTATTACCAACAAATAGAGTAGCTACTAGTTAAATAGATAAATAATAAGATATTTCTATTTGGGATTGGGCCAAATAGAATCTACATATTTAACTAGTAGCTACTCTTATGTTTCATCCTCATTCCCAGAATAATAAGTAGCCTATATTTCTCTTGTTGCTATACACATGCAATACAAATTCAGTCTCAATTTTGGTTGTGCACAGGTATAAAGAGTTAATGAAGTGATACTATATTTATTTATTGAAATATACCTTCACGGGCATTAATTAATTGTCAGACTCTTACACATAGTTTGGAACATTGCTTTTACTGAGAAAAGCTAATAACAAACAATCTTGCATTCCCATTTTATCTTATAACTGGCTGCCCTTCACACCGACAGACTTCGTTCTGTCAAAAGTTAATAGTAAAAATTTAATAAATGTTTTTCTATTGTCCATGCAATGTTTTTCTTTTTTATAGTATGAAAAGCTTATTTATTTATATAAGATGTAGGGGCTGATTTAAATCACAAAATTATGTAAATGAAAACTTTTGATTCTGTGATTTATATTTAATTATTATGATCACTCATGAATCTCGTCCTCAACTGGTTTGGTTCCAAGCTTAGGCTGCTTTCGAGCCCAATGTTTGGGGGAGGGGGATATTTAAAGGGGAGATAGATGAGCTTGTCATCTACAAAATCCTTGTAGGCTTTGTGAGCTTATAAAAGGCCACATAATCACTTACCTACCACATGAGATTGCAATCAAACACAAGCTTATCCAAAGTAAAAAAAAAATACTTACAAACATGACCTAGTTTTTTATTTTTTTTGTTGTTGTCGCTGTTTCATGGCAATCTGTTTGTCAACAATAAGCCACTCCTTTGGGTGATTTCATTTTTCTGGGAATAGTCTGGTTTTAAAGAGAGTTTATGTCCAGTGACTAAACTCTCATTCCTATTGGTTGAATCTAGTGGTCAGATTCGGCACGCCATGTCTCTTTAGTCTTGCAAATTGAAGACTACCAATCCCTTGAAGTTTACAGGCCAGCTGGTTAACATGTGCGGATAATCGCTTCTGATAAGTCTTGCTGAATTCTGCTATTTCCTGATTGACTGTCTTGATGTTTAGGTCTTTGTGGATGAGATTGTTGCTCACATACCAAGGTATATTATACATGGTTCTCATCGTTTTGCTTTGAAACCTTTCAAGAATCTCTATGTTACTGTTGCTTGCAGTCCCCCACAGTTGGATTCCGTATGTCCAGATAGGTTTTAAAATTGTTTTATATATAGCCATTTTGCTGTTATTATTCAAATGAGAATTATGTCCTACCAGCCAATACATATTTCTCAATTTTGTGTCTAGTTGCTTTCTTTTCAACCATATATGTTTTCGCCAAGTAAGCCTTCTGTCTAGATGCATTCCCAAGTATTTTGCATTTTCTGCTTGGGGAATCTGCTCGTTATTTATCTTTACTGGAGGACAATCTGTTTCCTTAAAGTAAAGTTAACATGAGTAGATTTGCTCTGATTTGCTTTAATTCGCCAAAGTTTCATCCATTTTTCAACTTCAGTAATGTGTGTTTGAAGGTTAGTTGACGCAGTCGTTGGATTTTCATGGACTGATAATAGGGCCGTGTCATCGGCATAGGTTGCGGCTATAGTGTTATTATTTGTAGGCAAATCAGAGGTAAAAATCAGGTAAAGCGTCGGACCCAGTATGCTCCCTTGTGGAACTCCGGACCTAATATGGTACAGTTCTGAACATTCATTCCCATACTTTACTTCAAAACACCTATTGTTCAAGTACGATCTAATTATATCGAGGAGGGAGTGAGGTAAAAGTTTTTTTAATTTGTAGAGTAGACCTTCATGCCACACTTTATCGAAGGCTTGACTGATGTCCAAGAAAACAGCCGAGCAATACTCTTTGCTTTCGAAGGCTCTGCTGATAATGTCTACGAGTCTATGGACCTGTTCGATAGCTCCGTGTTTTTCTCTAAAACCAAATTGGTGTAAAGGTATGACACTGGATAAGTGTTCTCTCATTCGATTTAATATTAGCTTTTCAAGCAGTTTTCCCACTACTGGTAAAATACTGATAGGTCTGTATGAGGTCACTTCATGGGATGGCTTTCCGGGCTTAGGAATCATCACAACCTGAGCAATTTTCCATTGGCTTGGAAAATGTGAAAGTCGTAAGCAGGCATTTAATATTGCAACCAAAAGCATGATGCCCTTTTTAGGAATATGCTTTAATAAAGTAGCATCAATCATGTCATAACCAGGTGATTTGCCTTCTTTCAATTTTCCAATCTCCATGGTTATTTCTTTGGGACTAATACATTTCACAGGTAGGCACATTTGTGTTGTACCACATGACCTAGTAAGAGTGACACCATTTTCGAGATATTTCTTCGTTCATTAGAAAACAAACATCGAAGGTAATTTTTGTATATTTGGTAGGTGATCTGCCCACCCCTTAAGTTTGTCGTACTACTTACTGGACACCCTCTATACTTATTAATAACATAAAAGTGAAAGTATCTGTTTGTTTGGTTTTCATGTCTAAACAGATTTTAATAAAATTTTATCAAATCTAAAAAAAACTGAGTGAGACATTATTAAGTATATTTTCAACACACATTTTCTCATAAAGTGGCTCTAATTTCACCGCAATTAGGCACGTAATGACACCTATAATCAAACTGTGACTTTTTCATTACTATTATTCACAACGTGAGTTATAATAGTAGATTGTATCATAAGGGAGCAAAATAATATTTTTAAGTAAGGGATTCTAGAATAGAATCCTGAATGTAGCGAGGGATTCAAAGTAGTCGCCCGAGCCAAAAATATATTTGCACCCGGTGTAATTGTAAAAAAAAAAAAAAATATTTTCTTCACTAGTGTGTTGAAAAACGTCGTATGATACTCGTGTGTATTGATGATTACTCAATTGCGCCTCAGCCGTAATGACCAACTTTACACACTTATACCATAATCTACTATTATTTCTATGTCAGCAAAACAATAATAGCAAAGGCATTATTCCGCAATAAATGATTTCTACACAGACTTAATCACGGGCAAAAGCTAGTTAGGGGCATAACCCTTTCACGATCTTGTTCAATCCACTAGGCTGTCCTGTTAGTACTCTAAGGAGGCATTGTGGGTAATTCATCAATTTTAGTTAAATGAAACAGGCAGGGTCATACCTGCCTACTTAGTTAATATTATGATTGTACCTAGTACCTACTTAAGTATAAATTTAAATTTTGTAAATAGGTATTTAAAAAAAGCAAGTCTAAAGCCTAGCTCAGGCAACACCTAGTTATTATCACGTATCAATACGTACTTGTAAGTACGTTCGTCCCTAGCATCGCCGACTATCAAGAGGGGTGACGTGTCCAAGTGGCGGGACCCTCTAGTCCACCCTCCATCAACAGCCATCGACTCGATTCACAACGACTGCACTTGTTAACAAAACCAGCATGGAGATTCTATAAAACGTGTCTGCAAAGTTGACTTGGCAAGCTATTGTGTTTAGTTACAGTGAAACTGATAATTTAATAATAACGGATAGCAAAACAGTAACAATGCTGCTCCTCAACAGTTTGAAAACAACTGGATGCCTAGGTACTTCAATTGCCTTATTAAGAAAGCCAATCATGCTAGCAGTAAAGGACCCTATCCCTATCCTACCCGTATGTTTCACACTACAATATGGGATGATGAAGACATTACAAGAACATCTAATCTAAATATACCATTGTGTGCGAATAATATAATTTGACAAGATGCTTGTAAAGTAGTAATTGTATGCAAGAAGTGGCGACCTTGCATCGAGGTTGTTTAGTAGTGGTAGCAGGTGAGGTGCGGTCGGACCGGAGCTAGCGTCAATGTGGCACAGTAATGTAACATAAGTCGTGTGTTTCAGATGGAAGAGCGCGCGCGGCGAGCGGGCGGCGCGCCGGCGGCGTCGGGTGACACGCGCTGCGCGACGCACGGGACATCCTATGAGCTCCCTGTCGTCCGGTACGTACCATTACACAGTACAGCCAGCACCAAAAGCAGATCATCACTTTTGTACCCTTTCATAATAATCTATCGACATTCTTTTGACACTTTGTATGACAACAATGATTAGCGTAATGTATACGTAACACACTCACAGTACTTAAGTGCTCATCTAATTTTTGGGTTGACTGTATTAATGCTATGTGCAAATGCATACGTCGAATAAAAGGTACCTATATAAGGATCATATCTATAATTTAATTGTAAATATTAAACTCAAACAACGAAAGCGGTGATTGAGCGATTTTTTATTTGGCATAAGGTTTGGCCTAACATGAAGCAACAACGGATTTGCTTAGTTTGTTTCGCTTGTTCTTACAAACCCGATGGCATGAATAGTAGCCTGTTCAAGCGTAACTAGCACACATATCAGCTGGCCAAGCGTTTAAAAATTCTATCGGAAATCCGTCTGTATCCACGCAGTAGTAAATGTCGCCGACGCTCTGATGTGGACGGTAGTTTCCGTTCCCCTGGCAAGTTTCTGTTACAGTCATCCCGCGCTCTGGGAAGTATATCATGGTGTCACGGGCACAGTCTGCGCAAAAACAAAAAACAATTTATTTAGTTACTGGTACTATAATGTTACAAATAGATGAGGAGCATGTAAATGCATACCTAGGTAATTTATAAACGACATATTAAAGTTTGCACCTTGCATCTGTGTAAGAAAATATTGTCAAGGATTTTATTTCAAGGTTCGATCAACAATAAAGTAAAGTAGGTATAGCGACTACCTTACCTACCTACCTAGTCGTTCAATCGTTTCGGACTTATCGCCTAAGATGTTGTGCTAAGGTTCACGGTCGATTGCTTTTAGTACTTGTGTATACATTAGATAGGCAGTACATAAATGTTTAGAAACGCAATAAAAAATCTCTGATGTGGGTTGTTATTAACTTATTACCATATAAGTATGCAAATTATGCAACAATGCGATACCTACCTATACCAAAAATAATCAATATCGTTTCGTCATCGCCATTTGATGGCATAATAAAGTGATAGGAAAAACGAATGATCTTGAATATTCATATATTATATACGAAATCATAAACACTCGTACATATCTAATAATTGTTTGACAAATTAACATTTTCTTCAATCCAAATAGTTCAATAATCCACTAATAACTAATAACTATTGAGGTTGTAGTCAACGTTTGAAATTGAATCGTGGAAGTGCCATAGTATTGGTGTACCATGACTTCACTAATGGGATGAGTAGCAGTGGGACAGTGTAGTGCATCATGAACAGGGTCACGGGCTCACGGCCGGCAACCGGTCGTCGCACGCAGCATAATGCAAATGTTCTATGCTAACGGTACACAGATATCCCTCGCCTTTATTCTATTGTATTATTGTAAACATTGCTAACAAAATATGCTCACAATATACTCTTATTTGTTCATTCCATGATTCCAGGACAGTTTACCAAGGCTTAAAGTAAGGAGACATGATAAAGAAATTCATGTTTCAAAAATAATGTTGCAACACTTACTGCAATTCATTCCCGCCATTTCATTAGACATAATTTGCCACGCTCCTAGAATCTCGCCATCTCTGCCTGTGCAGTAAGCACTGAAAATGATTAAATGGCCAATAAAGATGATGATAACTTTTTTATCCGTAGGTACATCATTTGAATAAGAATATAATTAAGAAGGTAGAAATTACATTTATAGCGCGACAATGGGCTACCTACCGACTGCCGGTATTGTGCAGTTAGAAAGCTCAACAAATACTTTGTTCATGTGCTTGATCAAAATAATAACAGTACTTACACGCTGTTAAGAATTTGTATCGGTCCGTAGCTTCCATCGTAATCGCACGTGGAGGAGGGAACACCAAAGAAGTTCGTTCCGTGCTCCGATTGCTCTTGTTGTATTGTGGCCAAAGCCTGAACTAGACTCTCGCATCTTCTCAAATATTGCTCCCCTACCACTGCTGCACTGTCTATATTTTGAAATAACAGGAAGTAGGCATATATGCAATCTAACATAATGGAAACTGATTATAATGATTTCTTTGTCACCAACAATGTACCATTCAGTGATCGATTTCATTGAGTTGACCTATAGAGGTAGCTGCCCTCAGCATCCATGACGTCATTCTAAACCAGAGGCCATGTGCAGGTTGTATCGCTAGGTATCGCTAGCAGCTATATAATCTAATGAATAATGCGTATCTACACGAAGTATGTGATTAACAAACGTTCAGACATAATGGCTATCTGCATTTTACGTTAACTGTTCTGGGGGCCTAGACAAGATGAATTGATTGTTATCGTTCCTAGACGATCAGCTTTTTACAAGGGTTTGGTATTTGAATCCGAATTGTCACGTCTTCGTAAATCCAATACAAAGGTTGATAAATAATAACATTCTTAGATATCATTTACCAGGGATATGAACGATGTATTTTTTTTTTATTTTATTTGGACAAGTGCACCACTTCTCTTTGTTATATGCGATTCGTTCCAATTGTGTCTGGTCATTCAACAATTCTAACACTTGTGTACCCTGTTGATGCAACTGCTCATCAAACGACTGATAGAACATTGGTAATTCAAATTGTTAATTGTTATTCTTCCTAACATGTTATATAAGAATTTTGTCCTGCCAAATTAATTAAAGTTTCTGAAAAAAATCTGCTGTCATTATTTGGTATCTTACAAGAAATCAATGATTATCGCCCATTTCAAGCACATGGTAGTTTTAGTAGAACTTACAACAGGGAAGTCTCTTCATATCGATTTCTAGAACAGGTACGACAGTGGGTTGTCCAGTCTTGGGCTCTGTGCACCAACATAGACCATCGTCGCATTGAAGGGGTTCATAGTCGCCATATGAAGTACAATGAAGCGTTACCACTGTTCTCCCGGACGCTTCCAATTCAGCTCTCCTTCGGCTACATGCTGAAAGAATACCAACCACCACCAACTTGTAATGTGTCAGATCAGTCTATCCAATGTGATACATTCTGTCAGACACAAAAATTATCACTTCAATATAGGTCAATAGGGCAAACACATTTGTAAACTGGTGAAAAGTTCTGCAGCTTACGCAGTGAATAAATTTAATTCTAACACAGATTTTTAATAAGACAGATAGTAGAAGATAAGATAGTATATACTTTAGTTATTTTAAAGTTTGATGTTTTGCTGCAGTCTCCTAGGGCGGTGGTGCCGACATCAGTAGAGGCTCGCAATATATAACTTAAGTCCTAAAGAATCAATGACAGTGTAGTCACATGTTCGGCAAAACATAGCTTTCTTAAAAACTGCTGTTCTTAAGCGTGTTGTGGAGTTTGAATGACGATTAAGAATACTTGTAATGAGTTAATTAAATAATGGAAAATATTTCTCCATTCATAATGTATCTGATTTTCATACGGCCAATGCATAGTACATAAACTTTATTTTACAGGGAAAACCTCTACGAGGAAAACTCATATATTGTATTACATCATTTGTTTCTGTCCAGTCACATTAAATTTGACAGTTGTGTTTTGACGTTAAATAGGTTGAAACTCTCGTGAAATTATTGTTTGTTTTATGTGAATCGAATGTAAATTTAAATACCTAGAGTCGTTTAGCTGAAATCTAGTATTCTCCCCAATCGATGCTATGTCCCGACAAGATAAAATTTCAATTGTTGGCGATTCATCATGAATTTGTTGTTTCGTTTTGAATGTTAAATTTCTTAATGTTTGTTTTGGTTCATTACCAAATAGATAAACACAGTCTTGGACGGAATAGTAATAATTTGTAATATGTTTAAGGTTAGTATTTGCTGGTAGATGAGGTATATACTTTTTGTAGATGTACAACAATACTTACCACAAGTCATATTTGTCGCTTGGTTTCTCCACATTTGTCCAAATATTCTGTTCCCACGTTCATCCGAACAGAAACACCTGTTTGCAGGGAATATTTCACATTCTTTAAATAGTTTAATTTAAAAGTTGGTAGGTTAGTTGTAGTGTGGTTTAAGTGTTACAGTAGTAGTATTACAAACAGGATTTAGAGTCAGATAAATTACAAGTGCTTGTAAAAGCCTATTTGACATTTTAATTCATTTATAGAATGTAGATCCCATAAGAAGAGCATCATCTAAGCTTCATATCTGAATTGAATAAAAAAATGTGAAACTACCACAGTCACTGAACAGTATTAACAAATAAAAACCGGCTAAGTGCATGAGAAGTACTATTACCTAATTCGCAATAAGATCGCAATATTTATCCAATACCTATAGCTCGTGAACTACATATAAGCCTCATTGGACGTGATTGTTTTCAAGGACTGAAATTACAAGGAACACTATATTTATTACGATATGACGTCCACAAGAACCCTTAAAATCTCCAAAACAGTAAATTGTATTGAAATACTTTTGAAGAAACCTTGCAATTTAAATGAAAAAGAAAAAAACATAAGTGCTAAATTGCAAATTGTTTTTTTTTCTTCATAAATTTTTGATTATATTTTTTTTCATTAATCTGAGCTACTTACATCAGCCTTATAGTTTGCAAGTAGGTAAGTACATATGTGGGAGTGTAGAGGCGACCTTATGTCGGATTTAAATGTAATGTGTAGCCGTCCTTATATTTGTCTATGGAGGAAGGAGTTTTTTTTTTGTCTAGGTGTAGAATGACATAGGCAAAGATCGAGCCGAACGACGATTTGATCTCACAGCATTAATCATCATAAAAAGAGTAATAAACAGTGTGTAAGTGTGAAATACGCTTTTATTTTTCGCCCGAATCCTATACATATACCTGCCAGACGGACGAAATTATGTGGTTTCCTTTCTTAACTTCGGTACCCAAAAATTATGTATTAAATTCAGATATGAAGCATATCTCAGATTCTGCAAATGTCTGTATAAATAAACAGATGCCGACGTCGTTATCTGTATCTCTTGACTGTTTTTATATCATTGGCATAGAATGAGTTTTTCATGAAATCAATATTGTAGTCTTAATGAACTACCTCGTTTACCTCCCAGTGAATAGGTCTCCTTTGCACTGCACAGGCGCATACCGTCCATCCGACAAACAACTAGAAGGTGCCTCGCATACTCCTTCCTGAATAACACCTGAAATTATTATGATGTTCTACTACATTAACATTTGCTGTGACCTAATTATTTTAGTTTGCTCTACACATATATGAGGATGCATTACCTAACTTCGTACTCGGCAGTTTACTTGTTTATTTTTTGTTTTTATTACCTATTGGTTGTGAACAACCAAACAGGTAAATTGTACTGTTATAAAAATACATAATAACTTAATTGTTTTATCAAGCAAAACACAGGAAAACAATTAAATTAATAAAATCGTAAATAGTATGCATTGTTAACCTACTTACCTACACGTTGCTGGTGGGTGTGAAAAATGAAAACGTGTCGTTTTATAAAGTACCGTTGTTCGGTAAGATTACGCTTCGCCGACTATTCTCGGCATACATATATCTTCTTCTGTGCTATCAGTACTATTTTATAGTACTTCATTATAAAGTAGAAACTGATTTGACTGACTGACATATCAGCGCACAGCCCGAACTATAGTTACGTACGACTCGTACGAGGAACGTGGGATTGCGCATGGTTGTCTTTAAGAAGCGGATTTTGGCAATTCAATCATTTAGGTGATAAAAAGGGGGATGACGTTTGTAAGAGCATTTAGAGTCTGACTATTCATAAGTGCCTGTGAAGGCCTATTTGGATGAATAAACAATTTCATTTCATTAAGGCGGCGATAGCTCAGTGGTAGTGATGTCGTTCGAACCCTGAGCTTGAGCTGTCGGTGAAGGAATACATCGTGAGGAATCCATAGCACGGTGGAAGGGTATTTTTGTAGTATGAGATTAGCTGGCTATCACCCTCAATTTAACATTTGTTGCCAAGCGCAGTGTACACCTGCACTTGAGAGCTAGTGTCCTTCTAGGCTCTTCATCACCTTCGGTCACATCATCATTTACCATGATGATAATGTGGACAAACACATGTTTAAAAATCCATGAAAATTACGATACGTATACTAATTTTTCGATTTGCTCGAACAAACACAAACTCAACGCGGCGGGGGATTTTAATCCCGCTAATCTTACTAATATTATAAATTTGAAAGATTGGATGTTTGTTACTCATTTACGCTAGAACGGCTGAAGGGATCTGGATGAAATTTGGCATAGAGATAGATTATAGTCTGGAATAGCACATAAACTAATTTTTATCCCAGGAAAAGATAAGATCCCTCGGGAACGTGGGTGAAACCGCGCGGAACAGCTAGTATGATTAATGTGAAAGTTTGGATGGGTGTTTGTTACTCTATCACGACAGAACGGCTGAACGGATCTGGATGAAATTTGGCACAGATATAGATTATAGTCTGGAATAGCACATATACTTTTTATCTTGGTAAAAGATAAGATCTCACGGGAACGCGGGGGACAGCTAGTTTATAATATGTACAATACATATAGTGATTGTATTATTTTTTAAGAGCTGTGGATTTTATTATAAATAAATAAATAAAAATTGGCAAATTAGATACTGCATTAGGATATTGCATTAAAGTAGTATGAATCGTATCCACATTCTGTCACCGTCTGGAGTGTTTTTGATAAATATGACTAACACCAATCGAGCAATCGGGCGATCCTATAATTCTTACCTTATAACGACTTATCTAAACGTATGCTTACATGTCGATGGCACTTGTGAAGTCCGGGTAATTTGTATCAACTTTATTTCCAACGTCAAATTAATTCAGAAACAAAGGTAAACAGAATAGTAGTGGCAAAACAACCCGAATAAAATCCATGTTCGTAAGAGAATATAATAAACTACATTACATAATCATGTTTTGTTAACGTGGTACATATTACTTTCAGAAGCATTATTAATCATCAACAATCAATTGGAGCAAGGATTTCGTTATTAGGTTAGGATAAAATGCAATTACACTGTAACGGCAATTTCACCAATGACACATAATTTTGGGTAAATACCCCTTTTCAATAAAATTGATCGCTTTAAGTACACAAACTTATACATTTGTATATATCGGTGTTATAAACAAATGTATAGTGTATGTACCTATTAGAATCGAAAGATGATGCAATCACTAGGTATAATGAAATTGAGATTTTACCAAATATTATCTACATGTGAATGGATATTAAAATTATTAAAAATTAGATGGATGTATGTGTAAGTAGGTATTAGTAATACCAATAAAAATGTATTTTACCTCATTACTTCGATTAATTTTGCAATGACACAAACGTGTATGTCTTTATTCATATGAACAACCGGTAATTTTCTCCAAGGTGAATAAGTCCTTTCCCGGAGACTGCGGTCGGCGATCGTAATGAGTAGATCGAGTAACTTCCGACAGATCAGTGAAATCTAATATGGGAACGATACGGTCTACTTGACTGCTTGTAATCTATATAAAATGTTATTTTTACTTAATGCAAAAGCCCAATAAATATATACCCATAAAGAAAAGTACCTAATAAAAATAATGAAATATGTATTAAAATAAGAAGCTAACGCAAGTAGCTAGTTTCATTGCAGCATTCCAATACTTTCTCACAGTTTTTTTTCCAATTTTGGCACAAACATGCATGACAAAGTTTAAAAACTATTAAAATCTATTCTGTTACTGTCTCTAAACAAACTACTTTCGGGTTTTGTATAAGTAGTAAATATTGATACTGAAAATAATGTCCTACGAACGTGAAATTTTGCGCTAGTCTTGAGGGGTTTCACCTCTAAAAGGGTGGTTGGAAATTAAGATTGAGGTGTTTCACAATTTTGAAAAATCATGCCCTCATGAGAAAAAGGGTTATGAATTTATTCTTAAAATTCTTCAGTACAAGAATTAAACCTATTTAATTGTTATTTAAACTAAATCACACACCTCTATGAAAATTTATCCCCTGAAGTGGTAAAATAGGGGATGATAGTTAGTATAGGAGAAAGAGCCTGGAAAAGATTGTACGGAAAAATTATTATTACTCGTACTGGTCAAAATTACATGAAATTAGTACTCAACACTAAATAAAACACGTATTTGAGCGTTTTTTTTCGAAATTCAACTCTGAATTGGGTACATTCCCTTTCTTAGGTATCACAACTAAAAAATATGTTTCGAATGAGAATGCTGTGTTTGTTTCCATCATGTGGGGATTGATTTCTTACCTGTAGGTGCCTGACAACTCGCACAACAGTTGAATATACTGGTATGTGGAACTAAAACCTGGCCAGGAGCGCAGTCTTCCACTGATACGTCCGATACACATACTTGCGCTACTTGACATTGTGACGCCTCTGTCTCGTTTATCACACAAATTAACATAAGTAATATTAAAAAATAATAATTTGATTTAATCATAACGCTCGTGAAATAACCAAAACAAAAATTATGTATATTTGTTACACAGCGATGCTATTATAATAATAAGTACACAATTGAATTGCCAATCATATTGTCCTTTATCTGCACTATCTTATCTGATTAGGTATCTACTAATTATTGCTGTCGTGAATCGGCAAACACTGTCTCAAATCAATTATATTCGATCGTTAATTTATTCCAGCTACTAAATAAATAATTTAAATTTAACTAAAAATAGTTACATAACAAAAAAGTTTATAATAGGTATTAGTATAGATAATAATAATATTACATGAAAATAACCTATTATTTATATTTAAGATAAAACTAAACTAATTATGAATATTATTTTTTTATCGAAAATATTGGTCCAACTTAGACTGGTCTATTTTGTTTTTATTATTTAGTACGTGTATGGTCTCGAGTCTAAGAGATAAAATTTATCGCCCACATGACGAGACGGTATAAAATGTTATATTTTTCGGAAAATTAATTATAATCCTTAGACTCAATGGACTAAATTAAAAGCATCCAATGATATTCATATTTGCCACAAGGTGTATGAATAATACGCTGTTATCAGCACCAGATATCGCTATCTTAGGCTAAATTACGTGGAGAACAATCAAGTCAGGCCGTCCGCCCGCGCCTCGAGCACCCGCGAGACACCCGGCAGTGCCCATTCTGAGTGCGAACCACCTGCGCTCTTTCGTACTTCGCAGTGTGCTTATCAATCGTTATCACTTTGGAGCCGGCGCGCGTTCTATTTATTATTTCACCTCATGACACTGATAGTTTATTTACACATTTTTTTTCTTCCAGGTCGGATTAAAACGGGGGTTCCCGACTAGTATGGAGGAGAACAAGAAAAGACATTCCGGTACTAAAGTTTCGAAAATCGCCAACATATTTCAAGGAATGCCGTCAAGGGACGAGGAAGAAATGCGAGGCAGCGATGTGAGTGTCGTTCGTTCAGAGAGCCATGCGGCCCGTTTTAACACTGCCCGAGCCCTGTTTGAGAAGCTCGGGGAGGAGAATCGTGGATTTAGAATTGAAAAGTCGCCTTCTGCAGCCGCAAGCTTCGCCGGTACACGTGGTATGCCACCGCCTGCGCCTGCGCGTTCGCGATCCAGTTCCGCGGGTTCTGTAAGTCCGCCGAGGCGTATCGTCACGCCGACACCTGTCGTGGTGCCATCAATTAATGGTGATCGCCTCGCAAATGGCGCTTCACAGCCACCACCTAAGCCCGTCAAGCCGAATGTCTTACCAAAACCAGAAAAACCCGACAGAAGGTTTAATAAGGAACTTATAGAGAAACAGAGGAATTGGACTGCACATTTTAATAAATCGCGACCGCTTCGTGATGATCAACGAGACTCTAGTAAATATCCTAGTTCTTATCAAGATAGAAAGTCGCCTGATATAACTGAAAGATACGTTGTTCCATCACGTGTATACTCCCCACCGCTCTCACCTTGTGCCGGTGACTCTCAGGTGGATCGTCCTACTACTCTTCCTACTACATTAGTTAGTCGAGGTATACCTGGCGCGAAATCTCCTAGTCCTATTAAAACAGTAGCCAATGTTTCACCTTCATCTAGATCTAACAATTCAGTATCACCCATATCCAGATCCGATCCCATAATATCGCCATCTATAAGAAGAAATAATTTAAGTTCACCAGAAAAAAATATAGTTGAACCGATTTCACACCAAACAGGTTCAATCGACAAAATAAATTTCAAAAATCGCACACCTGTTTCGCCTCCTTCTGGAAATGAATACACGTTAAAAGATAAAACAGACTTAAGCTCGACAAGAACACCTGAATACTTACAATATTCTAATTCATTAGAAAAACCCATTGAAAGAATATCACCAAGCCCATCTTCACCAGTTACGGTATCTAACTCTTCTATAGAGCCAGTTCTAACTCCTGAAGTAAGAATTCAAAAATCTCCATCACCAGCAGTCAGAACAACGAAATCACCTATCATTGAGCAGCCGCTTGAAGAAAATGAAATGAACCCTGCCGAACATGCTACTTCGGTGTCACCTTTACCTGAAGAACGTACTGGAGAATATTTTTCTGAAAATATTCCATCAAATTATGTGCATTCGCAAAGTTCCGTAACTCATGAATCATCTTCACCGCCACAGTCTCTTGAACGAAAGGAAGAGACATTAGTGTGTGATCGCGATTCCCCGGTTTCACAAAGTGTTCAACATTATGACAATGTTGTGAATCCGATAAAACCCGAAGAAAGTAAATGTTTAGATGATGGTGATTATGAGACTGTTCAGTATAGTGATAACTGGGAAGACAAAAGTCAACGGCGATCTTCTACACCGGATTCACCAGCAGAAAAAGAAGATGTACTGCATTCACCCCTTGCTTCACCGCTGGCATCACCTGTTCATCGCGATATCTATTCTTCGCCTCCACCGTCACTTCATACTTCACCTTCGCCTGGTATGTGAAATTTTGATGTTTTATTGATCTTCTATTACAATGTCTTCATTGCAAAGAGACCAACTTACTAAAAAATATTATCTGTTTCGCTATATTTTATCTCAGTTTAATCTTTTTAAGAACTGGTATTGACGTATGCTTGCAGAATTTTAATCATCAATAAAATTATCATTAATTAGTTTTACCCACGATACTCTAATCTACTCCCATTAGGGGTTGAATTTTGAAATATTATTTTTTAATACGAGTAGAATTTATTTTTTACCATATTGCCATGTTCTCAAAGTAGTTAGTACTTTTGATGATGAAAATGAATCATTATGTACATATTAGTTTTACCCTACGATGTATTTGCACCGTGGGAAGTATATCCTAAGAAGCAGTTGAGTGGGCGTCGATTGACGTACGTTTGGCGGTCTCATGTTGGGTGGGTTCAATGTAATATTGAGGAAGTCAAGGTATTTGAGTCGTTGCGAGACTTGCGAGTCGATCCCGATTTAGATGCTCCGGCGCCGCCGCCGCCGCCGCCTCCGCCTCCGCCGTCGCGACGCAGTAACCCGAGCGACGTCGTCCTGCGCGCTCCCTTCACTCGCTCTTTTATACTGATTAACTGGAACATCCGTTTTTGCTTAATGCAATGTTTTGTCAAGACGCGTTACAATATCTGTCATGAAAACAGCGTCTATATTTTTGTTTTAGCAACATTTGGTGCGATAACTGATAAATAACAATGTATCAAAACAATTAACCTTTTTTTGGTTTTCTTCTGGTGTTTACTTTTCGTATCAGACTATTTTTGTTTCTTCTTTGTGTTCATTATTGTCTCTATAAACTTTGTGAATAAAGTGAAAATCGATTGTTTTAAAGTAATTATTTATTATATTGTCGTAAGTTTACAATGTTCACTCACTTTTTTTTTTCAGTCTAGCAAGGGAAAATAGGCTCATGGCCCGCTTAATATTACACTCATTAAGCAATAATAATATTTGGCGCACTTGACCCTTCTCATATTAAAGTTTTTATGACCATAATCTTGGTCTAACTTCTTGTGCATTCAAATTGGTTTAAGTGAGTACATACTTCAGATGTTAAAATTACTTGCCTTGTCTTTTATTTCTGGAGTCACATATATTCATTCGATTAGTTATGTTCCTAGCTTGCTTATAGCTGCGGCGGTGGTGTTTGTTTACAAGGCACACCGGCAACAGAAGAATTCACCAACAATTCGGTCGTAAAATCGTGCTATAGCGTTTTATTTGAAGTCTATTCCTTCTTGTCAGTGTTGGTTGGGTCAAATATTTTTTTTTTCGATATGAAGTGCTACTATTGAGTGATATCTCGCATCCAATACATATGTTGTGACGTCTCAAAATACAGCGTTACGAAGTGAACGTTCACGTGAGTGTACAAAGTGTTGACGGCAGAAATAATTGGAAATGGCGCGGTGATGCAGCGGGCGCCGCGCGTGCTCGCCGCATGCGCTCGCTCAACATGCGCCTCTGCGGCTGTTGCCTCGGTCAGTTGTTTCTCTTCTTGTATAGTACCTATATTAACGACCACACCTATTTTTTGACGTTGAAGTTAATCTCAATAATATGGATGCATATTTACGCACATTTTAATATTGTTCCTGTAAATGATTCATTCCATTCAATGCAATGGATTGCATCAAATACGCTTATAGTGTACCTGCTAAGAACATCGTGGTTGGAATGAATGAAACATGTTTCTGTTATAAAGAAGCACTTGACGAAGCATGTTAACATTAATTAGTCTGAAGATTGCTTTGACACGTCGTATTATATGTATGATCTCGTCCAATTCACTGAACTTTTATGTTCGTTGGTGTAATATTATACTTCTGTTATTTATTTGTCACTGTATCAACATACCGCCGTCGTATCTCTTCTTAAAACCTATAAATCAAATGGATGTCCTTTGTCGAGATATTTAATGTAAGCGTGGGGCGTGACGTGAGGCGATCCACTACGCAACTTGTTACATTTGTTGTAACAACCGACCGCTACCTATTTAGGAAGGTCGTTCTATAATTTTGATACACATATGCTGATATCATAGAATAAATAATAGTTAATATTATATGATGTTTGTTAGGTTTCAGGAAATGATAGCTCAATGGTAGTGACGTCAGACCGAGACGAAGGTCGTGGTTTGTAATTCTACAATAAGCTTGAGCTTTCGATAAAGGAAAACATCGTGAGAAAACCATAGCGTGGTAGGGTACTTCGTAGTACCTACTGACCGACTACCATCATCAAGTTGAAAATCGTCAAGCACCGGTGTGTTTCGGCAGTTGAGAATTAGTTGCCCTTTAGGCATTTTAAATCCTCCTTCGACGGTAGACACCTACCATCAGTTGAGCAACATCCATATCAGACTTCTGACTTAAAAAAGTTTTTGAATCAATGATACAAGAAGACGATGTACGTACGAACACTTATGAACACTTACTTTTTATGAAGCGTTAATTCTTCAATTGTCCGCAACATTGCCGACCTAATTTCCATTCAATTTGTCTTTTCATTTTTGTATGTAGGTACTTAGTCGACTGTTAATTAGTGTAGTGAGCATAACTCGTTCTCGTTGTCTCGGAGATCGCATGATCGCACAGCAACGGTTTAAATTGCTAATTCTTGCTTTCCCCGCACCCGCATCACCCTTTCTTATTTATTGGATTTGTTGTCAATATTATACCTGTGTGAAAAAAAAACCTGCTTTGGTAGGTCACTCAGTACAAGTCTTGTTATATGTTATACATTTAGTGGGCTTCGCCGATTGCCTCGTTTTCAGAGATCCCCTACAAAGATAAGAACTTTTTGCAAGTACCTCCCTAACATGTAATGTCCTCAAGTATTGTTGAAGAGGTCTTAAAAATCATTGTCAGTTTCCTTCAACTGTCCTAAAGTTTGGAAGTTTGTGACTCAACTCAATTACGTTTAAACAGCAGAACAGATATGGATTAAATTTAGCACTGAGAATTGAGATCGATTATATCTTAGAATAAAAATTAAAAACATAGGACACTTTCGAGATAATCGGTGCAAATTTTTTCCTAATATTTCATTAATCCCTATAAAACACCCAATTAGGTGCAAAAAACCCAGTATAATACTTTTTACTCCGAAAAATAATTTACACCAAGATTCGTATTCCAATTTCTGTTCACAATAAAAGTTTCAACAAACTGTATTTTCTCATTTTACCGTAATGTCAAAAAACCTTATGATGCCAATTTTACTATCTGATTTGAACTGTATATTTACACCATGTTTCGTATTCAATTCCAATACTTACATAAAAATTCGTATGAGTATGAGTCCTTTTACGCCTTAAAAGTTGAATTTTAGAAAATCCCTTAGTAGCGGATAAGGAACCTACCTGCTATTGCAAGTTAGTAGGCTTTATAGTTCCTGAGAAATCGTGGTTAGTGAATATGTGTGAGTGGTATTTCGCTTTTATTTATGTACAGCTACTTCAGCTGCCTACATATCGAAAAGTGGTTGAAACAGATAGTATTCTTGGTACCTAGTGGTAACTATCCGGAATGGTATTACAAAGTAACCGAATATAGTAACGTTTTATAAAGTGTTATGCTTTGTCCCACCACTCACGAACCCCGGGGTTCGATATGACTACGGTGTAACAATTAACAACTGATCTATCACCGCCTTGATACAGATCTTTCTCTTTATTGAATGTCATTGTGGGGTTATTCATGCAATGAATGTGAATTGAATGATAATGACAGTGAATGATATTGTATTTGTGTTGTGAGGGTATTCCTACGTGATCTTTGATCGGCGGAGTTTGCGTTTAAACAGTGCGTACTAGTTTTATGTTTATTTATGCAAAGCACCTGTACGCTCGCCACCTGTTTACTCTACGGAAGTAGTGTATCCGCGTTAAAAATAGTCCAGCTCATTAGCCTAAATTTGCTTCAGACTGTTCTCCACTCATCGATGTTAATAATTTTGTTTTGTTAGTATACTTCCAATATACCGCATAATGAAAGCTTTACACCAACAATGCTTATTATAAACATGTAAAATTTCATTTATTTTGAGCCGGTATAGATCAATCTTCCATAGAACAATAACAGAGGTTGGTTGGTAGCAAGATTAAGATTTGTATGATCGCTTTGGCTCTGTAAACTAGGGGGTTGACAACCAACTTTCGAGTACGAAGTCAGTGTAAAAACAAAAAAACCGTAGTAGCTCAGTGTAACCTTCTGACATTCAGGAAAGAGTTGACCATTGTCGGGAAACCAGCATTCCCGAAAATAATTCGAACGCTTTAATAAGTTGGCCTTAACCACCGCAGTGTTTAGCCCGATCAATAGAGATATAAGCTTGTTGATAATTATGATGAAGTTGCTCTCTCTCTATCATATGTTCAAAATACATGTACATTTCTCTGTAATGTAAAATTCTAATCCATAGGCGGCTATCAGATGGCCCGTATGCTTGTTTGCCAACCAACGGACATAATCATTATCTCCCTCGCTTTTTTCCTACTTAGGTTACACGCTCCAATATCCTCATTTACAATGTCGCTCAATACTTTCTTTGGCCTTCCTCTTTCACGGTAGACTTACGGTCGGCGACGAGCGATTGATATATCTGGTGTTACAAACGTCTATAGGCTACGCTGCAAGAATATGCTAATTTGCGACCTTAGTGGTATAAAAGAAAACTTAAGCAGCTCCTCTATAGTTGAATGATGCTTTTCCCTCTTGCATTGAAGGCGATGATAGCTCAGTGGTAGTGACGTCGGATACCGCGGCGAAGGTCGTGGGTTCGAATTCTACAATGAGCTTGAGATTTCGATGAAGGAAAACATCGTGAGGAAACCATAGCACGGTGGTAGGGTACTTTGTAGTACCCGACTGGCTGGCTACCACCCTCAAGTTGAAAATCTGTCGCCAAGCACCTATCTGTGTGTTCCGACAGCTGCACTTCGAGAGCCAGTTCTCATCTAGGCTGTGTGCTTACCACCTTCGGCCACATCATCACTTACCATGGTGAGATGGTGGTCAAACACAAGCTTATCCAGTATAAAAAAAAATACGGGAAACAGATCGACATAATAAAGAAAATTACAAAGGTTTCTTTAGTAACGTAACTTGTTGTGATCGGCTAGTTGGCGGAGGTCGCAAGTCATCCGAGGCGGAGGAGACGCCGCGGCGCGCTGGGTCGCGCGCCTCCAGCGTGTCCGACGAGGGCGGGTTCAACGAGCCCTCGCCCGAGGTGGTGGCTCGGCTGCGGCCCGCTGATTATCGCGAGCCGCCGCCGCCACCGCTCACCAAGGACCACCGCGACGGAGAGCGCGCTCGCTCCGACCCAGACACGCTCTCTGTACTACAACAGGTAACGTTATACACCTACCTACCATTTACAAATTATAACCTTTGATAGTGATGTAGCCGAAGGTGGTAAGCCTAGAAGGGTATACTTGGCTATGGTGTTTCAACTTAACCTGTCAGTTCTTTCTTGGGACAATCGGGGTTTCAGAGTCCGCACCACTTGGTTCTCAAATGGGACAATCGGGACGATGACATTTACTTGAAAATTGGGCGCGAATTTAGGTTTTTTTAAAACTGTGCGCGAGTTGACGAGTTGTTTGACAGGTTAATCTCGCGAGTCAACAGATTAATAATGGCTATGGTACCACCGTGCTCACTCACGGTGTTTTTCTTCACCGAAACCTCAAGCTCATTACAACGAAATGAATGGCTTTTGCCACTCGACATCTCTACCACGAGCTCTCGTCGCCTGCAACTGCTAGAACTTACTGGTACAGGTGTTTGGCGACAGATTATTTACCTACAGTGTTTTAGTGGCAGCTAAGAATGCACAATATTACTATCAGCTGTGGGTAGTATTTTTAACAAGTCTTGAGATACAGGTACTGCTAGATACAATCCTTTCTCGGATACATATTCATTACATATTTTTTTGTTATTATAACCAAACATAAATGAGTGCTTGTAAATTCCAGGACTCGGGTGTAGTAGTGAGCGAGGCGAGCCAGGGCTCCATAGAGGTGCTCGACAAGTCGACCACCAGCCAATGGAGCGTTTCGGAGGCGGAGAATGCGTCGGCCGATGGACGCGGCGACCCCGCCGACCCCGACCCCGACCCCGACCCCGACCCCGACCCCGACGTGCGCTGGGACGAGCCCGACGCCGACGCCAAGCAGCCTGACAGCATGACGCCGGACGAAGCCGAGATATTACTCAGCTCCAGGTAATGTTTTTAATGCCCAATTTTTGCATGCGTAAAGCTTTTTGAAATTAAAAAGGCCAGTATTTTTGGTTACAACCGTTTTGGAACGAGAATGTCAATAAAATCGCACAAATATATCAATATCCTTCTCTCTCAATTATCGAACCTAATTCTATTACATATTTATCTTTGGCATGGCTGGTATAAGCGCGAGTGGTGTTGCAGCGAAAAAAATACAGCCTATATCGCTTGCGTGATAAAATTATGCGCATGAGAGATGTTTTAACTCGCCAATTTAATCAACCTCAAACAAGTCTATAGTTTCACCTATAAAATTTGGTATTGAGTGAATAAAGTAGGTACGTTGTAAAAAGAGAAATGATTAATTTTTTTTGAGATAAACAGAGCAATTTGCAGCAGGAATCAATCCTGTTTGTTTTGTAGTATAAAAAATCCTAATTTATGACACGGAGGTCTTGCTACAGATGTTTATGTGACAAATAAAAAAACATACATTTACACCTTAGAATGTGCACTTTTATGATAGAAACAACTGGCACTGATTTAAATCATTGAACGTTAACGAACGAAAAAGAATCGACAAGTTTATTTGTGTGTGACCGAGTTCGTTAGCTCTTTCTTGCTTAGTGTGTACCCGCCATAAAAAATCCGTACTTTTATCTGTAGGTATAGATAACAGAAAGGCATTTAATTATGCTTCTATTCCAGTCATTGTTTACCAATATTAAACACTTGTTACACTGAAACAATGTTTGGAATTCACTCATACACATTACCTTGTTTTCATAATGCTCATTAAACACTGTCATGCACAAATATAGTACACTTATTGCAAAGATAATGCACTTGTAGCATATTTTGATATTAGGATTCTTTATAGAATTTTAACAGTAATATACATATATGTTACCAGCGAGTGTATTATATCGCTGAAACCTTTGTCAATATTGCATGATTCAACTTCTTGTTAGCTATAAGGTAGTTCTTGCACTAGGGTATATCTAGAACTGTCGTTTTACTTATGTCTATCGAGTAATCTTCCTCATAAGTATTGTATCGCTTCGTATTATTTTTAAATGTTGTATTTTTATCATTTGCATGCTGCCTGTGAGCACAACGCTTCATTCTTGCCTGATCACATTTGCAGTATTCTGGAGAAAAAACTTAGGTAAGATCGGTGCATTCTTTGTTCTCTTTGTCGTATGTAGTATTGAATGTGCAATTAGTAATTTCCGCTCCTACTTCAAACAAAGAATTTTCCTAAACCGTCTTAAACGCGTAGCAATATTTTAACCGTATTAGCGAAAATAGACCGATCCCGCCAAAACTGAACAAGCCCTGACCTCTTTAAAATTGCTTAATGAATACCAGCTCGTTTGACCAAAACCTGAGACGCATTTCCAAGTCTCACGCACTTCCGTTGGCGTGGTTGGTTAACACACTATCTATCCCTCCACAAATCGTGGGTTCGATTCCCATCCAGCAAAGACATTTGTTTGCACAAACATGCCTGTTTGTCCTGAGTGTGGGTGTACATGATTATCTATTTACAAAAAAAAGTAGTACATATATCAGTTATGTGGTCTAGATCTGCTTAGTTTGGGATCAGATAGTCGTGTGTGAAATATTATGTTCGTGGATATTTTTTATTATCCAATATTATAAATATGAAAGTTTGGATGTTAGTTGCGCAAATTACGCAAAAACGGCTCAACGGATTTTGATGAAACTTGTTACACAGGTAGATTATATCCTAGAATAAAACATAGGATACTATTTATCCCGGGAAAAGATAAGATCTCTCGGGAACGTGGGTGAAACCGCGGGCGGAAAACTAGTATGTAACATGTAGTGGTGTTTGTTTACAGACAAGAAGCTCTGCTGTCGGACGAGCAGGCGCAGGAGATAGTGGCCATGTTGTCGCCGCACACGCTCCCGCACGACAATGGCGTCTCGCTCAACGACAGCTACCAGTCTGTGCTCTCCTATGAGAGGTATACTATTTATATTATTATCTATGCATCTATACAATACTTAATTGCAGATCTAGATCTAGTCCTACTTATATCCATTGTGGTAATTACTTTTGTTTTACAATAATTTGACGTGATTGTAAATGATGATGAGGTCAAAAGCACTATACTAGACAAACTTAAGGTGAAAATAGGTGGGTGGGTTCCTTACCAAATATACAAAAATGACCTCAGTAAAATGGTCAACATTTTCAAGATATTTTGTATCTAACATAAAAAAATCAATACATAAAAATCTGAAAAATCGAAATATCTCTAAAATGGTGAACTTTTTATTGAGGCCATTTTTGTATATTTCGTAAGTGACCCAACCCCACTATCTCCCACTTACATTTGTCGTACTATATACTTACCGGACATTCTGTATAGAATATATGAGATTAATTCTGAATAATCCGAGTCTACCAAAGTTAGATGAAAACATGTAGGTATGTTACCATACCTTCACTACTTACAGAGGTATTTGTCCTGCTAATCTGGCTATTAATATTTATATATCATCTACATTATCATGTTTTCCTTCAGTCAACGGTTAATAGGTTCTTGACCATATTGAATGTTCTATCTTGTCGTAAAAATATACTCATTCCCTAACTAAATTTGAATAAAATAAAAGAGAAACGAAATTATTACTACATATTTTGAACTGTCGTAATCCAGTATGCAGTCAGTGGATGAGAGTTACGAGTTTGTGTCGCTGGAGGCGGATAGTGGTCTAGCGGGTGGCGACCGCAAGCAAACGCACGAAGCGGATCCGACGGAGCCCGAAGCGCAACCCGAGCATGAATCCGACACTGTGTTCGACTACTACCCGCCGCACTCGCTCAGGGAACTGGGCGAGGAGAACGGCATACATTACTTTGAGGATGGACACTTTTATACTGAGGTTTTTTTGTTTTGTATTTTGCATATATCCTACTAATATTATAAATGTGAAAGTTTGTTTGATGAAACTTGCTGGGCACACAGGTAGATCATATCCTGGAATAAAACATAGGATTCTTTTTATCTCAGGATAAGATGACGCTGGTGAAATCGCGGGGCGGAAAACTAGTTAACCTATAAATCTTAACAAAGCTTTCCAACACATAGTAACCATTTCTTTCTCATTCATCAACTGCTATTCAAGCGACGAAGTCTATTAGCAATTCTACAACAATTTTGTCCTTGCCCTCATTACTGCCAATATCGTGTAGAACTTTGTAGTATAGTCTATGCCTTTAAGGCATTGTAATAAGGTGTACAGTACATTGGTAATCCACATAATTGCTAATGTTTATAGGCGACGGTAGTGACTTACCATCACGTGACCCGTCTGCCTCGTTATAACTAGTTAGCTTTAGGTTGTCAAAAGCATAATAAAAAAATGGATAATATTTCCAGGTGGCCGGTCTCCCGCCTATAGAAGACGAGGAGGATGACGATTACTACCCCCCAGTATTTGTGAAGAAAAATACCAAAGTGAAATTCAGGTACATAAATGTTGTTGTAACAAAAAAAGGCTTATTGAAAAGAATTATGTGAAACCTATTTTCTGGTTAACGTTATAAATTGTTGTTGGTTGTATGTATATAATATTATGTTATTCCCCTCGCAGTACGAATCCAATGCTTGTATACTCGACGCACTCGGTCCGCGAGTACGACCGGCGCAACGAGGACGTTGACCCCGTGGCCGCGTCGGCTGAGTACGAGCTCGAGAAGCGCGTCGAGAAGATGCACGTGTTCCCTGTTGACCTCGTCAAGGGGGCCGATGGACTAGGCCTCTCTATTATAGGTGACGATATCATTGCCTTTGATACTTACGAAGAGAGATATTGCACTTATTGTAGCAAAAACGATCTAATCCACAACCTAGACAAAATTGAGTTATCAATTACATCTTCTTCTTGTTTTAATGTTATAAAGAGGAAAGATTTGTACGTATGTGTGTATGTAACGAATAAACTCAAAAACTACTGGGCCACTTACTACTTAGTACAGATTAACATAGGCTATATTTTTATCCCGGGATGAGATAAGATCCCACGGGAACGCGGGTGAAACTGCGGAGGACAGCTAGTTTATTATAATTTTATACAAAACGCGGAGTCTTTTAATAAATAAAATTAAATGTAAGTATAGATAACTCAATATTGACTATGTTGTGGATTGGATTGTTTTTGCTAAAATACGTCCAATTACTTGGCCAGATGGCACAAATTGTATATCCAGGATACTTTGTATGCACACACTGTTTATGTCATAGTTTTAGAACGGGATCATATAATGTGTGTGTGCATCCAAATACCCACTTATTTTTATAGAGCGGATCTTTTGATACTTTCTTTTGCTTGCAATTATGGTGGACATATTTCTTATTGTTATTAATTTTGCTTGTATATTTTCGATTTATATCTTGCACGTAAAATTGATGTGTGTCATGTTTTACACAGGTATGGGTGTTGGAGCTGATGCAGGCTTGGAAAAGTTGGGCATATTCGTGAAAACTATAACCGAAAGTGGCGCAGCGGCCAGAGATGGTCGCATACATGTCAACGATCAAATCATTGAGGTTGACGGCAAGAGCTTGGTGAGTTCCTAATTAGGGTTCCGTACACAAAGAGTAAAAATGGAAACCCTATTACTAAGACTCTACTGTCTGTCTCTCTGTCACCAGGCTGTATCTCATGAACCGTGATAGCTAGACAGTTGAAATTTTCACAGATGATGTATTTCTGTTGCCGCTATAAGAACATTATACATACTAAAAACTAGAAAATTTGTACGAAACCCTCGGTGCGCGAGTCCGACTAGCACTTGACTGGTTTTTACTCTTGTTTATATTCAATTTATATAAAAACGTAGGCTATAAGTTTTCTCTAGAAATCTCGACTATCACCATTTCTTATTATAATTTATTTTAGGTTCAATTAAATTCCTGGCCTTTGTTGTCATGGTAACTCCTAAACATTTATGGTCACCTGGGTCACGTGATGGTGAATGACTACCGTCGCCTATAAACATTCGTTATACCAGGGGGATTGCGCTGTTGTACACCTTATTACAACGTCTTTAAGGCAACTGGCTCTCAAGTGGAAACTACCGGATTACATCAACAGGTGCTTGGCGACAGATTTTCAGCTTGAGGGTGGTAGCCAACCAGTCGAGTACTACAAAGTACCCTACCACCGTGCTGAAGTTTCCTCACGATGTTTTCCTTCACTGAAAGCTCAAGCTCATTGTAGGATTCCAATCCAAGACCTTCGCCGCGGTATCCGACGTCACTACCACTGAGATATCATCGCCTCTTTGTTTTACTGGGCTGTTTCCGCACTTAGCCTCTCGATTGGGACATTGTACGTGTATTTATGACGTCTGTATAAATAAGCTTCTTATGTACACAGGTTGGTGTAACGCAAGCTTACGCAGCATCAGTGCTCCGCAACACTTCAGGACCTGTGAAATTCCTCATCGGCAGAGAAAAGGACCCTGAAAACAGCGAAGTGGCACATCTCATACGGCAGTCGCTTGCCGCCGATAAAGAACGAGAGGAACGGTAAATTACTTTGGATTTGGATAATAAATAAATAAATTTTGTGCGATTAATGTTGGGAGATGCTCGAACTGCTGTTCACGGAGAACTTTAGGAGGCATTACTCTATAACCCTGATGAATGATTCTGTAAAATGTTGTCTATAATATAAACCCAACTGCTCCAGTTTGAAAGAAAATATCACTTTTTGCCTATCCAAATTAAGTACTTCGTCCAGAATAAAAAAGATTTTCAAAATACAAAACTTAGATTTTTTTCATTTTTCTTATAACTTAAATGATTTGGCCTATCACCCGATTCCCGCTTGACGTCAACTTCTGGGACACCCTATATATAAATCTAATATCTATATATATAAAATTCTCGTGTTACAGTTTTAGTTACCGTACTCCTCCGAAACGGCTTGACCGATTGTTATGTTTTTTTTTTGTATATTCAGGAGGTCTGAAAATAGGTTGTAAAGTATATTTCATCCCGCGAGATCCCACGGGAACGCGGGTGAAACCGCAGGGGACAGCTAGTGTAAATATATAGTTTTAATATTTAGTTAAGCTCCAAGTTAAGTGATATGTAAACGTTACCAACTTGCATAGAACTCTATTGTTGTTTTTTATAAATACAAAGTGAATGAAAGGATTTAGCGAAAATTACTTATGGTTGTTTGTAATAGGGCGACGCGCGAACGCCAACGTCGTCAACAAAGCGAAGAAGAGGAGAGCACTCAAGCGACAGCCGCCGAGCCCGCCGCTCAGCCGAGACACCCGGAAATAAACGAGCTTCGGGCCTTTTTACAAGAGGTTTGTAGTTAACATTATTATTCATCCTAATATTATTAAAACTAGCTGACCGTGACGTTGCCCTGTTAAAAAATAAACATAGAAAAAGAGCTTTCAGATTTTTCTTACCATAAGATAAAATTGCCAAATCGGTCCAGTCGTTCCCATGTAATGGATGGCACTAAATGTTTTTGCGGTCCTATTTTTACTGCAGTCCATCGTCTGCAAATCACCATTGCCAAGTAGCATACGCTAACAAATTGTGAAGGTATATTTTTGTCATGTAACAGTTGGTGGGGATGGAAAGCGGCGGTGGTGGTAGCGCGGAGATAAGTTCCCGCGTCCGAGAGTGGTGCTCCGCGCGCGCTCCCGACGAACATCTGCACCGCGCGCTCGCCGCCGCCGCCGATACCGCGCATCGTGCGCAAAGGAAGTACGATAAGGTATGTACTGGATATTCAACTGCTTTACACTGAATTTTCAAAGATATTAATGTAAACTAAAGTGTAAATTACGCATTTCTGATGGCCGTGTGTGTAATTGTTAAAAATTTGAAAAAAAAAAACAATATATGATGGTCCAAAAATATTTAAAAATATGTAACCTTGCTGAGTTTCTTGCCGGTTCTTCTAAGTTGAAGGCTGACTTCCGAACCGGTGGTAACTTCTATAATTCGACCTTCATAAGTGCCCTTCTAGGGCCTAAACTGAATAAATGGTTTTGACTTTGACTTTGTAATGTGTCAGGCACGTCGCGCTCTCCGCGAGTGGCGGCGGACCCGCGCGATGGTCCGCGCCCGCGAGGAGTGGTGGAGTGGAGCTCTACGAGACGCGCACAGGGAGTACGCCGCCGCACTGTCCGCGCTACACGACCGGGTCGCGCGGCTAGAAGTGTTGCTGCTGGTATGTCTTTTTTTTTAATTCTCGATAAGCTTGTGTTTGACCACAATCTCACCATGGTAAGTGATGATGTGGCTGAAGGTGGTAAGCACACAGAGACTAGATGGGAACTGGCACTCGAGTGCAGCTGTCGGAACACACTGATACGTGCTTGGCGACAGATTATATTATCAACTTGAGGGTGGTAGTCAGCCAGTCGGTCGGGTACTACAAATTATCCGAGCTATGGTTTCCTCACGATGTTTTCCTTCATCCACGACCTTCGCCGCGGTATCCGACGCCACTACCACTGAGCTATCATCGCCTTAAAAACGTCTAACACGTGCTGTGAGGTTACCATCGACTCTTATTGCGATTCAACTCGGCCTGAACTTGAATCTTCGTTGTGTCAATTAATGTCGTCAGAATGTATGGACAAAAGTGACAATTGACAGAAAAACAATCAAGTTTAGGTAAAAGGGAATCTTTATTGAGATCATATTGGATACCCAGCTGTTATATTTGAGTTTATTAAAAATATGTTTCACAGGAGACTCAAAAGAAGGCAGGCCTACCGGTAATGTTGCCGCA
This sequence comes from Ochropacha duplaris, assembly GCA_951361185.1. NCBI lineage: Eukaryota > Metazoa > Arthropoda > Insecta > Lepidoptera > Drepanidae > Ochropacha > Ochropacha duplaris. The sequence continues at coordinate 7,865,840 of OX592702.1, read as the reverse complement.
TGAACCTTCCGCGCGACGTGAAACACCCCCGCTGCCACGGCGACCAGATCCTGATCCTCTGCTTATAAACGGTAAGTTTTTTTTACCACAAACTTCCAAGGCAAGTGATGATGTTGCCGAAGGTAGTAAGCACCTATAGCTTGAAGTGAACTGACTCTCATGGAACATACGTTTAAATATTTGATGACGACGAAAGGTATCCTAAATTTTTATCATTTTAAATTATTACGTGTATTAGTCATGCCATTTAGAGCTTGGCTTATGACTTGGCCTATCACCCGATTCCGGCTTGACGTCGACTTCTAGGGCACCCTATATAAGAGCTCTTACACACGAGCGGCATGTTGCCAACGGCTGCCGTCGACACGCGTCGAAGGCAGCCGTCGACCAATAGCGACACTAGCAGTATAGCCTGCCGCGTTTGTTGCTCGCGAAGTTGAAATGTCGCGCGCGAACATGCCGCTCGTGTGTAAGAGCTCTTATATATGCTGCCCCAGAAGTCGACGTCAAGCCGGAATCGGGTGATATGCCAAGTCATAATAGTTATCAGAAAAATATAAAAAAAAAACAAAGTTATGTCTTTTCACTCATGTTGTGTTCAAATTTCGCCCAAAAAAATAATTTTAAAATACATAGGTATCAGATTTTATTTAAATATTTTTCTGAACTTAGCCTATCACCCGATTCCGGCTTGACGTCGACCTCCTGGGCCCTGTATATAAATATGAATTAAACCCACAGATCCATGGAGCTCAGACAGCGATCTATCCGATCTGTCCCCCGTTGAGGACGAGTACGCTAAAGTTGACAAATCGGATCGTCGTCGCGAAGCACCTGACATTGGTGACGTGACCGCCTCTACTACGGCGCGCGCTAGTGACGCGAAGGCCGCAGTGACTGTCGCTAGTGCTGTCATGACCACGGCTACTGTGACCACGGCTACTGTGACCACAGCTACTGTGACCACAGCTCCGACGCCCGCTCCCGTCACTGTTATAGCAGCGACTCCATCTGTTCCTACTGCGACAGTACAAAGTGTTATCACTGCTACTGTTGCCCCTACCAGTGCCATGGACACTATGTGAGTTTCATTTCTTCTTATGGCTAAGTTGTGACATTTTTGTGGTTTTGAGATGTTTAGTATTTTAGCTTTTGGTTTAATATTAAACCTCAGACCAAATAAAATAGGTAGACATTTAATGTGAAGCACAGTAAAAAAAGCCGAATTTGAAAAAGGAAGCCGATCGCGTTCGTGTGCTGCGCGAGTCACGCGGGATAACGTAGGTACGTGCAGGTCACGCACACAACTTCGTGTACGTTGCTTAACTTCATTGGAGACTATTAAATTTGTTTTCGTACGCTTCTTCTACCTTTTTTATTTGTTCTGTGTATTAAACATGAAATAAACTTTGCATATTAACGCACAAATTTTCTATTTTGTTATTAGGTATTTGTGTTTGCGCAATGGTTGAAATTGGACCATATATCTACTTTGTTAGAACAATTCATTTTTTTTATTTGACACTACAAACTGACAATTATACCTATAATGATAAGTATGTGTAAATACATACTATAATAATATATTATTATGTAGTATACTACTAATACTAGCCAAGACACTCAAATTAGATTATAAAAAATCATCGCTAGTCAATCTAGACCCATCCCATAATGACCCCCCTATATCCGCCACTGCAGCACACTAAGCGGGTTCCTAGAGGTGGCATTGGCATTGTATGTGATACGTGTGCAGGATGACGTCACCTGCGACGGCTATGGGCGGCAGTACAGCTGGTGTCGCGGGTGGTGCGTGTGCGGTGACGTCACGCGAGCTGGACGCGCTAGTGCCGCGGGGCGCGCTGCTTGACACGTCGGCGCACAGAGCGCGGACTGAAGTAGCGCGGCATCGCCACCACTCGTCGCACACTAGCCACTCGCCGCACTCGCTCAGTAACGCCAGCTCTGTGAGTTGTACACATAATAATTATATCTTTATTGTGAAAAAATATTAATTAATTGTTCACACAAATATGGGCTGAACTAGGTAGAATCCTGTATTTCAGCAAACAGCGCCACTCCCCGCACCAATGTAGATTCTGAACTAGCCTTACTTATATAAATGCTAGCATAACTATTTAATTTGGTTATAATTAAAATTAAGACTATGAATGTAATAAACCTCTCCTTGAGGTGTATGAATGATTAATAAACATGAACACTTCTAAAACAAATCGAATAAAAAAATAATAAATGCTAATATGTAATATATTACTAAGTTGTCCCCCGCGGTTTCTCCCGTGTTACAAAAATCTTTCGTAGCGGATATCTAATCCTTATTAGGAATCTACCTGCCAAATTTCAAGTTTGTAATTAATTGTATGTATATAGTAATTAGTATAATAATTAGTAATTTTTAAGTTGTTTCAACGTCACGTGTACATTTTCCAGTACGACGGTCTGGATGACTCGTACAATGACTCGGCGGACGAATCCCTCAGTGAGTCCACTTCAGGTGCGCCTCCACACACCGGACATACTACAGTGAGTAAACATTATACAAAACGGAAAGGAAGTTTTAGATAACATGATCCCATTAGAAGTGGTACAAAGCACTACTTGGTCTCGAATTATCCCAAACTACGAATGGGATTACGATTATATCGCGATCTCTGTGCGCATTAATGTCACATCACTGCTACATATCCTCATGATATCCTTCTGTAATATTCATAAATGTTGGTGTCTAAAAATGCCTACACAGAATATTATGATCCTTCTTCTTTTCTATGAATTATTTAAATTCATAGTAGATCCTTTTCTCATCATATCTGAATTTAGTACCTATTTGTTGTTTAAATAGTAAATTTTACCAACTAATATTGGACTTATATTGGTTCTCCGGATATTTTTTTTTACTCATGTGGCCTTACAAGGTAAAATAACTCTGATCGACCTATAACCGATTTTTCAATCCCTGTATAAACCTCGGATAACCTATTTGTCTGATAAGTCCATACAAAATCTGTTCTAATTTCAAATTAACAGTCAGATATCGCTTATCTAGAAAAAATCAGACCTAATAACATTAAATATATTTCAGCGCGACGCGCGGCAAAGTTGTGGCAGCTCAATAGGCAGCGGGACCGATGACGCCATCTACTCAAGAGATCACCGACATCATCCGTTATCAGGTAACTTCATTAAATACACCATATTCATTAATAAACACAACATTGTCATCGTGAAGACGCTTCCTCAAGACAACAGTTTATATATGGATGTTGATTCTAAAATAACCTGTATACCTACTGTGCTTTATGTTTTTAACAATTTATGTGCAGAAACACATTGGCTTATGTCTGTTCTAAATCAAATGTTGCCGTTGATCTATATGATCGCAATAATTAAAGCTACTGTATTTTATAACAAGATATTTCAGTATGATTTTGTATTCTGTTGACAAACTAGCAAGGGTGGAAATACGTTGGAATCCTACTAATGTTATAAATGTAAACGTTTTGATCTAATAAAACATAGGATACTTTTCATAAAAAGATTCAGATCCCTTGGGAACGCGGGGCACAGCTTGTCATAAAAAAAAGACAGATGCTCCAAACTAAAGTTCAATACGGCTACCAAAAGTTGAATTACAGAGTTGTTTTTATGGAATAAGGTGTTTGTTCATATTGGTGTGTAACTTCACTTCTACTAGTTGGTCTACTCAATACAAAATCATACTGTATAAAATAATATAGTTGTGTCAGATATATGTAACTAATTCACGCTTAGTATTATACCAGTTGTGACGTTTACAAATATGATTAAAGTATCGAAAAAACGTGGTATCAAATTATAATGGGGGAGATTTTTGCACGTACTACGGTTGAATAGAAACGCAACAAAATGATAGCTCCATAATGTTGGAAACAGTGTCGCATATTATGTGTATTTTTACCAAGACTCGTCGCTTCAAGTAGGTCTAAATTAACAGATGACTAAATTATAGAACTCAAAGCCTTAATTACAAGTGCCTTAAGACTGAATTCAGTGTAAATCTTCTGAGATTGGCTTATCTAAGAGCTTAGCAGTATGAAAGAAAGAAATATTTTTTATATATCAACCATCAAATATAAGTAGGTACGTCGGGTACGTATATTTATCAAGTAACAAAAAATAAATAATAGAGATGACTATAGAGTTAACTAACTAAGACTTTATCACTATAATTTCGCGTGCGCATCGGGTTTAGTATGTTTATGCAAGTACCTTGAATACGATGACTGATCTATGGAATAGGCTTTAATAGGGATGGTGGGTGACTGACTTATCGAATCAGATTCTTTTTATTAAATGTCAAAACGATAATTTACATAGAGTTTTGTATGAAATACTGGTTTGTGACGTCATAAATATACACCATCAAAAATAATCAAAATACTTACTTTATTTCGTTAAATTGGTAATTAAAAATCCATAGAAAGGCGGAATTTTACGTTTTTGCTATTTTTGTGTATTTTTTAGATGTTTCCTACACTAGATTTCAAAAGTTACATAGGTAGAAGCAGTATTTAGTGAGTAGTTATTAAAATGACGTGTCACCAAATGGTAGACGTTGCATTACCAAACACAATCGCGTCAGGTCCGCCGGCGTCTCTCGCGGAGCAGCTAAAGCAGGTACTGGCGGAGCGCGAGCGTCGCCTCGCGTCCGGCTCGTCCCCGCCACATCCGGACCCCGTGCAGCTCACCAACGATCTCGTCGACGAGATCCGACAGGCCGTCTCTGAGGCCAATGCCAGAGGTTAGTGTCTAGGAATTGGCTGACATATTAGTTTCGGCTGTCCAATCATGACCGTTGGTGTTAGCAAAACACAGGGTATGCGGTTGCTTTATTTGTTTTTAACTTCTATTTTGATCTTAAATGGTGGTTGGTTCTTGATTATTTCTGTTTGTTTTTTTTGTTTATTTTATTGAAAGCAATAAGATAAACGTGGGCCTTCTATTTCTTTTATTGCACTTTTTTTATTTAGACCACTTTCTAGTTTATTACTATTCTTTGAAGATACTTTGATTTGTGTAAAGAACAATGCATTTAGTAAAATTTACCCATAGCTAGTGCTAGTTTAGTTAAAAAGTAATATTATAAGTATGCAAACTGTATTAACTTGCAAATCGTGTAAATAGCTAAACTTTCTTAGAAACACCCACTTTGTATCTATTTATGTATTTACACTATTTTTTTTATTGGTTTTAGAAAGGTAATTTACCGAATGTCGAGAAACATTAATAAAATATGCATACGAAAGCATGAATTATTATTATTATCTGTTTTGGAGTATAATTTGTTTCACATCAATTATAGAAATAATACTGCCTTGCCTCATGATTCTACGTCAGTATCTCTACCATGGGTTTACTCTGGTATCGTAATCGATACTCGCTAGCGAATATCGTAACAAACTTTGTATGAAAAACTGTGATGCCACAACTGTCCGTTAGAGGCACTGCACAAACCTTCATACTAATGGCCTTATTCATAAAAATCTCGACGGTGTTTAGCATCTGCTTAGCTGATTCTTAATTCAAGTTTCCTATAGAGAATTTGAATTTAGAATCTGCTAAGCACTTGCTAAACACCGTCGAGATGTTTATGCATAAGGCCATAAATGTTTGCTGTAGTCGCTAGCGAGTATCGATGACGTCACTAGAGCAAACTCATGGTAAAGGTGTAGAATTGTAGATGTAAGATAAATGCATTTTGTCACAGTACCGTGTATATTTTTGTCACTTATGAAGAACTTTCATGGTCTCGAGAAATCTATACATTGAGTTACGGATTTATGGTTAGACAAAGAAGCGTGCGGTGGCCGGTGGGCGGTGTTTAAGTGATGCGATTGTATGTAAACGGTGATGGTTGTAGTGAAGAAAGCTCCGGCTTGTGTAGTCGGCGGCGGCGGCGAGGTGCCGTGGCAGCCGCTGTCCAGTGCCGTCTCCGAGGCGAGCCTCTCGCCGTCCGCCGGAGCGCCCGCGCCTGCGACCGCGCCCTCACACCACGCCGTCAACCACTGGACCAAGCAACAGGTACACCTAATCATATACCTACAGTCACGCCTAGATAGCGCTCGGCTGGTGGTATTTAGGAGGGGCTTGACCCTATTTTAAATTTTGGTAGTATATAAGCTATTTGCTAAAAGAATTTAATTTGAATAATATCAAGTTTAATTTTAAAAAAATCACGGGAGGAATCTGATGAATCTGGGCCCCCCTTAGCTGGATCCGCTACTGCTGTTGGGTTGTATCTTGAATATTGTGCCATTGATCTGTTCGCTGTGGCTAGGTTAAATATCTGTATGTATATGTACATAGGGAGATTTTATATTGAATCTACTAACTTGTAGGCTAGTTACCAGCTTTATCAAAGGTATGTCACAGGAGCACATGGGAACAGTTCCTTTCTAGACTTATAACTTTATCATCATTCATGATGAGACTGTGGTTAAACACAAACTTACATAATTCATAGTAAAATATTACTCGAGGTCTTTTTACTTTATTATAATGATTAGCTTTTCGCTCCGCAATCCGCTATATGTAGGGGTTGAACTTTAAAAACTGGCCAAGTGCGAGTTGGACTCGCGCACGAAGGGTTCCGTAAAAACGGCAAAAATCACGTTTGTTGTGTATGGGAGCCCCCCTTAAATATTTATTTTATTTTTAGTATTTGTTGTTATAGCGGCAGCAGAAATACATCATTTCTGAAAATTTCAACTGTCTAGCTATCGCGGTTCTTGAGATACAGCCTGGTGACAGACAGACGGCGAAGTCTTAGAAATAGCGTCCCGTTTTTACCCTTCGGGTACGGAACCCTAAAAACCAACCTTATTCCTTAACATTATAAGTGACTGTATAAAAATGTGTGCGAGTATTTAGACTAATAGTGATGTTGTATGTGTGTTGTAGGTGTGGCAGTGGGTGTCGGGCCTGGGCGAGGGTCTGGAGCGTCACGCGGGCGCGTTGGCGGCGCGCGGTGTAGACGGCGCCCTACTGCTGGCGCTCAGCTCGGCCGACCTCAAGCTACTGGGCCTCGGCGGAGACGACCGACGACGCATGAAGCGACGCCTCAAGGAGCTCCGCGCCGCACACGACAAACATTTAAAGGCCCTCAAAAAGGCAGAGAAGAAAGCCAAAAAGAAGTAAATCAAACGCAGCCGTTTTATGCCATCACCAAAGAAAGGGTCAGTTCACATGAGCTCCCGCTCGGTCTCTTCTCACCGGATATATGTAGACGTTATTTCAACTTACAATTTTATCATTGTTTTATATTCTTTTTTTATTTACAATCTATCACTATCAATTGTGGAGTCGGCCGTGTAAGTATTACTTCGTAGCTACGTCGGTTCCTAATGGTATTTGTTATTTTTTTATATTTTAATTTCATTCACATCTCGTGTGAACTGTCTCCCGCGTATGGATCGTATTATTATTCGGTGAATTAAAACAAATATACCTAATATATAATATGTACATGTAAATTATATAAATTTAAATCAATTTCTTTGACAACCTAGCACTTTAACACGTTTCTTTATCTTTCTGTTATGCTACTTCTTGCCTTTCCTTTCTTTCGTGTTAGGCTTTGGATAGGTATCGTTACTTTGACAGTATGTACCTATGTAGTTACGTTCTAATACATTTAGAAGTTATGATAATTACTGTAACTAGTTGATGTGATGATACCGGTCGCGGTGTTGGATATAAAGCTGTGTCTGAGAGGTGTCTGTGTCTGTGTTGTGTAGAGAGTGCCATCTGACCTATAAGCTTAGAGTTTAGTGACGTTAGTGCAGCTTCAAACAATGAAACGAATACTATTAATCGAAAATTAGACGTAAGTGAATTATGAACAGGACTAGTAGAACTCATTTATCTTAGACTGTCTAATGTAATCTTTATCCGTATTTAATCCTTTAAAGTATTTTGTTGGAAAAATTCTTCAGTGTTCCTACATTTTGTATTAATTGTGTCAGTTTTTCTTGAAGTTCTACGTGAGGTAATGGACTGTAGGAAGATCACTGGCTCAATCTAGTCATAAGAATGAATTAGCTGTTTGAAAGTCATCAACTACTATAACGTTTTTTTCTTAGAAATTTTCAATTAATTAAGGGATAGGATAATAGTAACATTCATATATGTAACGATCATGTATGTATTAACGATATATTGTAATGCGATAACTTATATTACTTTTGTAATCGGCAATTCAAATTCTTTTCGGCAACTTCAGCATTTATTTATTTATTAATTTGTAAAATGTACTGCACAAAATGTACTTAGTGATACGGTGACTGAAATATTCGTTTATGTCGCCAGTTTATTAGTATATATTATAAATCATAGTGAAGTAACATTCATCAGACATGTGATCTCATTTCATATAAGAACACCACTCCGATATCTCTCCCTTGTGCTTCGTAACAGTATTTATTTGAGTTTGTATGATCTACATGAAATATGACTTGTTTAAACTTGTGTACCAGTCACCAGTTATCTTTTGAACTGCAAACTGTTTCTTTCATTTACAATACATTCCAGTATACTATTCTTCTTACTGTGTGAGATTTTGATGATTTAGACAAGCTTTATAGTTTATCTTAGGCGACATAAATATAATGATTTATCTAAGTGTTATTCTGTCTTGTGCGTATGTTTTGTTTCATAGCTACCTACCATGTAAATATGTCTCGAGCGAGTTGTGGTGTGGTGTGGAGACGTAAGGTGAGCTTCAATCAAATGTTCTGTAGACTGTATGGCTGAATGTACTTTGTATGTTTAGTGTATTTATTTCAATTAAGATTAACATATAATGTAAGTAGAGTTCATTAACGATTGCCAAAATTGATCAGTACTTTTACATTGTTGATTGTCTAATTTACATATTTTCTTAAATTATTTATATTTATTTCGGGACCAAATTAATTTATTATGATATGACCTTTTTATGTATTTTGGGTGTGTGTTCTTGAGAAAGATTTTTTTTATTTATAATTTAATAAACAAACCAAAGTCTATATCATATTGTTTTTTACTGTGTTCCATTGTGAGTATTATGTACATTTTGTGAGATGATGATGAAAATATAATCTGCCATGTAGATATGAGTTTTCTTAATAATGAAAACAGCTGTTGATCTATGATAATAATTTATTTATTCTTTTCTCAGTTTAGGTTTTTTATTTCGCTTCCGTTTCTTAAACTTCTTTGGAGGTGGTGGTGTGATTTGCTTATTCTTCTCATCATCATCATCACCATAGCTAATTGCTACAAAAGCTCCAGGTTTCCTTTTCGTAGGCACAGTCACTGTTTCAGCCTCATCTGAATCTTCCATGTCATTCTCATTATTTTCATTTTCAGTTTTCTCTTTAGGCTCACTTTCATCTGATCCTTCTTCCTTTTTAATAAGATGATTCTGTCTGTTTAATGTTACACAAGTAACTCTACAAGAAGCATTACAAGAACACATTTCATTTAATATAGAGTCATCTACAGACCATACCTTCAGCTCTCCAGAACTACTTGCAGAATAAAGCATATTATTTTCGTAATGCAAACATTTTACTCTTTGTTTGTGCGCCTGGTATGTAAGAGCTTTTGTATCGGACACAGTTATTGTAATTATGTTTCCATTTTCTAATCCAACAAACAGTCTTTCATCAGTTAACCATTGAACTGATGTTGGTTTTGATGTACATGTGATACGTTTTTCTATTCCAGCCTTGCTTATTGTCCATACATCAACCATTTGTTGAGCTACTAATGAGAACCTGTCCCCTCCGGGAGAGAACTTGATCTCTGTTGGCAAAGACACACCTTTACTTGAAAGGTTGATGGTGAATGCTGGCCTGCCTTTGATCAGGTTCCATGTTCTTAATGTCTTATCACCTCCAATACTTAGGGCTAGTTTATCTGATGGATGAACAGCAATTGCAGTAACTGGTTCCCCTGTAACAAATTAAAATATTTGTATTCATGTTATTTTTACAATGACATTTTCTATAGCTGCAAAACTGTTGGTAAATACAGAATTGTACAAACAGCTATATCAAGAAGCAATGCTAAATTAAATTCTTGATATATTTTCTCCTTTTCTCCCTATAAACAAAAATAAATATGATTGTGACAATGAAAAAATATATAAATAAACAGGTAAATTTTCATCTAAGTGTACCATTTTCCACTACAGTGCATAGGCACAGAACCTATCTAGGGTAGAATAGTAAGTAAAAATTAATGAATCCTGGAATTTGATTTCCATACAGGTACCAGACTGGCCATCGTGGCGATCCTTGGGGGAGGCCTTTGTCCAGCAGTTGACATCTTCCGGCTGACATGATGATGATACCTATCTATGTAAATGAATAGAAGTATGCTCATCTCATCCATGAACACCTTACCTCCATGAGCCTTTTTCCATATCTTTTCAATTTGCCAATTGCCAGTCCTAGTCACAATAATGCTGCCGTCGTCACTACCAGTGATTAGATGCGTGCCACTATTTGTGAAAGCTATAGCGTTCACGGTACCATCGTGATTCATAAGCACGGTGTGTTCTTTGCGCGTTTTCAGGTCAATCACTACCACTTTATCATCTGTTCCTCCCGATGCTAAAAACTTCCCAGCAATTGATACTGACCGAACTGACGCTGTGTGAGAATGCGTAGCAAAGGTTTGCTTTAGTTTATTCACCTGTAATTTTACAAAACTGATGGTACAAGTCGAAAAATAGAAGGAATAGTAAATGTTTATATGTAGGTATGCTTACCGATTCCTCGAAACGAACAGAATATCCCAATAAAAAGCCTTCATATGTTCCTACCACTAATTCATCCATTGCGTCGAGTTGACAAACGATAAATGTAGATAGAAATAATATAAATTTAAATTATAGTATTCTAACCCGCTAGTAACCTCACAAAAACCATTGCAGACCATGCTCATACTCAAAGAGCTATCCAAAGAGTATATAGGAGCTATCAAATATATAATTACCATGCTTTTCTTACTTTTTTTAAAAGCTTAAGTTACAAGACTATCAGCCTAACCATGTATTTTGAATATTCTTCTTCACATTCATCGTAAAGTCTAGTCCTCATCCGTACAAGTTGTCATGTTTTAGTAACATTAGTGGCCGTTCCACTAAAACCAAACTTTTGATGGACTTTTTGAGACAACCTGAAAAGTCAGGATATAACATTTTTTGTTTTGTTTCTCGTTCACGTTTCGACGTAATTGAAAATTAAATTTTTAGGGGCTGATCATAGCAGCAATTAACAGAAACAATGTGACCAGTAAGCCAAAACTACAGTTTTCGGCCAAGTTTATACTTGGCTAATCGTCATAAAATTGTTCTTGGAATTAGTCGATTCAACAACCAACTAAAAACCATATCACTAGTTTACATATTTTCATCAAAGAGTATGTAATATATTAAGAGACGGGACTCCCATACAAGCTCTTGAACTAGCCTTTGCGACCTTTGCTTGGAATTCTATACCACCGACACCACAAACATCTTTTGACATCTTGTCAAACAATAGGAGTACCAACCTAACGAACCAAATAGTGCTTGATAAATAGTGCTTATCGATATCGATAAAATATGCAGGGTAGAAACCGAGGCTACTACTAAATAATATTTTTTATTAATTTTAGGTAAGTATCGAATCCGTATTTATGAGTCCAATGTTGACGAGGGGTTATTTGGTACTAATACAAGATTGGACTTTTTTTTTTTTATTTTTTTTATTCAATTTTGAAGGGCTTTATCGCTTTGCGATTATGTCACCCGGGTAGTAACAAAGCTTTAAAATCCACATCGCTAATTTCTTATACTTAATCTATACAACGCCTTGGCGGGACCCGACAGAGGTTCAGCCAAAGCGCTGTTACAGTCTCCAATATTTGACAAGCGTACGGGTCTGAGAGATTCATTCCGAACACACTCCATCAGCACATGGTATACATCATCGATGACTCCGCAATCTGGACAATTAGGCGTTTCATTTTTACGCATCAAATATGCAAATTTATTTGAAGGAATGTGTCCGGAGCGAAGTCTCATCGCAATAACAATATCGTTTCTACAGAGGATTTTATTGTCAATCCAGGGATAACTCAAGGGCTGTGACTGTATCGTCTTATACCAAATTCCTTTTAATTTGGATCTTTCATCAAAGTATTCTTTGAACCTAGCAAAACAATCCTTTTTTAAATATTTAAAATACTCGGTATAAAATGGCAAGACCGGAAGAGGAACTCCATCACCTGCGGCTTCTTTGGCCAAAACGTCCACTCTTTCATTTCCACGAATTCCAATATGTGATGGGATCCACTGGAAGATTACTGACCTACCATTGGATTTCATTTTAGCCAAATTTTGAAGAATTGAATATGCCATCGGAGTACCTCGATAAATAGAGGTGCACCGGGCCAGGTGCTGGAGTGAGCTTTTTGAGTCTGTCAGTATTAATAATTTATCACAATCTATTGAATCTAAATATGACAAAGCTTCATTAAGGGCCAAAAGTTCGATACTCATGATTGAGATGTCGGAATCTACTCTAAATTTCATGAAAATGTCCAATTGAGGATCAAAAAATGCCGCTCCAGATCCATTATTGTATTTTGAACCGTCAGTAAACATTCTATAAAATCCAGGATATTCTTTATTAATAAATTCTAATAATTCTTTTAGTTTATCCAAATTTTGAGGCGTAGGGTTTTGTCTAAATAGTGTTAGTGCTAAACGGCGCTCTGCAACAGCTCTAGATAATAACGGCGTCCAATATGGTTTTGGATTAAACTTATTCGATGGATTTTGACAAATTTTATTATATGGAATACTGGCATCAGCCGCCCTATTTAAAATATCCATAAAAGCATCGTAAGCGTGTTGAGGGTCCCTAGGCAGAATAAATTCAGAAAGCGCATTCTCAATAAAGTTTGAATACAATTGCCAATCAGCTTTTTTGAAGTTTCTCTTCTTAATAAATGTAGACAACTTATTAAAAGAAGAACTCAATTTGATCATAAGATGATCACTGCCTAATGATTCTTTTAAAACTTTCCAGTCGAATTTATACGCTATGTCTGAGGACACAATGGACATATCAGGGGTCGACTGCTGCAGTACACCATCAACTAGTTTTACTCGGGTAAAAGAACCATCGTTCAAAGTCATGAAGTCGTTATCAATAAGCGAATCAAAAATTTGCCTACCTCTAGTGTTTGACTTACAAGACCAGTTTGGATGGTGCCCGTTGAAGTCACCAAGCAAGAGTGTCTTCCTCGTTACTAATGAAAATAGAGTATCCCAGTCAGAATTAGACGTATGAATAGATGGCGGACAATACACAGAAATTACGTTTTCAATATAATCACAATTAAAAATTTTGATATGTAGAACTTCTATACCACTATTAAAATTTTGGACAGAGCATAGTTTACATTGAATAGACTTATGGGTAATTATTGCTACACCTCCATAAGAGTCATCTCTATCGCGCCGAAAAATATTATAGTCTTTTATCTTCAATCGAGTTTCAGAATTCAGCCATGTCTCACATACAGTTGCAATGTGGATTTTTTCATTCAAAAGAAGGTGATCAAATTCTATCAATTTAGGTTTAATGCTCTGCGCGTTCCATTGGAGAATATTTAATTGTAACTTTTTATTGGCCATTAAATATATTTTTAAGGAAAGACCAGTCTGCATAATTGTTAACTATCCACGATATCATCCAATCTACGCAAATTTTACTGATTCTTTTAAGTTTATTTATAAACGTATCTTCTTCCAAAATCATATTTTTCAGTATTTTAAAAAAACGGCTAAATGACATATCTTCTTTCTTTTTCTTCTTTTTGGAGTTGTGTTCACTATCATGCATTTTTTCTTCGTCCGAATTTGATTGATTGCCGTCTGACCAAAAGTTTACATCAAGAGCCTTCTCCGTATTACCGGTTGATTTTTTATCCATTTTTGGCTCTCGACGCACATGTGGCTTGTTTTTGGACTGAGAAGGGATTTCTTTCGGGGCTGGTTTTGTTGGCGTTGCTATTTGAGCATATGAAGGTGACTCCTGTAGTATTTCCTGAGGCTTTAATGAATCGTCATGTCTAGACAAGTCCGGATATATATTTTCATTTCTTGGAATATATGCCGGTGTATTTTGAATCGAAATTGGTGTGTCTGTCGGTGGGACATACATTGTAAGTGCTTTTGTGTATGGAACATTAAATTCTGACATTATACTTCTTATTTTTTTCTCCTTCAAGTAAAGTGGACAGATTTTAGATAATGCCAGATGGTCACCAGTGCAGTTAATACATTTGAATGTAATGGACTCACAATTATCATGGTTTTTTCCACATTTAGGACAGACAGTCTTTATCGATGGGCACCTTATGCGCGAATGTCCAAATTTCCAACACTTGGAGCATTGCGTAACCGGGAAAACGTAAGGTTCCACTTGCACACGCATCTCAAATATATATATATATTGAGGCAAAGATGGACCCTCAAAACCCAATCTTACTGTTTCACTCTCAATCCAATTAGAACCATCGTCTGACCTGCGTTGCAAGCGTCGTACATTAACCACTCCACTAGGACTGCAAACTATCTCCATTATTTCTTTGTCTGATAATTCTATGTCAATATTCTTGATAATACCATATGAGAGGTTTACTTCAAAGGGTTTCTGAAATCGCCATCCCAATTGAATTAGAGCTTCACATTTAGTTAGATAATCGGCACGGTTTTTGTCATTAAATTGAACAAGAACTTTATAAGGACTTAAATACTTCACTTTGATAATATCTCCTATGTTATGTGATTTAAACAATTTCGCTAAAGCAAACTGTTTTGGCATTTTATCCTTGCACGTAATATATACTGTTTCTGCGTTTTCTCTAATTCGTTTAGCCCCTCTCTTATTTACTTCCAACCATCCTTCTTCTTCTTCTCCTTCTTCCTCGCGAGTTCTCTTACTTGATCTACTCTCACTCTCCTGGGACTCCATATGGTATTGATCTTCTGCATGTGTCATAACTATTTCTTCCGCAATTTGAGATTGTTCTACAGAACGTCTACTATAATTATCGTTCACTTCAATGGCACTAGAACGTATTATATCTTCGGTCATTATAAATAAGGTGCAAAATGAGTTAACAATAAACCGGCCGACCCGACCCGACGCGGGCAGGCCTAAACAAAAGAATTCCGAGAACTGATAAGGGCCGGGCGGCGGCGCATCGATCGTATAATTAAACAAAATAAACGGCTTAACTACACGGCGTGCAATCAGACACTGTGAGATTGGACTTAAATGCGGACCCGAAATAAAATAAAAAACTTTCTGCTAATTTAATTAAAATTTTAATACTGAAATGAAATTACTTATTCAGCTAAGAAAAAAAAAAATTATCACTGGTTTTGTTTTACAGTATTATATATCAATGATAATAATCAATAATAATCAAAATTATATACTTCACCCAATCAGTTTTCTTCACCTTGCTTTGTAGCTCACTTTTTAAACCCCGTTGCCTCCCAAGTGGCATAACAATAACATAACAATATAATTTAATATATAAGGGATTCAACAGATTAATATTTCAACAATTAGCATTCTTCATCTTGCTCCATAGCTCACTTTTTAAACTTAACAATTTAACAATCAGTATTCTTCATGTTGCTCTAAAGCTTACTCTCTCAACTTAATACTTCAACAATAAGTCTTCTAAAAAAATAAAAACTGTTCTTTTTTAATATTATTTTGTGATGCCCTGTTGCTGTGATCTTTTAATAATGTAGGCATTTGAATCTTCAGCTTTAACAAACGAAATGCATGCAACTTTTCAACGGGAACATATATTAAATCTTCTTTGCCCACAAACTTGACCCACTGTTTGCATCTGAAATTTTTATAAAGATTATGTTTATAAATCATATACGTACAAAGGCCCAATCAAGAGGCTAAGTCAAAACGAACAACAAAAATGTTTCTAAATCCTGAAAAATTGCATAACCTATTCCGATCCTTGCTCATTTATATTTACCGGCAATAAAACATACTGCCCCTACTTTTATACGTAACATTATATTTCTTATTTCTTTTCAATGATAAACAATAACGTTGTTATCGATATGTGGATGTTAAAGTTGTAGTACATCACTAGCAAACAATTGAAATAAGTTAAATATGTTAATTTTATTTGTTCTTAGCCTGTTCTACTTACATATGGCTGCAAAGTATCATATTTAAGTGCTTACCGGGCTTCATCTAAAGGAAATTTTGCCATTAACATCCTTTTTTCATTATTCGAACGACTTGCTCGAATCCCGCATATTTCACAAGTAATAAACCGTCTTTTCAGTGGCATTTTAAGTAATTATTAATTAAAGTACACCTCTGATCACCTGTCACTAATTTTTAAGAGAAATTTAACTTTTTTAGCAATTAAAATCCACAATCAAACAAATATTTATATGAAAACACAAATGGTTCGAAATGAAGTTTTGACAAACAACATGGCTGACACTTGACAGAAGAAGCAAGAAAAAGAAACTGCACTGAGGGAGAGTGATAGCAATATCCGCCATTATTATTCGATTGAAGGTCCATAGAAGAAAAAATTGTTTGAAGTTTCACTAGACTGATTTTCATATGCAAGAGTAAAAAAAAATATTGACAGCGTCAAATCGAAGAAAAGTCCCCTTATTTCTAATTTTTGTGTAAAATATTGAATGGATAATTATTTATTTAAATCCTACTAACATAAATTATCATTAATAAATCGTTAGCGAGAATATACTATCATTCTGGTGAGAGTATACATAGTTTTCAGGCAGCGCTTTCTTGTCTCGCACTATCGATCTCTGTGGTTGGTAATATTTGCATAAGTGTTTGTTTTCACGTAGGATTCCCAAAAGAGGACTTATTTGGACATCTACAAGATGGATTTGGCGGAGACAATGAAGAGTGTGCTGGCTAAGAGTACGGGGGGCTCTAGCGGGGCGGCAAGCAGCTCTAGTTCGGCAACGCCGCACGGTGCCGAGGGCTATGTCACTGAGAAACTGTACATGCTGCTGCAACTCTACTTGCAGAATAAAGGCTGGAGCCCTAGTATAGAATTGCTGCAATGCTTTAGTGATCTGAAAGAATCCTCTATGCTTCCAAGTGCAGCTTATTTACAGTGAGTATACCATACAATAAAAAAATAAAGCACAGTAACCATTACTATAAATTTTATTTAAATGCTTGTTTTCCTCAGGATGATGGCTTCAAGAGTAGGTTTAGACACACAAGGTAGACTGATTTTGCGTGAGAATGGTAAAATAATACTTCCATATGAACATTTTGCTAATGCTGTGATGCTGAAACATATGAACGGTCCTCATGGACTGCATTTAGGTTTGGAGGCTACAGTGAGAGCCGTAAGTATTGTGACTGTTTTATCTAAATTTATTCTAAATCATTTAGATAAAACATATACTTAATGCTATATATACATATCAAATGTTACATTAGTTAAAATGGAATTAATTTCTTATAAGAATTATATGGGATTTTACCTAGCTTACCTTTTTAAAATTTAAAACTCCTTTAGAAAAATTCTTAACTAGGTGACATTACATGCTGCTTAGTTAGGCAGCTAGTTAGCTGGGAGTCTTTTAAAAGGGATAGAAAGGTATTTTCAAGACATTGCTATGTTTCTTTTGTGGAGCTTTATTTGTGATTCTGTACTTCTATCAAGTAATGAATAATCCAGATTTGTGAAGTTTCTCCCTCTGAGAAAGAGAAATCAAGCAACATAGTTGTTAAAGAAGGATTGAGCCGCAGTCTCAAATATCTTCAATCCTATTTTAGTTGAAGCATGCTTACATAACATACAAAGTAGCCAAAGTCAAAGTAATTTAAGATTCACTTATTAAGATGGAAGATATGGATGTTAACTATAATATTAATATATTACAGGTAGTAGAATCATACACAATAGGCAGAGAACAGTTTGGTATGGAGAAAGAGTTTATAATAGAAGTGGTACAGAACTGTCCCAATCCTGCATGCCGTTATTATAAAAATCAACTGGAGATGACACAAAAGACTATTCAGCAACATTTGTCCCAACAGCCAACATATATACCTGGTAAGACATAGCAAAATTTTAATTAACAAACCCAAAATTCAGGTAAAGATAATCACAACATAATTGTAATGTTGCTATTGTCAATGTTTTATTTTATGTGGTTTTACTGTGTAACATAATAATATTATTACCACAGTTTGGTACCACTAATGTATAATGTAACCTAAAATAAAGATCAAGTGGAAATCAAAACAAAGGCATCCCCTCTATGCTTTGTGTGTTACCACCTTTTTGGTCACTCACTTACCATGCTGAGATTCAACAAGCTTTCAGATACTAATAGGTGGTCTCACGGTCAAAGTGGAACATTAAAAAAAAATGTTGTCTTACTTAACTTTGTGTTACATGATTATTGTTTTATGAAGATCTACATTTTATATTGTGCATTATGTATTTCTCAGATGCAGGAGCATCAAATCTGTCAGACAGTCAGGCAGTTGAGCGTCTCCTGAGAGGCACGGCACTAGCACAAGACTATCAAATACCACTTGCGCCACATCTTGCTGCACTCAGTGAGTTGTTATGTAAAATCATTGTTGTTTTCTTAAGACCATTTCTAATTTGTTATTGTAAAATGAATTGGTAATGGGGAATATGCACGTTTTTTTTGTATTGTTTTAAACGGTTCTACGGGTTATTACATTACCAAAAAAAAAAATATACAAAACATCCAAAATCTTAACCACTAAAAAAAATATATTAAAATCACTATCATTGGCGGGTGATTCAAATGCGGCCATTATGGCGCGCTTATTTTGTGATGTGAGATTAGACGATTCCAATGTCAAAAATGAAGTGTTTGGTTCACAAAGTTACTAAAAAAAGCACAGAAAACTTATAAATTATAATATATTTAAGCGTAGCGGTTACAAACTCTGTGGTCGAGTGTCAAAGTGACGTCACGATGCTCATGGGGCGTTTTGGAAATTTGCGAGGGAATTTAAAAACAGTCACTTTTTGATGATTAAATTTAGCTATTAAATCATGAAAAATTTTGAAAATAATTATGTAGGTATGTTTTTGTAACAATATGAATTACATTAAAAAAAACGTCCATTTTGAAGTCACATGCATATTCCCCATTGCCATTGGTAAAGGTTGAAGGTCATTTCAATGGCTGAAAATTGGTAAGGCAGTTTCACCCACGTTCCTGAGGAATCTTATCGATTCTCGGGATAAAAATATCCTATGTTTTTTCCAGGATATGATATACTGGTGTGCCAAGTTTCAATATCCGTTTTTTTTTATTTTTTTTTATTCTGGATAGGCTTGTGTTTGACTACAATCTCACTATGGTAAGTGATGATGTGGCTGAAGGTGGTAAGCACACAAAGCCTAGATGGACACTGGCTCTCAAGTGCAGCTGTCGGAACACACCGATGGGTGCTTGGCAACAGATTTTCAACTTGAGGGTGGTAGCCAGCCAGTCGGGTACTTGTTTGTTTTGGCAGGGCTGTTTCCGCACTTAGCCTCTTGACACTCGGGTACTACAAAGTACCCTACCACCGTGCTATGGTTTCCTCACGATGTTTTCCTTCACCGAAAGCTCAAGCTCATTGTAGGATTCGAACCCACGACCTTCGCCGCGGTATTCGACGTCACTTACCACTTAGCTATTCTATCTAATATTAATGTGCATATTTCCAGCAAGTCTAACAGGAGAGAAGACCGACCGTCGTGCCCAAGAGAAGCAACATCAACAAATGTTGCTGCAACATCAGAACCGCTCCCTCGGTCACCAGTCATCTATTGACAAGTACAGTCACTCACAGCAGCGCTCCTCGACCACCTCACAGTCTGGGATAGAAACTAAATCCAAACATCATTATAGTGATGAACATAAACTTACAGATTTCCTTAGGTAAGAATTTTTTCCTCTTGTATCCCTATCCTAAATGTTGTATTATTTGTTATAGTGAGGAGTTAAGTGAGATAAGAGTTTAATAGCTTATTAAAAATAAATGAATAATAATACTTGTCACTTCTTATCCAGACACATCTAGGTATCTAATGAGTATCACCTGTACATTTTGTTGTTGAAAACGCTGTTGATAGAATCTCACCATAATGACAATCTGAAATACTGCAATATTGTAGTAGTAAAAAAGCTGAAGAGTTTGTTTGTTTGAATCTCAGGAACTACTGGTTCGAATTTATGTATTCTGTATTCCTATACAGGCTATATAAAATCACGCTATGTTGCGAAAATCCCGCGGTTGGAATCGCGGGGTACAGCTAGTAATATAATAATACATCAACTAATACTACATGACCAGTTGACAAATTGGTTTTACAAAAAAAAAAAAAAAAACAAATATTCCATGATAATTTATTCAAAATTCACATGTTACAGAGCTAACCTAGAAAGTCTAGAGTCCCTCTCAAGCGGTGGTGCGGCACCAACACACACGGAACGTTCGTCCACATCGTCTGGAGCGGGCGGTGCGGCTGGAGCGGGTGGTGCGGGTGGTGCGGCGAGCGGCGGGGGACAAGAGCGGGTGGTTCGCGCGTTCGCTGAACTGGCGCGCAACTTACAACGCATGCGGCCGTGCGTGCGCCCCGCTATGTGCAAGCCGTATGGCAAACAGAGCGAGCAGCTGCAGAAGAGTGAGTCACATCGTTTGTACTTGGGCATTTTTCATATACGGCTATCCGGGGACATTTTTCACACACGGCTATCCTGGGACATTTTTCACACACGGCTATCTTGATACATCCGCAAGAGGACGACCACATTCTAATATTTAACGTCTTTTATTCAACAAGACCTTAAATATTATTATGATTTGATTGTGGCCAACCCAGGGAGTTTTCAGTAGCATTGATTAACTTGTTGTTCCATCTTACTTACACATAAAATAATGTTAAAATTACCGGGCGGTGGCTGCCACACGCGTCATACTTGTGAACAGGTGCTGCTTATGTGGGCTGGTCTGTTTGAGTATGTTGTTTACTAAGTCAGTCATAATTAAATTCTGTTGATTATTATATTTGTCGCCATAACACGCGAATATTATCAGTGAGACAAGATAACTAAAGTTGATTTGAAAAGAGTAATTGCTGAGTTTATTGCCGGCTCTTCTCAGCAAAAGCAACCTTGTGTATTAGAGTCTAGACTATTCATAAGTGCCTGGAAAGGCCTATTTGAATATATTTTTTTGACTATTACAGTTCTCCTGGACACTATCCAGTTGGTGCAGTCACTGCGCAGTTACTTGCCACCACCGCACATCCAAGTGACGTCGTGGAAGAATGATGACAAGCTTCGGTGAGTTTAATTATACATTAATATGCTAAGGCAGCTCAGGCAAGGCCATCTTAAGGCAGACCGTGAACTTGGGGCCCTGGGCACTGGCCCCGTGTGCCCTTATGGTTAAGACGGCACTGAACTCAGGGCTTAGACAAGTGCCTTTTGTTAATTTAAATGGGTTTGTTAAAACTATTTGATCATACAACTCATCTGAATCTTTTGCGGACATGTCAAAAGACATCCCAATAACTTCGCCGCAGTGTTGAGATGATGCGGAATAAAGCGATTTCAATTAACAATTATGTAATTGAAAGCCACTTGTCTACAGCCAATACTTGGTCTTGTGTACTTTAACTAAAGTGAAACTGATCAGATGGCAAATGGAGTTGTATTTCTTTGATATCATTTCTATTATTTCTGTTATGTCCAACGAGAATCGAAACAGTGTTTTAAAAAGATTCCTATCATGACTTTATCACTAGAGTAATCTATGGACAGTCCATACAAGGTCGAGTTCTACATGGCTTCCTTAAGAGATTTTTAACCAAGTAAGAAAAAGTTGATAGGACTAGGAGAGGATAGGAGTACTTAAGAGTTTATTTTTCTTTGTGTATCTTTTCTAAATGAGTGTGAAGTAAGTGCTATTTACGTCCATGATTATCCTGTCAGTTCCAACAACATGGAGGAGCTTGAGAGCCGCAAGATAGTGAGTGGCAACTAGCCGCCGGACGACAACGCTGCTGACGGCGACGGATGATCGCCGCGCGCGGTGACGTCACATCACATCACATACCCTTCCCTACCTTTACACTCTTAACATATTTATTTACCCATTGTACTTATATTTGCCATCTATAATTGACATCATTGTTTTTGAGATGTATATTTATACAGGGTGAATTTTTCAACTGGGCGTGGGTGGCCAAATCCTAAACTAAAGGGAATAATGAAAAATGCTGAAAGGAGTCTCGAGGCCGATTTTGATTAAAACTAAAACTGCATCATTAGATTTTTGATTAAATATTTTTTCAAGCCAGGTATTGAACCCGTTGATTTTGAGAAAATTTACACACAATATTATTACACCATCTAGTAGGATCAAATTCTGGGAAGTAATAACATACGGAAAAATAAAGGAAAGTGATCATTTTTAGTAAATTTATCAATATTTTTGTATTTTCATACATTACTACATGTAGAAGGGTACCGTAGTTACGTATAGCTAGTCAAAATATTCGATACTATGCCAATGGTCATGAAATTAGAAGGTGATGTTGTGGTGCTTATTGCGAGTGGGTTATGAGTCAAGTCCAACGAGTGTACAAAATTAAAAATATTTCTAACAATTTGATAATACGATAGGTGTAATAATTTGTGGGAAAATTCAAAAAATGTTAAACGATTTATTAAAATAAAGCACTTTCTTTAATTTTGCCGTATGTCATTACTTCTGAGAATTTGATCCTTATTAGCAACATTATCGGATGGTGTAACAATACAGGCTGTGTATTTTTTTCAAATTCATCGGGTTCGATTCCAGGCTTGGGGAAATATGTTTTCGAAAATCTAATAATGCAGTTTTAGTTATAATCTAAATCGGCCTCGAGACTCCTTTCAGCATTTTTCGTTATTCCCTTTAGTTTAGGATTTGGCCATGCACGCCCAGTTGAAAAATTCACCTGTATATCCCACTGGAAATTTAGCGCAAAAAAAGATTGAGAGTTAATATTTAAATATGTATAAGAATTACACGTGCGAGCAGCGACGCTTGCGCGTACTTTAATATTGCGTGTATCCTTGACTAATATTGAATTGTCAGCATAAGTTGGGTTCTCGTCTAAAGTTAGTTAAATTCTGTCTTTAATTTTTATTGCTTTAATTGTTGGTGTTTGCTAGGTGGAGTTCTATTTAAATTTCGTATTTACTCAAATATTCTGATTTTTTCATATTATCTGTTACAATCCATACAAGTATGTATGCATTTTTCCGCTTTTGTTGTTATGGAAACTATTATGTAAGGTTTTTTTTTTACAATTTCTATTTCGTCCTAGTTATACTGCATAAGTTAATCTCAGTTTATTATTATCGTAAGTGCATTATTTACACTGTGATAGAGGTGTAATAGGTGTAGGTCTGAGCGAAGTCTTGACATGAATGTATCATAGGAGGTGTGTAGTTGAGTTGCGTGGCATAAGCGTACATGGTAACGACCGAAAATAAACGACACGACACGACTATGTACGACAGTAGGGATATCCTTGCAATAGGGATGTTGCCTATATTCAAGAAAAAATACCTAACACTAGCTAGTGAGTGTATAAAACATTTAAAAAAACAACTCGAAAATGCGAACACATAAAATTCCGCCTTTTGTATGATTTTTAATTACCAAATATATATAATTTTACGACAAAAAGTAGATCTTTTGATGGTGTATATTGTGACGTCACAAGTCAGTATTTTGACATTGTAAAAGAAACTGATTTGATGTGTCAGTCACCATGCCTATGACAGCTAGCTATACAGATTTGTCTTTCTGTAGTGCGTTGTTCTTTTCTATCTGTGAGTGTATAATATGACGGTCGTGTGTGTTATTTTTGGTCGTACCTTTGTGAGATTATTGAACGAGTTGCTTGTAAGCGGTATCGCCGAAGTCTCGTTTAATAATCTGTCTGGTGTATGTTGTTCACGAGTGCGGTCGTTGAAACGCATGTTATTATTAAAATATTTGAACGCCATGTCTTGTCTTGTGAACGATAGGGAGAGGTTAGTATCTTATTGAAGACTGCAATTTTTCACATTTGTCTTAGCTGTCGCCAGTGGGTGTTAAATTAGGTTCGGTAAGTGGAGTAAGCGATGTGGATACTGCACATTGAGAAATTGAGTACAAAATTCAGTTTAAATTATTTTATTTTTAATTTATGTGATTACTATACGTAGTTAGGTTATATTGCGTTAGTTTGGATTATATTATATGGAATTCGGATCCTAATGATCTCAGTGTGCAGTAAAGTAAATAGAAGGTCAAAGGAGCCTACATAAAGCTTTGATCATTATCACAACTGTAATAAAAAGTTACTATTTACTTCAAAAACATCACCTACATATGTGAAATAATGAACTACATAAGTTTGTTAGTGCAATAATTAGGCAAAGCCTACTTTAAAATTAAAGTTTTGTATCTTAGTACTGTAATTCTAAATTATAAACGTAAATGAATTATAATATTCACATCGGGAGGTGTGAGAGGTTATATTCTATTCATTTGAACTTTTGTGATTATGTTATGGTCTACGTTCTTTGGATTGTTGTGTACATCACCCTTTATTTGATTATTGTCTAAATATACATATTATAAACAGCTTTTTATTATATAGCACGTGTTATATTGTATGTTTAAATCTGTCTTGTTTTCTATAGTATGTTCAAATGCACAGTTATATAGTTACTTCATCTAAATATATAACGAGGCTATTACGTATCCATCAACAACATACAATGCACCTAGTATTAAGTTGATAATAATAACCGTGTCGGTAAACTCTTGAGAAGTATTATAAATTTTCAAAAGAATCTCTCTCTGTATTAGAATTAAGCTTTCTAGTCAAAAAATGGATTTCATATTGCATTTTTATATTCGGATCTTTTTTTTAAGTATTCAAAATTCTGAATTTGATAGGTATAACGGGAGACGAGTACGCTTTTACTACATTCACTATTATACTGTACTATTGAAGGGGTTTATATATTTTGCTGATATAGGGGTAGTTAGCAAGAGCGCGCGGTGTCACCCCTAATAATTGATGTAAATTATTTATTGGAGATGTCTTTAGTTTTGGTTAATTCACGGTATGTATAATCAGTATACTGTATAGAGTCGATATTACACAACGTATATTTATTTATGTATATTTTTTCTTTGTTATTTTAACACAAATTTATTCATGAACCATAAAAAATATGATATAAAGTACCTAAGTTTAAATACTTTATTGATAATCGAATGCTTCAATAACGAATATCGAATTGGCATCTAGATTCTGTGATAAAAAATATCATGAAAAAGTAATTTTGTCATGAGAAATGCAATATTTCAGTCGAAAATGTGGTATTTAGTGCTCACGTTAATGCTAAGTTTTGTTTTCTGTTTAGTTGTCTGATATGTTTGTATCAATCTTAATTTATGTACAGCAATAGTCTCAAGTCTGAATATTTGATGGTTCTTTATGATGTTTATAAAATACCTTCCGTCTCGAGAATTTTAATTGTTTTTGAAATAAAGCAATCACTTCTGCGATGTATTTTTATGTGAAAAATAGCCCGCCATTTCGCGAAGCTTCGCCCATTCAGTTATTGGCTGTACTAAACAGATATAACAATTTGTACTTTACACAATTTGGCCTTGCCATGTAATTTATTATTTGAATTATATATTTTTACTTGTAAAAGTGGTAATTTAGTGATGAAAAGCAGTGCTTAGAAATAAATATTATTATGAATAAATTTTAATGTTTTCATTTTTAAACGTTCTAATTATAAAGGGTTTGACCAATGAAACAGTGATTTCATGAAATAAAATGTAATAACAAGGCGTAGTGATTTTGTAGATTGAATAATAATAAAATTATAAGTTGATACATAATTCAAATTATTCAATAAATAACCTAACATTATCCTAAAAGAGACAGGTAAATAAACTGGCATACCTATTTGTTATTTAACAAAAACTGCCGACATTTTAGATGGTGGAATTGGTAGATATAAGATTTAGACAGTGTTGGGCAAAATTAAAATGTTGAACAGTTAAAAACTGACAAATAACTAATTATTGATCGCGTTTGTTGCAATTAACAATTTATTAGTTGTAATTGTGAAAACTTGCAATTAACAATTAATCAATAGTAATTGTAAGAACACGCAACTGACAATGAATTAATTGATAATCGTTTTTAATGAGTTTGATTGAATATTAAGAATTAAAAGTTTTTTATTTGAAAAAACGTATTCGCGTCAAAATAAAAGTGTACTTGTACAAAATAAAGCTGATATTTTTGCGTTATCTCGCTTCCTTTACAATATATAGGGGTATTTATGTTTTTTTTATTGAGGTTAGGTCATCATTGCATGCAAACAAACAAAAAAGTGGCAAAATCTTGAATCTTTAAAATGATTTTACTGACCGTTTTCTGCGATACAAATCAAAATGCCACGGCGTAATGTACTTAATTATTAAAATTTAATCAATTAACTGATTGACTAAAAAGTTAATTACAATTGATTTAATTGCAAGACACAATGGGGAATATGCACGTGACTTCAAAATTGACAATTGAATTGTTACAAAAAAATACCTACATAATTATTATCAAAAATTTTCATGATTTAATAGCAAAATTTAATCATCAAAAAGTGTCTGTTTTTAAATTCCCTCGCAAATTTCCAAAACGCCCCATGAGCAAATCGTGACGTCACTTTGAAACTCGACCACAGAGTTTGTAACCGCTACGCTTAAATTTATTATAATTTATAAGTTTTCTGTGCTTTTCCATGGTAATAAAACGATTTTAGTAACTTTGTGAACCAAACACTTCATTTTTGACATCGAATTCGTCTAATCTCACATCACAAAATAAGCGCGCCATAATGGCCGCGTTTGAATCACCCGGAAATGATAGTGATTTTAATACATCTTTTTTAGCTGAATGGTTAAGATGTGTTGTATATTTTTTGGTAATGTAATAACCCGTAGAAACGTTTAAAACAATAAAAAAATAGGTGCATATTCCCCATTGATAGAGATTAATCCAAATAAATCATTTGCAAGGGGCAATTACTAGTTCAATTGCAATTAATTTTAATTGCAATTAATATAATAGCAACTATTTTTTTAAAATCAATTAGTTGATTGAAATAATTAATTGATTAATGCCCAACACTGTATTTAAATAAAATGAAAAACTTAGGATTTAAAGAATTATTTGAATTTTAATTAAGTATTACAATTGGCTAAACTTACAAACAATTATATTTTTGTACATCAAGAGCATTGAATACACATATATACCTACGCTTTAATTAACACCTTCGTATTGGAATGTGGTTCAGGATTTTTAATATACCTATCTATGTATTTTCTATTTATAGATACATAAGTACATACAAATGTTTACAAGTACATTTTAAATTCGTTTGGCACACACATTTATCTTTATGCAAACATGAAAAACATTCATCAAACATTTCATCGATAAAATATCTTAAATTTAATATAGGTATATTGATAATTACGTAGAAAATGTAGAAAACATCTATATTAACGGTAAAAAGACACGGTGACGTATTTACAGTGCAGCACAAATGGTCACAAACAACAATGATCGTAAAACATTAAATTCGATTCCGTTAATGTGCGCTTTTAAAACGTATTGTTAAATCGATAATTGCTAATATTACGTATTTATCTTAAATCTATATCAATCAATAAAATTATAAAATGCAAAATTAGGTGCTATCTATTAATAATTCGGGACAAAATAGTGGTAAAAAAAAGTTAATTCATGTCGAACATCAAGATGTACCTATAGGTTAATTACTCTATGGCATATTAATATGGACAGTGGCGTAGCTATGAAACCATGGGCCCCGGGATCAAAAATGAAATTGGGGCCCTATCTATACAAAGTGTACCTATATAATTTTTTGTCTATCGGTTTGTTCCGGCTAATCTCCGAAAAGGCTGGACCGATTTTAACAAGACTTTCTCTGGCAGATAGCTGATGTTATAAGGAGTAACTTAAGCTAAGTAGCTTTAAAAACAGCTGAAAACAGGCGTTTTTTCTTGGAGGCTGAGGAGCCTCATAAGCTTGGGCGGCCCGGTGCACTGCTCCGCCTAGCTAGCCCTACGGAAGCTACGCCACTGATTATGGATATACCTACACTTTTACTCAATCGCCGTTTAACTAAAAAAACTCTTACATACTCTCACGCTGACCATTTAAACAGTATTTTAGTAATAGCAAAGTCCATAATGTGTAAAGTTTTTATTGTTTTCAGCGATATCGCAGTTAATACTTATTACCAAGGAATGTAATGAGCGGTTAGTAACTTATCATCGTTTAGCTTATAATGGACACAATAGATAGGTTGATTTCTTTCGTGGCATGTGTACACAGGTTATCCTCTATTGCCACATCGTAGCCTAAAATTGGTCTTATTTTTTAATTTAACTTATTTTTTAGCAGTTTTGGCTTTTTATTGCCGGCTCTTCTCAGCAAAAACAACCTTCCGAACCGAGCATTTAGAGTCTGACTATTCATAAGTGCCTGTGAAGGCCTATTTGGATGAATAAACAATTTCATTTCATTTCATTTGAATGTACTTTGATTTATTGTAATTGAACACTTTTATTAGTCTCAAATCTAAATCATGAATGCTGATCTTTTTTTAAATGTTGTACTGGCACTACTAGTCGGTACACTGCAAAAACAGCTTTTCAAAAAGTTGTAATTGGCTAATAAATCTGGTATAAAAATGAAATAATTGTAGTATAAATTTTTCATCAACTTATCATGTGTTCACAAAAGACTATTAATTCAATTAATCGTAATTAAACTAAAATTCACGCGCTAGTGTCAATAGGTAGCGGTTTGAACACATAAACAGAATCATCAAGCCAATAGTAAGCCTGAGCAAAGTCGCCCTCACACAAGTAGGGAGCTCTTGTCCAAGACACCAGCTCGAAGCCTATCTCGTCTCGCATGAACTTGATGAACGATGTGAGCTGGTCTTCGAAATACTGACCTGATATCGGGAGACGCTCTTCTGGTTTGTGGTCCGGTGTTACTGGGGAAATGTAAAAAAGTCATTGAAGCATAGGGGAAGGTTAAGAGCTTTGCTTAATTTCGCTGACAAGCGGGAGGAGAGGATGAAAAATTCAGCTTACGTAATACTTACGGCCCCGTATCAGCGGTAAATTGCTAAACAACAACAATTATTACAAGTTATTTATATTTGAAATTTCATAAATTTGGATAATCTTGTGTTTGACCCCAATCTCACCATGGATGTAAGAGACGATAGACATGGTAAGGCCGAAGGTGGTAAGCACTGAAAGCCTATATGGGAACTGACTCTCAAGTGCAGCTGTCGGAACACACTGACAGGATCTTAGCGACAGATTTTCAACTTAAGTGGTGGTGGCCAGCCAGTCGGGTACTACAAAGAGCCACCGTGCTATGGTTTTCCTTCACCGAAAGCTCAAGCTCATTATAGGATTCGAACCCACGACCTTCGCCGTGCTATTCGACGTCACTACCACTGACCAATCATCGCCTTAATAAGGAAATAGTCCTTATTACCTTCAACATAAGGCTTATAAGGCAGTACTAATGCCAGCATGAGTACTCCTCCAGGGGCGATGGCGGTCTTCGCTTGTTTCAGCATTGTTTTTGGCTTGCTGCACCGGTCCAGGAGGTTCAACATGCACACGCATTCGAACTGTTGGTCGCACCACCACTCGTCCGTGTCTAAGAGGCTAGAAGCAGAAATGAGAAAAAACGTTTCATTTGGCCTTATGGTTGAAGCGATTTCTTCTAGACAAATTACCATCTTGTACCTACTTGTAATGGACGGATAGAGGGTAGGTTAGGATAATAATAATTAATTCGTTTGCACGAATTAACTATCCAAAGTGTCAAGAATAAGCCAGTAGCGGAATACAACAAGTGTACCGTGTCACGCCAGAGCAAAGACTGCCCTTAGGGCGATCGCTCCGTCCATCTTTTAAAGATTACAGAGTGGGGGGATTCGAATGACGCGCCTAGCGGCGGCGCGATGCGATGTCTACAAGGCTCTTTCTAGGCACGCCTGATGCACGCAGGTGCCCACAAATACGTACCTACATGTCAACTTCTATCATCTTACTAATCTACAGACAAAATAACTAACGCGTAAACTTTTAAATATAGCAGATTTAGAACATTATATAAAATTTTTACCCATACGGTATGGTGATAACTTTTACTTAACAATCATACATTTTTGGTCCTTCGAATCGGACAAAAAAGTCGTAATGAATTTAAGATTTATCTATGATGATAAGTTTAACACCCATACATTTTTGATCCTTCGAACCGGACAAAGAGGATAAGTCGTAATGCATTTAAGACATATCTACGTGGAAATTCTATACACATTAATACTTACGTATAGCCCTTATTGGAGAGCATTTTTCTCATGCTGGCCGATATTTCAGTGGCGTAATTGACAGCGTATAGGTTCGCGAATCGACGGGTAACCTCACCGTCGCCGGCGCCGACGTCGACCAGCGCACCCGAACTGTCGTTCGTCGGCTGCTGAGCCGGACGCAACAGTAGCCGTGCTTGTGCTTCAGATAGCACAAACATTGACCCGCGGCCGAGCCATCTGGAAATAAAAAAAAACTTTTTCATTTTCCCAAAAGAGGAGGTGACTTAGTATTGAATTCAATTTACTCACTTTAGGTCCTAACGTAACATGTGGTTAGCCAAGAAAGTAAGCAGACAGCAAGAAAGTAAGCAGTATGTTATGGGCATTGTATCCGTCTTTTGATTTCTTATAAATACCTATCTAAAGCAAGAAACGGCAGTTGCACTTTGATAAAAATACTTCAATTTTCAAAGAAAAGAAAAGTCTATCTTTTTAGACTTTTCAGAGGATTGGTCAGATAGAACCCAAATTGGGATGCTTAGTATATTAATTGTGGGGCAGCTTACTGTTAGCAATGCCACTTTTTATACTTCGGCGTATGCATTACGAGCTCTTCCTATAGCTAAATCGTATGCAAGAAATTAACTGAAAATACCTCCGTCAGGTTGTTGTATTTTCATTTATCCGCCCGGAGCCAACATGCGATGCTTAATTTCTAGCGTTATTTTAATGTAACTAAGCATTCATTTTGTTATATAGCTTAATTGTTGAAAATAACAAAGTTCGCTAGCAGTTTCGAACCTTCTAATTTAGAAGGTAACTTCCTTGAGAATTGTGGGCTAGTCGCCGTAGAGCTAAGCAACAATAGTGCAATTATCCACTACCGTTGGTCGTGTGGTGGTGGCCGTTTGAAGGTGGATCGCGTCGGGGCCGCAATTACCGGGGATAAAGTACAAAGCGTGCTGCGGGCAACGGCGCGGCGGCGCTCGGCGCTCGGCGTCTAGCGCTCGAGCGCGGCAAATTGTGCGCCTGCGGCACTCCGCCGCCCGCGCCGCAACCCGCAGCCCCGCGACGTCTTCATCGCGCCCCGGGCCAGCGGCGAAAGTGGATAATGAGTAGTAAATCCTGCTCTCATTAGCTGAGAGCGAGCGTCGCAACAATCGATACGAATTCGTCTTCGCCGGGTAAAGGGATAATCGGAGCAGGGCTCGAACTCTGTTATTAGCCGTAGTACCATATATCACGCGCGGTATTATCCGCGGCCCCTGGCGTCCGCGCCGCAATTACTGCACCGAGAAAGGCGCACCGCAGCTCGATCCTATGCAATACCCTATCAGGATGGGTTGGCTGTATCTAAAGGTATACCAAGTCTATTTTGGCGAGGGGCAAACGATCTTCAGTTATCGAGCAGCACAACTGTTTTACTATAACTTACCTAATTGCAAATCTCGTTTGAAAATTAAATATGACATGAGGATTCCCGGTAATATGGTGTTCCACAGGAGGTTGTATGTATGTATGACACAGGTGTCGTTATCGAGTGCGGGTGCGGATATAGTATGAGCGCAGTAACTTGCAGCTCGTTTGCGGACGGCGAGCGGCGCGGATTGATTGCTTTATTGTCCCGTCGTCGGGCGGCGCTGGCGACGCGCAATACATGATACATGAAGCGGCCGCGCGTCCGCAACTAATGAGCACCGGCACCGCGTAATTGTCACCGGCCACGGCGTAAACTCGTGAGATTCCACAAGCCGAGTGACAACACTCGATTGAGTCAACACGCAAAAACATCGCGGGGATATGACGTCGGCTGTTACTATGTTGCCGAGGGAGTATGATTGATTTATTAGGACCATAACCAGAATTAACTGCGCTTCTTAGTACAGGAGCTTTTAGTCCATAAATATGTTGCAAACAAAATCGTAAAGATTCTGAAAACTTGAGCGTGTGTGAATTGCAATTGGGTGGTAGCCGCTGTGAATGTCTTCAGACACGGTAATATGTAGGTAGGTAACAGGAACCACACGGAAGAGCGCGGCCGATGGAGTGGTGCAGAAAATTGTGCGGCAAGGGGTGATGTGTAAATCGAGTAGAGCAGTAGGTGGATAGGCGTGCGCCGAGTATCTATTTCAATAGAATGCAGTGGCTTGCAACAAGGAATCCGATGCGGTTATCGAGGATGGAGCGCGGAGGTGAGAGATGTGTCGCCGGCCGGGAGAGCGCGGGGCGAGGCGCGGCGGGCTCGTATCGCGATTGCATCGGAGAGCAAACAAGCGGGTGCCGGGCGCCGAGCGGGGTGTCGCGGTGGCCGGGGGCGCTCAAATCATATTACCCCCGGCCTCACACCCGTGCCAACGCCACACACGTCATTTGAGTGTGCGTCGCTATGGCGACGGCCCGGGCCGTGCATGATATTAGTACGTGTGCGGCTCATCTCCGGCCGTTTAAACTTAACGCGCCGCCGCCTCGCGCGGGAAATTAAAACCGGCTCCGGACCGGAAGGCGCAATCGACCCTCGCGCTTTTCGTACACCGCCTCCTTCCAGCGATACCCCGCACCACCCTGTATAATATACTGATCCGCCTAATATACCGTAGCGTTATTATTGCCCAGATCCATTTTCTCTAGGTACCCAAAAAAACTAATCCTTAACTTGTATTGTTATTAATTATTAACATGACTCCATAAAGATCAAAAAGAATATTTTAGATGGGTAGGTAGGTACCTAATCAATAATGTAAAAATGGTACAGCTGATTTCTACGATGAGATGATTCTAATGATTAAATCATGATAATAATAGATAAATAGTTTATTAAATATTTTTTCTTTTTTTCTTTTAATTTTAAATTTAATGACATGCATATTACGTAATATCTTTATGAAAACCTTTGATACTTGTAATTTCTACCGAAGTTAACTCTGTGTTCTGAGAAAGACAAAGAAAAAAATGTCACGAATTGTACCCATCTATAATTTGTCGTCACAGAATTATAACCTTATCCAACATTTCGATGTTTCGTGTCAGTATTGTTGGAAATGAACCTAACATAAAAAGGAGTAGGTAATTAATCTTAAACGTAGTAGGTACCAAATAAAAGGACACACAAATTAAACAAGCATGATAGATAGTAGGAACTCCTCCCCTACTTATGTAGATATGTATGTACACATTTGCTTTACTCAAAGACATTGTCGCTTTCAGGCACCTCATTAGAGCGAGCGCGTCCCATGTGAGCCTTCTCCCACCCCACACTCCCCAGTCTCACACCACATCACACTAGTCACACACACCAACACCCACACACTGAGTCGAGCGCAATTCTTTTACTGAGCTCGCAAACTTGGATGGATAATTACACTTAGATAAGAACTCGCCCGTTCCTACTCAGAATGCCGTAAGCAGTTTTTACCCCAGTAAAATGGTTAAGTACTTTATTTTATGCGAAAGCAATAAGTGATGTGATCAAATTACCATCAAAACCGTAATGTAAGAGCCAATGGAAATAATAAAATGTAAATGATCTAGGCAGGACTGCAAAAGGAAGTCTAACGTGACTGAAAATCTTTTTGTGGTTTTATGAAGGTTACAAAACATCGGTTCAGCATCGGTTTATAGGCATGTCAAGCCGTATCGCAGGCATTGCTAAAGACTGCCTAGTGCCTGGCGGGGCAGGTAAATATACACATGATAATTTCAAAAGTTCCGCCTAACATTAGGGCGCAATAAAAATCAAGTTGTATAGCGTAGAATGGAACGTCACACAAACGTTACGCGCGGTGTCATAACCTCGAACAGCACTCAAGATGCAATAAACTATAAAAAGTGGATAGTAAAATGTATAAACAATGAGAGCACGGCTAAAACGTTTTAGTGTTAAGAGTGGGCCCATAAACCGTTGACACGCACCCGTAAAATATTAACGATACCTACAAGAAAAATGACGACTATCAATGTAGGTACCGATTTTCGGTCGCGAGGACGCGCTACAAATAATGGCGGTACCGAATTTATACGCGGACCCGAATTGCCCCGATTGAATATTTTACCAGGCCACGAATGCGTCCAACGATATTTTTCTATTTCGCCGCTCATTTTTACTATCAATTGCTTAGTTTCCCCTTTAATATTATTCGTGCGACGCGGCGACGATTCAACTCTTATTTCAAGTAAAGGAATACTGAGATACACTTTACAGCTTTTCTATCTATCCATGTTTACCAAACATTATCTCGATCCGTCCACATCGACGCGAACGCGACGTTGCCACGTTTTTATTTATTACCTGATTATTTTTTACTATTTAAATAAGTATTCTATATATATTTATTTGTGCGTTGAGAGAATTATTTTTATTTTTTCATTATTTTATCATGTTTATTACGTAGGTCTCTTAGAAAATAAGAATACCTACTATTGAAATAATTTAGGTTCTTTTCAGCTTCATCTAGTAGGTAGTACTTATAGGTGTTCCAGAATTTAATGTTTGACATTTTGTAACATGGATACTACGGATAATATGGGACTCAAATGTTATTTTTTCAGCCCAAACTTATACAATATAATTTTCATCCCCCCATCTCGGAAAGAGTATTTGCTCTTCGATATCTGAGTGTAAAAGCCGTTATTATCCTCTAGAGGATAAAGTAAATAGAACATCGTGTGCACTAAGTTTGTGAATTCAAATCATCATTTAACTTCTCCCTCCATGGTGCTGAATTTATCATACATCAAAGTCAAAGCGAAAGTCAAAACCATTTATTCAGTTTAGGCCCTAGAAGGGCACTTATGAAGGTCGAATTACAGAAGTTACCACCGGTTCGGAAGTCAGCCTTCAACTGAGAAGAACCGGCATGAAACTCAGCAAGGTTACATTTTTAAATATTCTTGGACCATCTGACTATGTTGGCTTTTTTTTTTCAAATGTTTAACAATTTTATTTTTAAACTAATACAAAAATACATAAAAAATTATAATTTTGACGAATTAATAAATGAAATTAAGGAATCGTTTTTTAATTTCAATTTTAGAATTCTTCGCTTGCTCGGTCATCAAAATTGAGCACGCGGTTAATAAACAACTTTACACTCTTGTATAACAACTATTTTAGCATTGTGGCTTGTTATTGACCGTGCGAGTGATGATGTGGCCAAACGTGGTACCTAAGCACATAAAGCCAACAAGGGAACTCACTCTCAAGTGTAAGTACCTAGGTATCGAAACAACCGGTAGGTGCTTGAGGACAATATGCAGTAGGTAGGTATGTAGTTATTATCTTAAGTATTTCGGATATACAATAACCTTTAAAAGGTGCAAAGGCGTGGGCTCAACTCGAGTCCCAGGCAGGGTTTAAAATAACTTCTCGGAGGCGAATGGTTTATTGCTTATTGAGTAGCTCCGACGAAACGCGCCTCCGACGATAAAACATGGCAAGAGTGGAATCTCACTCAATATCACAATATAGGTACGTGGCGACATTGAAATTATCGCTCAGTGGGAGGCGCGCGTCGTTCGTGCGCTGATGCCGGAGATGAGGTCCACCTAACTAAAACAAAATAAGAATAGTTTGAAACAATGAGCATTGATGTCTGCGTGTGCGGCACTGCGGCGTGCAAAGTGCGCGCGGGTGCGGGTGCACACGGCGGAGCGGGCGCGAGCGCGGTAGCGGACGCGGGCAGCTCGTTAGCGGGCGCAGCGCCATTGGTCGCCGGCCGGTGGGCGGGGCGCGCGACAAACTGCGCGCACGCAAATAGCGCACCCGAACACAAATTAAAACAATAAAATGAAAGTAATAAAACAAAGTGAGCACCGAAGAGTATCCACTATAGAAAGGCTTAATGGCCGAGCGGAGGCGGTGGCGTCTCGATTTATTGAGCGAGGTGCTTCGCCTTCGCACGACGCACCAAATTCAGAAATTGCATAAATTTCTCGATCTCTGGCCACCTATTTACTCAAACGAATCAATTCGTCTCTTAACATACTCGTAGGTTTTAAGAGCTGTATGATTCAATTAAAGTTGGGTATTATAGCAGATTTCATAAAACATTACTTATTAGCACATGATATCTACATTTTAACTAAGCTAGTAGGGTAGGAATAGGAACCCAATACCATATTGTACATTTTTTTTAAAGTACCCTATCTACTTAACTCTCTTCGCGGTTGTGTGCGCTCAGCGTTCGTTCCTACTCGTAACGAATGTCGTCTCATTTACTAATGTGTCACATGCAGGCGGCGTTGTTTCACAGCCTGTGGCAGGGGCTGGGGGTACACCAGGGGGCGAGGGAGCAGGGGTAAAGGGGGGAGCACAGATGACCAATGGCGTCGCGTATCATCCACTTGGATGCAACGTTAATTACGCTGTAAGGTGCAGTGCCATATTGAAATTGAGCGAAGATCTTATGCGCATCTTATGTGTGCTATATTTTTATAAATGCTGAAAACTGTTTTCATCTTCAGGTACAATGCACAAACTTTCACAATTAGTTAACATTAATCTACCTTCTACTATAAAAGTTATAGGTAAGTTTGATACAACATAATATCTAATAACATATGGATGAATGAATGGAGTTCCGAAAACTTTTGATAACTACAGCATATCCATCCTTACGTTTGCATAACGAGGAAAAATATAAGAAAAATTGTGTAGGTAGGTATGTAGCATATATATACCTACACAATTTTTCCTAGGTACCTATTAACTGAAACAACTTTATTTTTTATACCTAGGTTTATATTTTTTATGGGAGGGTAAACACGTCTTCGTTCGACAATATTCATCGTCTAGCTAGTTAGATGAAAACAAACATTTGACGTGAGGACGTGATTGTGAAAAGGAGCGTGATTACACTACGCGTAGTTAGCGGAGGCTTCATTAGGCTGGGGGGTGCCGGGAGCTGGTGGCAGCGAAGAGGGGGTCGAGAGCTCATCTCAGCGGGTGCATCGCTGGCTGCGCGCGCAAACAAATTAAAACGTAAGACGCGCCCTAATCAATAGCCGACTCCGCCGCGAAGCCGAATTAACTCGCCCGAATGAAAAAAATGAACAAAATTATATTCGCGCGAGACCTCAACCCCCGGGCGCGGGCGGCGGGCGGCAGCGCCCGGAGGAAATTGCTTTTCTTTCAGTGGGCGCGCACACACGCCCGCCGCGCCGCGCCGCACCGCGCGACGACGGCGACGTGAGCGCGAGAGGGTTAGCACCGACACACACAATATTATAATTTACGTTTCCTCGTATATCGAGGTGTAAGTAGGTACTTTACCTGGGCGTTTCGCGCCTGCTCAGCCCTCGGCTCACGCTAAATCTGAGCTTTATACGTTCACTTGACGCGACGAGAGCGATATTAGTTTCGAGCCAACTCCTTCCCTACTACAATATTTATTAATGCTTTACAAGTTTCATGGGTACGTAGGTATATACTTTACTATTTGTTACATTTTTACCTCTTCTGAAAGCTAATATAATTCTCAATCCAGTAGCTAATAAAAAGGTAATTTATCGTCTGATAAAAGATTCGTAGTAGGTAGCTATTTTGTTTCCAAAGAACGCTGACGCGGAATAGGCTTGTGTTGTATTTGACCACTACCTCACAGTGGGGTCTTTCATATGAGTTAGGTACCTACTACTCTGTGCAACTCCCGGTACACACCAACATGTATTCGGCGACATATCGCCAACTTGAGGGTGGTAGCTAGCCAAACTGATAAAGTAGGTACCTACCCTACCACCGCTATGTAAACCATTGCGGTGGTTTACAATGTTTTCCTTCGCTGAAAGTTCAAGTTCATTGTAGGATTCCAACCCATGATTATCGTCAGGCAATCAACGTCAGTATAACAGGGACGTCGAAAGTTGATCCGAGTAGTTGGGATCTTTAAGGAATTCTAAACATATTGTGGTGTATTCACCCTATATAAATAATATAAATTGTCTTTGTCCAACACTAGTCTCTGAAACAAGCTTTACAAAGTGAAATAAAGAATAACATCGGACTTTTGCTGTATAAAAGGCGCGAGACGAGAGCGTGGGTAGACTGAGATGACGTTGATATCTAATTTAGGTTAAGTTATGCGGGGACTTGAGTAGGTACAGAAAGAAATGTTCATTAACGGGAAACGCGAGCTGTAATCTGGGCGCTAGCCGCCCGCCCAATTAACGCGTGGGCGATGAGATGGCCCGCCCGGCCACCCCGCCGGCCAATGGCTGCCGCGCGGGGATTAATTAAGTAACTTCCCGTCTGCACCCCCCCTTCACCCGCGTCCCGACCCCGTGCACCTCACACCCCCGCACATCCACATCCGTGGAGTCTGCGGACACGCCCGGAAAACTAACCACCTAATGAGGGGAGATGACCTTACGTGCTTGTGTGCTTTGTCTATTCAACGTATGTGCAAACTATGTTTGTTCATTTGTGTGCAAGTGTTGGCCTTTTGTGTGTAGGTATGTTACGTTACATAGATTCCCTGTAGTTACATTAGCCATAGGTGCTTACATAGGTGCTACATAGGCCACATACATGCTTTGTGCTTTGTGTTCTAGCTACTTCATGTATTACAATGTACAAAAGTTGAGAGTTCAGTTGCTAGTACTCGTATGGAGGATAGGAAAAGTATGAATTGTCGGTGCAGTCAAGAGCACATGAAGCTTTACACTTACTTCATGGCAACGCCCTAGTTTAGGAATACTTAAATGAGCAGTAACATTCAATGACCATCACTTCTTTCTTTCCAGAACTTCACTTCTGAGTATTGATATACTCAGAAGCAATAAGGTAAAAATCATAATACAAAAAGAAAAAATATCGTAAGAAATAGTAAACTTGAGTCATAAATGGTTTTCTCATAAGAGCAAAGAGAGATCAATTAAAGATGAGAAGGCGGAAGCGACTATGATGGATGTGAGAGCGGAAAATGAATAGTTAGTGGGACATCGTTATGAGCTATCATTTATGTCCTCTAGATATATGGTCTCTTGGAAAAAGCCTAAATAGGAGATCATTACTTTATCGTCATATTTGATATTTTAAATGCCTGTGTGAAATAATAATATTTGAGATGATACTTCATACAATCAATTGTATTTTAAACTCATACAACTTCTATCAATAGGAAGTCTATATCTACAGATAATCTATCGAAATATTCTTAGGTACCTATGTTGGATGTACGCAGGCAATTACACCAAAAAATGTGAAGAAACAACTTAGGTTCTTAAAAAGTTTTAAGCTAAACTAATATTAGGTTTGAATAGAAAAGGTCAGATTATTTGTATGTTTTTTTAAATTGATAAACTCACAAATAAATAACAATGCTTTCATATGTAAAAAGCTACATTATGAGCGAGTTAATAATATGGTATACATTTTAGTTTAATTTCTTCGGAACGCGAGTGAAACGCGGGGCGTATAGCTAGTATATAATATTTGGAGTAGAAAAATAATAGATTAGAATATAGTGAGACTAATTTGAGATGGAGGATTAATAACTGGAAGAAAGATCCACTGCTAAAAACAAAATTGTCTTGCTGAGTTTCTTGCCGGAGTCTTCTCAGTTTAAGTGTATTCCGAACCGGTGGTAGAGTCAATTGTAACGTTCATAAGTGCCTTACCAGGGCCTAAACTGAATAAATGAGTTTTGAGTTTGAATAAAATACCTACAGTTTTAATTTTATATGATTAACTTCGCGTAAATAAAAAAATAACATGCAAATAATTGACCATATTTTAAGAATTTATATTAATCAGTCAAGTTTTTTTAACGAGCGAGGTTAGTTGAATCTTCAAAAGTTATTTATATATTGATTCACCTTGCATATGGATACCTACCCGTTTCAAATAATAGACGATACTATCATCATTGCGTCATTAGGTATAGGAACCTATTCTGTTTCAAACAAAGTATATGTCAGTTGTGAATAGCGATACACGGAACAGTTTCCATTATTATGACACGTCGAGAATAGTATACCTACGCTTGACGTAGGTAAGTACCTATACGTTTAAATATGTACTCGACTTCATAAATAAGTTAACAGCAATGAAACTTTTATGGGCCATATTCTTTATCTTGTTTTGAATTTCATCATTGCGTCTGCCTTACTGGATTTAAGTGTTAAGTCGGCTTTGTCTCCCTTTCTATGCTGTTTCTTTAGGCTGTTCAATTTTCAAATTGGATCTAAATAAGCCACGTAATCTGTTTCGTACATTGATACAAATTTATTTGACAAAATTTGAGAGTAATTGTTTATATTGAGGGCGTTATTATTAACAGAAATTAGTAACATTTCTGTCTGTAAAAGGCGAATGTGTAGTGGTCCATAGACGGAGGAAGTACAGGCAATGGGGGTGCCAAAATAACTAATAGTTTTCGCGGGGGCGTGTTAGCATTTTTCTTCTGCCGGTGACGGCCGGGTGGGCCGAGGGGGGTGACCTACCAGGGGGAGAGACTGGAATAACTCTCTTTCAGGAATGGCTACGCGGATCATTTATACTTCATCGGCTTTGTTAATAACGGTGTTGTAAGCCTTCAATACAATAAAACAATCGTTATTTTTTTGGGAAAATGTAGGTAGGTATAGGTAATCAAATGCAATATATATATTTTTCTATGCCACAAGTGACAACGAGGCAGGCGGGTCACATATGATGGTAAGTGACTACCGTTGCCTATAGACATTAGCAATACTAGGGGGATTGCCAATGTGTTGTACACCTTATTGGCATAGTATTTATAATGCATAAATAAGGCATATAATATTATTAATTAAGTAATTTTTATTAGGCTATATTTTAATTTCATTTCAGCTAGAACACAATGCAAGGATAAATAATTTTGGGGAAACAATTTTATATTTTGGAAGATTAATTAGCAATACAAATCTTGTGATTCTCGAAGGAAACAATTTCCTTCATGTATTTAAATCACAACTCGTTGCGTTCTATGATTTCCTCATATAAAAAATAATAAGAGAATATGAAATTCCTTCATGATGTCTAAAGTCACACAATATTGAGTACTCAACACACGAGATGGAGAATAAAAACATCACGTTTATGGTAAACAGTGAGGCATTTAAGGCTATAGTGAAGTGTGTAGTGTAGTGAGTGCGTGAGGAGCCCATTTACTGCGGGGTAGTGATGTGAGCGCAAACTCAATTCCTTCCACCTACATCTGTTTTACGTTCCAATGAATTGCTGCATGTAAATAAAAATGCGTTATTGTTCCTTTTAAGGGGTTGGAAGCCGGGCTTTGTAGGTCTTTATTAACATCCTCTTCATCGATTCCTTTGATTGAATGAGTTTTAGTTACTAGGTACACATAAGTCTATAAATATCTTTATAAGGTTTTAAAAAAGACAAATCAATCAATTAAATTAATTAATTAAACAACGGGGTATCTTGGGAATATAGAAGAGTCGATAAAAGCCATATCATTTCTATCTTACTTTAAAACAATGTAGGTAGACAAGGGAGTGCCTCGTCGCCACTCCTTCACGCCAGGCGGTGATTAATCGCACGCCCCCGCTTCGAACGCCCGGAAAATCACAACCCTTTTGCCTCGTCTTAATTACCACGCCTCGCTTCAGTTACGCTCTCCTATTGGCTAGCTTCCTTGCCGCTCTGTCGCCCCGCATTTTAATTGGTCGTGCGTAATTAACGCTCCGTAATCACCAACTGCGGCGCACGAGGGGCGACGTTCCTAATTTGAATTTTTAATTACAAACGCTTGCAAAGAGGAGAACGCCGATTGGTCGCTCGAATCTTCGTGTACATAGAAACAATGCCTATTGTCTCTTTGTATACTATTTTTTACTCTGTTGTTTTAATTACGTGCTGTGGTGATTCTATAAATTTCGAAAGTGGCTAAATACAATATCTACTATACAAGCTAACTAATGTTATATATGTAGAAGTAGGTAAAGTGGTTTTCCCGCATTACTACTGCATTACTCATACGCTCCTACCTAGGCATAGGTATGTACCAGCCTCAAGAGCAC
This sequence comes from Ochropacha duplaris, assembly GCA_951361185.1. Classification (NCBI taxonomy): domain Eukaryota; kingdom Metazoa; phylum Arthropoda; class Insecta; order Lepidoptera; family Drepanidae; genus Ochropacha; species Ochropacha duplaris. Next base: position 7,823,197 of record OX592702.1, on the reverse strand, counting down.
TAGCGCTCGGCGCATGCCGAATTAGCTCATTACTGAAACCAGCGCCTTCCCGAACTCGCCGAGATTTATCCATCCACTTGCCGTATTCTAAATTTGAATAAGACCATTAAGCCACTGAATTTTTACTATTCAGAATTCATATTGAACAATTACTTTTGCCTTGTGTTTAATTTCCATTTCGAATCTTATTTTATGAATTAATATTTAGATAATGAACTTGCCATTTTGTACAATCTAAGGTTTTCTGCGATCAATGTAAATTCTTTAAAATAAATGGTCAAATATTGCGCTCCTAATGATTTCAGAGTGAACGGGACAGAGGTGCTAACCTACGCGGAAAGAACGTGTGCAGAATGCGCGGTTTCGATTAGAGAGGCGATAGTTTCTGGCCACTAAGGAGGTGTTTATGCGTCGGTGCAGCCACCGAGGAATGACGTTGAGTGACGCGGCTGGCCGCACAGCTCTCCTTAATAAGGTAAATGAGATGCGGATCCTGCGCGCACGCCGCACGGACTGACTCGTGAGCTTAAATTAGCCGAGGCCCAGCACCAAGCTCAACTAACGCCTTGTTACCTACGGGATTTATCCTGATCGCACTGATTTCCTACCCAGATCTTGTTGCGGTTTCTTATTTAACAAAGCAGTTTTCATATTATATTACGTAGGTTTTGAACATGTTAAAGGGATGTGGATAAATATTTGACAGATAGATAGATTTGATTCTTTTGATACTGGATGATTACCTAAAAACCTCTCGCAATCAGACCATAACACATATCTCTACATCGATAGCCGGCTAATAATATTCGAAAAATAACTACATCTGCATTAAAATACTCGATAGGACACAAAAAAAATACCTTCTTACTAAAAGGAACTTGTAAACGTTATTTTTACTGAATAAAAAATCATTGGCTCTATTTTTACCTAATCAAAACACGGCTAGATAGTTTTGTACTATTTTTATTAGTTTTTATTCGGATATGGTTTTTACCCGGGGCACGGGTCAACCGAGCTGAGACAAAGCGCGGCGTGGATGCGCGCGCGTCGTGCCACCCGTTTGGTTCCGCGTGCCAGCCGACCATTCAGCACTAATCGCTTCATTCACTGACGACCAAGCGCTTTTTCCTCAGGAGACGATCAGTCATGCATTCCGAACGCGGTCCGCTGATCCGCTCGAACACTGCAAACTGTCGTTATTCGATTTTGATTGAATGTGACAAATTAGCAAGTATTCGATTGTTTCCTATCTCTGATTGTCCGATGTTGATGGATCTGCGACAAATTGTTTGAAGAGACAACGAGCCTAAGAATTCTCATCACATTCTCATGACATAATCGCAATGAAAGACGCTTGAGTTAAATATCGTTTCGGTGTACGTCCAATGTTCGTTTTTATCCCAATAATTTAAATTGCAGTTTCAGTGCATATTTACAGTCGATTGCTTTCTTTGTTTTGGGTACAATTACCTACTAAAGAGAAAGGTTATTTACTTATTTTCCAATCTTCCATCCCCATTGTCTTCGGTAACAAGTTAGAAAGCGCATTAAAGGTATACAATTGAAAGCGGTATCACAGAACGAACTGTAGTAAAATGTTGTAAAACGTCGTGTCGTTGTCGTCATTGTGAAGAATTTCATGCATTGTTGACATTGGCTCGGCGCGTGAGCATGTTTGTTGCGACACCTAGTCATTCATTGAACTGTTATAGGAGCATTCCTGTCTGTAGCTTACGATTCCACACGTACATTTCAATCCAACGTCTCGTATACTGTATATGATGGATTTTGCACATTGAGTGATAAAATATTTGTAGTAAGATAAACATAGACTGAGCGAATTTAATGACATGTTTAGGTATATAATGAGAAGATATCAATTAGAAATTTTATTTTCCTACTAACTATAATTTTAGGAACTATCTATTACTTATTATCTAAGTATAGTAGAAGTAAGTCCTACATAACTTAATATATTTTTAGGGTGACATAGTTAGATGTATAAAACTACATTTAAAATAAAAAAGAAATTGGGTTATCTACCTTATGATGTTTGGTGGCGTTTGAAGTCAACGTATTTAACACCTACAATATATAACAGCTATTATGCAGCAAGCGTATAAGTTACAGTTTGCGTTGCAATATCACAAAACGCGCACAGATGTTTGGTTGAAATCAGAAGCAGCCCACTCACCGATGTTTGTTTACCATTAGAAATATACGCTATCAATACGTACCTATTATGTATTCCACAGTTAACAGTGCACAATTTAATAAGATGTTTTTAAAGTTAAAGCGTGAACAAACATTTATAAAAATTGACCTTGGCTGTAATCTTGCAGAAATTATCTAATACGAACTAATTTCTTTTTTAAGATAACGTCTGTAAAGCTAGAAAGGTCAAGTCGGCAGAATCACTCGTTTTATATCTCAAAATTTAGTGCTCATTTAGTGCTAATTTAGTGCTGAAAACAGATATTTGGTGCTGTGATAGGGGGACTGAAAATGAGAACACTGCAAACTTTTCATTAAGCTAGCAGTGTACCATTCGTGACCGCGCTATGATACAGTTGGAGCGAGAGGCACATCAGCTAATAATTTAGTGCTCAATTAGTGCTGCCTGTACAAGCAAACAGATTTTTCAAAAAAAATTTTTTTCAATTTTTAAGTATAGATAACTGCTGACATAACGATACGAGCAATCATAGAGCTGAAAGATGACTTTAAAATCGGCATTGGTGAAATTGAAAAGAGTTACTAATTAGTGCTAAATTAATGCTACCGGTGAACCCAGTTTTTTTTTTAGGAAAATCATTTTTCAACTGCCCGCTAGAAAAATCGAAGATTTTCAATAATCGAAAAGTTATAGGCATTATTCTGTATTGCAAATATCGAGTTTTCATCAGATCTCAACGTTATAAGATCACAGGAAACGACCCTGACTCTCCTAGCGATGTAGCCGCTGTGTGTGTGTGTGTGTGTTAAAAAAAATGTTTTTTTTTTTTTTCAAATCAACAACTGCTAGTATAACGACGCCAGCAGTCTTAAGAGCTATAAGAAGACTCTAAAACGGGAACTAATGGAATTGAAAGACGTCACCATTTAGTGCTCAATTCGTGCTGCCAGTACAGCGAAAGATTTTTGAAAAATAAGTTGTTATTATTTTTTTTTCAAATCAACTACTGCTGATATAACGACGCCAGCAGTCTTAAGAGCAAGAAGAAGACTCAAAAACGGAAACTAATGTAATCAAATGACGTCATCATTTAGTGCTCAATAAGTGCTGGCAGTACAGCAAAAGATTTTTAAAAAATATTTTTTTTTCAATTTAACAACTGCTAGTATAACGACGCCAGCAGTCTTAAGAGCTAGAAGAAGACTCGAAAACGGAAACTAATGGAATTGGAAGACGTCACTATTTAGTGCTGAAATAGTGCTGTCATTGTAGTCAAGAAGTTCTGGACAATAATTTTTTTTTAATTTTTTTTTCAAATCAACTACTGCTAGTAGGGCATGAATCTCGGAATCTCGGAATATCGCAATATCGGAATCTCGGAACGTAAGTTCCGATATTACAATTCCGATACTGAGTGATCCAATATCGATATCGGACAAATTTTTCTACATTTTGAGTTTTAAACTAAACCTATATTTTAGATCCTTATGTAGTCCTGATTGCAATTGCACAGCTTCCCAGCATTACCGCAATGCTTAAACAACGAAGATTGAGTTGGCTGGAGCATGGGTGCCACTCGTTTACCAAGACGTGCCCTATTGAGCGAAGTTGCTTTCGCCAAGGTGGGAAGACCCATGTTACGTTTCTAGGACTGCACTAAACGTGACATGGTGGCTTTCGGGATCAGGCTTGGGAAGTGGGAGGACCTGGCTGGCAACCGCAGCGGGTGGCGGAGGTTTCTGGTTGATAGATGCGGGGCCCACGATAGGTGCTGGTTTCAGAATTTTGCAGCCAAGCGTGAGAAGAGACACATGAGCGCTAGAGTCGCTTCACCAATCAAGCGTCCATCAAGCGGTCCTCAGTATAGGTGCCAAAAATGTGGACGCTGCTGTCGCTCCCGTATCGGACTGTATAGTCACTCTAAGGCCTGCCACAAGGACGCTGTTTAGATCATCTATTTAAGATGTATTAGGTCCTTTATTATGTAATCTTGATGCCAACTCGCTAAGCATGCGATACGAGAACAATAATACTGTTATCTTTACCTGCGCGGTACGTCTTGCGACGCTTAAACGAACAAAATATCCTGTCAATCAGACGTTTCACAGAGTACAGTTTGATCAGTTGCGCTCATGAACTGTATAAGTTTAGAAGTGTTTGTTTGTGTTTTATGTAGCTACGATGTAAGTACAAAACTACAACTTAAGTACCACTTATTCCCGTACCAAATCGAATCTTGAAATGTTACATTACAGGCGAAGGCGAAAGAAAGCTCGCGGTGAAGGAGCACCATTATATAAAACAATTATTTTCTTTTAAATATATATATATATTTTTTAATTTAAATAAAAATAAAGATATTCTCAGAATTTCTGAACAAACGCTCATCAAATGTATGGGATAATTTTCATAGATCGGATGACGGCCAAACAGCTAAGTGCCAGATATGTATAAAAAACTAAAAACGACTGGTGGGTCTACAACATGTTTGCACACACATTTACGAACTGTGCACGCAAACATCACTGCAGTTGGAACCCCTTCATCGGAGAGTGCTTCAAGCACATCAACAACATCATCACAAGAGCAGACACCCAAGCTCAAGAAACGGAAACTAATGACTACAGGTCTTCAGAATCAATGGAAGCTATTATTTCTCGAATGACCGCTTTAAATGGTGCAAGTTTCAGATTCTTTTCTGAAAGTCAAGATCTCCGGCAACTCTTCAAAGAAACGTGGATACGACATACCGAAAACGTCAAATACTATTGAGAAAATGGTTCTTGAACATGCCGAACAAATCAAATGTGAAACAGTGCAAACCATAGGTAACGCTCATGAAGGAAAAGGTAGAAAGATTTACAATGACTCTCAACGAGTGGACCTCTCTTCGAAACAGGAGATATATGTACATAAACCTTCATTGCTGAGCTTTTGGAGGTTTTGAATTCAAGAATCTTGGACTCGGAAAAATAACGGGGTTCATGCCAGCTACATCAGCTCTGTCATACTTACATACATAACAAAAATATTTTAAATACAAATTAAAATATTTTTGTTCCTAATTGTTGATTTTGCTTGTACATTTCAAATTTAGGAAGATTTGTAGATTCTGAGTCAGTTAGTTTAATTAATAAGAAGTATAGGAAAATAATGAGAAACCAATGTTTGAACCAAATTAAAGAATTCGATTTAAAAATGGTTTTTATTGCACTCAATCTAACCTCATGCCGAATTTGTGCAATTTCTAAAGAATTAACGAAATTCCGATATTAATATCGGAATTCCGATATTAAGATCTAATATCGGAAATCAGTATCGGAATTGAAAACCTTCCGATATTACATGCCCTAACTGCTAGTATAACGACGCTAGCAGCCTTAAGAGCAAGAAGAAAAATCGAAAACGGAAACTAATGGAATTAAAAGACGTCACCATTTAGTGCTGTCAGTACAGCAAAAGATTAAAAAAAAAAATAGGAAAACGGTTGACCCTGAAGGCCATCCTTGCAACTTCCCGCCAATTCTATACCTAAACGCTTGAAATTGCACTTATGACGTTTTAGAGCTCTTCGAGCTCTTAAATACAATTTGTGTATTATTTTGAATCCTTTGCTATAACGACAGCACTAATTGAGCAATAAATAGTGACGTCTTTCAATTCCATGTGTTACCCTTTTAGAGTCTCCTTCTAGCTTTTCAGACTGCTGGAGTCGTTATACTAGCAGTAGCTGCTTTGAAAAAAAATTTTAAAAAAATTATTGTCCAAAACTCCTTTACTACAATGACAGCACTATTTCAGCACTAATAGTGACGTCTTTCAATTCCATTAGTTTCCGTTTTCGAGTCTTCTTCTAGCTCTTAAGGCTGCTAGCGTCGTTATACTAGCAGTAGTTAATTTGAAAAAAAAAAAAAAAATAATAAAAAAATTATATTTCAAAAATCTTTTGCTGTACTGACAGCACTAATTGAGCACTAAATGGTGACGTCTTTCAATTCCATTAGTTTCCGTTTTCGAGTCTTCTTCTAGCTCTTAAGGCTGCTAGCGTCGTTATACTAGCAGTAGTTGATTTGAAAACAAATAAAAAAAAAATATCTTTAAAAAATCTTTTGCTGTACTGGCAGCACTAATTGAGCATTAAATAGTGACGCCTATCAATTCCATTAGTTTCCGTTTTCGAGTCTTCTTCTAGCTCTTAAGGCTGCTAGCGTCGTTATACTAGCAGTAATGGATTTGAAAAAAAAAATAAAAAAATTTTTTTTTAATCTTTTGCTGTACTGACAGCACTAATTGAGCACTAAATGGTGACGTCATTTGATTACATTAGTTTCCGTTTTTGAGTCTTCTTCTTGCTCTTAAGACTGCTGGCGTCGTTATATCAGCAGTAGTTGATTTGAAAAAAAAATAATAACAACTTATTTTTCAAAAATCTTTCGCTGTACTGGCAGCACGAATTGAGCACTAAATGGTGACGTCTTTCAATTCCATTAGTTCCCGTTTTAGAGTCTTCTTATAGCTCTTAAGACTGCTGGCGTCGTTATACTAGCAGTTGTTGATTTGAAAAAAAAAAAAAACATTTTTTTTAACACACACACACACACAGCGGCTACATCGCTAGGAGAGTCAGGGTCGTTTCCTGTGATCTTATAACGTTGAGATCTGATGAAAACTCGATATTTGCAATACAGAATAATGCCTATAACTTTTCGATTATTGAAAATCTTCGATTTTTCTAGCGGGCAGTTGAAAAATGATTTTCCTAAAAAAAATTCTGGGTTCACCGGTAGCATTAATTTAGCACTAATTAGTAACTCTTTTCAATTTCACCAATGCCGATTTTAAAGTCATCTTTCAGCTCTATGATTGCTCGTATCGTTATGTCAGCAGTTATCTATACTTAAAAATTTAAAAAATGTTTTTTTGAAAAATCTGTTTGCTTGTACAGGCAGCACTAATTGAGCACTAAATTATTAGCTGATGTGCCTCTCGCTCCAACTGTATCATAGCGCGGTCACGAATGGTACACTGCTAGCTTAATGAAAAGTTAGCAGTGTTCTCATTTTCAGTCCCCCTATCACAGCACCAAATATCTGTTTTCAGCACTAAATTTGCACTAAATTTTGAGATAAAAAACGAGTGATTCTGCCGACTTGACCTTTCTAGCTTTACAGAAGTTTTAAGATAGCATTTTCTGTTGACGCGTCGATGTCTAAATGCAGTGCAAATTACATTTACATTGAAATATTTTTTAGTGTTAATTATTTTTAAGGGTCTATCAAGACTACTGAGTGTTCGACATCTGAGGTTCTAATCTGAAAAAAGGCTATATCATTGTTTTAAAATTATATCAATAGAATTGCAACAAAACTGGACGGGACGTGAAATTCGTTCTATTCTATTGGTTTATAATTAGATGAAAACGACGATGACTAGGGCGTTCAATGTATTCTCGGTATAGACATGAAAGAATAAGCAGAAAATTCTGAAAAAAAAATTTTTTTTACTGTAGTCCTCCATCACCTCAATACACTTACTCGAGCGGGAAAGTAACTTTTCAATACCCTCCAAAAAATATTTTTCTTCCTTGGCTGAAAAATGTTCATCAATGGCCGCCTTCAACTCTTTATCGTCGGAAAAATGCTTACATCGAAGATTTTTCTTAAGGTTTGGGAACAGAAAAGGACTGGGCTATATGGTGGATGATTGATTTCTTTAAATCCGCAATTCTGCACAGCAGCCTTGGCAACACGCCCTTTGTGAAACGGTGCGTTGTCGTGAAGAAGCAAGACACCTGCGGTTAATTTTCCACGTCTTTTTCTTTTATTGCCTCTTTTAAATTACGTAAAAAGTTGGCGTAGGATACGGCAGTTATACTTAGACCTTTTTTTGTGTACTAAATCAGTAAGTTTCCCTTAGAATCCCAAAACACTGTAGTCATGAGTTTTCCGGCGGATGGGGGGACTTTTAACTTCTTTGGTGGGTCTGTTCCTTTTTTTGCCACTGCATGGACTATTGCTTGCTCTCAAAATCATAGTAATGAACCTACGTTTCATCACCGCTAACGATTCGTTCACCACAGAGCTTTAAAACTCGTTGCAACACTCAACTCTCAGTTGTTTCTGAAGCGCCGTAAGCATTCGCGGCACCCATCTTTCACTGACCTTTGACAGATTCAGATACTCATGAAGGATAGTGTGAGTGGTACCTACGGATAGCTTAGTTTTTTCTGCTAATGTTTTCGCTCTTACACGGGCATCTTCGAGTACAAGTTTCTCAACGATTTTGACGTTTTGTTTTTGTTTTTTAATTAAGGTGGTAAGCACACAAAGCCTAGATGGGAACTGGCTCTCAAGTGCAGCTGTCGGAACACACCGATAGGTGTTTGGCGACAGATTTTCAACTTGAGGGTGGTATCCAGCCAGTCGGGTACCACAAAGTACCCTACCACCGTGCTATGGTTTCCTCACGATGTTTTCCTTCACCGAAAGCTCAAGCTCATTGTAGGATTCGAACCCACGACCTTCGCCGCGGTATTCGACGTCACTACCACTGAGCTATCATCGTTTTCTTCAGTAGTGGCACTAATCGACCCACCGACACAGGTTTGTCTTCAATACTCACTCTAGATCGTTTAAATTCACTAGACTACTTTTGAATAGTAGATAATGAAGGAGCAGAATCTTGGTAAACAGCCACCATTTTTTCATGAATAACTTTTGAGTTTCCTTGTTTTTGTAAGGAATTTTATCACAGCGCGATACTCGATTTTTTTCAACATTGTCGAATCAGTCATCGTAGTTGCCTTTACGTAATGATATCTTGAATACTAATGGTGACAATTTAATTAAATTTTATATTGATACCCTCAAATAGTGTCTTTAAATAATGAGATAATTTAATAACCCTCATCTATAGTATATCACCCCGATACCGAGAATACATTGAACGCCTCTCGTATGGTATTTCGTTTTTCGGAGTAGTTTATCCAGGATAATATCAGTAAATCGGAAGATTTAAATGCTCGACTCGATTAAAATGCCTTTACAAGAGGCTCCGTCGGTATTCCACCTTCTTTTATACAGATCTGTGGTAAAGAACTATTAAGTAAACCTTTATCTATATAATGTTAATAATTCGGTTCGATACGAAACTTTCCATACTGTGTGGAACTCTGCACATGTGGTACCGATACACAATTTGCACTGTGAAAATGATAGGCCCATTATTTTAGTATTTTATTATTTTAATATTTTATTGCAAACTGTTTTCTATTAGATCGTCAAAGACGAGACTGTAAGATAATTTTGTATCATACAAGTCAACAACCACCGTATTATAATACCTATTGTAGCCACTATTTGTATAGTGGGATTGCCAGTCGTGACTTTCACCGACTTCTCTAAAGCATTTGATAGGGTTGACCACGAGATCATCTGTCAGTATCTAGGTATTTTTTTCATTGGATAAGCGTGTGCTGGCCACAATCCCTGATGATGAAAAGTGCCAACGGAATCCAGCTGGAAGTCTGCTGCGGTAGATCAGCTCACTGTTGGTTACTATTAAGGGATACCTATCCGACCCAGCAATAGTCTCTTCAGGTACTCCTGTTGTATTCTATTTATAGTATTTATCAATGATCAAGGGCGGTAGGTATGTATGACCTTTATAACCTCACGGTGCAAGATACGTTAGATGCTACAAGCTATTTGGACGCCCGTTGTCTTTTAGTGTGGACCAAATGGCATAATATCTAAATGTAGATATATTTTGTAGAACAATAACTCCAAAAAGTTATATGCCTGGGTACAGATAACGACAATCTAAAAGCTTTCTTCTCGAAAAAGTGTTACTAAGGATCTTGTCGTACTATTTGACGATAAGCTAACATTAGACTTATTCTCTACTTAGAATATATTAAAATAGAGGCTACCAGTTGCTTGGATTTATTTATTTATCTACTAAAGACTACAATTATCTAAATAGTCTTATTTATCTTTACACCACACTTGTCAGAAGTACCTATTTTGAAGGATATCTCTGGAATCTTTTCTACCAGATTCAAACTGATCTTATCGAAAAGGTGCTTAAACATGAATGTCAGTTTTGAATACAATTTGGGGTGTAAATATAGGCCTTACAAATAAATACTTAATTTTTAAACGATTACTCTGGGTGAGTAACTACGACGAGTGTCGTAGATATTGTGACCTCCATTTCATGCGCGAAATAATTAATTGTAGGTATTTTACGTTTCAATCTCCTGCTTGCTGTCTCTCTGTCGTAATTCTAACCCAAAATTTTCGCCGTTATGTAGTAAGAATTTGTCGGAAATATAATGATCTTCTTGCTACAAACAACTCTGTTGATATTTTTAGTTACCTAATTGTCAAAAATGGATCAAGAGTGCTTTTTTTTATTTCTCTGGATAAGCTTGTGTTTGACCACAATCTCACCATGGTAAGTGAGGTAGTGGCCGAAGGTGGTAAGCACACAAAGCCTAGATGGAAACTAGCTCTCAAGTGCAGCTGTCTGAACACACCCATAGGTGCATGGCGACAGATTTTCAACTTGAGGGTTGTAGCCAGCCAGTCGCGTACTACAGAGTACCCTACCACCGTGCTATGGTTTTCTCACTCTAGCTTTGACTGTGGTCGTTAAAAACGTCGCACATTAATTTAACGAATACACATTAATAAACGTGAACTTGCTAAGCTACCGTGAAATAAGAACGGACCAACAATGAGTCACCCAGTGTTACGTATGCCAGTTGTTACTGCCACGCTTGTTTTTCAGTCCCAAGTTATCTATTTATTTCGACTTTAAAACAAAACATGAAATAACTTGCAACTTGTTTATTAGTTTCTAAATCTCAAAGTTGTAGATATCTTAAGAATGTATTTCATCGTTTGATTACATGTTCTACACTTTTGAATTTACTTTAAAAATACTGCTTGATAACCAGGCACACCATAAATAATAATGGAGTTCAATGATTCAGAAATATATGAGTAAATGACAATATTTTAAACCTTCCACGTTTTATGAAGTCGACTATTAAATAATAGGTAGGTAACGTCTCTAATTAATATGCCTAACGTGAATTTATTTTTGCTTGATGATTATCTATAATAAACTACAGGTAAGTTGTGTAACAAAATATCACAATGATAATAAGCCTTGAACATTGTAAAATGATTCATGGGAGGCTGTAGGTACTGTATGTGACACGGTCATAATTATATCGGAGGGACAGTGACATGGTGGCGCATGGCGGTGGGTGCACAGGCGCGCGATTAGTGCGCTATGCGTTTGCGCATGTGTACGGACTACGGAGCCAGCAGCCTGCTGCTTATGTAACCCAAGCCGTGCGCAGTAAGCTCGCGCCATAACATAATTAAAAATGATTTAAGGCATTCGCTCCGGCTGCTTTGTTTCGCGCATTATGTTTCACTTGTTCGCGTCGCAGTCGCGCCACCTCCATTTTTAACGCGCCCGCTCTTAATTCTGTCACAGTTTTATAACCCTTTTGTATTTATTAATTCCCTTTCGGCTCCGGTAGCGCTACGCTTCTCGGAAAGCGATTTTGACGTGACATTTCTTTAGGTCGCGCCGTGGCCCTGTGTTAATGAAGCGTCCGATTTCGGCGCCGCCAATTTAAAGATATTTCTACTAATGCGATGAAGGTCACATTCCACTGTTTGTTAAACTTCTGAGAATATTTAATTAAAAACGAGTAGGTATTATACTATTATGTTAGTCAAACAAAATTTTTGTGGAAGAGGGGCTACCAGCTCAAGGTAAAGGGCCGCTCTCTAGCCTGACGAACCGATACGATAGGAAGAAAGTTACCGAACGAAGGAACTAAAACTGATGTATCTTGGGAGAGAACTGACTGCCTAAGTCACCACAAGTCACTGAATCTGTAAGAATATGCTGCTACCAAGTTTTAAATATGTAGTCTGAAATAAAACAGTGGCTATTCTGTATACAGAACAATGGCGTTCAAATCACCTTAACGTACGCTGCATACAGTTTCAGAGTTTAAAGTGGCTACTTAAAAGGATTAACTTCGGCTTGTTGACGCGTCGTGCTCGGTAATCAAAATTCGGGAGCACGGTGACCGTGTCCTCAATGCGAAAATAGTATTATCCACGGGCATTGACATTGTTGACAACTTTACACTTCGTCAATCAATTCTGGTGTGGTGTGGTAGCTTATAACATATTATTTATATATACTTTTAGGAAGATGGCATATATTTTCCCATGATAAATAAGTTTCTTATCTTTATTATTATGTGATGTAAGTAACCAATTGTAGGTATTTGATCTTTTAAAGCCCCTGAACCAAGTATGTAGTTGTGTGGTGTTGCGGTTGTCGATCTGAAGCGTGTCGGACGCTGTTGGCACTTGGCAGGCGTCTCGCTCGATCCATCATGACGACAATCTATCAAGGCTTGAAACGGACCGAGAACAACCAACACTCATGTTCTACAATATAACGTACATAGCTTGTACATATGTAGGTAAATCAGATATCTACACAAATAGTTTAATCGGAGAAATCCCATAGGTTCTAAGTTTTCTCCGGCAAGATTTAGTTTTGAATTCCTACAACCTAGCTAGACGGTAAGTTAGATGAGCTTTTATTTCAAACAAACTTCGTTATTTAATGAGCATGAATTATAAAAGAGGTAGGGGTCCGTGTCACAAAAGGTAAGTCTGTAATTAAAATTGAACAACTCATTGACCGTCATCGTCATCGCATCACGGTATTTTTTTTGTTCTTGCGAATGCAACATAGTAGGTGTCTATCTCGTTCGTGGTCCAGCTCCATCTCTGTTAATTAGTTTTTTGTCGGCAGCGGCGGGGCGGGACGGCCGACGCCATCAAATTACGATGAGTCGGCCTTTCGGCTACCGGCGCCGCAGCCGACAATAATTATACACTTGTTACTACCGTGCTGCGCCCGCGCAGCGCACTCGACGGGTCGAATGCGCTCAATAAATGAAACGGGAGAATAGTTTTGACACAGAATTAATGATAAAATGCTATTGATTGAAATATAAAACCATTTCATGGTTGAAAAAGGTCCTAATGATATTTAAATTATTACAATTTCTGAAATAAAAATATAGTTTTCATACATATTCTGGGCGTGTCTCATTCTAGCTCTATTTTTTAATTATTGTATTGAATTTAAGTTGCAGGAATATCAGGCAATGCTTAGCTACTGCAAGTTAGAATTGAGTATCTTAAACAATGATACAAATTAATTGACAATTTGGGACAAAACTTCTTGTTTCTAAATACTTCTAAAGCAAATTGATAGGGAAGTAAGCATGCGCGTCTCGAGTCGAGTTGAGTGTCGACAATAAATTCCATCGATAAAATCGGCGGCGTCGACGGCGCGCCCGGTAATTTCTTAACGACAGCGTAACCCGGTGGCGACGCGTGCGCGTACGCATTTTATTTCCTTCGCATCAAGAGACCGACTCCGTAATAATCGTTCTCCACTCAGCATCGATGGTAATCAAGGTGACTATTAAATATACTCTTAATGTTACTTTTTTTGGACAATAAGAGAAAATTAGAAAGGTTTCGGTCCGGAGTATCGTTGTTACAAGTGTTTTATTCTTTGTGCAGCGCAGCGACATTTGATTTACGGTTGTGATAATCATTTATTATTTCTGTTTTAAATCGGTTGTAACATGAGTCTTTAGTATGTTTTTTTAGAGTCGTTCGTAACCGTAGAATCGACAAAGTGTTCAGTGCCTGACGCATTGTATTTTTAATTGAATATAGGTGGACGAGGCGAAGCGGCTACCGGGTATATTGTTGCTGCTATTCACACTGATCGAATGAGCTTCCTACTAATTACCGCTGTACGCTTATTGTCGCTAGGGTTAACACACATTATTTGGTAACTTTAATTTTATAATTAAAAAGTTGGATTAATCATTCATTACATTTACAAATCACCATTAAAATGAAAAAATAATAATTTGGTACGACTAATATCTACAAAAGAGTGTATAAGAGATCTTATTCTAAATGACTGTTTTACGTATAGTTATAAGTTTTAGAATTAGCGTCAAGGCTGCCATAATTTATCACTGTCAGATTGCACGACTTTGGAATTCTCATTAAAACATTCTGTTTAATTTAGAACTTAACTGGTTAGTATGTGTGCCAACAACCCTAAATGGCGGTCTTGCGCTCACTTCAGTAGGTACGTGCAGCTATGTTACGTTATCTTTAATTAAAAACTTCCAGAGGCCATCTCTAGATTAGTCAGAGCAGTCACAAAAAGGGTTACAAGGGATCAGGCGAAACACCTTCGTGATTCGTCACGAATCAACTTTATTTTTATTTCAAAGAATCCTTTGTTGAGGTTATCCGAATTTGCTGGTCAATAAAAACGGGCTAATTAAGAAATGTTCGAGCCGCTGCCGTTAAAACTCTTGGGACTTGTTTTGATGTGGACTTATGTTTTTTTTGGGTCTACCGTTTAGATTTGTATCGCGTAGGTTACAGGTAGGGTAGATTTGTATATCGGTGAGTTGAATATGTCAACAATAGCATCATACATTTTGATTGCTTTGTTTAATACGAGTCAGTTCAAAATATTTCAATCAAATTCAATTTCAACTTCGATGATAAAACTGTTACCGAAACTATAAAGGTGTATTGCGGTATACAGAGACGTGGTAAACTGCTATCATACGCGGTGGTCGCGTCTTGTCGTCTGCTTAGCGCAACGATAATGGTGAGCATTACGCGTCATTCCCAACATTCCACCGACACGTACTCGTACACAATAACCCCGCTCGAGTACAAAACAACGCTATCGTGAACTGTGCTTACAGGTCAAGTAGTTCAATGAGAGCTGTGACATTTACCAGGTGTTGAACTTTCACTGGGTTGACAAAACTTATCGATTGTGTCAATCCAGTGTATCTGACGAACATAGTGTATTTGATACCTACTTAATATCAAGTGTAGAGAAATGTTCATTAGTATAAACAAAATATAGCAGGAGAGATGTTATGGCAAATAAAAAGAAGAATAAAAAAACTTAGCTATTAAAACGAACATGTGTTTTACTATGTATAGTGAAGAATACCTATAGAGTGTAGAAAAGCAGCAAAACGTTGATTAGTATGTTGCGGTGATGTTGAGCGTACAATCACTGAGTTATGTTTATGAATAGTGCAAGGGGCGCAATGATCGTCGCAGAATAATTGCGCGCGTAGCCACAACCTAATGTGTGGTGTCGCGGAATGTAGCACTTTCCATGTTAACGAGCCTGTACGCCGCCCCATCACGTGCATCCTACCATACTTGACACTCGCCGCAACGTCCGCTGCCTTATTTTTCACACAAGTAACACCTATTTGTGGTGATGCTCATCCTATTTTATTACAGAATTTATGATCATCAAGATTTATGCTGAAGCCACTTAGTTAAGTAATAACGATGTCTCTCGTCTAACAGCCGACGAAAGTCGAAGCAATTTTATGAAATGAATACACCACTGGATTTCTGGTGTACATCACTGAACCGTACGCTTTCATTACGTACAGAAATAAATCAAAATAATACCAACGTAAAAGATAGCGAATGGAAAATCAGCTTCTCCCCGCGCGCCCGACCGACCGTGTGATTTATGCCTGTAATTTTCCGGGCGGTTACGTAAGTAACTCGCGATTTTTCTCTCTGCACACACGTAATTAGATAATTTTCATGAATTTCCCGGACGGGCGAACCCGGACGTGGGGCTAAGTAAATTTATTTCAAAGTCACAGATTTTAAATGTCGCATAAAATAAAAACATTTGAATATTTGTGTCGAACAGAAAGATGGTATAATTTTTTAATATATTTTTGCTTTTCGTTAGAGGATTAATAAAGCATACAAGCTGTGAATTAATAAGACCGGTCATCGGTCCCCAGCACTCCCGGCTTGTTCACGTATTAATTTCTGTCACAGATTTAATTGCTCACCTCTGGCTTCAGCTTTTAATAAATTCGAGGACAGAAAACGAAGCGCAACGCAACTAAAAAAAATCCACTGTCGACGCGAGGTCGACAAAAAAAGGACGGATTTTAATTTATAAAAGACAGGACAAACGATTAATAATTTATTTGTATCCTCGGTTTCTTGCGCGAGAGGGTCGAGCGTTAAAAACAACCGTTAAGACCGGCGACTTTGTATAGCTCGCGCTTAGCCCGAAATGCCAATTGCGGGTAGACACAAGTATACAGCGAGCCGGAATGTCGATTTAAAAAACCCCGCAAATAAATAAATCGCGTCGCACACACCGGCTGCGCAAAAAAACATCCACCATATTCGATTCTTTAATGTGATCTTTAAAAAATAGAAGTAAGCGGAGGTTGGCTCCGATTGAAAATGAATGAGGGCGAGCGCGATAGTGGAAATTAGCATTGAGGTAGGATTCAGGAGCGGCCTTTGTGCGATCATATCGAGGTGTATTCTTTGCGCTTTTTACGGCGGCGGCGCGCCCGGCGCGTCTTTTCAGTCCCCATTACAATCCTGTCGCCTTTTTGTTGCAAATAATTACTGTCGCCCTCTTCGATCAATCTGCGATAAATATCGGGCCACGTAGATGTTTACACGTAAAATTTTTCGGAAGCTATTAGTATTGGCAATTTTGACGTTACTCATTATTTAAAACGTGTTACACTAAATTATGTGCATGAAACAACTTTAATCGAATTTATGTTCAACTTAAATGTATCGTTTAGAACGGAAGGTATTGAATTTCCTGTAGTTACATAGTACACTGAAGTTCCCGGCATTAGGGTCAGATTAGATCACGGGTGACACTAGTACGGTCAGCGCGATCCATAAATTAGTGATTACGCATATACACAGTAATAACCGCAACAATGGAATTGAATGCAGATGAGTGGAGCGAGCCAGGCTCAGAGAACGCAGCGGACCGATCGACATTTGTATGCGATATCTAAGCGTACAATTGGATGCCGGCGCGAGTCTTCGCGCTAATGGTACATTATCGACCGATCGCGCTCCACCGGTTGAAAAGTGGAGACCGCCGCGGAATAGGACCACACCGCTGTTTAGTGCACACTATAAATAAATAAACATAAATCACTAACGCGCGGATTATACGATTAAAAATAAAATAACCAAAGTGAACATTATTATGTTAATGTTGCCATTTTATTGAATAATTATAATCCGAAAAGATGCAATGCGTAATATAAAGTGCATATGCAATACGATAAATGAAAACCACACGAAACGGGTGAAATATTACAATGTAGGTATATGGAATCTCATTACCGTTTTAAAAAACAAGCAATTAAGAGGTAGCGTAAAAAGGCACGAAACAATTTTTATGGCCACCGAAATATAATTATATGGTATTTTTGCATTATTAACTCGCACGATTTAAAAAGGTTGCAGTAATTAATGTGTCCAATAACAATCACGCTGGTGTTTAATATTAAACGTTTAAGAGGAGTTTTTGCATATTATGGTGATTTCTTTTCCGTATCGCGTTAATGTTCAAATAAAAATAATAATATAAGTAGATTAACTTTACGACATTTAGTCACATCGCATTCATCTGATAAAGAAATGGGCATATTTTTTAAGTTATATGAGGAGGTTATATTGAACTAGCTCTTACACATTTTGTTTGGTGTGCAGGAAATCGGTGTTCACAGTTAATTTGGCCGCTTTGATTAAGTGCTCATAAAAGTCAAACGAGGTGGCGAATGAATTGGTAACCAATTGCTATCATTAGAATCAATGA
Source organism: Ochropacha duplaris (assembly GCA_951361185.1). Classification (NCBI taxonomy): domain Eukaryota; kingdom Metazoa; phylum Arthropoda; class Insecta; order Lepidoptera; family Drepanidae; genus Ochropacha; species Ochropacha duplaris. Next base: position 7,805,217 of record OX592702.1, on the reverse strand, counting down.
CTTCATTATAAATGTTGATTGGTATCTACATATATGTAAAAAATATGGATATGAAAATGTGAGCTCGTAAGCGATTTTGTGAAATACTTAATTAATTTAAAATATAATCATGCATTAATCGAGGAACCAGTTTGAACATAACAAAAAAAACCGGCCAAGTGCGAGTCGGACTTGCGGTTCCGTAAAAAAGGCAAAAATATCACGTTTGTTGTATGGGAGCCCCCCTTAAATATTTATTTTATTTTAATTTTATTATTTATTATTAAAGTTAAAATACAACTGAGTATTTTGTGAATATTTCAAGTGCCTACCTGATGCCATTATTGATATCGAGCAAAAAAGGGCAAAAAAATTGCGTTTGTTGTATGGGGCCCCCCTTAAATATTTATTTTATTTTTAGTATTTGTTGTTATAGCGGCAACAGAAATACATAATTTGTGAAAATTTCAACTGTCTAGCTATCGCGGTTCTTGAGATACAGCCTGGTGACAGACAGACGGACGGACAGATGGACAGACAGCGAAGTCTTAGTAATAGGTTTTTAACCTTTGGGTACGGAACCCTAAAAACTGAGTTCTTATTTTTTTCCCGCAAAATCATGTTTTATCTACTAATTTTGTACATACTAACAATAATGTCTATGTCAAAGATCAGTTTTTAACATAAACATTTGGTAGGTATATGGAGGAATAAACATTGCCCATTCAAATTATGTAACTACCTATTTACGTATAAATGGTTGATTACGTTGACATGACATACCTAAGCGACCACAAATCTTGTATCAATTATGGGCATGAAGACACGTGATCGTGTTGTGTACTAATTTCGGACAATGCGCCAATTGATTTCGGCAAATTTATTGGCCAGTGTCAATGAGAACGTCTGCGGATCAGGGAGTGCTGATTGAAATGCGTTGCTCGAAACTGGACAATTAAAAGCTATGACGTCCGTTGTTATGTTTAATTTAGCCTCAATCACTCATGTATATTAATTTCTCTACCGTTGGACGTTGGTCTTTCACAACACCAATGTTTTCTCCGGAATCTTGTGTTAGAAAACCGACGCGAAAATTATGCTTGATTCCGTACTATAATGGCATGAGAATTTAAATCATCAATTTATTACCTTGATTTGAGAACATACTCAAATTATTGAGACGATTCGACAGCAAGTTTGTAATTATAAAGAAATAAATAGGTATATTGTGTTTAAAGAAACAGCGATAACTATTAATAAATAAATTGATCGAATAAAGAGGATGTAGAAGAATATAAATCTCATTCTACAGTTAATATTCATTGAAAATATACATATTAATTTAGACCGGAAAAGTCAATATCCACTGCAGCGAGCGTTTATTGAGTCATTTATCCTAACTATGAGCGCAATGATTAATATCCCGGATATTTAGCTCAATAGGGGGACGGCAACGCCACTAGATATTCTATGAAGAATGTGTGAATGAAAACCCATTCCAATTTATTTTCAGATGTAAAATTAACTCAAACAATTTCAATATTCATAATTTATCTGTAATTTTTAGAAGAGCATTGATTATAACAGTAACAGGTAACAATAATTTTATAAAACTTCATGTTGAACCAAATAATGGACGAAAACAATGTGATCTTCAAGACTTATTTTTGTATCAAACGTACAAAATCAGTCAGCGGCTGGACATCTAAAATCTAAAGCGTAAATCGAAGCAAGGCGCGGCGCAGGAGTCTTTGGTCGACGCGTAGCAAGTGATAAATAAAGCGTAATTGAGAGACGGAAACAGTCAATGAGTAAATCTCGTCCGTCAATTTATTTAAATTATTTATTAGTGCCCGGCTATAGACACCCGCCGTGATCGTTTTCAGTGTGCGTTCACAGAGTTCGCTCCGGACGTGAATAGTGCCACAACGGTAATATGGATTACTGATTTATCGATATCGACACATTAAGAGATATTTCAATAATAACTTATTAAAATAAATCAAAAATGTGTTTGTACAGATAGTTTTGTGATGAAAGGGGAACAAGTAGAGATTAAATAAGCGTACCTACTCATTTCAATAACTAAGCATTTTTTTTTAGTAGAAACAAACTGCTATTCGTAGAACATATGATAGTAATCTCAAAAATTCTTCGATTAGAAGAATTTTTGAGATTTGAGATTAAATTTATAGCTTTATACAGGAACAAAGAAAAAAAGGTATATTTTTATTTTTTTGTTAGAGCTCAAGCTCTATCGACAAAAATTGTCGACTAACGACAACTATAATAACTCGAATTAGTTAATTTGTGCAGATACGACACAATGGATGAGGAAATAATATACGTACTGGTATCTACGTACTTACAGCTACCGGGAGATTGTAATTGGCGTAATTGGACGAATCTGGACGCACTTAATAATGCCCCATTGTCGTCATTCAAATGGCAATTCATCGTTTGTGAAAGATATGATTCATTACTTTTAAATTAAAAAGTTTTCTGTTACAGCGATACATATGTTTCATTAAATTGATTATATCATCTAAATAAGTGTAATATTATAATCTTTATTTTAAAGATGCATGCAGAGAAACGTTAACACTTGCTTGCGCTTTGTGGCTTGATGATTCTATCTATGTGAAGCAGATGATGCTGTAGGTACCTAATGTTCTTATCAATTTATTGAAAAGAAAAAAGAAACTATGGCGCAAATGATTATTTACTAAATTAATCTGCACAACTGAAAGCAAGAGAAGCAAAAAGTCGGGATATAAAGCAAACTGGCTCTACCGTATGTCTAAGTAGACCCACAGTAGACAAATGTATAACAAAGTAGATAAATATCAAATATACTAATTAGCAATTTTACGTTATATTAGTATTAGATCATAATTTCTAGTAGATTACTAGTGTTTAGAGCACAAAACACTTAAAGCTATTTAGATTAATGAACAGAAAACATACCCATTAATATCCGTGATGGACCAGAAATGTCGCAGGACAGCTTTCGCCAGCAGATACCACACTTGAGTCCACACCCAGCTGGATTTATCGATGGACTGCGACAAAAACTCCTTCGTTTCTTCATCTGGATTGAGTTGAACGAACTTCTCCTGGAGATCGGGACTTAACCGACTTTTCTGTACTTGATACCACTGAAACAAAAGTTATTTTAAGATGCAGAAATTTTGACGTCTGGTTGTTCGACCGATTGATGCTTTTGTAGTTCAAATCCTTAACTAAAGGAAATAGCAAAAAATGCTGAAATTATTTTATGTTAGTACTTTCTTTTAGTTTGCACTAGCTGTCCCCCGCGGTTTCACCCACATTCCCGTGGGATCTTATCTTTTCCCAGTGTTACTCAGGGATAATGTAGCATTCTAATGGTGAAAGATTTTTTGAAATAGGTATTTTGTTATTTAGTGTAGATTACTTCTAAGAATTTGATGTTTATTAGCAACATTATCGGATGGTGTAATAATATCGACAGGCTGTTTTTTTTTTCAAAATCAACGGGATCGATTCTTGGTTTAGGAAATTATTTTATCAAAAATCTAATGATGGTGTTTTAGTTTTATCAAAATCCGCCTGGAGACTTCATTATATAGTTTCAGTTTTGGCCATCCACTTGCACTTGAAAAATCGTTTATTATACGAGCGAGAAGGACTTTAACGGCTTTAACTTACGCTCTCTCCATCAACAACATTCGAATAACAGTGGTAAAGCTCATTTGCAACTACACGTAAATTGCCAAAATTGTAGTATTACATTATATATAACTATGGTATATAAGAAACAAAAGGAGGAGTGAGGTGCCACCCTAGTTTTAAAACTTCATCACTATGGAATACGTGACACGGCTCTTTGTCTTGTATCATCATATTTATCTAGTCGGCAACAAAAAGTAGGTATCGGTTGTACTACGTCCCCAGGGTCTTTAGTTAAAACGGGCGTACCGCAAGGATCGATTCTAGGGCCATTTTAGTTCTTGGCCTATATTAATGATCTGCCTTACATGATAAATAACTTGTGCGGTATAGTTTTATTTGCGGATGATACTTCCCAAATTTTTAGAGTGGATAGAAAAGACGCTGACCTTACCCATCTCAATGAGACCTTAGCAACAGTGTCAAAATGGTTTGCCACCAATAATCTTATGCTTAATGCGTGCAAAACCAAATGTATTAGGTTCTCTCTTCCGAATGTTCCTAAGAGCGTTCCAACGTACTAGTTGATGATAGAACACTTGAACTAGTTGACAAGACAGTTTTCCTTGGTATAACTTTAGATTGTAAATTACAATAGAAAATTTAGCTAGCAAATTGAGTTCGGCTGCTTTTGCGGTAAAGAAAATTAGACAAATAACAGATATTGCTACAGCTAGGTTAGTTTACTTTGCATATTTTCATAGTCTGATGTCCTATAACCTCTTGCTGTGGGGTTCAGGGACTGATTTGGATACTGTTTTTATTTTACAGAAAAGGGCGATTCGCGCGATCTATTGTTTGTGTCCTCGCGAGTCACTGAGAAATCAATTTAAGGAATTTAAGATATTAACGTTGCCCTTGCTGTACATATATGAAAATATTATGTATGTTCGAAAAAAAAAAAATTTGTTTCAAGTAAACAGTAATCATCATAATTTTAATACAAGACACAAAGATAAAATTGTGACCCCTAGATTCAGGCTAGCGAAAATTAATAAATCTTTTCTCGGGAATTGTGTTCGTTTTTACAATAGGATCCCACGTGAGGTAGCTGGAATGTCTTATTTTAAATTTAAAATTTTTATTAAGCTTAGGTTAATGAACAAAGCCTACTATAAGGTGGCTCATTACATGGAAGACAGAAATATATGGTTGTAGTAGCTTCTCTCTGCACCTGCATCCCCCTGGCGTAGTGTAAAATATTTGAAAATGTATCTAAATGTACTTATAAAAATGTAAATAAATGTAAGAAAGATCCACTGCTAAAAAAAATTGCCTTGCTGAGTTTCTTGCCGGAGTCTTCTCAGTTTAAGTGTATTCCGAACCGGTGGTAGAGTCAATTGTAACGTTCATACGTGCCTTACCAGGGCCTAAACTGAATAAATGAGTTTTGAGTTTGAGGCTATGTCATCGAGCCTGGGGACCGCGGGCCGACTGTAGATATTGGAAGCTTGTATATCGCTTAGAAAACTTCGTTAGCGCGATGTAATTTCATTCGCGCCTGTTAGTATAAGGGTTTTTACACTTTTTACCTATAGAAGGTACACGCGGGCAAGTTTGGACTTGTTATCAAGCTGTTTATTATATTATATCCAACCAAAATCAGAAATGTGAAAAAAGGCCAAGTTCATAACAAAATAACCGTAACATAGTAATGACATGATTTATAGATATATCGCGAATGTTTCTTATTCTCCTGCATTATACAAATTGATGTTTAACAACCCATTGCTTCAGGTTCTTAATGAAAGTATACAAAAAGAGTAATCGAGTGCAAATAAGAGAGTGGAGTATGAAAGGAGCGTGTACCTCGTCACCCGTTGTGTGTTTAAGTCAGCCGCCGCGGCCCTACAAAGGGCATGCGGCGGCTGTTAATTTCACGCTGCTTCGAATTAACATTTCTTTACGCCACAGAATAATGACGAATTAAAAAAACTTCTCGCCTCTACATGTAGCCGTAATGACGGTGGCGGCGAGAGAGCGGGACGCCGCGAGCTCATCAGCCCGACTTAATTAATGCCGGATCTGTCTTTGTATTAAAATCGGAGTCGACTGAGTAAAAAATTGGGCATAGCATATTGTGCTGCGTGTTGATTATGGTTCTCTTGAATAATTTTTATAATATATATTATTTATAATATACTTATACCTAATCAATATAAAGGTAAAAAAAAATTGATCCAATCTCGCCTCCTTATAAATTATTTGGCAGTTCGTGAAATTTATACATTTACTTAAAACTATTTGGCTCAAAGACTAGATTTGTAAATAAATGTTTAATTTATTTCTGTGTACAAACTGCTCGTTGTAATCGTCACGGAAAATCGGAACAGTATAACCTAGAAAACAATTTTAATTATGTATTACGTATGAAATACTCATAGATGGACGATGGTCCTAAAAATATATTAAACTTAGAATTTAATATAATTCAGGTTAGTCTTATTTTGGTTCCCAAATTTTTTTTAAACTGAAACATTTACGATAGAGATAAATTAGGATAAAGTTTTATTAAATGTTAACGTAAAGGAAACAATGACGATATTATTATTATTATATTAATACGTTATTAGAACTAAATTATAATACAGCATAATCATAAGGCATTTTTGCGAATTGTTTTCTAACACGAAGAATCATACGGAAACAATGGAACACAAACTACTTGGCGCAGATAATGATACAAATTTGATTGTCACAATTTTACTGTAGTAGGTACTATGTAAAAACACTTTAAAAAAACTGTCAAACTATGATTATATAAACAATCGAATGGCATCTAGAACATTTTTACGACGATCGACGAAAAAAAGTATCATAAAAACGGAGGGAAATAAATATTTAGTAGTGAATACTGATAGAGAATCACGTTGGTGATTATGCAATGCGCCGCCTTTACATTTAAAATAGCTTGCATCTGAACTACTGGGTTCGACGAGGCGAATTCTCCAGACAGAATACAAATCGTGGAAAATTTTGAATGTTCGAATCATTGATGATATTCTGAAAAATTGCTTTTGTTACATAGTGCATAATTAGGTCATATTTTTTATTTCTCAATAGTTATAGTTCTTATCGTAATATTATTAAATTCATGGGCTAATTATTTGTGATTGTGACTGATAAACCTAAAATGTTCAGAGCTTAAAAATATTAGTAACATACTCTAGCCTGTTTTCATACTCTTTGGTGCTATAGATTTTTTTTAAATATTTTCATTCTATTAACTATTTAAATAATATGATGGATGGGAGAGGCATAATCAGGTATACATATATTGATACTTCCTTGTTGTTTTCGTACAATATGTAGAACTAGAGGCACCGAGTTCGATTATTTATGAGAGCCATGTTTAGGATTCATTTTCAGCTCGTGTAAAGTTATATTTGCATGAATAACAATTCCCTTACTTTAAAATCTACCTGTTGGGGAGACAAATCGATAATGATTTATTCAATCCAGCGACTTATCGAGGTCGTGGCAATTTTTTATTTATTTTTACGGTCTATGTGGGTTACCGATTCTCGCAGAATGGTCAACGGGTTAGTCGGTAACAAAGGGTTTAAATTATCGTCGTTTGTGTTTCACTCATGTCATTCGGCCAGTCATTGCGATTTCAATACAATCATTATCTCGCGTTGACTCGTTAGCGCTCAGGTCAGTGAAGGTGCAACCACAGAACGAATAGTGGGTTGCAGGTCCTTTATCTGACGGTCGTTCGCCTCCAGCTAATGAATCAGAGCCCTTAGTGTGAGCCTATTGTCAATACGAAGCGAAATATTAACGTTGAATGCGCGCTGCCCGCACAATGCCAGATTAATTCCCATTTAAATGTGCGAAATAAATGGTGGAGCAGCGGCCGTTTGATGGCAGCCCCGTCGGATCGACTTGTGACTTTTTATTTGATTTCTACACATCACATCGCACCGCGGATAGTGAATAGCTCTCAGTGAAAAGCTGTCATACAATTTGTCGTGATATATTTACAAGTACTATAATTTTATCTTTTACTGGTACATAAAGATTTTTTAGATAAATCAGGACATAAACTTTATGTAGCACGAACTGTTTTACATTAACTTTTATTTTCTTAGATCAAATTACTTTAGCATACGTAACAAAATTCGGAGGATACAGAAGTATGAAACCTACTATGTTTGCAAACTAAGTGGCGCATGGGATCCCGGTGGATTTGGCAGTAAGCGGCTCTAGAGCTTGTTTGCCGGGCGCTCCATTAAAATACGATCAGCCGGGATGCAGATCGTCTGGACGTACCTACTGCAACCGGGCATGGTACTGAGGCGCATGAAATACTCTACCTCGGGAAATAGAATACACGGTGTACGTAAGTAGGTATAGATTTTACATAGGTTTGTATTTTACTGAAAAATAATTTGTATCAATTATATAAACATTTTAGGATGCCATTGGATGCGAGTAGCGCAAGCCCGGCAATCGAGGAGATTCTACGGAGAGACATTTGTGCAGCAGTGGACGTCTTCTGGCCAACATGATGATGATATAAACATTCTTCTAAATTATTATTGTAAATGAAAATTTTGTAGCATGCACTGCACTTAAGTATATTTTTCGTAAAGGTAAATAATAAAGGGCATTTATAGTTGATGAGCTGTTCCCCGCGGTTTCACCCGCATTCACATTGGATTTTGGCAACATAGCGTGATGTTATATAGCCTATAGCCTTCCTCGATAAATGCGCTATACAACACTAAAATTATTTTTCAATTCGAACCAATAGTTCCTGAGATAAGCGTGTTCAAACAAATCTTCAGCTTTATAATATTAGCATAGATTAAACTATTGTACCACCGTCAAGCAAAGCAACATAAACTATGGTTATAGCCCCGCGGAGCTGCTATATGGATGTGCTTGTGATAGTCTCAATTAAAACCTTACTTGAGTTATTGCCATGAAACAATTGATTTCGATTAACACTCGACAAAACTACTAAACAATAAAGCATTCTATAGGATATTTAATAACTGCATAGATTTTAACAGATTTATATGTTCCATCGTGCAAAGGCCAAGTGAGTTACAGGTATTGCAAATTATTATTAATACATATTTGATAGAGAAGTGCATCCAGGTCAAGACACCGAAAGTATTTATAAACATTCTACATTATAACAAAGACAGGCTATATCTGAATTAAGTAACTACATTAAATTATTTTCATGCGAAGGAATCGAGTGAATTCAGCACACGGTTTAAACGTAATCTTTGTTGAGTAGAATCACGAGCGGCCTGAGGGCCACTGTTGCGTAATTGTTTTAAACTCGTCTTTTAATTGTTCTATCGAGGGTTGGGATTTATGGGCCGACGTGATCTCCAACAGTAATGCCATTGAGATTCATTTGCACTATTATTTCCGCGTCGCCGAGCCATGGGAATGCACCGTCTGCAAATTTAATCAAGGATCATTTCGTTCGAACAGTTTGTTGGGCAATCAAATTAACATTTACCATTATTGAATCTTCTGTTTATTGATTGCATGTATCTCGATAGATGTTTTCGTTTGATATTTTTCTACCTTAGTTGAATCACTCAACTGTTAGATAACGAAATTGATCACAAAGTATCGAGATGCACATCGTGTAAGTATGACATAGAACGTCATCTGTAGCGTGGGCACGTTGGAAAGATTTACGAGTGTATTTAAACTGGTTTTGAATTAAGCACTAACTGGGCCGATTTGATCGTAAAATCAGCCGATATGTCGTATGAGACAATATCGTGGCTGGTTACCACCCAAGCGGCGGACTGTTAAATTATCTTCAGGTTAACTATGGGTCAGTACTGTGCTAATGTGAGTAGATGACACTTTTATTCTACAGAGAGAAATGGACTCGCTCGATGTATAATCAAATTAGAAAGATCGATGCGTAATTAAGTTGTTTTTCTTTCGATATTGTTAGAATAATCAGCGTTTATTTTTGTTATGTGTCGCAATCGAAATAATTCGGCGGTAAAGAGAGCAATTAAGCGAGCTCACGCCACTGCAGGCGATTGTTCGGGCGCGATCGGCGATCGCTTCACCCATTGTCCGCTGAAATTAACAGTGGCAGCAAAAAAGTGTCTGCTTTAAACGAACGAGGTGCCGCCAATTTTTTGGTACCAATATATACCTATATAATAAAAATATAAGAATATAACTGATATTTAAACTGTTTTTATTTACCAAATAGGTAAAAATATATTTTTTAACTCGGTGCTTGAAATAAAATATTAATGCGGATAGCATTAGCGATTTTGAATTCGGCCTTGGCTGCGGCTGCGATCCGGCACCTACGGGCCCCACATAACTCATTTCTTATTCAATGATTTACTCAAGTCACATTATACACAGTTATCTACATATACATACACACACACAGATACACAACTCACTCCCGGTTTATTTTCACGAAGGTAGAATGTTTCTATGTACCTACATGCAACCCGAACGTCTGGCTAGAGGAACGATTTTGATCGACAAATTTTCCACTGCTTAGGATAAACAGGACAACTTCTAATCTTCATATATCGATATGTTTCATTTGAGTAGGGAGGGAATTATGGAGAATAGTGCCATCGTAAGTTGAGGCTTATTTCAGATGGATACAGTTGGTAACAGAACGAATTTATTCCATGGAAATGGAAACTTTTAGTATTTTCATCTTGTCGACATAACATATACTTATTATTGTACTTACCATGATAACAGTAGATATTTATTAAATAATATCACAAATTCATCCATCAAAAACTCTAAAGTCAATCGAACGGTAGCCGTTGATTGAATTGATTGAAAAAGAAATGGAGAGGGGAGGCATGAGGCCGGTGCCTCGTCCACCGGTATTTTTATAGCCTGTACACGTCTCAGAACGCGAGGGCGACACATTCCCGACGAGGCGACGTTTTTGCAGCGCCAACTTTCATTAGACACAGCGCGCCGCAGGGACCAAGGAGTTTCCTTTTAATAAATGAGTTATGCGTTTATATCCAAGATGGCCGCCAACTTTATACAACTGTGGTGTCAAGAATGTTACGACGGCGGTGGATTTTTTGACCATAACAGTTTAAATTTAAAGACACAGACGCTTTCGAAGGCATACCTATGGCAATTAATATTATCATTAATCCAGTCCCATATTATAAATCCAGTTGACGATCGAGCATAGGTTGCGGAAAGCTAATAGAGATTTCGTAATAAACGATTCCATTAAACTCTGATAAAGGGGAACTGTTGGTATTTGCTCAATAGGTAGCTAATTCCCTAAACGGGATCTTGTTTATACAGAGCTGTCAGTGTAGAATTCATCAAAAATGTGCGCAGGTATTTCCACATTCCGAAGGCACGTACGATCTTTTTTGGCTGTAAACGTCTTCAAACTCCGCAAGTCTCGCAGTTGTCAACTTTCGGTGTATTTATTTACTCATTCATACTTTTCTTGTATGTCTGAGCTCTTGTTTATTGCTTTATAGAATGTTTGCACATATACTTTCCGTTTAAAAATGTCTGTATTATGTACGTCAACGTTTCGAGCCGATTGAACAGTCGATTCGACTTCTCACAAAATTGTTACTTCCAAGTATATGTAAACACCTATCAACTAAGAGACGCTCCGCAGACTGGTTTATTTTTTAATCGAGATTTATATTCAGATTCTCTTAGGAAATAAAATAATCACGGCGGCGTCAATTTGCATACAATGGTAAAATAATTTTACGCGCGTTTCGCAGCGCTTAATTCTACTTTTTATTTGGCCTTCCGCGCCCTATCTACGAATCAAACGGCCTGCTCGCCGCGCGCGCATTTAAGTGTTAACATTTTTGCAAACTCTTTCGAAAACTATTTATGATCGTCAGAACTAAATGTTTGGGACTAAAACCTGCAATACCTACAACATTAAATGTTTCTCCACTGAACTACAAACATGATTTTATGTTATCATATATCAAGTTTGGTTAAAATCAAAGAAGGAACTTTGTTTTTTTTATTCCACAACCTAAATAGGAATCGTCATAAAATTGGTTGGAGCCGGGACCTTGGGCCGGGACATATCGGGGCGAACGAAAGCGCATCAAGCGGGTGAAGTGCGTCTGGGGCAGACTGCGTGGCGTGCACCCGGCGACTCAGTGAGGTCGCGCAGTCCGCGGGCAACAACAGTCATCTTGGCGCCGCGCCCGTCTACCAACACACGCCTACTAACAGCTATTGTACGCTCGAATCATACACTCATACGTTATGAGCCACGACCGATGGTTAAACGTCCCAAAAATATTAAGAAAAGTGAATTTTCTTTTCTCAACAGAATTTACATTCAGAGCAAACATCTCCCGTCATAAATTCAGCACAAAAGTGCGAGCGACGGCCGACTAGCAACAAAAGGGCATGACTTTTCCCGCAAAAAGATGATCCTTAATCTGATTAAATCTCCATCGCGGCGGACGTCGGACCGTGAAAGATTAATGAATATTTGTACGAGGATTCCCGGAGCTGGGTTGGCACGTAGCGCTGTCATAATCATATTAGCCGCGACCGGAGGCCGGCTCCGGCTCCGGCTAGGCACGCACGCACGCACCGCAGGGCTATGCCCGGCTACTTACTCAATCGCAACTACCATTGCTACCAGGATCAAGAGCTTACCTTGTTTATCTATCTATAAGTACTATTAAAATAAATGAATGATTATCTAATTCAAAAGCAACGATTGACAAATGCAAATTCTACCTTGATAGAAGCAATGTACAAAGTGGCGAAGTCGCCTTTACCAGAGGTTAAGACGGAAACGCAGCAGAGATATTTATCAGGGTAATTTGATATATGGACTTAGCAGTACCACACCACATAAAGGGGTCTTATTACCGGTAATGATGTAGAAGTAAAACTTATTATAATTTTTAAAAACGCCTCTCTGTACCTACGTAAAGTAGCGATTACAAACATGGCGTAGCGAGCGATACGCAACGCGTTAATATAAGTGTTTTCAACACATGAATTATACATTGAATTGTGTTCGAGCGGGCTCTTTATCTCGTACTCCACGGGAGCATCGAACACATTATACTATGAACAGCGCTAGATTTTTATTACTCGCATCCAGGACAAACTACAAAGCATAATGATGTCAATAATCACAGCAGCAGCCCTCTGCTACTATGACGTCATAACAACGTGCCTTTAGGATACATTATATAAAATCACGATTGAAATTATCGCATTTCGAGTGAGCTCAATAAACACAATCGTAAAAGAATCAATTGTTAAGACCCGAAAGAAATTAAACGTGAGAATGTATTGTTTCATACAAGCGTGAACAAAAATCGTTGTTTGCGTTAACCAGCTCTCAGGTCGTTTTCGACTTGCTTTCGTGAACATAAATCGCATTAAATAAAAGCATTATTTATGACGTCCAAGCTTCGAATTGAAAAACTGAGTTTATACATTCATATGGGCGTCCTTAGCCGCAAACAATACATTATTTTTGTTTCGAAGCTGTGAAAAGTAACAAACGATATGCCATGGCTAAAGTGACTATAAAAACTATACTATGACTAAATAAGTAATTAACTTTGCTATAGGCTTGTAACGTTATAACCATTTCCGTTTGAGTTATAATTTATCATTAAGTTAGAACATATGAGTCATTTAAAGAACAGGCGCTAGTCTCACGAACAACTTTTTACTGTATGTATAAGAATTATGGTCATGTTCATTCTTTACGATGTAGGGCCGGTGCAACTCGGTCGAATATTCGAGCAAAAACACAAAAAAAATGTAAATGGGCTCTATATTTTACAAAATGACAATGTTATTAGCTACTAGATCTATTCGTATTAGGACTTGCGTCACCGGTGGCATGTAGTCGGAGTGTTAGTTACATTAATTAATTATGGGTAATGGCTTGTGGTAGCAATAAAGGCAAGCTCATCAATGATTCAATGGAATAACAAAGCGCGCGTGCACCGCGGGCATTATCCACCATAAGACATCATAAACGGAGCACCATCATCTGGGCTTATAAAAAATTCATGCTCATCTCACATTTCGGCGCCCCTCTTAATTTCGCGTGAGCCTCTTCTTGGTTCGTGTAAAAACTTCGGGTGTCTTTTTATGACTTTTACTGCGGTATAATTGGGGTGGGGCGAGGGCTCGCGTCCCCGAGGTGACATAAATACACCCCCCACCCCTCGCTCCCAACTACCCCCTACTTAATCTCATGTAAGACTATACGCCACGGAAGTAGTTGCCGTTAAAATGTTTTGCCATATTCAGGTAAAGTTACTTAACATCAGTGTAGGTTTGGTATACCTACCTAAACCCTGCACAAAAAAATTAAATCATGTTCGATATACGTACATACGATATGGTACATATGATTTATATACACAAATATTGTAATATGCTTAGGTACTCATGCGGAGTCTCCCAGGTGGGTGCGTCGCAAATGGCTTTTGTATGTTGCATTCTACCCAGTGTTGCATAATGTGCGACCCTTTCTTTACAGACTCAAAGTCTAAACTCTAAACCAATAAATGAACTGTAAAAGAAATCAATATTTCGCTTTAAAATCTCTGGCTTTACTTATTTAATTCTATTATGAACTAAATTAAGATCTAATCTTTAGTATTTACTTAAAGAAAATACAGAGAATCTTTTTTTATGGTCAGGTGCTTTGCATTTAGGCATCAGCGTAGATAGTAGTATTTTGAATATAATCATCGTTTGAAAATCAACAAATACGAATTCAATTTTATAGAGGCGGGAGTGTGATGGGCGAGGTGGAGGATCGTAGTCGCATGCATGTGTATATTTATTTGCAAATTCCGAATAGCTTTCAATATGTAGAGATGCGGTGACTCCCGCCGAGTCCCGCCTGTCGATCCACTCCAATATCGTACTCGTTGTGAGACGTCACGAAGGCGACGCTATTATTCGACGCGACGATTGACTCACACGGGAGCACCCGCTTTCTCAGGACGCCGCATGATAGATGAGACCCAAAAACATATCCGTAATTGAGATTTCTATTATAGAAATTGAAAGCGATCAGTTTTTTCCATGTTTGTTTACATAATGTAAGTGGCGTTGGCGACGTCGCGCTATCGCGTTTCGGAAGTGTTCGCGGACGTCAATTTGTATATTGTCATTATTAGAGTTGGCGCGGAAAGTTTGGGTTCGTTCATCCATCATGGTGTGACGGGCGCCCGGTCCGATATCGCGCCTAATACGTATTGATTTCCCACTTAGCGTTTTTCTTGGGAATCGCGGCGCTCCACCCTTCCGTCGTCCGGAGGCCTAACGAGCTGTTTGTCCTCCACTCGCGACAACTAGGGCGGTTGTCGTTTTACTCACTAAACCTCGAGTTCAAATTACTTACGTCACCAGTAGGTACTTGTTCAGGGACAAGATACCTACTTGTCTTAATGGTGTCAAT
This sequence comes from Ochropacha duplaris, assembly GCA_951361185.1. Classification (NCBI taxonomy): domain Eukaryota; kingdom Metazoa; phylum Arthropoda; class Insecta; order Lepidoptera; family Drepanidae; genus Ochropacha; species Ochropacha duplaris. Next base: position 7,790,084 of record OX592702.1, on the reverse strand, counting down.
TAGAATGCGACTAGAAAATTATATTGCACTAGCTTTCCGCCCCGCGGTTTCACCCGCGTATCCTTTGAGATTGAATTTCAAAAAATCTTTCTTAATCTTCGTCTACATCTTAAAAATATTACCTGTGAAAAAAATCAGCTTTCTAGGTCTAACTAGGTCTAAATAATTCCTAAGTTTGAACCCCCGTTTCACCCCTTCAGAGGTGGAATTATAGGAAACGCTAAAATACGTATTTCTTTATTTTTATTTGTTAGCCTAAAAACAAAGTTTCATGGTAGAACCATGAACTTTCAACCCCCGTTTCACCCCCTCAGGTGTATAAATTTAAATAACGCTGATACACGTGTTTCTTTATTTTTAATTGATAGTCTAAAAACAAAGTTTCATGATTCTGGCTTCAAAAATGACCGAATTTCATACAAACTTTCAACCCCTTTTTCACCCCCCAGTAGGATTTATAATATTAGTAAGATTGTAAAACCCCAAAATCTAAAAACTTCATGCTAATTAAAGATCATTGTAACTATTCATAACTAAGAATAAATATTCTTACTTAAAGATTTTAAAGAATACACTACGTTTGAACCCTACGTTTAAAGATTAATAAAACAATTACATAATTTCAAATTATAATTACATATTATGACATGTAATCATAATAATGCAATATATTATTCTATTCGCATTCTAATTGACACCATGAAGACATGTAATCATAATAATCTATATATATAAAAACGACTTCAAAGGCAAATGTTGCACTAAAAACCGAAAAATAAACTGAATAAGACATTAAATAAAATAGACAAAAAATATTTCAATAACTAAATAGACCAAAAACTTTACTTATGTAAACTACCTACGCACCTATTCAAATTATTATTCTATAAATACCTTTTGATCTGTTTGAAGTCGGTGCCAAGCCTAATAGGTTTAATAGGCTTCGTACGGTTTGAGGAGGTAGGACATAGCATAACATCTGCTCATAATTGGGGCCGTCTGATTGACCTTACAGAATATCGCAGCCAAATAACACTGCCAAGTGGTGTTGTGTTCCTGCGGTGAGTAAGGTTGCCAGAGCTCCTTAGAGGAGGCACTGTGCTGACGGCGGAGGGACCGGCGGTATTATAGAGTCGCTATTGAGTAGTGCAGGCGCAGCATGTTGGCGTGCGGTTAGGGAAATTCGGTGAAACGGTTGACCGCTGGCCGCCCGCAGATAGAGTGAGTTCCCGAACCCAGGGATTACTTAATCTCCTCCCTGGGAGGCTGAACTGCCATCTGGCGATGCTAGTGAAGGCATTTATTATTTCTTTCATTGTATTTTTGGGCTTGGCACCGACTTCAAACAGATCAAAAGGTATTTATAGAATAATAATTTGAATAGGTGCGTAGGTAGTTTACATAAGTAAAGTTTTTAGTCTATTTAGTTAGGTATTGAAATATTTTTTGTCTATTTTATTTAATGTCTTATTCAGTTTATTTTTCGGTTTTTAGTGCAACATTTGCCTTTGAAGTCGTTTTTATTTTTTTATAAAAAGTTTTATTTTTCCATTTTTTATATTTCAATGTTTTCAAGAAATATTTAATTGATTTCGAGCAAATTAAGCCTATTATTAATTTACATTATCTATACTAATATTAAAAAGCTGAAGAGTTTGTTTGAACGCACTAATCTCAGGAACTACATAAAATATATTAGTGTTGTATAGCCCATTTATCGAAAAAGCCTATATAAGTTAAATAACATCACGCTATTAGATGAGGGAATACATAAATAGATAAACTTTTAAAGAAAATAAAGAATATATATCCTAAATCCTTCTTTCTCAGCAGCTACTTGATATTGCGTTTCATTTCATATCTAGGACAACGTATATTCTAACTCCTAACCGATAAAGATATTACCTTCTATCATTAGCTCATTTTAATATACAAAGAGACGACGATACGAGTCTAAACGTGACTATAATATTTAAAGAAATATCCCCTAACTCCTAACCTTTAAGGAGTTGTACCTTCCATCATCAGCTCTGCAACATAAGATGATGACTACCAGATGGAAATAGCTTTGATAAGTACGTATATGAATGAAAAATACTGTAAATTCTTATAAAATTTGAGGGTTGCTCTCATTTTCCCCAGGATCCCATCATCAGATCCTGACTTGGTGACAGTGGGACTACCGCCGAAGTATACTCTTTCAAATGAAAAAATAATTTTGAAAATCAGTTGACATTTCTTATAAAATTTGAGGGTTACCCTCGTTTTCCCCCAGGATCCCATCATCAGATCCTGACTTGGTGATAATGGGACCACCGCCGAAGAATACTCTTTCAAACAAAAAAAATAATTTGAAAATCGGTTGACAATTGGCGAAAAAATCGATGAACATACATAAAAAAAAAAAAAAAAATACATACAGTCGAACATATAACCTCCTCCTTTTTTGAAGTCGTTTAAAAAGGATAAGTCCTGACTGATCTATCAACGCCCAGCCTAAACCCTTAGACCTAGAAAGCTGTTTTTTCCCCAGGTGTTGTTTTTAAAACTTGACCGAGGAATAAGAACGGATTTTTCAAAATTCACCCCCTAAGGGGATGAAACGGGGGTTGACATTTTATTATTTTATTTGAAATGAATGAATTTTGGTATTTAGCCTCTAAATGTAAAATAATAAAACATTTATTTAAGGATTTTTTGAATTTCAACCCTTAAAGGGGTAAAAAGGGGGGTTAAAGTTTGTATGAAAAAAAAAGTTTATTATCAGAATTACTCAAAATTTAGTATTCTCTAATAGCTCTTCAATAAAATTAAAGAAACACGCATTTAAAGATTATTTGAATTTAACCCCTTAAAGGGGTAAAAAGGGTTGTTAAAGTCTGTATGAAAAATAAATTGTTTATTTTCAAAATTACTTGACATTTAGTATTTATGCTCTTCAATAATATTAAAGAAACATATTTTTAAGGATTATTTGAGTAAGTTTGTATGAAAATTAATTGTTTATTATCAGAATTACTCAAAATGTAGTATTTAGTGCTCTTCAATCAAGTTAAAGACACAAAGTTACGGATTATTTGAATTTCACCATTTAAAGGGGTAAAAGGGGTGTTAAAATTTGTATTAAAATTAAAAAGCTATTTTTGGATAATTTGAAATAAACTGAAAAACGAATCAGCCAAAATATTGTAGTCCGCGTAAGCGAAGCTGCGGGCGGAAAGCTAGTAAAATATAAAATGAACAATAACATGGTAATTGGTAGACTTCATTAAAAACGAGACTCCATAAGAATCGGTGCTGATTGTGCCAACCTTATAGTGAATTGGTAGGTAATTTAGGATAGCAAGCAAGCCAAAATTTCATACCGAGTAGGCATCTCCCTCCGCATTGAAAATAATATGAAGATTTAACAGGGAAACAATTTGCGAGACAATATTTGTGTGTAGCTAAGTGTAAGTATTTCTATGGGAACATTTGCCTAAATGCTGAAGAAAAAGATTGCGTCACCAAGGTCCCCGTTGAGGGTGGAAGGGGGGAGGCGAGAACAATGGTTTCGGTTCTCACACGTGTGGAGGATTATTTGCATTCGGAAATAAAGAGAGGAATGATAAAAGAAAGGCGCGAGCGAGGTCCCACCGCCTCGGGGCGGGGTGTGGGAAATAGGAGGCTAGGGGGGGTGGAGATGCGGGGTGGCGCCGCGCGCCGGCAAGGGGGTGGGAGCTCGTTACGCGAACAATGGAGAAATAATGTACAGATTGCAGTGAGCGATGCGCCCAGCGCGACTCAGGTGTCTTAGCTCTCTATGTCCACATCACGCCTCCGGTATCGAATCGACTATGTATGTGAAACATAGCATCCAGTGCCTTATGTACCGTTCTTTGAGTAGGTATGTGATAGTTTTGATATAACATCATCTTTAATGGGCATTATACAATTTTAAAACGGTAGGTAGGTATTGTTGAGATGTATTCGCCGAAAACAGCAGAAATATCTCTCCGTTTATTTAGTGAGCGTGGGCATAGATTATGAATAATTACTGCCTAGCAACATAACTTTATCGAGTTGTCAGTCAACTCTACTGTTTCGTCTTAAATCACTTGAGTTAGTTAAAATCCATGTTTAACATTAACTACAAAAGAGAAGGAACAAACTATAAACTACCTACATCGTAACCATTAAATCTAGTGCAAATCACTATAATATGAACAGTGAAGCAAACGGGCGAGGCCGGACCGTTTAATAAAGGACGTGTTCATAGGAAGCGCAAGCAATCACAACACAATCACCCCATCCTTGCGTGACACCGAAAACGTCCTCGTTTATACAAGTATAAATTAATCCATTTAGATCTGGCGACCGGCACCGGCCGCGACCGACGATTAACGGAAGCTTCTACTTAACTAATTTATCCTCGGGTGGTTTTAACAGAATGGATAGCAGTGATTACGGACGAACGGCAACGATCGTGTGACGCTCGTGGATCATTGCAGAAGCGTGTACGCACGCAGTGTATGTTGTGTATATACACACAACATACATGAAGTTAGTGTAGGTAACTCAAATGTAGGATGCTTATTGTGTTTTGCAAGATCGTTACTGTATTTTATAAATGCAATAGGTACTGAAGAGTTTGTGTTTGTTTGTTTACACGCGCTAATATTTATTTATATTTATTACAAAATATATCAGGAACAACAAGTTCGAATTGAAAAAATATTTAAGTGTTGTTTTGTAGAGCCCATGTATCGAGGAAGGCTATATAACATCACGCTATGTTGCTAAAATCTAATAACTAGTATGATATAAGTTTGAAGAATTTATAGCTTAAATTTTCCAAATACACTCAACTAACAGCACTAATACGGGAGCTTATCGGGAAAACGTGAACCACAATTCTAGTGAAATTCAGTGGGCTTTTTTATGTCGTAGCGGCTTATACTATAGTCAGATGTTTGTAATCCGGCAAGCCCGCGACATTTTAATAACATTGATCAAATAGAACAAAAGTATGTGGACCGAGCACTCGACAGAGATGAAAGTTAAAAGGGTCGCGGGGGTAGTGGGGGTCGGTAGGGGGTGGAGCGGGTTGAATGTCTTATTCCCTCCACAATTCAGAGGTATTTCGTGTTCTTCATACGCAAATATATCCTCGTTACGGAGGCACACGTGAGCCTCCGATTGCGTGTGCGCCTTGTATGAAATAACCCCCAGTGAGAGACTGGGTGACGCTACATTGAGGGAATTGTCCCTGGAAGGAAAATTGGATCCAGCAATCAAACGATGTTACCCGACAAACGCTCGGTCGTTATCGTGCGAACTTTGATTTGGCACAACGCCGCCGTGCCGTATACAACTTATTTAAAGTTCTGTATACACCTACACCTAGTTAAGATCTTACTTATATCAAAAATTTATAGAGGTATATTTGGAGCATCCCTGTGGTGCGGACGAATTCAATCATAGATGAAGCAAATTAAGTTTTTAAGCCGAGTCATCGACAATAAGAGTAATTTTTTAAAATGTGGAAATCTTAATCACATACTAATAATAATCTACACCCACGGCCATCTAATCCCAAACTAAGTACCTAACCTTATAATTGATATCCTACTTTTTAATAACATGCTACAGATAATTAAAGATACAAAGACGTAGGAAACAACAAGACAAGTTCATGTACATAAATATGACTGTCTAGGACAGGAATCGAACCCACAATCTGTGGCGTGACAAGTAGTGTATCATCCTAACGACCCTTCCTGTAGCGGTAAAATTATTTGTTCTATAGAATTTGTACAGCTTTTTGCCCGGAGGCTTAGCTCGCGTTCTCCTATTTCATCCCCTTATTACTAGATACCTACCATTAAAAAAATATAGTCATCCATACAAACCTTTGCACACCTTTCTATTTCTATAAAGAGTTTCGAAAAACTTAGAAAATATATTTTTTTTGAGTTACTATTTTCTAGCAGTTCAAGTTTTATATCTCTCAAAAAGTTGAAATTCTAAAAATGCTCAACAAAGAGTTGAACTTACATCAACTTCAAAGTATGATCAAAAAAATATTTTTCTATATATAGCGGCAGCCTCAAATAAGTTTTTTTATTTATATATTATAGTTGCATATTTGTCTGTATATATTGTACATTTGTTATAAATAAATATAGTCTATCTATCCAAATTACATATATTCAAAAATTTACCATCAACAATGACAGGATTTTATACAAATTTACATCCACTATTTTAATCCCTTTGGAGTAAACTTTTCTACATAAAGGTATTATGTATGAATTACAAAGTACCCAACTACTGTCTTTTGGCCCACTTATCATTTCATGGAGAAATTTGCACATCCCATATTATTACACCGTGTAGTAACTTAGCTAATAAGGATCAAAATCTGGGAAGTAGTGACATACGGAAAAATAAAGGAAAGTGTTAATTTTTGCTGTTAAGTATCACATCAGTAATTTGGTTTCTGAAAGTACCTAGACATTACAAGCTTTGCACAGTTTGGGTTAGAAGGCCATGTGAGAAGAAATATCCCTAAAAAAAATTCAGTAAAACATAAAAAAAAACTATTTGATTCATGTCTTTAAGCTAATAAGTAACTCTTACATCCTTTTGTATAAAGAAATACTAAGATGTATTTGCGACCGCGTAAAATTTAACCAGGTTTTCAACAATGTTGTATTTTTATATTATATATATATATATAATTACAATTATAGTATGTAGTCATAAAAGTCACACTTCATAAGCATACCTATATGGTAATAATTGAAATGCAATGTTATACAAAAAATAATTAAACCTTTTGTACAGACTCGCCATTCCATGACTCGCCTACTATCACCATACAGCCTAAACTTTGATAGTTTACTTATGAATCAAATAGTGCCAAAGAGTGTCTAGAGTATGATAGTGTGAAATTTAACTCATAAAATGTAAATTATTTAATATTCATTTATTAACAGATGTTTTTTTATTATGAATAAACATAATTTATACCTATTCAAAATTGCTGGTTGGAGAATATCTACATATTGGAAGATAATTTGTAAGTTGATATGTCAAACCCATAGAACTTCCTAATTATATGGCACCTTATCATGATTTCAGAAATATATACTTACCTCATTTTGATCTAATTCTTGAAGACATCTATCATTCCTTTGTTTTTCATATAATGCTCGGGCCAAAGCACTTCTTGGTCGGTAAAATCCATTTGGGGATGAGCCACTCGCCATTTCATCAATATTATTATTTATTTCTATAATTGAATACCTCCAATAGCTTGTGTTTAGATCAGTGTTTTCATCTCTTGGGCAGAACGGTTGGCACTCCTTATAGTAATAACACCATAAAAAGTCAGTTTTCAAGCAAATATTTTTATCTTTATAGGAATATACGTGGTATGTGAGTGCCGAATAAAATACTATTCTAAAGATAGCACACATTTAAAACGATATTCATGGTGTTTAACCTGTAGAACCGCAAACTCAGTCAAATAAATGGGATAAACGATTGCTTCTGAAATCGCTTCATAACCTCACACATTAAAACAGATCTTAAATTATTCATGCATTCGTGGACTCATAACATAAATTAGATAGCGATTTAGCTTTTTAAATAACACTTTTCGGTATAAAATATTCATAAAATATAACAAAAAGGTATTGTGTTTACAGATATGTCAAATTATTTTTTTATTTATCAGTGTCAGCCGAAAGATGGCGTGCTTGTTTGTTGAAAAGCATTTACGAAGTCTGATAAATACTAAAATATTCTGTTTTACAATTTATGGAAAAGTATGACTATAGCACGTAATTTGATAAGTTTGTGGAAGTTAAAACAAATTAAGTTGAGCATTTTTGATTAAAGTATTTCTTCGATTAAACTATTTTCAATATTTATAAAAATACAACATATTACTATAATTTGTAAAAAACTGAAATTAGCGTTCTTCAAAAACTCAACCTATCAATTTTTTTTACATTATGTTCCGAAAGATGTAACAGAAAATATGATTCTTGGATGTAACTTACCTACAAAGTTAACAGTGAGTTTGTTTCTTTTTTCTTTATTTATTAGTTTATGTTCACGGGCAATGTTGAAAAACAAATATTAATAGGTAGGTACTGAATAATTTACGTTGGAAGTTTGTAGAACTTAGTAGACTACCTAATAATAATTATAATCCTTTGACTAACTTACCGTTTGCTGTTTGGCTTCTACAGATGCTCTTGCTACAATTTCCCTCAACACGGAATTCATCATTTTGCTTTCACCGATAAACAGTTTTACCAATAACGACGCGACACAACGTTCTTTCGGGCTTCAGATAAATAATAATATGTAGAATTCTCCTCTGTATCGAATTATTTACTACGAGTACAACTTAAAAACACGTCCGTTAAGAACAATTATATAAGTAAATTAGACTTCCCGGTTAGGTAAGGCAGAGAGAGAAGCAATTTTATTGAATGAGATCTATGTTCGAGATCAAAATTCCAGTTCGGCCTTGGTCATGACCGTCCGTTCACTGTCTCACCGCTGCGCATGACCACCTCCAATAGGTTTTTACACAAGCCGTTAAAATAATACTATTTTTATAAAATAATAGATATTGCACGTGTAAGTAGCTCTGGTAGGTAGATGCTTCCTAGTTAGGTATCATTAGGTAGGTGTACACTTTTTTTTCTAAGTTAACCAAGTAGGTATAGGTATCCTAGTAGGCATTAATGATAGTTTTATAAGGGTAAGTTTAACAAATCGAATTGGGTCGCGTCTGTTGAGGTGGCATGTGCAAAATTAAAGTCTTTTTGTTGTTTTTGTAGGCCCTCATTGGCCGAAGCCGAAGTTGGTCGAAGACGAAACGGAAGGTTCGGTTGGACACTATTTTATAGAGTCTATATCACCAGTATCGAAGTTTTTTTTTTCCCAAAGCACTCATCATCATCATAATCATCACAGTCGGAAGACGTGGAATGTTCGAGGGCCTCCCCTAAGGATCTTTACGATGGCCGATGATCTTGCCTTAATAAAAGTTTTAAATTCTATCTAATCCTGATAGTTTTTTTTTAATCTGCGTGAGAAGAAAACCAATTTGTTGGATGTCGTAGGTACCGCGAAAAGGGAAGATCTTCCACGGTAGGTATCAATGCCCGGGGACTGCAGTCCTGTGACGACCCGCTTCTATTACTTTTCGCTGACTCTACTCACATGTAGCGCTGTTACTATAGCCGCTAAACAATTGAATTTTACATGATTACCCATGTTTCCACCATTAGGATTTACAAAAGGGTTCTACGACAAATGCAGGGGCTGAACCTATTCAGCATATTTTTGAGGCCTGGGCATTGAGCGCGATTAGAAATTTGACTTGACCAACAGTTGAAGTAGTTTATGAATTATGGTAATTTGTCCGAGTAATTCAGCATACCTATTGTAATGTAATCTTCTAAGATAGTCTTGATGAGGCAACTACACGTTTATTTTAGCCCATGATACAGCGGATACGGTATGTACCTATTTTTAGATTAGCGGTTGTGTGTATGTGTGTTATCATTTGTCTCATAAACTTTTTACCGAATTCAATGCTATTATTTTGCATTAAGTCTCATTCAGAGCAAACGTTTGGATACGCAGACTTGTCGAGAAATAACATCAAATACTTACTTGAATTTAGGTATTCTCATTATGTGTTTTAGGTAGATTGTATATTAAGATGTAGGAATAATATTTTTATTTAGGTAGGAAGTCTAATAAACAATAAACAAAAATAGAAATATTGAACTTTTCAGATGACGATAGCGGTTTCTAAAAGATATTACACGAGTTTATGAATTGAAAAGCTTACCTGATTTCTAACTTGAGGTATTTTTGTTTGAGGTGGAAACGGCATGTCGAAATAATTTATAACTAAAGCAACACTGACGTGAACTTAGTAATTACGATCGCCTTGAAGTGAGCGATAAGTAGAGATATAAATAAATATGGGGCCGTTTTACACAATTATCTTTACAACGTTATAAATCCAGATAACGTTTTAGCTGTCAATGATAAATACAACGAATTGGTGTTGATAAGGTGAGATGTAGATATTTAAGGTTTCATATTTTTTTTATTCTGGATAGGCTTGTGTTTGACTACAATCTCACTATGGTAAGTGATGATGTGGCCGATGGTGGTAAGCACACAAAGCCTAGATGGGAACTGGCTCTCAAGTGCAGCTGTCGGAACACACCGATAGGTGTTTGGCGACAGATTTTCAACTTGAGGGTGGTAGCCAGCCAGTCGGGTACCACAAAGTACCCTACCACCGTGCTATGGTTTCCTCACGATGTTTTCCTTCACCGAAAGCTCAAGCTCATTGTAGAACCCACGACCTTCGCCGCGGTATCCGACGTCACTTACCACTGAGCTATCATCGCCCTACTTTACTTGATAAATCACTGCGTCTAAATGAAACAGCTGCTTATTTTAAAATAAAGTACATTATGTTCCTACAAATCTAAACCTACTTAAGATATCGGACTATTTGAACGCCTGATACCTACTTAGGTTCCTACGATAGTTTGGCCAATAGACATGGGCCTAAGTTTCTATATAGCAGAACTATTATATGAATAAGCATTAAACATATAGCACGTGCTCACGAGATGAAAACTCTTCTAAAACTAAGTAGAGTACATATCAGTGTGCATCAGATTAACAATTTTCCTCTGAAGATTGGGTTCGGTAGCTAGCCCATTTCATTTGAATCTCAGTTTAAAAAGATAAACCTAGGACCTTTCACCTTGGAGACATATCATATCCATTTTTTAAGGATGACGATGTAGGTACTTTAGACTTGATGCAACCAAAACTTGATGCTTATATTTACCTGGTAAAAATCAGTCAAAATCTAAGAGTGAATTATATAGATAAAAAAAAGAGATTTGGTCCTTTTGTGCAGGTTCAATATGGCTTCTCGATCACGAGCGGATTGCCCCGAGCGGTGCGTCGCGCGCGGCTACAGAGTGGCGAAGGCGCACGCGGGACATTTAAAATAATTACAAGCCATCGGAGGAACGTAACAGCCAGTGTTTTGAGACCATTACTTATTTTTTAATTCCAAAAATATATTTTTAAAGCACACACTTTGTGCCTATTGCTGCAAAGCAATAAATGATATAAGTTTTCATATAATTTTGTGTATCATGATGAAATCATGGTCTCTAAAATTTAAGGTAGGTAGAACATGCAATACAAACGTAGGATTATTTATATTACTTATAATATGTATATATTAGGTTCATTACTTTCTCATATGTTTTTTGTAGGAATAAAAAAATATTTTCCCCTCAATATGTGGGGAAATCGTTAATTATGATTTCTAAAATTAGTAGATACTCTAATTGGAGAATTAGTGTATTAAGTACACCATATACCTGCAATCGAACTACATCTACTAAAATAATAACACTGACCTGAATTATTTCAACTTGTTCAATTAAAAATTCAAAACGTTCTGTGGTGCATTAAAATCTTTGTTAAATGTTAGATAATTTTAAGATTAATGTTAGATGATTTTATGGAGATGATAGCTCAGTGGTAGTGACGAATACCGTGGCGAATGCCGTGGGTTCGAAATTCGAATCCAACAATGAGCTTGAGCTTTCGGTGAAGGAAAACATCGTTAGGAAATCATAGCAAGGTTGTAGGGTACTTTGTAGTAGGTACCCGACTGGCTGGCTACCACCCTCACGTTGAAATTCTGTCGCACATCGCTGTGTTCCGGCAGCGGCACTTGAGAGCCAGTTCCCATCTAGGCTTTGTGTGCTTTATATTGTAGTCAAATAGAAGTTTATCCAGAAGTAAAAAAAAATAACTTATTTATTTTTTTTATTTCAAGGAAACGACAGTACCACTTGGGATACAATTTATCAATTTTCTCCTACTTTGGAAACCGCATATAAAACTGCACGTGTGAATGCGGCACAGAATATTTACCTACGTAAACATAGTTACGAACGAATTGTTTAACTAACTAAAAAACTAAATTACTAATGCTTATCCACGTGTTAAAATGTATTATTGATTAAAAAACATTTCTTATAGGTATTTTATATTGTTGTCATTTTTACAATAAGCTATTTGGCCAGATTCATACCAGGAGAGATAGCTGCGAGGCCGAGGATGTAGATGGACTAGGCGCCCAGATATTTATAACATTGGAAATCTCCTGGATATTTAGGAAATATCCTAAACGTTGGAAGAGAGTTCAACTTTTTTGCTGTTCGCATTATAAACAAAACAATGCAAGTAAAACTCTGTCCCCGTATTACTTGGAGTCCCAGAATTTCTTTATGTCGTCATTCAAAATCAATCAAAAACTTATTTATTCAGTTTAGGCCCTGGTAAAGCACTTTTGAACGTTAGAATTGACTCTACCACCGGTTCGGAACTGAGAAGATTCCGACAAGAAACTACAGCATTAAATATCTATACCTATTTAAATATGAAGGGTGATAAATCAGGATCTGTGTGTTATTAGTAATTATAGCTTAAACCAACCATTTACAATGTATGGTGTCTAAAACATAGCAGTCAGTTTAATTTTAATGTGTGCTCGTAGTTTTTGCACCCCCAACCGCATTCTCACAGCGCGCAGCGGCCGAGACTTGATGCACTTCAATTCTGATTGGATCATTACCGAGTTCATCATACCCCGTGCGATCCTCGGGCCACGAGGGAGACGCTAATATAATTACCCACCTGGAGAGACGAGGACAGATGCCGTCCAGCCGAGCACATCTCTCAGGAATTATTTCATAGCATGATTATTGGAACTTTATTGCACTTCGTAACTAACAATTGACATTAGGAAATGCAATTTCATATTGATTTCGTAATATCGCTCGTCATTTATTTTTATCAATGCAGCAAATCTTTCTATGATTTGCGGCTAACCGTCCGAGTCATGTTTGTTGTTTTTCTTGCGGCTTCACGTTCCGAGAAAATGTCATTAAAAGCTCGATAGGGGATTAAGTCGGCTTAAATTTTCACGTAGCCCGGCAGGAAATCGGTTTAGCCGTAACGAAGGGTGGGAAAAAAACAAGAAATTATCTGTTCGTCGGAATACAAACCGCTAAACATGCAATTACACTGTTACAGATGGGGCATTAAGTTATCAAAAATAATAATTTTTCACACCGGCCGGAAGGTGTCGTGGCGATCACGTACCGCGGCACCGCGGCCGCAATCACTCGCTCCTCACTGATTTTGATACGAAACGAATAAGCTCATCAGTCATCACGTTTCTAATAAAAATCATCAGAAGTACATCTGTTCTCTTGCGCAACCGCATTTATTGCAGTTAATGGTCGCCTTTCTTAATGTTAATTTATGTTTGAATGGCTCTTACTACTGTAACTCGACGTTATATGAATAGAAAACGCGTGTCCAGAATTTGAGATTGAATTGAGTGATCGTTGAATATCATTGCCACCCTCTCGTATTAACTTTTCCAGTAAACATTAGAACAATAGTATCATTACATAATATAAGTAAGTAAAACACTTTCCACAAATTTCAGTTTCACCTCGTGTAACCTTTCATTCTGTAGTTTTCTTTAATAATCATAGGTATGTATACTCGTACATAATATGTATCTCGTATAAACCAATAGTACCTATCCATACTAATTAAAAAGCGCAACTTCAATAAAATGACAAAAGTCGATTGAAACTTCTCGATCGATTGTTCCTAGTATATCACCGTGGTATTAGGTACATAGATCGCGAGCATTACCAGCGAGATGGAAATGAATTAAACATAATTCGAATAATCGAGGCACGGCCAATACAATAAAACAAAGGGAAAAAGTACGTCTGTGGCCGGCCTTAGCGAGGGAACGAAGGATTTCAATTTGGAACGTGATGAGGCGCGTTTTCATTTACGTACAGTGATTCGATGATGCCGGTAATGACGCAAACGGACCGATGCCGTGTTCTCAATTGATGTTGCTAGCTACATTGCTGCATTATTAGGATTCCTATCGTTTATTTATCGATTAGTATAGATAGCTACACTGTGCGTTGATCTGCGAAGAGACGGGGTGCAGAAGACATGTTTTTTTTTAAGTTTCTTCATTGGATATAAATAAATATAAATGTACGGTAAGAAACATTTATGTAGTTAATAATCGATTTCAGTAATGTTTTTTTTAATAATTAAATCAACCATACGAAGTTGAAATAATAAATTGTTGGAATTCATTCACCACCAGGCGATGCATCCTGTGCATGAAAAAATAATAAATAACTCCATAGAGATTCAATTTGTATATAATAGTGATAAATATTATAATAACAATATTCATATGGAGATACAACAACATGTGACGTATTTATGCTGGTATCATAAACAAAAATTGACGTGTGAAGTTAAACTTTAGCAAATAGGTAGTTACTAGTTGATTAACGAAGTCAACTGAGCAAAAACGTCCTATAACTTACGCACACTCGCAGTAAATCTCTCACGTTATAAATTTACAACATATTTATTTCACAGCACAAATTATAAAGAAAATAATAATGAGCTGAAGTCATATCTCATTACTTAAGTTGAAGCTCAAAGGCTGTGGACAGGCGGCCAGCTCTGAATGCCATCTACGACTTATTAAAAAAAGGCTTTCATTAACTCATTGTAATGGAAAATTAGACCTTATTTTATGTACGTTATAGTTGAAACACAAAACACCACAGGTTTTGTTCTTACGACGTTAGGTATATCAGAATCTTCTGTGCACGGAGGCGTTCGTTAGGCAGTTCCATAATTAAAAAATAAAATTGACGCTTGCTCGGCGATGTGCTGAAACTTTGTACGAGAAGCATTTGAGCGATGCGCAAGCGCACCGTTTTGTATTTTTTGTTTATTTTGACAAAATGATTTTGATATCGTCCACTGGAGATTTATTAAACTAAGGACCTCGTAAACATAAAGCATTTAATATGGTCATTGTATTTTCGGGTACGTTATTTGAATATGGTTTATGACCATAATATTCATAGGCACTAATTCATTCATGTCAATTAGTCAGTATTTGACATAGCATTGCAAATAATTTCAAGATTTCTACGAAAAAAATAGAGTCTGATTGGTACAAGAAAAATATTTGTCAATTGGCCAAGAATCGGTCCAAGGTATAAGTTCTACATTGAATATATGCAATACACAAATTAGCAGAATGTGAAACACCGTACGGAATGTGAGTGCAAGAATCCTCGCATATTTCCATCGACGCCGTCGCCGTTTAGATTACATACAGAAAACAAATTGCTGGGCATTCCTCACGCCATGTCGTGCTGTTGACCCGGCAAATAATTAAAGTGCCCACTTATAATTACCTGTGTTGGTGGTTAAAATGCTAATGTTGTCGCCTCCAGTATCTCAGGCATAATGTATGCGAATTGGGAACAGATAAGCTCATGAGATTTACACCTCGCCATGTCATGTCTTTACAGTTCATTGACCGATGTTCTCCAAGTTTGGGTTAATAATTACTACCTTTTTTATTTTTGGTTTTGATTGCTTATTAATTAGCATGTTTTTTATTTTCTTTGAGGCTTTGGGCTCACGCTGAGCTGGTAGGTATGTAATTTTATAATAACCTTTTTTGGAGAGACGTGGAATAAATTACTTTATAACGTCCCATGTGACTTGATAAGCAGACAACTGATGAACCATTTCATTTTCGTAACCATGAATATTTTAAGTAAAGCACAATTTATTTGATATAAATTTAAGTAAACACAATAAAAACACTCTTTCTTCAGTGCCCTATTCCATCCTATTATTTTTAATTAAAAAACTAGTTACATTCGTAGCCTAGCAAATCAACAAATGCCAATATTTTCCCAACCATGTTCGTCGTCCGCGGTCACAAACCAAAACAGAGCAGCAGAAAATAAGATCAGAAATATATTTTTTCCATGAAAGAAACACAAACAAACAATATCTTCTCGTTGAGCGTAGAAAAACGCGGTGCGGAGAGACGCCGACAACAAAAGCTAACAAATCCCGTTTGTCCTGCGGGAAGCGTCCGTGATTTAATACAAATTATTATTAGACGACATAAATAACGTAGTACGGGGGTGAGGCTGGCAGAAGCTCCTTAATAAGTAATAAAGGGGTCATCGTTCATAGAGAAGGAGCCGTGCAGAATTAACCCGTGGACATATGGCGCTGTAACGGCTACACCGACTTAACGCTTGACCACCAGAATGGGGCTAAATACTAACATAATTCATTGAAAGATTCTTGAAAGCTGCTAATCATGAATAGCTTCCATTTTGTGTTTCTATATTTTAACAATCAACAAATTATCGGATACAAATACATATTTTAAAATTATATGCAAGACTGAAACTGGAAAATTATTGATAAGGCACATTTTACTGTTAGGTAGGTACTGCATAGTGTTTACAGAATGGAACGTGTGAGTTTGAAATTTATTAGTGTTGGTCACTGTAGCAAATTCTATATTTAAAAATATTTTTTTAAGTGATTTATAAATAGGTTACTATAAAAGTAAAAGCTTAAAACGGGCCATCAAATATTAGACTACTTTGTATTTTTATTGAAAAAATAATAGGTTATATATTTTTATAGCCCTGTAGGATTTTTCAATGTTGCCACTATAGCGACTCTAGGTGTATAGAACTCGCAGCAACTAAACATATCCAAACTATGTGTCATTTCTAAATAATCTGGTATATTGGCATGAATGATTATTTTCAATATTTTTGCTAGGACAAACAATATTTATTTGTATGGGTTTTAATGCTTGGGAAATTCAATAAAGTTTGTTAATACAAATTTATTTCTTTGACTTCATCCGATTTTAATCATGATTTTTTACCATATTATTAGATAGAGGCCTTATTAATTCGTTTAATCTAAGTTATCATCCTTGCCTTCTTTTTTATGGTATACTGTGGACTGTACTTAATCACAATTGCGTCAAGTTAGCAGCAAATATCAGATCAAATTAAGAACGATAGGTATTTATGGTTACTAAACTGGGCAGTGTTGTCTATGTTATGTTCATGTTAAAAATGTGTGCTTTTTTTCTTTTGTTTATGTAGCTTAGACCTGATTTTAAGCGATATCTGGTTGTTCATTTGAAATTAGAACAGTTTTTGTATGGACTTATCAGACGAATATATAGTTTCTTCGAGCTTAAACCTAAAATCGGCTCTTAGTCTTTTCATTTAGTTATTTTACTTCTAATTGTATAGTATTAATTAGAATCTACTAGTGCGTATGTAGGTATTTCGTAAATAAATTACTTATGAATGGAAATTATCTTAATGATGCAGGTCCAAGATAGTGAGGTATATTTATTTCTTTTAATCTCGACTCGAAGTTATAAAATTAATTAATATAAGTAATTAAATTATTAATTATGCACTCTACGCTACTCGTAGACTAAGCGCATAGGGCACATATAAAGAACGTGATTACATGTCCAAAGGTTTGTTATTCTCAAAGTGTCTTAGCAAAGCCTAAGTAATAATGCCGTAATTAATAGTCAACGTAAGTTACCATAATAAATTCAATGTTGCAATAATTTTATTTGCTCGCAGAAATCGTGTTATTATTTTCTGTTGCCAGTACTTCATTCATCGCTTTATTAGTGAGGGACGTGTTGGGAATATAACTAGAATGTTGGGTGCGGTTAGTTTTGTGTATGAGTATTTATATGATGCAATTAACCCTTTGGCGTTTCGTTTGTTTATTTGTAGGGCTGGCGTGGAAACAGCTATGAAAGTAAAGACGTATCTTTTACTTTATCAAAACGTTTACGTTATTTTATGTAAGAAACAATGTGCTTTTGGTATATTGACTAGCATGTTTGGAATAAAAAAATGCTTTTAGACTTGAGATATTCACGTTATATATACAATTTGAAAGACTTTGTTATGTACAAAAATACTGTAGGTATACTTATATCTTGTCTTGTATATGATTTTCAAAAACGGTACAACCTACTTCGATGGCATAAATTGTTTGTTGGTTTGTCCTTTTACGCAGCAACGGATCGACGTGATTTTTGCATAGAGATAGTTCATGGATTGGAGAGTGGCATATCCTACTTATTATCGCTGGAATGCGGAAAAACCGCGGCGTGGAACCCAGTAACTTAATGATTTTTAAAAATCATCTAAATAATATCTACATATTGGAAAATCTATATATATATAAAATAATTGTCAATCTAAAAGACATAGTCGTCGGTCCAGATATGAATGTGATGACTATAATCAGTGAGTTAGTAATTTGTAATATTCCACGTTAAATATGATGTGATACAAAAGCTGGCAGCAATATGAAATTCAACTTGTATTTAGCCCACTCCGAAATAATTTGGATAGAGGTACAAAGCTGAAAGGGTTACCGGCTCCGACTACAGAGCCGCAAAGCGCTGTAATTCCGTAAAGCTTGGCGCACACAAACTCATATTACCTTACTAATCGGCGGAGTGCCGGCCGCGGCCGCTCTAAATATCGCTTTTACACGTCCACCGAACCATAAATAACAACTCTATGAAAATATAAATGTTCTCTTTTTCTATCGTTTTCCGAGTTTCGTATTTTTTTTCATAGAGTCAAAAGCTTGAACAGACCACTTTCGCATTATGGAATTGCCAAAACTCCATTCTGAATTGATATCTAAACAGCTTAGCGTGGGATTACAGCGAGCGATTTAGAGCTCTAATGCGTAACACAAGAAGATTACTTTTATATTTACCCTTGGAATTTCTTTTGGTCTTTTTTATGTCAAATGTTAGCAGTGAGCGTAGAAATGAGATATTTTGGCAGTATTACGCAAATTGGATAGCTTTCAACACTCAACGGAGTAGGTTCCGAACTTTCGCGGGGAAAATTGAATTAAAAATAACATAAGACGTAAATATGTATGGGGATCGTATAATGATGTTGCTCTCCAACCGCTTCGTAGACGCTTCGTGCTTAGGTTTAATATAATAACTTTTATTAAGTAAACCTCGGCTCATGATATTTACTAACTAAATGTAATATATATTACATTTAGTAGTAGTAGCTATATGTATGAGTAAGGTTCGCCTAATACGTGAGTGATATGAAATTAAATGAAAAAAACTTACCTATTAACCTATATACCTACTTCTGATTTGCTCAAATTTCTCAATAGGGGTATAGTCACGGACAAAAGCTGTTATTAGAAAAGATGTACCTACGTCATAACGAGCGATACCTACTCATAAGTATAATTATCGTATACCCAAGTTAGGTTACTTTAATCCAGTCGATGATTGTCGATGGACCACTTAACTATATTAATTATAATTACAACAACGATCTCATTTACATAGCTAATGCTACAGTTTTGGACTCACCTTATAAATATAATAAGAAGGTCAGATGAAAAGAGATGAACAAATTCCACCTATTTATACAATGTGAGTATTTTGTTAAATCGATATGCTTTGATATAGGTAGTCTAAGGTGTAACTAAGGACCTTCAAACAAGTACATGCGTAGGTTCTTGTAATACGGAAAACTGCGATGAAAGTAATCCTCTTGAAAATAAACGTATTGTCTGTCTGTCTATATCTAACTCAATGAAAGTATAGATAGACTCTAAACATGCAATTTGCTAGTGTAATAATCTTGATACATTTTATTAGAGACGATGAAGCCATAAGTTTGAATAGAGATAATTAACAGTAGTTGAGGCAACAAATAAAAATTCACAGCCAGTGAAACATATCACGTAACCTATTCTATGTGGTTGGATCGAGCACGATTGTCGGCGAAAAAAATAACAGAAATTATAACAAAAAACGCCATCTGTAATTTTTGATAATTACGAATAAACCGGTCTAAAATGAACCGATGGAACTACTTGAGCGTGGGACGCAGCGTAGGGTAGACACACATATGTATAATAATTGTTTCTTATTAAAATACAACGTTAATCTTTTTTCGGAGCAGATTCCGGAGAAGGGGCACCATCGCATTATGTTTAAGAATCGACAGCTATAATTTCTGTTCAATCAAGATTTAATTGTTTTAATGAGGCTACATGCGTGAATGGCCGGCCCAATTATTGTTTATTTTTAATCGCCTGAAGTGGTTTTTATGTTCGCAAGCAAGCACGCATGGAGGCCGCGGGCGATCATTTTCATTATTTTAATAATGTAAACTTCCAATAATAATTTACTGTGATTTGGGGTTAAACACGTTAAGAGATATTTATGAATTCCTCAAGAGCCCCAAAATGTAGTTAGCTGTGTAATTTGATCCTACGCTGATGATGCTCCTCTTTTTCTCTTTGATTCGGTCGATGTGTGTGTGATAGCATTAATTGAGTAGTTTATGGTAGTTAAGAGCCTTCAAAAATATGACGAGTAGCATATGGATGCAGGACCTAATAATATAAAAATTAAGTAAGGACGAACATATAGGAACAGTGAATTACGAACGTCCACTTAAATTAATATAGGTAAGTAATGTACGTACGTAAAAATTAAAATTTATTATAATACTGAAAAAAGTTAATTCTAAATACTTTCATCCGATGAAAAATATATGGCGTTTCATTGACCCATTTCTGTCTTTTTGTGTTAAAATTTATATAAATAATAATAATAAATCTTTTATTTTCAAAAACTTATAGGAAATTAAAATTATATATCTACATATAAATGTATGTTTATTCGTGAGTTTTATAATAAATAAATACTTAAATTAGTTTTAATTAAAATATTGTATGTTCCTTATGCAGAAACTTAGAATTGTCTATAATAGAGACTCACACATCTTGTTTATTGTTTCCAAGCAAATTTATTAACGTTATTATCTATTAAATCTTTGTGCAGATAGGACCTCCAAGGTTCCAATTAACAACAATAAACCATACTTTATGGACCACTGGCCGATAAACGGAAAAATTGTATAGTTAGCAGCAGCTACAGGCCTTGCAGTTTCCACTTCTAAGATTATTAGGTACTCTTTGATCACTCTGTGTTACACACAACAATGCATATAAAATATCAAGATTCAATTAACTTTGATATGCTAGCTAACGGGTTTACCGGAAAAGAAAATTTCGGAAAAATAGTAGGTGCAAGGTGATTTCTATGAGTCCACTAAGTTTAATAAGTCTACAAACATACCTATAATCTTTTGCATTTATTTTAGAAGGAACAAAAGAGTCGAATATTAGCCATACAAACTGGTACTCTTTACTCTACACATATATATTCTATCAACTGGCGGTCAATCTAATCCTTCTCAAGATGAGGGGTGCTGAAAGGTGAAGGGAGGGTACAGCCATAAACGTATACTCGGGGAGGCTCTAACTAACAAGTTAATCCAGCCGCGGGCAGATGTGAAGTTTATATCACGCTTTGCATTATGCTTCATTATCTCAGCAATTTTTGCTTTGTTATGCTACCCACGTAGGGTTGTACCTGTATGTTTTACTTTTTTTCAAGGTTAACTGCTAAAATAATGGGTCCAACCATCCCTATTGCCCCTGAAAATATCGCAGCGGATCTAGTATGAGTCTTGTCATTAGTTAACTAGTTCTTATACGAAATACATGTCCTGTAAGGTGAGGGTAAAATAATTAATGCGGTCCTGTTACCATGTTTTAAGACAGAAAATTTGGTAAAATCTTCTTGGAAATAAATATGTTTTTAGAAAAAAGAAAAGATGTATTTGGCTACATTTTAAGGCTAATTCAGTTATTGCCAGCGCCTTAAATAGACAATGATGCCAGACGATACGCAGCTTGCAACAAGACATATGTATACCTACCTCCATTTATAGTAATAACCTTATCTGCAACATGTAATGAGGCTCTTTATGATGAGCTTTTTTAATTTATTATTTAAGAAACGATGAATTTGTTCGTTAATTTAGTCTTAATTGTGGATCTGCAAGACTTTATATGGTATTTGTTTTCTTAATTTGGTATGGAATATAAATAGTAGCAATAAAAAGGTCACCCACTACTTTATGTGTTTTATGTAAAATAATTTTGGTAAAACATTTTTACGTAATTATAATTTCGTTATGCTATACAGTTAAGAGCTAAGATTGCTAATGGGACAGCCGTCTCAAAACTACATAAAAATATCCAGGAAGGGCGAATCAAGTTATTGTTTGCAGAAAATCTTTTCAAAGTTGTGCTAAAAGTATCGAAATTTGGTAGTTATAAAAATTATTTATATTAACGTAAACGTAAAAAAGAATTCTTACGATGAACTTGAGCCCATATAGGCGATACATTAGCTAAGCTTAGTTAAATTCGCATTCTGTAAACTGTCAACCCTGTAAGTTTTCGCAGGTGAGACAGTGCGTCGCCTGCGGCGCTCTACCACGTCGCTGCGCCGGCGCAACCTCCCCGCGTCGCATACCGCTTAACCCCTCACAATTCTCTATACATCGATCACTCAACTAACCATCAATTAACTTATTATACCACCTAGTATATCTCAGCATTACTTCTAAACTCTCTTCTAAACTATATAAAAATCCGTTTTTACCCTTTGGGGACGGAACCCTAAAAAGTGTTGATTGGGCACTAATTCAAACCATAAAAAAAAAACAAATAAATCGTTTATCATCCACTGTGGGTCCAAAAAGCCTCAGCTTGACATTATTATGCTGCCCATGTGATTCTACTTTGCATGTATTAGGTTGGTGCGTCTACGAAATTATAATGACATAAAATATCAACATAACGTACGAAACACCATCTATACGTGAAAATAAACACGATGACTAGATGTAACTCAAATTTTAAAAACACGATTATTTTATCTTTGTAATTCTCAAAGAAATCTAACATTATAGACAATCAAAATCCGAATGCCACCAACATGAGACAATTTCACGTCGTTTAACATCACAAACAGCATTAAGAGTAAAATTGCCCATTTTACTAAAAGCGGACAAACCTCAATTAGATGCAATTGTAATAGTGACGCCGTAGAAATGCTATAATAACTGGGACCATAGACAATCACCATTAGAGGAGAGTAGGCTCTTCACATGGTAGTTTGGTTGTACCAACCAGGGTCACTTTGTCGTGACTGATGTATTTTTTAAGAATAGTTTGCTTTCTAGGTTTAGCCCTGCGGGATTATCAAAACTAGATAAGGTCTCCCCGATATGACGATGATATCTCAGTGGTAGTGACGTCGTATACCGCGGCGAAGGTCGTGGGTTCGAATCCTACAATGAGCTTGAGTTTTCGGTGAAGGAAAACATCGTGAGGAAACCACAGCACGGTGGCAGGGTACTTTGTAGTTCTCGACTGGCGGGCTACCACACTCAAGTTAAAAATCTGTCGCCAAGCACCTGTTGGTGTGTTCTGGCAATTGCACTTGAGAGCCAGATGCCTTTAAGGCATGAAATAAGGTGTACAATACGTTCGCAATCCCCCTGGTATAACCACAGCACGGTGGTACTAGACCACCCTCACGTTGAAAATCTGACGCCAAGCACCTATTTTGTGTGTGTAATGTGATGTATTTGAGAGCTAGTTGCCTTTAAGAAATTGTCATAAGACGTACAACACATTGCCAATCCCCCTGGTATTGCTGGTGTCAATAGGCGACGGTAGGTGACCCGCCTGCCTCGTTGTCATTAGTGGTATACAAAAAAATATTAATTGTTAACTTGTATTTTTTTCCATGTTATGATGCATGCCAAGATTCGTTTCCGCGTTTAAAATATAAGTCAAGAATATCGATTTGGTTAGTATCATGTTAGTCTATCCAACGAGAACCTGGCTGTCTCTACAACACTATGTAGAGCCCATTAGAGGAGAGTTAATCTCGATGACGGAACACATTACCGAGCAGCGGTAATGAGCGACGCGTGAACCTCCATCGTACAATTTACAAACTCCTAAAGGCGTTTTGGAATATGTACTCGGCCCTACTACGTGCCTGTTGCCAATTTGAATGCAGTTCGCTGTCTATCTATTTTAATATCGTGTTTTGTATGTTGTGAATCTGTGATACGAATGATGGAGATAAACTCCATTTGGATATCATGTTTCTATAACGTCAGTCTTATTTTATATAAGCTTTCAATCTGTGGTTTTACTCGCGTTCTCTCTGAGGGATCTAAGTTTTTACCGAATATAATTTTTATTTTATTTATACCTTACATAATTATTAAGGTTAATGTCAATTCTAGCACAAGAAGAACATGGTTACGTATTTTTTGGTTAACATTGTTTGTAGAATTTGTAGTGTATAACTATTTAGATAATCTACAAAAAATATTAATGCTAAGAAGTTTGTGTGAATGTTTGTTGCTCAATCAAGCGGAGATCACTGAACGGCAGAGTGATTGTGAAACCTAATCGACATCATAATCGATTTAAAATTTACATTTGAAATTAACCATTGATTTCAATTCAAGCTTTTTGTATTGTATAACTTTATTATTAGTTATTCAGTTTAAATTCAAACCCGTCTTTGATTTTATGAAAATCGGTTCAAAGATAGATCTTACGCACATCCCAGGAAGTCAGGAACGTAGACAAAGCTCGAAAGGGATCTCCCTTTCTCAAGTTTACCAAGTAACGACTACTTACCTACTACTCGTAGTTACAGAAACAATAACATTTTTAGGTAGGTAGTTACTACTACGGTAGTAGTTTGTAATACTAAATGGTGATGTAATTTCAGGTCAGTTAACTATTCATCATCACTTAATAATGGGATCAAACATTCTTCCCGCTTGAATATGTCTAGCTTCAAATCTCGTGGGAACGTTTGCGATTTCATAACTCACATATTTGGAAAATCCGTTGTTATCGCTGGAGACATAAATGTGACTGCACCTTGGGCTGTGATTAGGTCTTTCCGAAAATGATTACATTGTATCGGCAATAAATACGATATACTGACACTTAAATTTCAAAACCTAAAGGTCTATAAACTTCGGCGTGATCGCAATGATAGAAAATTAGCAACATCCTGGTAAGAGTGAGGGTGAGGTATGGATCGCCGCCGGCGGCGCGCGGCGACCGGCGACCGAACAATGCTCGCCCAAGAGCTGCTCGAGCAGCGACAAACCTTAGGACGCCGCGGGCACACGTGACAGGGACGAACATACCCTGACAGAACCTGACAGAGAGGGACAACAGTTTTTGCTTCGCGAGATTTTGATTTATTCCGTATAATTATCGAATAATCCGCTTTGCATCTCTCGTTATAACATTACGATAATTTAGTTCCATTACATCGGGTTCTAAGCGGTGACCGTTCGCTAGCACAACGATTGATAATAATCGCTCGCGAAGTATAATGGCGTACACCCACGGATAATTATTGTTGTGCAGTCGTGAGTTCGTGAGCTGGTGGAATGGCGGAATGCATCTCCTTCGGGGGTTGCCCGCCGTAAACCAACACGGTCCGAGTCGACCGGCCGCGTAAATAACTGATCGCTTTCCTCGCGCTAATGATAGTGCGGCCCGCATGCTCTGGCGTCCTCTTTAGTCGATCCCGATAAAATAATTACCAGTATTTATAAGTGCTCGCACTTAATCGCAGCTCTAAACTTGTTATTAAGAGAGCTGCATGCATGCGTACTTAAAATTTCCTGGTGAAATCGATGAGAACGTGTACATCGATAATTAAATTGTAAAAAGGATCGCTTGCCAGAGCAATTTGGCAAATTCTGGGAAGCGTCATAAAATGAGTGGAAACTATGCAAAGTTACAATGAAGTCATTCCTTTGTTGGAGCGGACATCTCATGCCTGAGGGATGCATCGCTGCAACAAACATACGCGCAAACCGGAGGTTGTATTGACGTTTGGTCACGGGGCATCGTGGAGCGTACTTCTCCTCCAAGTTCCAACGTTAATGGGCCTGGCTGGCCGTCGGCTCCGTTATCCCTCGTAGCTAATGATTGGCCAGCATTAAGTCCCGGCTGTTCCGTGCGATTATTGGATCTAACAGATAATTTTATATCGCATTGTCCCGGAGCGTAAAATTTTCTGTTGTTATTACGGGCCGGGCCGCACGCGCGGGACAGAGGCCGCCGAGAGCTCTGGCCGTATCTCCTCATCTTAGCGAAGGGTTAAAACGACCGGGCAAATCACGAACCGTTTATTACCATTGCTAAATCTGCTCTTAAATTAAGTTTTAGTTGACGTGGGTAAGATTTGCTCACAAATATTCACGCCCAAAGTTCTCATTCTATCAACAACATGATTTCTTTTATGATGAGGTTGCTGTAGTAATCTATAATTATGTATATATAATAAGTGAAATATCACTCTCTCATACACTCAAGAATCACAATGAATAGCCAAAAAACCGACAAAGCCGACAAACTTG
This sequence comes from Ochropacha duplaris, assembly GCA_951361185.1. NCBI lineage: Eukaryota > Metazoa > Arthropoda > Insecta > Lepidoptera > Drepanidae > Ochropacha > Ochropacha duplaris. Next base: position 7,763,676 of record OX592702.1, on the reverse strand, counting down.
CAGTTAGGTTTATTAAGTGTAAAGGGGTAATAAGGTGGAAATCTATCATCATCTTCATCACAATCTATCATCATCTACCTATGAATCTTTTTTGTGAATGAAACTTTTTTGAAATTGCAACACGTGACTCTGTCTTAGAGCTGATGGATGGCCAGTTCAATATATTTTATCATGGTCGGTCAGGAACATATTATGTACCTGCATAGATTAACCTTTTATACATATTTACAAAATACTTAATTTTTCCATAGGTAGTATGGATAATTATAGTGCCCGGGTGTTTTATAAATTTGGATCTGTTCATCTACTTTTGTTGCTGACCTTTAAGACCCATAATTCGTTTAAAATTCATATCGGTATTTCTGAAGTTCATTCTTATGATAGAACTTCATATACCCATGTATAGACATACGTCTTATTATAAAATCACAGTTTGAAAGATATTTAATCACAATAATAAAGACAGGCGATCCAATTTCACACCACATTTAGTCTATAGTAGTATATCGACATCGACAACATTCTATCGAACAACGGTAACATAAATTGTTGAAGCAATAAAACGCAACAAATGATGGTGCGACACTCAAATGATTCCATTGAGAAATTATGAATAGTATCCTGGGAGCATATGGCAAGGCGTCAGTGGTCGCACCACTCGCTCACGAGCACCATTCTTCCCGCGCCTGTAATGAGCCCTCTAAATCAAACAATAGCATTAAAGTGTCAATACAACCTCGATAACACCTAGCCGTTTTCTTTTGCACACAGAATTATGGCTATAAATCCATTCGAGGCCTGTTTATACTCTACGACTGGTATTCGATTGTACTTCACCTCATCTGCTCGATCTCGATGTCAATTTTAAATGTGTGCTCTAACGATGATATCTTTAAGACGTTTTAAGTTCAACCGTTTTGTATAAATTGCATTGGACATTCTTAGTAGGCACAGTATAATAGTAATGATACATTTCTTTTGTAAGATAATCTACTAGTATTTATAAGTGTATGTTTGTTACAAAATTACTTAATATCTATTGGTAGAAACTTGCACAAAGTGCCTGCCTATAGGTACCTTATACTCTGATATAAATAACATAATATAGGAAGCTCTTTATATAACGTGTATGTTGTTGTAAGCCTTTCTTTAATTACCACAATTTGGCGCCTAAAAATTGCTAGCCTTTTTAAATCTTTATCTGTTACCGTTTTTTTATTTTGCAAGCTTTCATGTCACATTTTCGTATTAATGCAAGATAATATTATGAAAAATACGATCGTAAGGTCGGAAAGTGTTTGGCATTTGCGCTTAGCCGCAAATGACTGTCTAAATTATGCAGTTAACGTCTTGAGACTAGGGTTGTTCCCACCTTGGTATGCCTATATCTTACCGCCCTTTCATTGTCGACCTTTTGTGCTAGTAACTACAAACGACTTTGTCGGAAATAATCACTGTTATCAATCATAATGCTCCTATTTATTACTAAGAAGTATGAAATAAACAAAGGAGGTACAATTAAACATGACTTCTTTTCAGTGTTTTGTAATCAATTTATTTAAAATATATAGAAGTTTAATAATAAGGATATAAAAACATTTCTAAAGACAATCATTACAAAATCACCCAAAAATTATAGATCCATTAATTACTATCGTTCTTGAAACTAGTCGCAACAAATAAAACAAAGCCGGCTATCGAAGATCGAACAAAACGCTACAAAGTCAATGCAATGTCGTCGCACGAAGGGTTGAAGATAAATACGTACAAGGGGCTGGGAGGTCGTGTCTCCGAGATAAACATGGGGTGCGCAATTTGTTCGACTATACAAATGCACAGCTAAGCCCGTCGGACATTACTACGTCCGAACGGGGTGTGTGGCCCACACAACTCGGGGGCTATTCTTGCATCCCCGATGGCACATTTCGTACGGATCTGAGGAATCGCACTTACCTTTAAATGTGGTTGGTGCCCAACACGAATTGGATTGTGATTAGGTGGCACTTTTCAGATACAGTTTTAAGATCTTACATTGTAGAGTTCTTAATCTTTCCAATAAAATGTTGATAAGCGTTTGAAGTGGAAGTTAATTAAAGTAATATAATTAAATACTTACTCTAAATATTGACCTAATTTAGTCACAAATCTACAAATTTCGTAACTTCAAGTGACAAAATCAACACTGTTTTTTTCCTTCATAATATAACTTTTTTTTTCCTTATACTGTTTTATGCGAATGTGTATAAATTTTAATTCATAAATGAAAAAGAGTAGTTTTTTCTCATTTCAAAACAACGATCATGTATATAGTTGCGAGCTGCCGCCCTTTATTATAGCACTCGTCATTATAATGCCGAGTGAGCTCACTGTAGGAACTCAAGAAGCATCTAATCCTCATTGAGAATGCTCAGTATAAACAGTAGCTGCTCATTAATCACCTAGACTTGAGCCACGAGAGGAAACTTTCTCTATTCAACTGAGACTCTACCTGACTTGGATATTTTCTTTTAACTTTTAAGCTTTGTTCAAAACTTTTGATGGACTTTGAGTTTTAAGTAAGTTGAATAGTAATATATCTTGTGCCGTAGCTTGAAGCGCGTCTTTATTGTATTATCAAGGCTCCTGGGCTTCTGGGCTTTGGGTGTTATACGTTCTGCTTTGTTTATTTTTACGTAACACTGTTACTGATAGCGACTTTCTTGTTACGTCATTTAAAAGTTGTCAGTTCCTTCAATAGCACATTTATCCAATTTTTTTTTCATTTTTGTATTATACCTGTCGTAAACATTATCTGCTAAATGATTTATGTGATTCTGTAAAGCAATATAAAATTTTTAAGAATACGAGGTTACGTTTATAATATAATTTTCTAACAAAATCAGTATTTTAATTTGATTAAAAAGAAACATTAGATTGTTTATTAATAAACCAAAATTTCGTTACAAAACATTATTATGTAACAAGACATTTTGATCTATTGTTATTAAAGATAATTGAGTAATCCGATTTCAGTTCAATTCGTATAATGGAAAATTGTTTCAATTTTAAAACAATGCCATCATAAATTCACATTGTAATGAGATAGTGAAATATAATATTAATTCTCCCTAGCTCTGACTCACTATAAAATGTATACGAACCTAATTCCATTAGGTAAGCACCGTTTCAATTTAACTCTGAAATTAGTTCCACCTTATTGCCGACTTGAGAATTTTTATCACAGTCGAAGCAATCAGAGCGCCAATAATTTCCCTCATAATGACTCGGCGGTCGTAAAATTTGAGCATTGCGCCAAAATGGTGGCACATTAAAATTCTCTCCCCATCGTTATAACTAGAGTTATCGGTGGGTACCGATCCACAGCCGACGATCAGGACAATCGACATTTCCATCTCAATTCTCCCCACCCAGGCTTGTGCGTTAGTTTTCTTTTTTAAATCGCGCGTTAAGGATTTGGCGTGAATCGTGAAGGGTTGTTCCCACCCACGGCCACGGCGGGTTGCCTCCACATACGTCCTCATATCGCCGAGACACAATTTAGGAGCTCCGAAGCTATTTTCCCTATCAAATAGCTGACTTTGTAAATGTTAATGGTTGTTCGAACTTGGTTCATATATTTTTCAATGTAATGTGAGTAGATGGCTGCAGCCACTGATTTTAATACCAGACCCTATTGTATTTCAAATATGTCACCAAATCTCGCAAAAAAATACTTGTAGGACTGAAACTTAATACATATTAATGGGGTTTCCTTGATGCGAATGTAAAAATTAAATTACCTCGTAAAAACGGACAATAATCTGCGTAACTGTCTTTTCGACAAAAAATCTTATTAAACTTTTTGCTAATCATGTAGTTTTCAATGTCTGTACCTAAGTGCAAAAAGTAATAGGCCTGTTATTTATTCCAAATGTGAGTCACGACAATTTAACGGTAGGTGCTGATAATCAATTTATACTTGAATGATAGTTATAAGGTAGAGTGTGGTAGGTACCTACTAAAATGAAAAGATTTTAGAATACGTGTCCAATATTTTTTATTGCTTTTTAATTAAAAAATGAACCAATGTAGATTAAATAACTCATAAATAGAGTATTAGTCAACTCAGTGAAGGTTTTAACGAATACGGTGTTAGTTCGTCGACTAGTAATATCTAATCATAAAAAAAATCTAAACAATAAGCCAGATAGGACCAACTGAGTTGCTTTTAATCCCACTTTTTTTTTTTTTTTTTTTTTTTTATTCTGGATAGGCTTGTGTTTGACCACAATCTCACCATGGTAAGTGATGATGTGGCCGAAGATGGTAAGCACACAAAGCCTAGATGGGAACTGGCTCTCAAGTGCAGCTGTCGGAACACACCGATAATAGGTGTTTTGGCGACAGATTTTCAACTTGAGGGTGGTAGCCAGCCAGTCGGGTACTACAAAGTACCCTACCACCGTGCTATGGTTTCCTCACGATGTTTTCCTTCACCGAAAGCTCAAGCTCATTGTAGGGTTCGAACCCACGACCTTCGCCGCGGTATTCGACGTCAATTACCACTGAGCTATCATCGCCTTAAATTAAGGTTGAATAAATTATATGAATTAAAATATGAAACAAGTTGTTGAATACCTATTTGATTATTTTAAGAGTAATTCGTTTTATAAGAGTATTAGTTATTTAAGATTTCTGTTTTATATTACTGAGAATTTGAATCCTGTAAATAGATAATTATTACAACACCTGTAATTTTCTTTACATTTACTATTCTTTCATATTTCTTTTGCTAGATTTATTCATAAAAGCATTAAAACATTCTAGTGTAGAGATTAATCCTACAATAAAACATGACCATTGTTCCTGAAGGGATGGACCCACATTTCACCGATGATAATATTTTAAGTCCCAACTCCCAATTATACATTTTCACCATCCGTCGCAGACATAACCAATGTGGTATTAACCGTCACCATCCCTCGTAGGCAGCGGGTTCTAGATTTAGTTCGACAACCAAGGCGACTGCTAATTATAATACTAGCTGAAATTAAAACAAAACCTAGAACCTGATTCTAGAGCCACCTAGAATCGAGACTATTGGTCAATCTGACTTGTACAAAATGTATGACTAAAATAATTTCAGACAAATCCAAAAGGTCAAAGATCATAAAAATCGGACCAGCCGTTCTCGAGTTATAAATAGCGTAATAACCCGACTTTGTTGTATATATGTAGATAGATACATATACAATTTTGAACATCTAATATATAAAATTCTCGTGTCACAGTTTTAGTTGCCATACTCCTCCGAAACGGCTTAACCGATTTTGATGAAATTTTTTGTGCTTATCCGGTATCTATGAGAATCGGCCAACATCTATTTTTCATCCCCCTAAATGTTAGGGGTAGTCCACCCCTAAATTTTTATTTTTATTTTTGAGACAAAATTTCTAATTTCTATTTTTTTATGATACAACATACAAAAATACATACAATCCCCAATTTTCACCCTTCTACGATCAACCCTTATTTTTTAATAGCCATTTTAGTAATTTGAGTAATCGGTCAAGCCGTTTCGGAGGAGTATGGTAACAGGACCGATTTGGATGAAATTTTGTGTGTGTATTTCAATGGGTTCCTCGATGATTTGAAAACAAAATTGGACCCGGTAGATGGCGCTGGAATCGGGTTCTAAGTTTTGTTTTAATTTCAGGGCAGGACAACGTCTGCCGGGTCCACTAGTAACATATATAATTATGCTTGTACACTTTGTTACTGGGATAATAAATTAAATTAAGATGTAAACACTCTCTCAACACTTTTATAAATGTATACCTACTCGAAATATAAAGAATCGTTGTTCTTAAATTGCCTCTACTACTAGATTGTTTCGTATCATCATTTACTATATTATAACTTGCTTTTTACTATATTATAATTTAGCAGCATTTGACCTATGGTATCACCTATGGAACAATACAATTTCGAGAAAATCCTCAGAAGTTTTATGTTTCTAGATTTTGCAGAGCTTTGTCTTGATTAAAAGTCAGTCCCTAAAATAGTTTTGTTGGAAGTATAACAAGATTTAGACATTAATTAAACCATTTTGCACTTTTGTAATACATAACCGTACAATCTACAAATTTCTAAAAATAAGAAGGAAGCTTTCATTTCCATACAAAAGTAAATAAATAAATATTTTGGGAGATTCCTCACTTATAGCCATCTGTTCCCAAACTAAGCAGAGTTGTACTATGGGAACCTGATAGCTGATATTAGTTTTTTTTTTGTAAATCACGACAAACAGACCAGAGTGTGTCCAGGATGGGAGTCGAACCCATGACCAGTGGCGTGATGTGTTAAACAACCACACCAACCGTGTTGTCAGGTACATTATAATATCTGAACTAATATTATAAAGAGGAAAGATTTTATTTTTTGTTTGTTACGATTTAACTCAAAAACTATTAGACCGATTGAAAAAATTGTTTCACCATTAGAAAGCTGCATTATCCTTGAGTAATATAAACAATATTTTTATTCCGGGAAAAGATGAGATCCCACGGGAACGCGAGTGAAACCGCGGAGGACAGCTAGTATATTATTTATATAAAAATAGGTATATTTATTGATAATACACAATAAGCTCACACCAAAAATTCTTCACTGCAACTATGTCTCATATATGTAAAATAATGCGGCCGATATATCCTTAGCCTCCTCTCGTGGGGTAGAAAGGGGTGTGTGGAGATAGAGCGCCCACCGAACGACTTATTCCGATATAATCAATAACTTAGTGAGATCCCCTTTGCATCCGGCTGTGTGACAGTTCTACCATTCAAATAGGCTAAGGGTTGTTTTTTACTTTTTTTTGTTCAAACACCGCCTGATTAGAGAGCGACGTGTGTAGAGGGCCTTTTTGAAGTTGACGTCGTTTTACGTTCGGTTTACTCTGGTCCTGCTTCTGCTCATTTTGAAGTCTTCCAGTAATAATGTTTGTATTCTGATTTCCCCCTTTCCTGAATAAATATATGCAAATATTGTTTTTGTGTAAGCAAAATTTAGTTACCTACGTACCTATGTTGATTTGCTTTAAGTATATTTTCATAGATTATAAAGCACTAAAGTTCGTATTACCTATTTCGCCTTCAGGATTATAAAATTTCAACAAGGTATATGTAAAAAAGATTATTTATCATTGATTGACTATGAACATTAATGATACATTGTTTCGGTATATTTAAAAATTCGATTTCGATTAATAGGTATCTGATAGGTAACAGAAAAACTCTTACCCATCGTTTGACACCATAGGAGTTCAAACAATACAATGAATGAAATAAACAATCTCAGCATGGTAAGTGATGATGAGACCAAAGGTGGCACAGAAAGCACTGGCTCTCAAGCTGTTAGATGCTTGGGGCCAGAATTCCTATATACTTGAAGGTACGTGGCGGCCTAGGCTGAGCCAAGCGAGTAAGTACTACAAAGAACCCTACCACAGGTATGGTTTCATTATGTTTTCCTTCACTAAAAACTCATGCTCTTTGTAAGTATTTTTTTTGGACCCACGACCATTGTAACGATATGCGACCTTATATCAGTGGTTTTTACCTTAACTTAACTTGAATATCTATCATCAACGCCCCTACGTATGGTATGTATGTTCCGTCAGTTGCACTTGAGAAGTTGAGAGTCAGTTTTCTTCTAAACTTTGTTTGCTAAACACCTTGAGCCTCATTATCACTTACTAACTTTATCAGTTGTTTTTAAAAGAATATAATTTTATCTTATATTTTAAATGATTTTTATAAAATACTTTCCGCTCCGTGGTTTCATCCGCAATCTCGTTTTTTCATACAAACTTCGGATCTACGATTTTCATCCTCTTAGGGGGTGTATTTTGGAAAATCCTTTCTTAGCGGATTACTTACGTCATACTAACTATCCTGCCGAATTTCAGCGCAATCCGTTCCGTGGTTTAAGCTGTGTGTTGATAGATCAGTCATGTCAGTCAGTCAGTAACGATTGCCTTTTATATATACATACTAGCTGTCCCCAGCGGTTTCTCCCGCGTTCCTGAGGGAAACCTTTAGAGGTTCAATTTTCAAGTTTTCATTTTGTTAAGCTTCACAAATCATCGTGTCAGTAACTAATTAGTATACTCGTAGGTATATACTTACAATAATACTCACTATAAGTTCCATACACGCCGCAAAAATAAAAATAAGTCACTCTTCACTTTGCAGTTTTCCTTCATAAAAAGTAGCCTAGATTAATCGGTTGGTGTTTTCTACAGATCTGCTTCACAATTTATCCATATGATAGATATATGTATGTTTATCCTCAAAGTTTTGTAATGAAATCCAGTTGTAAAGTAATTTTGATAGACTGATCCATCTAGAAGTTATACTTACCTTACCCTGCTACCTTTTCAATTAAGTTCGAAGCCTGTATTAAAAAACGCATGTTTGTGTTTTAGTTTCTGAAAATCATTTCAAAATCAAATAGACGTAGGTACACTTCTCTATTTTATTTATTTGTATAGATTATTAAAATAAATTCAATAGCTTTCGATTTTAAAGCTCTTAAAGGCATTTAGCTTTTTTACTAGATATATGCACCTAATAGACACCTGATACCATAGATAATTTCTAATGTTGGTGTATATGTACCTAAGTAATGTTCAAATAATTACATTCATAAAATTATCATCATCTTTATTATAGGGTTTAAATTTTCTCGGCTTAGCCTTGGCTTACTTAGTTAATTTCCACTGTAACAAGTTTTCATTTAATCCTGGATCTTGATAAACTCTTCTCTTATCATAGAATATGAAACCTTAGCGTCCTTTTAGGTTAGGTACCTGATTTATTTGCTCAAAAATAAATAATATTACTGATAGCTAAAAATAAATCCATTGTAAAAAATCTTGTAAGCTATTATTATTATTTGTCAAATTTAGTAAGGAGGTAAATAAAAATGAAACTCCAGTATCTGATAAACTAACTTTGAGTTTATTTTTACCATTTACACTTGACAATGTATTCGTAATCTGTTGTCGGCTACGGGTGGCATGCGTCGTAGGCGCGTAGCACGCGCGTAGAATGTTGCTACGCACACGACATGCTCGACTCGGCTCGGCTCGGCTCGGTCAACTTAAACTAACCGCTACGAAATCATCTATTAAATTGACACAATTATGTTACTACATAAACTTAATATATTAATATTTAGGTACAGTCGTACAAATAAAATTAAAGGTCTTATAATGCAAAGGAGTACACGAAATCTATCGATAATCTATTTTTTAATGTTTATTACAATTTTGCTACATACGTCTGATAGGTTAGTTACGCAGTTATGTTATTTAAATTTGTCTGACTGTACCTAAATGTTATTACACGAAACAGAATATATGAATAAATTGTATCGAAAGTGAATTAGGATTTGTTTTGTGATTACATTTATAACATTTTGTTACAGTTTAAAATAGTAGGAACGGTATATTTCACTAGTAAAGAATTTTAAAATAATTTATAGTTATACAATACAGTATTAGGAACTATGATAGACACAAGCGCTACCTTTTTACGATCGTAAACTAATATTCGTAACCAACATACCTATGTATCTAAGGGATTATGAAGTTCTAGACAATCAAACCATTTCGGGATAACAAAATTATAATATAGGTACAAAGAGTGTTTGTTTACAAATAATAAAACGTATACATACATAGTTACAAATGAAGAAACAACGTGGCCGGTGGCGGCACCTCTAGTAGCAGATACAACAGACTAGTCCGAATTAATCTTAAATATTAAAATTTGTATTCGGAAAGTATAGTGAAACTCTAGATGCGATAATATTGAAATATACATAGGAACCATGATTCATTCCGCGGGCTGTCGTCCGCGGAGACACAACATCGCACTACCGACATGTCCACCTACACTAACTCAAACTTACAATAGGTACATATATACTCCCGAATTACAAACCGATAAAATAAATATCTCCTATGGAACACTAATAACCGTCCACCATCTCGATCGGAACCTAACACCACAACTAACCAGGGGATTGTCTCAATCAATATTAAATACTAAACAAACAAAATAAGTAATTGTGTTGTAAACGCGCGCCTTCGCGTCCAAACATTGTTCGAGCGCATTGCTGTGCTGCTAACTCCTCTCTATAATTGCATATTATTATAAAATAGACTATCATTCACCATTGCAAAAACCAACCTTATATTATGTATGTTTCCAAATAGCTTTTCTCATACCAAAATTGAATAAAAATTCAATGAATATGTATTCGACGATGTTAGTCCGAATGCCTTCGCTCATTATAGTGAAACATGCTTCATTATCAGATATGACGTGTTTTTGCAACAAAAACGTTGGAGTGTAACCCCAGACACGTCGGGGAGTTGTAAAGCGATAGGAGAGAGACGCAACGCGCTCGAACATCGGCTCATTGCACACATATGTATTTTAGATATAACAAGGACCGCCGGCAACCGGTGGAATAAAACATTGCACTTTACAAAAAACAAACTCAATGTTGTAGTAGGATTCACTCGTAGATAAAATATTGTAGTACACTCCGCTAGATAAAATGTAAATATGTAAAATATTTTTAATAACGTGATCTGTGCCATCGAAAATATTAGGGACTCCACGCACACGGCGAAGAGACGAAGACGCATGCTAGCGCGGGCCGGAGCGGGTGCGCTGCCTGCGCCTCCGCGCCTTCTCACTGGACTCACTTACGCAACTACTAATAATCATTACAATATCAATAAAAATTCAAGAATCACACTTAGTTCCAAAATAAACTCACTTGTTTGCGAGGTAGGCTGAGCGCTAGCGCGCAGCCCGAGTTTCGAGTTCGTTCGTTTTGGAAAAGTTCGCTACGATAATAATAATTATAATTAACTGTTACCAATAAGCCTACGCGGTGTCGTCGCGTCTCCACGGGCGGCTGTGCGAGTAGTGCGAGGCGGGACACGCGGTGACGCGGGTGCCCGGCCCTATCTCACGAGTGGCGCCCACGACAGCTCTCGGTACCCTCGTACCAAAGTACGGACATCACTTTCATCGAAAGATAACATTGAGTACCTGCGTGAACCACAAATCGAGCAGCTTGAACAGTAAATATATCGATATTAGCTTCGATTCGGTCGCGTGAGGTCGCGCCGTTCCCGAGCGTGGGGCCCGCGAGAGAGGACGACCGCTCTACTGCCTAACATACGTACCTAACTTCACTTCATGTTTAAAAAAATCATATACGTATATCACTATATATATCTTCATACATTTACGATGCGTCAGGAACTTCTTACGAGAACGTATCTATGCCTAAAATTAGAACGATTATATGTATGTATTACATAGCTTTAAACAATAATTAAATCGTAATTATCAATATCGATAATATTATATGCCATAAAGATAGGAACTTGCTTTCCTGGGAGTTGATGGTAAAGTAGCGAAAGGCGTCGGCTCGGCCGCGGCGTGCGCGCTCCGCAACGATAAACGTATATAATAAAACCTGTCTAACGTATGATATGAAGTGCAGGGCACGCAGCGCGGCCGCGCCGCCGCTCGCCGCCGCCGCCCCCCAGTGCGCGGCGTGCGACGCGGGGCCGACCGGTAGGAACACGGACTCCGCTACCACTTACGAGTGCCGCGGGTCTCTGACGACCTGCGCTCATCTACTTACTGATTATTATAAAAACGGGACAACGACGGTCGGCTCCCGATTAACCTATACTTAAACTACTACAAGCTTTAAATATATAACTAGGAAAGTGCCGCTTTTGCGGCGACATTCATCAACGAAAAGAAGCATTAAGAGCTAATAGTGAACTGCTGCGTTGTCGGACAACGGAGAGAGCGAGGGGCTCTAATAGATAGTAACTATACATTTCGTCTGTGTAGGATTAGTGGCCTGCGCTGGCCAGCGAGAGCTCGCCGGGTGGCTGGAAGCGGGGCCCAGGCACACAGAAATTGGCGTTTGGGTCTTTGGGCGAAGCGGATTCTTGCGCGGCTCGGGCGGCCAGCATAGTGATCTGGTTCACTACGTCTTCCATCTCGTGAGTGAGAGGTTCCGGCTGTGGAATCATCGGTGGAGGTGCAGCATTGCGTAGGTGACCTTCTGTATCCGCGTGGCGTCTGAATTCCAGAGCAGTTCTGAAGCGTTCGCCGGGACACGTGCGGCATTCAAGAGCCGGCTGTACGACGCGAATGACGCCTCTGGCCACCTCGCGTCCCGCGTAGCACGAGCGAGCCTGATGCACCTGAAGTGGCGTGGGCGAAGGGAATGCGACTTTGCAGTGTTTGCAGACGTAGCACAAATCAAAGTCGAGCTCGCGAGCACCGACGGGTGGCTCGGTGGCTGGTGGAGGCAGACGCAATGTTGACGCGCCGGGATCCGCTGCGATGTGCCGGATTTGTTCCAGAGTAGTAGCTGGCAGCTGTAGAACGCTGGCCCCGTTCCCTGTCTCCACGATTAAACCCTGTGGTTGTGGTTGAAGCGCGTTAGGGTTGCCACTGGGTCCATGTGGGTTAGAGTTGCCACTGTGTCCTGTAACAATACATATTATAGGTTAGTATTAGCAGATATATTTCGTTGAGTCAAACCTGCCTATTCTATATCGTTTTAGTATCTTGCATTTACTTTCAGTAGCTGATACGTAAATTTGTCAAGAAATATCTGATCTGATCCCTTTATACCGCAGACGGCGTCAAATAGTAAGATAGTCATATGATGATACTCGAGCGCGTTGTAAAGGGGTTAATCCATTTACGACGGGGGCTGAGGGTCGGCCCGCAACCATGAACTGACCTCTCGACCGATTCACTGTATATGTTTCAACCCTGTCCTTGCAATAGTGTGAGCTTTATTACAAGAAACATGTACATATTTGGTTAACTAAACTTGTTTACATAGTTATCGGCAGCATCAATTATTTATGTGTTACAAGAGGAAAAGTAGAGTATAATCGCACCCGATCTCTGAGTAGCTTGAAGAAGCGAAGACCAAATTGGGCGTACCATTGTTCACAATAGGTTAGCACCAGATAAACGCTGTTTACCTTAGTCCGAGGCGATTGTACATGCGTGATGCGTTTCTAACGAGCCCGACCCGCCTCTGTAATTGATTCGGGCTCTGCTTTATGCAGCTTATATTCACGAATGCATAATACATAGCTTTCGAGTCGCCATCGCGAGTTTTGTATCAACCAGCGAGCATGGGCATATCGCTTTAAAACCGGGCTCGATGCTAAACTGAGAGAGTAATGACGCCCACTGACAGAATGTTGTACATCAAAGGTGATTTTTGAAAAAACAAAAATAGATATCTGAGTCTTTAATCCTGTTAACAGACTTTTCTGATATGGCAACAATAAGTAAGGATTTATTCATATCGCCATATAATATATTAACAAAAATGTTGTTGAATCTTTTTGCTTAAGAATCGTAGGCATCAAGTATTCTGTGGGCGAGGGTTAATAAATCGATATCATATTGTTAGTCTATCTATAGCAAGTATTGATTCTAGCCACCTTAATCGTATGCTGGAATCTCCTTGAATAATCCCGTGCGAAATGGAGCGTAGCTTTCAATCAACCTCTTAACAATAGTTGCCTCTGATTGGTTGATCGTGTTCCCTGTAATGAGGCCCGAGTCCTTTATGCCTAAGTCCGTTGTAACTCATACATACGTCATGTACTATCCAACATGCTAATGATCGCCTTACATGGCCAAAGTCGTGGTATGCGAAAGCTTTAAACATATGCTAATTGAACAGCGTTTGACATGTGATAAATTGGACAAAGTAGTATTCTGTTCGTTAGATTTGCGTGCTTGATTCCCTTTATTTAAGAACAATACCTCAATGTCAATGCATGTGATTGTCTTTTGTTTTATAACGCCTGTGCTAATGAAACCTTAGACCCTGTAAGTATTTCTACACAAAATGTCTTATCATTGTAACACTCAAATCACGCTATCATTGTATATTATAATTGTAAGTCGTAAACTAAACTATTTATCAAGCGTCGGTGGTACAAAGCCGACTGCCACGACACGCCGTGGCCCTGACGTTAATTCGCAACCCTTTCTGCCAATTAGTTTCAAAATAGCCACACTATTGTGCTGCTAACACGACCACACATCGCACCTAACGAATCAATCTCCAATTTACAACTTGGACTTTGTTCTGTGCATCTTAAGGTATATTTTGAGGTGGCGATTTAGAGCGTGGGTCGGCCACTTCGTCCGGTGGCCAGGTTTAAGTCAAAGGGCTTCTTAATCCGGACTTGTAGGTCGTTACGCGTTATTATAACGCGGACTCAGGCGGGTATTTCTTCGCTCATTTACATCTCATTAAGGATGCTATTATTGGACTAGAGGACGCATTATGCAGACTTTCGCTTTATTCGGCGGGATTTTAGTGTTTAAGTGACGCCTTTGTGAGTTTACAGAATACTGGCTCAGGACGTAAATTGTCGGTTAAGACTTTTTCTAAAGGCATTCGTCTTAAAGTAAAGGCAGTTGTTTTTATTTTAATAAAAATAACGAAATAATTTCATCAAGAGACAAAGTATTTAAACAAGAATGACAAAGTGATATCGAAACAACTTAGTAGTAAAATATGTCAATATAAATAAATAATTTCATCCAAAGAGGAAACGCTGCCAGCCTTCTGGGAACCTTGCCGATCGGCAGCAGCGGCACCCTCGAAGAAGTTTTTTTATATATTATAGTTGTACATTTGTTTGTATATTTTGTACATTTGTTGTAAATAAAAGTTAAGAACAATTTAAAAAAAAAACTTTGGCAAAAGATACCTACTTAATAAATAATGTCTTCAGCGACGTAGAAAGTAATTACCTACATTTCAACACAAAAAAAACGTAAAGAGAAAAATCTAATTAAATATCATATTAAAAGAAAAATCAAACAATTTACTTTCTCCTCAACATTGACAACCTAAAAGTGACGTATATTAACCAGATCAATTAGGGCCGCGTCCCTACTCGGAAGCCTAGCCGGTCTCTCCGTAAGGGCAGCCTACTCGATCAGATACATCGATACAGTGTCCGTCAGAGCCTGATGGATGGTAATTAAACTAGATCGCCCAACAAGTGCTGGGAAACTGACCTTGTTGGTTCAAACATCTGTTACTTAGTGGGCAGTTATGTCAATTTGATTGGAATGTGTATTTCGAGTTGTTTTTCATTTTGCGAGCTCTTTTTTTGTATTCAAATGCATTTTTTACTGGAAACTGGAAAACAGTTTTATTATTTAGATATAGATTATAATTATTTAAAAAAATGTAATTGAAGCAACAATACTGGTAAATGGGGTTAATAAAATTGATATAAAGGTGAGATATGGCACCAAAATTAAGTTTTCTGATGCATATGCTTGACGCCTTGACTCTTTATTTTGTTTGGGGGGTTGTATGTAGATTATCTCTCCCTTAATATCAACAATAAACAAATGTTTATTGTTAAATAAATTTCCCTTTAAGGTATTGAGTTTTTGTAGGATTAAATAATCCTACAAAAACTCAATACCTTAAAGGGAAATTTTCGAATTAAAGCTATCTTAAAATCAAACTGTTTTCCTTACAGAACATTATTGGAGTGGTGTATTCCGTAAACGTTCCACTCTGTCGACAACTCTGGACAGGAGGACAGCGGGACAGACGTCCCATCACTGTCGGCGCACGTTGGCCGAGCAATTAGACTAACGGACTTGCGAGATGAACCCGAGGTCTCGTTTATGTTAGATAATACGGATTTAGATAGTTTTGCTACATAAAATCTACTAGGAATGAAGAAAGATTTCGATATAAATACAAAAAGAAAGATTGTTGCATAATACAGCATTTAAATTTTGGCTATTTTTTTTTCAAATGTTTAACAATTTTATTCTTAAACTAATACAAAAATACATAAGAAACTCATGATTAGCTATTTTTTTTATCTATAGACTATTACTATGCAATGACACCTAAGCGACACCTAAACAGTGTTTATCGTACACAACCGTTGTACTAACACGGGTAATTATGAGGGTAGGTGCGAAACCCTAGGTGTCAGTCTTTCACAATACCTACTCTTCTAATACTCGAATCGGCTTTGTACCTATATACTTACCACAGTAATCGAATTATAAAGTCGCATGTTTCTTACATTTACTGACACGACTTATCCTTGTGAACAAGATATTTAACATCTTTGACATGTTTTGTTCGGAACCTTTTGTTGATTAAAAATTACATTTAACATTTTGAATTGAGAATGTTTTTAATTAATGATTTGCTGTACAAGGCCGAGGATGTAGCACATTTGTTCAGGAAAGCTTATTCACTGTAACCTTGGAGGACTATTTGTGTTTGTCAGTCACCGAAAATGAGTTTTAAAGGTAATCAAATAGAGTTCATAGTATATGTACTATCAACATAATATTTAAAGCCGTTTTAAATATTGTACAATAGTAAGTACGCATAAAGCATATATAAAATACAAATGCTTTTCCTTGCCAAAATGAAATTATTTTTAGCTATACAAACAATGTGTCCTACAATCTGGAGCGAGGATCGGACAGGACTCCAATAGGCACCATCATCAATCAGGCTCCCATTGCAACGCTCGGGAAATGTTGTTAGAGTATAATGATCATTTGAAAGATGTCATTTCTGGACTTCTTTTATAATAAGGCTGCGTTGAAACCTTTGATGTGGAGAGGTTAGGTTGCAAGTTTTTTTTTTAAATTTAATATGAGAATGAGCCATTTTAGTGAAAATAGTGAAAAAAATAATACCGGCAATTAACATGCACTTGCGTGTAAGCATGTATATCGAATCGAAGAAGGATTGAAATACTTTTACCTAATTTGAAAATGAGGTTTCGATAGCAAAGCTGATTGAATATAGTTCGTGAACTAAATTTGGCTTTATAGTTTACTAGTAACAAGTTGTGACATACAGTTGGACGTATGGAGACGATGAAACTATTTATAAGAGTTTCTTGTTTGAGTCTGTAACCCTAAAAAACCTACAGCAAACATCTTAATCTCCTTCTAAAAAGGAAATGCGTCTCAGACCGTGATAATCCTTAACGAGAAAACGCTGAAACACCATTTCACTCCCAAAGCAATTCTAACGGCCATTAACCAATAATTTCATCGAATTTTATATCCATCATATTAACGCGCGAGTCGGCCGGTAGGTACGTCCATTATCCGGGCTCCCTCAACTCCCCGCGGAAATCTCACCGCATTCAAATATTTAATTACTTTAGCTCTCGATCGTTTATAAATTCGAGCCGGAGTGCTATCATAAAACGCGCTAATGCTTTATAATTAAAATATTCTCAACAAGCCGTGGCGTAATGGCACCTCCGGCGACGGTCTCCTTCTTCGGGAAAAAAACGCATAAAAAATTACATTCACCCCAGAGGACTCACCCCTTGTGTCGGGAAAATCGATTAAAAAGAGGAGTCGCGGGGTGATGCGGCGCGGGTGGCGGGCGGGGAGAGTTTAATATGTACGAAAAAATGCACGACGCCGCGTCGCGGGAGCGAGGGAGACACCCAAGGAGTGGGCCTCGAGTTGCCTTCAATTTTTATAATTACGTTCATACGTGAGCACCGCTGCCCCAGCGTACAGCGTCTCGGCGTCGCTTTCCACCGCCCGCCGCCGTCACCACCGTCGCCACCGTCGCTACCGTCGCCCACCCCATCGCCACCATTACTTATTTAGAATAGTTTTCTCTTCTCGCCGCGCTCTCAACCAGGATTACGGTTTAATTATTAAAACAACGTCATGAATGAAATTGAATTTAAAATAGCACCAACATGTTAATTGAATTTCATATGTAAGTACCTCTACCCCATTCTCTGAAGTTTATTATAGAGAAAAGATTAACGATGACACTCTACAGAAATAAGACGTATTACAATTTTTTAGTTTTCGTGACAAATCAATTTCCACGAGTGAGAGAGCTCCGAAGTTTTCCACACACATAGCAATCAAGGAAAGAAGGAGGCAATAAGAACGGGATAACCGACTGGAGGACGTTATCTCAGGAGTCGGTTTGCAAATGAGCGGGCGACGCACACAGCCGCGCCTCGCCACTCGCACATACGCTAATCCCGCGTCCACACACGCTACGTACATGCGTGCGTACATTTTATAAATAGATATCGCTTTTTTATCCGGGTACAAGAATAGGGGGTCGCCACCCGGGGGTGGCGGGGACCCCTGCGGGGGACGTGTTGGATTTCAGATTGCTACGAACTGCAAAAATGAGGGATGAAAGAAATATAGCTTAAAACGCAGATATTTCCCGGCGTCTTAAGGCGAGGGGTGCACGGGAGGGGGGAGTGTGTGGAACAAAGTAGAGTGGCGATATTGAACCAAAATGAAATGGTAAACGAACCGTGCGCGTCCGATCTAATGCGAATTTATAATTTGGACATTGCCCCGGTCGGCGCACTCTTTGAACTCCTGAGAGGGTGGGTTGCGAAGGTGAATTTACAAAGAGTGCGGATGTGATTTATAAATAGGGGAGGGTAGCCGTGTGTGTTGACCATTCATTTTTGTTAGAGGGTTTTTTTCCATTAACTTCGGCGGTCGTTAATAAGAGCTCGTGTCGTTTTGGCACAGACGAGCGCACGTTTAGGCGTATCCTCATTGAGCAGGTTAACGCGTGTGTCCGCCGACCTAATTGTCGTCGCGTCGCGTCGCGTCTAATCGGGATATGCGCCACGCGATAATTGCGACAGATTACAGCCACAATGAGCGCTGTTCCGACAACGTGTACCTACCTGCAATTATGTAGAACCGACACACCTAGGTAGGTACATTTGAAATAACCTTGTACGGAGGTAAATAACACAGTATCGCATCAGGTTATAACAGATTGTAGTTCCCAGAAAGTACGATCATATCCGAATATTACAGGATTTATTTTAATATCTATTTCTATAAGATTTTCATGGTATAAGTTTCGAGGAATGCCATATTGTCGCTTCTCCGACATGCATGCTGATTGACTTTATTACGACAGTTAAGTGCGACAATAGCAAGTCTTACTAATTCGCTAATGAGGTATGTAGGTGTAGCGCGGGCGAAATAAACGTTTAACGTTAACTGGCACACATTAGTGCTAACTAGATAAAAACTTTATTGTTTGTTTAAATAAATGATGTAACAATAGGTATCAGTGAAATGTGTCTATATCGGGACGTGTAACGATATCTTCGTCTCGGTACGAAGATAGAAACGTCCCCATCCATGCGGGAAAGTGAAAATTGCGTACGTGAACTGGAAGAAAAAAATATTAAAAATTAATCAAGAGCTGGCCGGGGCGACATCGGCAGTATATGGGAGCACATGTGTCGACAAAAAAGCGTCTCCCTCTGGCGGGCACGTGCGAAGAGCCGTTAGGCCCCGTTCCGTCGTGCGTCGCCGAGTTAAAAGTTCCTTCGGACAAACAGAGGATTTGTCACAATTACGACGGGGCGGTGCGTCCCTACTTGATTAAAACCTAAATCACGTGACGTGTTTACAGCCGCGCCGGAGGTGTTTTCAATTTGCCGACTTCTGGACTGGCCATTGGCGTTCCGGACACGTACCGAACGCACCTATCTGGGGGCGGACCGGCGTTTTGAATTTGTTGCGAATTAAATTATTGACGATCTAATCGGGCGGCCGATCTCTCGTTGTCGGACGCACCCACCCACGGGGAATAGCCGCGACGCGAGACCACGCGCGGTGCCCATCGACAGAAGTCACGTTCCTTAATTATTTTTAAATGCTGCGCCTGAAATCCGTAGTAGATTGCGACGCAGCCGTGTTTCGACACGGTAACGTTTCATCCATAAAAAGCGACGTGAAAAGAGGAGATTAACATTTGAATTAATCGGAAGATTAAACATAATGAAAGAAAATCTCATTACGGCCCGTATAATGGCGGTGAGAAATATCGTCGGGCGAACGGAAAAGAAAAAACTCCGCATAAAAAGAAAGGCGCGCGAAGAAAATTAAAAGCTAGAACGAAATTAAAAAAAGTTAAAATAATGTAATCGACGCCGGAGCGCCATTAGGGGGAAGTGCAAACAGAGATCGAGGGCGTGCGGGGCGAAGGAGGCGAGGGGGGCTAACAGTTCTCAATTAAAGAACGGCTACGGAGAGGCTCGTTGTAATTAGATTATTTTTCATCTCCTTAAATCAGCAGACGCTGGCCGCTGACACTCAGCCTGTTTAATTTGTAATCGAGACTTGTTAGCTTCCTGTTCTTTTAATTTAATTTTCTCGTTTTCTGTATAATTTTCTAGCGGATAGCTTGATTGATATTGAATTAGGTGTTAGTGGAGACGTGATTGCTTTCTGATTCCATTGCTTTCCCGTAATGTGATATTAAAAAATTAAATGGAATAGTTACTATGTCTATGTTATTACTCTTTTACTGTTATCATACAAAGCGATTTCGTGTCAGTTAAACTGAATAATGAGGATAGTCACTACAATTACGAAGTTATGAGAATTCAATTTTTTGTATAACATCTGGTAAATACTTTAAGTCACACTCAGAATCGTAGTTAAGTATGAAAGAAAGGACTTTAGTTATCAAGTAAGCAGTCAATGCTGGCATTTTTACTTAGTTCTTAATTACAGTGGTTTTTTTTAGTTTTCCATTTCCAAATATTCTTTTGACCCAATCTAAATCCAGTGTTTCAAGATCTAATAATGCACTTAACTGAGCATATTGTTAATGATCTAGTTACTGGTTTATGCAGACTTCGATATATTCTTTCGTTAAAATATAGATAAAGAGATTTATCTGATCCCCAAAAACACCATAATATGATGTCAATAAATATAGTTATACCTCGGTTATTAACATTTCTCCTGAGTACCTAAGTATATTCTGAGACCGGGTGACCTACAAAGTGACATTAAACAATGAGCTCCGTTTCCGGTAATTTCAATTAGTTACTCGCCGCCTCTATAAACGTGTTCATGTGTCAACATTCCTACCTTGTAATTAGCGTATAAGTGTATCTCCAGTCTACCTATTAGGCTAAATGACCTCATCTGATTCACAGAAGAAGAATGATATTTGATCTTTGTAATCAAATAGAACTTCAATCGATAAAATGCCTTAGGACTGATAAGCAAAATATTACGTTCTGTCTATCCATAATAAAGTCTGTCTTCTAGAATATCTTGAAAGTAAAAAAGGAAATGGGTTTCATAAACAGTGGAAACATCCTCCCTTCAAATTATAAAATCAAAAGAAAAAATGTAACAAAAGATGATCTGCAAGTACAGACACTGTCTAGTCTGGAAGACCCATCTGAAGTTCACCGCACATTAAAATCAAAGAAAAGTTAAATTCAAAGCAACACGAACCCCCATTTAAAATAAACAAGCGCTTAAAGCTCAAGTAATTAATTCCTGGTGTCCGAAAGACCGACCGAGCGTAATTAAACATCTCGCCTTGTAATTACCGACGGTTAAACTTGTCGGAAGTTTTCGGAAATTGTCGGGAGTCGTCGGGTCTCCGGACTTAAGTGGTCAGGGAAAGGCCAATTAATGCCGCCCTACGAAGCGATTAAGCAATTAACGCGGATGGGCGGGCGGACACTCGCTCATTTAAACTCGCCTTGGGTTTTCCTGTCGGTAAACTTGGGATTTCCGAGGAGAGCGGTTTTTGTTTGATGTTTCGAAGTGATATTTTTTATGGAAATTTTATGAGCTTCTACCAGTCTACCAGATAATTTTTATTTTATTTATTTATTAGGTTTGGCAACGTATATTACACAGCATCTGATTGATACACTTTGGTACTAATTCAGCAGTAAAGCCTATGTTAACATTAAATACGTAAGATGAAGATTGTAAAGATGTGGGACCCAAGTTACACATTACACAAGTGTGTATTTAAAAAATTAAGTATATGTAGCAAATCAGTTATCTGGTTTCCATAGTACGACTAGGTACAAGCTCTACTTAGTTTGGGATCAGATAGATGGCCGTGTGTCAAGAATATCCCAAGATATATTATTTTTTTTTCTCTTTATTGGATCAACAAACAGTTTACACAATATCTTATACTTAAAAAATTAAAATAAACAATAGTACTAATTGTGAAACCCACACCGTTGACCACCAGTTACTATTATTATATATATTTATATATAATATATTTATTTATTCATTAGTTTGTATTGAAAATTACTTTGTTTAATTATTTTTACTTCGATTTCCTTTATTGTCATGTGACGCACAATTAAGCTATTGAACTAATGTATGCGTAAATCAGCTCTAAATGATTGGTTATTATCTACATATACCTATACTCAATTAAAAACCTGTGTATCTTCTATTTAAACAACATCAAATAAACGTCAAACATTATTCAACCAAACGAGGCTTAAATCTCAGAAGACAAAACACCATTAACACCGTGACCCGCAACCCTAAATCTCTCATAATTAACACCCTCATAATGACAGAGCGTCGCGTCAGAAGGGTTAAGTCATTAATTAATAACCTCCGGAATCTTCTTACAAACAAAGTATCGTTCAACCCTTTCTCATTTAAGTCTCGACGTTCTAATTTAATAAAGCCAGTATAAACTGTGCAAACAGGCAGCGAAAGGGTTAATTTGCGTGTCGGTGTTTGCAGGGTTAACCGAAGGTTCGTTAGGGTGGAGCAATTAATAAGAGGGTTAGGAAAGCATGGGAAAATTGGTGTAGGTCAGTTTTCGGGAATTGTTTTTGAAGGCGAGGAAAATGGCCCGTAGGAAGTATCGTGCTGCGTTTACAATATTTGGGTTTGGAACTTCATTGACCTTGTCACGTGAAACGGTTATAAGACGGAATGTGAAAATAATCTTAAATGTCTTAAAATTTTGTTTGATACTTAACAAACAATGACGTAATTTAAGAAAAGAATAATGTTTGATTCATAATGTTAGCCAGAAGAAGTCCAAGGATCTCCACGATAGCCGGTCTCTCGCTCTCTCGGCTACTCGCTTCCAGTGGCTTCCCGCGACTCTAACAAGATCGTCGGTCCACCGTGTTGGAGGCCTGCCCACGCTGCGTCTTTCGGTTCGTGGTCGCCACTCGAGAACCTTTCTGCCACATCGGCCGGCGGTTCTACGAGCTATGTGCCCCGCCCACTGCCACTTCACTTTGACTATTCTTCAGGCTATGTCGTTTACTTTGGTTCGCCTGCGGATTTCGTCATTTCTGGTTCGATCTCGCAGGGAATCTCCGATCATTGTCCTCTCCATTTCTCTTTGGGTGACCTTGAGCCTTCTTAGGAGGCCCACAGTAAGCGACCACGTTCCCGTTCCGTAGGCCAACACTAGCAACACACACTGGTCGAAGACTTTCGACTTGAGACACTGCGGTCTGCGGTATTTGGGTAAATTATTATTTATTATTAGATTATTTAGATAAATTAAAAATATAATTGTAACCAAAGCCTATTGCTCAACTCAGTTGTGTGATATTCCATCCATCGTAAACATTTATCATTTAAGACAGGATTGGTCGAACTACTATCATTTAAATTTTGATACTAGTAGACCTAAATAAATAATTCAACAACAATCAAATATAACTAACGTTTTATATCTACGTGTAAATCAGAGATAACTTATTTAAAATTCCAAACAACTGGTTAACAAAGTATCACAAGTAATTTGATGGTAACGTAAACTATAATTATAGTGGAACTCCATAAAAAGTAAAAAAAAGGAAAAATTAAACAGAACGCTTTTACAAAGACAAATGAAGAAATGTTCCCGAAACACGCGCTAGGGGGCGTCACCTCATGCATTTATAATTCACTAATTTGTTGTTTCAAACGGGTAAAATTACAGCCTTCCAATTATATTAGTATTAATAAGGACTGCCCACTGTTTTTTTTACTATTATCGTTTTATTTTTATTTACGACTAAGTGTTTTTTACGAACGCTTTTACAGATGATTCATTGACTTACTTAACATTTTAATTTGAAACTGTGCTAACAGTTTTTGATTTAATTTTAACAGTGTTACCAACTTTGACAAAGTTTTCGCGACGGTAGTAGAGTGCAAAGAAATTGACTCTAAAATAGAGCTGTTTAGAAAGGAACCGGCTCGCACTTATTACCTATTGATATCGGATTGAGAATTTTCAGGATGCTCCTGTTCAGTAATCGAAGTAGATAATAGACTATGGCATAAAAAATATAATTATTTTTTATACGTAACTCGTTATTTGTTAAGATTGCACGGATAATGTGGTAAAATCAGTTTCCCAAGGTGATAAAATACCAGTGATCTAATGAGCGATACAGTTTCACTTCGTGACTATAACAATTACTTTCCTATTCTTTTAATTAATTTTCCTTTCGTGTGTGGCATTAATTAAAAATAAACAGTCGTTATGGCCTATTAACGCAGACAATTACTCATGGGCTGTCAGCGAGGTGTTGAAGTAACTTCACGTTAACTAACTAAGGGCTGTCATTACGAGCTAAACGGTTATAAGATATAAGTAATTGTAGAGTTTTTGTTAGCATTTCACGCGTTGTTTGATATTTATAACTCCTTGCTTATGAATTGTTAAATGCTTAGGATTACGTTATTATAATGGGTATACTTATGGTGCCTACATTCTTGTGATTAAAAATGATGGGTTGGGTTGAAAAGTGTAACTATTTAAGAACGTATTTAAGAAGACGATCGCAAGCGTTGGGCTTAGTTAAAAATAACGAAGTTATTTTTCCTGGCATAATTCTTGTGTATTATACATACTATGAAGTGGAATGTAACGCCCAAAAATATTATGTAAAATATTTTGATACAGTCTAATTGTATCATTTATAAAATAAACTCATATATTTTCTGTAGATCAATACCATTTTGCAAGTCGGTGTACGCAAAAGATCGTGCGTAGGGGCGAATGTACGTTTAAATCTATCGACCGATGCAATTTTGATTGATTGCATTGCTTAGTGTAGTGTAACCAATCTTATTGAAAACTGCCATTGTATGGTATCGGAAAGGCCATAGCTGCGTTCGACGCGCGGCTTGTCAAACGGTTTAAATTGAAAAAAAAAGCGGGGGACAGCCCTAAAACTGGAAACGGTAATGCGGCGGTGACATTTTATACTTTAGGGAGTTATTATATTCGGTCTCTAACAAAATAAACCATATCTAATTGAAGTCTGTTGTGGGTTTGACGTGATGGAAGCTGAACATTTCTTAAGTAGTAAAAATATACATAACATTTTTAATTAAATTTATTAAGCTTGTATACATAATAACATTGAAAAATAATAAACACAGGGATACTGATTAAAAAAATATTCATTCCGTTAGATGATGCCGTCGATATAGGTATATTATGACTAAAGGTTTTTGGTTCAACAAGGCTTTGTCTAAACTAATACCATAAAGAGGAAAGATTTGATTATTTGTTTGTTACGATTTAAAACAAAAAATACTCGACCGATTAAAAAAAATATTTCACCATTAGTAAGCTACATTATGCCTGAGTACCTAACGTAGTTATTATTGTTAGGCTATATTTTTATCCCGGGAAAAGATAAGATCCCACGGGAACGCGGGTGAAACCGCGGAAGACAGCTAGTGTTCTATATGTAGATATTTATTTTATCCTTAAAAAAATTGGATAACAGAATATTTACAATCATTCAACAAATAATACTTATCCGGGTGTTAGTAAATAAGAGATCAATGAGCAAAATAAATTAACGCAAATAGGTGATGCGTGCGACACAAAGAAGCTGGCCTAACAACATGTCAAACTCAAATGTCGATGTTTTTTTTTTCAATTTAAGTCGATGAAGAGGGCCGCTTTTATTCTGAACAGAGGGCTCGAGCTATCGATTTTAAAAGTTCAAACGATGTTAATTAGGGCGAATTTACAATTCTTCCATCACAAATATTTTTGTTGGGAAGAAGTATTCAGAGATTTAACGAAGTGGTATATTTTTTAGAATTACAAAGGAACGTAAACATCGTCAGTGAAAACAACAATTAGAATAGCCGATATTGGCGCATCGCCGCGAGCGCCCCCCCCGCGGCACCCTACGCCACCCCATTATTTTATCTAATCAAAAAGTTTTAAAAGGAAAAATTATACCAGCCTTTATTATGAGTCAACTTTCTTTAGGTGGGGGAGCAGAGGATATATTTTTAATAACGATTCCGCTAAAGAAAGTCATCGCACGATTGGAATTCCTTCGCGGAAAATGAGGATCTTGGAATAATCAAAGTGTGAAGTTTTAACGTTCGTAACAAATATAATTCAATACTTATTTTTAAGATGAAAATAAATTGTTATACATATATATATATATATATATTTATAGAAGTAGGTATACCTATACATAGGTACCGCATTTATTTACAATTTCTTCTACGTTTATTTAACTTTTATTATGTATTTACATGCTACTAATTTATTTTTACTTACTCTTACATACTATTATGTTATAGAAAGTCGTCAAAATAAAATAACCAATAACGAAAGTCACCTAAAATGTATTTTTAATATAAAACAAAATAATTATCCCTGCTTATTTTTACGTCACATAGATAGGTATAGGTATCTGAATGATTATACAGAGTGAATAATAATTGAAATTGAAATTCTAAATATCAAGCGGGGTAATAAAGCTCGTTACGTTCAAAGGCGTCAGATGAGACCAAACATTTCTATATAAATTAAGGAAAAGATGCCTCAAAAAACCGAGGGTGAGACGCTGACTCCCCAAGCAGTTTCTTTACTCAACGTTTTTAGTAAATATGGTTCGCTTATTAACAAATTCGAACGAAAATGAGCCTTGTTTCGCAAAAGTTAGAAAAGATTTTCGCATGTTTCAATTTTGTGTTTGAATAATATTTTTCTGAGGCAGCGTTATTATTGCACACCTTGTATGCGTAAATCAGTGCTCGGGGCGAGCGTTTTTCAGACAAAAAGATGCAATTATATGCAAAAGGAGGGTGAAGCACTTTCGTAATGAGGTACCGAGATAAATATGGGATTTCATTTGTTTTTTTTGGAATTAGAAATCTAGGAATAAATAATTACATTATAAAAAATGTATGGAGTATGACTGGTATCTGTTATTTCTATAGTTATATATTGGAATTGGTTGCACGGGTTGTTCAATAGATGGCGTCCACAGTCAGTTTCTCGTAGCTCTTGTAGCAAAAAGTTTTAACATAGATATTAATTTGTACCATTAAGTTGTACCTTTTGCGATATCTAACAATAATACCTATACTGAAACTTAATTTAAAATAAATTATAGAATTAAAAATAATAATTAGTGAGGCTATAGATAAATATAGATACTAGAAATTGTATTCATAAATAAAATTAATACAAAAGCTCGTGACAAAAATAGCTTGCGTGAATAGTTTTTATGTGAAACAGTTACTTCTCATTATGTAGGTATTAAAATTAGGCACAACAGTAAGATACCACTGGTTCCAGTCAATACTCAATATACAATAATATTAGCACAGATTGGGTCAAGGCTTGGTAACCCAATGTCATACAACGGGACCCCATTGCGAATGTTACGTTAGAGATCCTTCAGTATATTCGTAAAATCGTAGGTACCTACTAACTTTCTGGATGTTCCAACATCTAAGACTCTCATCTAAGAATTTCGAATGTGTTTTTTGTGTGCATGAACATTTCTGTTTGTCTTGAGTCTTGATGTAATTATCTGTTTTATACCACCAGGTGGAAAACAAGCTTACGTCCCACCTGATGGTAAGCGGTTACCGTAGCCTATGGACGCTTGCAACACCAGAGGAGTCACAAGCACGTTGCCGACCTTGCATAAACCTTCTTACACCTCTTTCGAAGAACTCCTGCCGTAGGTATATGTATCAGTATGTATTTAGAAGACAGAGATTAGTAGAGTTATCTGGTTACCATAGGACAAGTTCGGCATTGTTTGGGATAGAGCCTTTTTATTTGGATATTTATTATATTATCAGAGTTGAAAATGTCTATTAAAGTTTTGGCTAGTAAAAATAAATCCTAATGCACACAAAATAGAGTAAAAATTAACTATGTTGCTCTTGTTATTATTGTCGAACCCTTCGTGCACGAATCTAA
Source organism: Ochropacha duplaris (assembly GCA_951361185.1). Classification (NCBI taxonomy): domain Eukaryota; kingdom Metazoa; phylum Arthropoda; class Insecta; order Lepidoptera; family Drepanidae; genus Ochropacha; species Ochropacha duplaris. The sequence continues at coordinate 7,735,497 of OX592702.1, read as the reverse complement.
CTCGCACTTGCTCGACTTTTTTATATATTATTGCGCGACCATTCCTGGGCTGGCTAACTAACATAACATACATATGAATGGGCCGCCGTATCAAGGACATATTATGTAGTCCCGGTGCGTCATACGGCCCACGTTTTTCCTGCATTCAGATTTTGGTATGTACCATGTCGGACTCTGTATAATTTGCCTATAATTTATATTGTTTTATGAATGTTTGTGTTTATAATGCGTAGAAACTTCTTTGAAAGTCTATTGTCACGTGACATTTATTCCGTGGAGCCGGTCAACAAGACTATGTATTATGCGTAAAGAATGAATTGAAAATCAGTTTTTTGATGATATTCATCAACTAGTTCCATGTTTAATATGAATATACCTTACGAAATATACTACACAGACTAGAGCAAAAAATTATAATAGAGATAGAACATTTGGAAGTCAATAAGTTCGTAAGTATAGTCAAAAAATCGACTGATATCTAAATGTCTGTGAAACAACATTTATTTAAAACTTTATTTCATATTGGCTAGGTTAAATCTTACCGCGGTAGGTAGGTAGGTATACTCTATTTTAGATTGTTTATAACTTTCCGCGCACCACACCTAAGCTCCGTAAAGAACGGAGCGTGTAGGTCCCCCCGCTGCGCTCTTTTACGTCCACAAAAACACATTTCCGTAATCACCTTATAAAGGGATTACTATAAATAAAGAGGAAAAAGGAAATTAACCGCATTAGACGAGGAAAAAATTCCGTCCCCTCGCAATATGTGGGCTCCCACTGATAAAACACTTTATGTACTTATGCTTTTCGCGCAAATGAAACAATGTGTTATTATGTATTCCTATTTTGGAAAATAATTGATAAACGAATTTCACCTTTATGTCTTCGTCTATAAAACTGCTATTTCATCGTTTTTTTTAGTATCAAAGGGAATAATTAACTTTTCTATGCAAGTAACTTTAATATAAACACTAAGTCAGCATTCACTTTTTAATAGAGGTATACAAGGATAATGAGAGAAAATATGTTATAGAACATATGCAGTTACCCCTATATAAGTTTATTCTCGTTCGGGGTGGCGCATGGCGGCGTGAGTAGGGGATAAAAAACAAAATGAGGAGTTATGTTTTCGGTAATAAAGGACGGACGAGAGAAATCGTTTAAGACGCCGCCAAATGAGATGGAACGAATATATTTGATTATTTTTATGGCTCGGAATGGCGATTCGGCCTACGGTGCGTTTAGGGCTTAACGTCTATTTGTTTTACTCGAATTTAATATATTGTTTATGTTACATTTTTTACAGACGTTTAAATTTTAGGATGCAGCATTTGTTGATTTAGCTATCCTGTATTTAAATTGTACCTATTCGTTCATAATAATTAAGAACATAGCACCTACTTAAATGATGTCGTGTTGATTTATTTACTTTTTTCATGCACATTTGAAATTTACAGTGTTATCACAATATACGCAGAGTGTGCTTTTATTGTACTTAATTACTTGAGTTTTCTGGTGTTTAAGAAGCTCAATACTGCCATCTAGTAGCAGTTTCATAAAGTATGGGAGTAACAAGTAGAAATATTTAAAAAAAGCCGGCCAAGTGCGAGTCGGACTCGCGCACGAAGGGTTCCGTAAAAATGGCAAAAAAATCACGTATATTGTATGGGAGGCCCCCCTTAAATATTTATTTTATTTTGTTTTTAGTATTTGTTGTTATTAAAAATTTCAACTGTCTAGCTTTCGCGGTTCTTGAGATACAGCCTGGTAACAGACAGACGGACGGACAGACGGACAGACGGATAGACGGACAGACGGACAGACAGCGAAGTCTTAGTAATAGGGTCCCGTTTTTACCCTTTGGGTACGGAACCCTAAAAATACCTTTTTAAACACTAGATGTACCTAATGTAATCTATATATATGTATAGGATATAAACAATAAAACTATACGCACTATTCAATCACATAGAACACACAAAATAATTGTAACAAAAATATTAATCAAACTTATGGAACGTTCATTTCGATTTATGATTGCAACAATTGGGTGGGACAGTCGTTATTTTTATGGCTTCTAAAAAAGAGCATATGAATCAATACGTGGGACACAAAGCGTAATTTATAAGTCTGTCCGTGCGCGTTTAATTGTGAGTGAGAGTAGAAAAAAATGTTTCACCCACGGCCCATGTTTTGTCCCTGTTAATTTTGTATCCTATCCGACACGGTAGGGTAGCTTACGTTACTGCTGCTTGTTTTCCTTTATGACTATCAGGAGATGCAGTAGCTATTGGGACCCTCAGAATTACTAAGTATAAAGCGTAAAAGAAAACGTTCGATTATTAAGAAGAACGTCTGATTGTTTCTTTAGTAATGCGACTTTCAAAAGATATTCTAAGATTACTTTGGGCGTGTTTATAACATAGAAAATTGCATTGCTTATTTATAGGTAAGTTTGTGCTAACAAAAAGCTAATGAACTGAGATTTTGAATTTCACATGTGTATGATATCCCGAAGTAAATTTTTAATAGAATGTTTCTAAAGCTTAAGATTAGCTTTCGTATAGGTAGTCCATTCTCATAAGAAAAATCTCATTAACTTAAAAGTATACTTATAAGAAAACATACATATTTGAAGCAGTTTTATTTGTAACTTAAATGTGTTGTCAAACACACAAATACGTGTGTGGTGTTACTGGCAAACTCAACACACACACACACATAGACGTCGACCCTTGCGACACATAATGAAGGGAGGGCACCGTGATATAATGCAGTTTTTTTATTGCTCGCTCCTTATACCCACAAGTAAAAAAAATACGCGTATTATACATTTTAACTATTAGTGTTTTTTTCCGTGTGTGGGGAAGGGTTTGGACGGGGCCAGAGGGTTAAGCTCGCTCGCTTGATAAAAAATTTACGACGGAGTTTCGCGAGTATGTTCGTTTAGGTGAGACTTTAAGGGTCACTAGAGTGCTTTTGTGCATCTTTCACTTTTTATTCGAGCGATTTCGTGTCATTGGAAATCTTCATTTCAATACGAATGGACAGATATCATCTATCGTTAAATTAACTTTCTCCGTGTATTAGTCGTAGACGCTTATTTTATCAAATGTTAGGGAGTCAAAACAAAGAGGTTCATCAATTATATTCTAATTTAATTCGGCTCGGGGCTGGTCTGTCGCCTGTGTTTTATCGTCAGGTAGCCTCCCGTTTCTAAGAAAAAATATTTATATCTCTTTCTATTAGAAATCCCATTGTTCGCGCGAGGGCACGTCAGCACGCGACAAAAGGAACATTAATTATAATATCCGATTAAAAAACGTCATTTAGCTACGCGAGAGACGTCCTTTGTTTGAGATGATTGAATTTAAAATTACCAACATTAGCTGCCGTCCCGGGGGAAACTAAGCGGCATATAAAAAAAACATATATTTACCTACGTACTTTATTTGCCAAGGGCTGGATGAGAGCTCGCAATTTTTTCTATAAACTTTGGAACATCACGGGACGATAAAGCTATCAGATTACGCGGGGAAGTGTAGCCACTAAGACATGGACAAAAACTATGAGCACCGAGAGACTACCGAAATATGAGGATCCAATTCCATAAACCACGTCTGTGGGAGGAAGCAAGCGAGTTATGTCTGTACGTGCTCGCACATAGTAATTAGATATTACGTTTCCCAGCTAATCGTAACTCGCACGGGTGTTGTTTTACCCAAAAGGGAGAATAAATCACGAGCGCACAACGCGACGGCAACACCGCGACACAATAAAAAAAACAACAACAAAAAAGAAACAATATCAGCTCGCGGAACAAAAGAAATTATACCGACGCGCAGATCGGGAAAAAAATCGTTATGATAATAAAATAAAAATGGTTAAATAAAAAGGTGGTAATAATAACTGCGGAGAACAATACGCTGCGTTTAATGCGTTCAGAGATGAATCAACGTTTATTTGGCTAGACGAGGCATAGATAAACTTTTGGCGTAGGCCTCGGTCAGAATCGCTATGCAGCTGTCGTGAATTTACGGATTAAATTTGCACAGATGAAGTACTGCATTATAATTAGACATTATTTCATTTTAATTTAAATCAGGAATATAGTTTGAAAGCTGCAATAATACTATGGTATGATAGTAACGCACCTTATAGAGCGATGGGGCTACGCGTGAACACATTTTTATAATAATATCGGCCACAGATGCACTATTAATCTCATCTGCGATGTGTTATTAAATCTTGGAGGAGCGGGACGATGTCGTCCAACATATTATTAATGGAAGTGTATCACGGGAGCCATTAGATACGTAATTAACATCGATCGTCGTAAAAAAAAAAACAACTTCTCAGAGGAAAAGCGAGAGTCGCGTCACTCACGGCACGACGAATAAAAACGTCATTAAAGATTGATTGCCACGTGGAAGTATCATTAATATTATTCAATTAATAAAACGTAATTTTGCAAGGTAAAGTGCGCACCCCGAGGAGGAAAAAGCAATTAGTGGCTAGATTGCGATCCGTCAAAACAACTGCGTCGAGTACCTACTGAGAGAAAAAAATGTGGAGGAGCATTCATTAAAGCAAAATTCGCGAGGGGTGAATATGTAAAGACTTTTTTGCATAAGACGGTGGCGCCCTCTTTTTAAAGTTTTTTTTTCAATGTGCATTGAAAACAAACTATGTGGGCGCACCGTAAGCGGTTTTCGTCACACTTGCTGGCTGTCGACGAAGTTTTTTTTTTAATTGTGCTCGTAATTACTGTTGTTATGGTTTTATAGTAGCGTAATGAGCGAAGTCGCGCGGCGACATTTGCATGTGATCGCGGGGGTTTTTTTTCCTCACTTTTGTTGATGAAGTTTTTCAACCGTTTTTTCTAGACTGTTTATGGCGAATGATACGGCTTTATTTGGAGTTTGTGGTTAAACATTTCAGTAACTTCTTGTTTATGGTTAAGGGGTGTTTTATTGTTCTTTTTTTGAGGGTTCGCTTTTGGTTTATTATGCAAAATTAGCACGCCATAGCGGGGAAAACTATTCCAATTTTGATCGGTTAATTACTTCCGCTGACAAATCATTAATGTTTTGTTAAAATTGATTATTGGAAATGAAAAATAAAGCGATTACGAAAGCCATGAAGGTATTTAAGTAGAATAATAGGCAAGGCAAGTTATCAGACATTTCGGCGATACGTAGGTACTATAGTTAGCAATAATAAACGTGGACCGGTTGACGTGCCGGCGCCCGCAGCCCCGATTTGGTATTAGCAATCATTAAATTGGAAATAACGCTATATCGCCGATACACTGCTTTTCTTTTATAAATATCTATCACGTGATACCGGTGCCGTGGTGCCGCGTCGTGTCACGAACCTAACTGAAACGATGAAAATATTCAAATAGCCATATAAAAAAGACAAGTTAGGTAGCATTTAAAAAGCTTGTTTGTTTAGCGACGAATCGCTTTTAGTCATGAGACGGTGCACGGCGCATCCAAACCTCTAAATACGTGACAAATTTACGATGCCACTAATGCAACCCCTATCTCTTAGGCAGTAAGGTTTATTTCATGAATGTCAGTCACATAATAAATTGGTTTCTCAGTTGCACTTGTATATCATGGGATGAAAAATGGATGTGGAATATGAAAAGACTTGAAGAAATGGGGAAATGTTACGGTTTTTGGTAAAGGTAATCACTTTTTTTTAACCAAAACGTATATTCTTATTAGATTAGTTCTGATAAGAACACTTATTTTATGTTGGTGCTGAAGTAGGTAGCTTATCCTTGCTTTTACATTGTTTTAATTGGCTTAATTAGTTTTAGTCATTCAATAATATTTCTTTAGTAAAGAACACAGATAGTTAGAGAAAGATAAACGCTGGTATGAGTGACATAGAAGACTTATTTTTATGACAGAAATTACTTTATATCCTATAAACGGATAAAGACTTTTCGTTCCAATTCACGTTGCATTAAGTTTAGTAGTAGTTTCCAAAAAGACAGTTAATAATAATCTGAAATAGGTACATTTATAGATTTTTTAAGTGCTTAAAATATTGCAAATGTTTTATTTAATCGGTTTCAATTCTATTATTCATATGAGATTTATAGTATAGGAATTTAATCTATCCTATAATATGTTGTTTCATTAAAAAAATATGCCATCATGCGTTTCCATAACGAGACGCACGTGCAGTGTGCAGTGTGCAGTGTGCAGTGTGCAGCCATCAGCCAGCATACCCGTTAAAGTCACGGTATTTAATATCAATACAATATATAAAATTAATGCACATTTCAATAAATATCAAATGCCACATATTAAATTTAAATACCTACATGAATATTCATATAAATCAACATTACTTTTAACAATACCCATTTATTGAAAAGCAATTTATTTGCTCATTTATTGAAATTTGTTACGCATGTTAATACTAACTTGGCGTCTGCATCATTTTTGTTTCTTTTACTCCATCACTTTTTATTGTAATTGAGAAAGGGACGGCCATATAATCTGGGGCAGCTTTATTGCAACTGATTTTTGTCATTGGAATGGAAGTCATTGATAGGATTTTTAATGGGTTTAAAAAAATGGCGTACTATTGTACAATAGCGCGAAGTCGATAGAACACGATTATTTATCACCAATCGTAAATCATTATAAAAGTAATGTCTCGCTTGAGTCCCGGGTACGTTTCTCGATCTAATGTTTTCAATAATTGCTTTCTAAATGTGAACTATGTATATTCAATTAAGTTAACCTCATACAAATCATATAAGATTTACATAAATATATATTTTTGTGTGAGTCCAGAAACAAAGACAGAATATATAAAAATCTCCGAAACACAAAAGAATCTCTGTTCTATAAGCAACCGCACACCTCTAAGGTGCCAAAGACAATGATAATTGTTCCACATGAAATATAGTGTTGCCACCGACAAAAGGAGCATGGAGAAAAAAATTACATTTTTCATTGTAACGCTCAGGCCATTCACTACAGGTGGGGCGATGTGGGGTGGGAATGGACAATGGATTGTATCAATGGACTGTACCAATATTTTTTGCGATTAAAAAAATATTAGGTATTGAGAAAGTTCTCTTCATTAATTAAATTCTGAAGACGAATGGGGCGTGCAATGTGACATGACAAACGTGGGTTTGTAAATATTAGCAGACAAATTTAACATTTTCCTACCATTTCTGGGACGTGTTTATTATATTAGTATGGATAAAATCAATACGGAATATTATTGGTTATTTAATATAGATTAAACTAGCTGTTCCGCGCGGTTTCACCCGCGTTCCCAAGGGATCTTATCTTTTCACGGGATAAAAAGTATAATATATCTCCATGCCAAATTTAATCCAGATCCGTTCAGCCGTTCTGGCGTAAATGAGTAACAAACATACATCCAAACTTTCACATTTATAATATTAGTAAGATTAAACACATTACAAGATTTGAAAGGTATAAAGAAGAAGATAAAAAAAGTATACAACTTATAATTAACGGTTATAGAGATTTGTAGATATTATAGTTTTATTATTTTTAAAGCATACCTAAATTAGTCACCAAAATGTCATCTCGACTCCCATTAGGTATTTCAATAACAAATTTCCGAATCTTAAGAGTACATGTTAAAAAATTAGCTTATTTTTAACAAAAACATTATCAAAACAAGCTATTTGTTAAAATCGGCAGCTGTTCGATGCGCATGCGCATTGATGTGTGAATTTGATGCCAGTGACAATGGACGGCTCTTGATGAGTGGGATAAATTAATATTTGCAAGAGCGTGTTAGACCTTTATCACTCGTATTGAACATTTAAAGTAAATACATATTGGATATCCCAAATAAGTACCATAAAACGGCTATTACACCAATCAATTTGCATAATTTTAACTATTAAAATTATAATATGACTAGCTTTCCGCCCCGCGATTTCACCCGCGTATCCTTTGAGATTGAATTAATCTTCGTCTACATCTTAAAAACATTACCTGTGAAAAAAATCAGCTTTCTAGGTCTAACACTGGGCATTGATGAATCAGTCCTTCTCATTTTTCATACCAAGAAACGGAAATAACTCCTAACTTTGAACCCCCGTTTCACCCCTTCAGAGGTGGAATTATAGGAAACGCTAAAACACATATTTCTTTATTTTTATTTGTTAGCCTAAAAACAAAATATCATGGCTTCAAAAATGACGGACTTCCGTACAAACTTTCAACCACATTTTCACCCCCTTAAGGGTAGAATTTTAGAAAACGCTAAAATACGTGTTTCTTTATTTTTAATTGTCAGCCTAAAAACAAAGTTTCATGGTTCTAGCTTAAAAAAATCGCGAACATCCATACAAACTTTCAGCCCCCGTTTCACCCCCTCAGGGGTATAAATTTAAATAACGCTGATACACATGTTTTTTTATTTTTAATTGATAGTCTAAAAACAAAGTTTCATGAGTCTAGCTTCAAAAATGACTGACTTTCATACAAACTTTCAACCCCTTTTTCACCCCCTTAAAGGTTGAATTTCGAAAAATCCGTTCTTGTTCCTCGGTCAAGTTTTAAAAACAACTCCTGGTAAAAAAAATCAGCTTTCTTGGTCTAAGGGTTTAGGCTGGGCGTTGATAGATCAGTCAGGACTTATCCTTTTATATATATAGACAGATGAAACATGATCGCAAAAACAAAAATTATGTCAGTGGGTTTGATGAACAAGAATTTAGAAAATCACTAAATATTATTAGTAATTCTGAAGATTGACCCAAGGTCAAATCAACTTTTGGCTCGTGGCCACCAATAAAAGAAAGTAGTTATATAACTCACAATTCAAAAATCTTTGTAACATCTTCAAGTAAGATTTACAACTGTCATAAAGTTCTTCAGAAATCACCAGGTAGTTAGGTCATACAAAAGGTGCACTACAAAACGCCACAAAAGATATTTTGTTTTCCGATTTAAATACATAAAAAAATAGACAATCATCCAAAAAAACAATAGACGCTTTACGTCACGGCTTTAAAATAAGAGAGGTGCCGTTTGTTAAGGGATTACCTCCCTAGAGATGCAGCACTGAAACCACAATTGTCTATAGACAATGCTTATAAGTTCAGGTAGCTATGAAATTACCAACATAATTGTTACGCTTGTGGAAATAAAGAATGCAACTAATATCAACCTTAACTTCCAAGACTCTAAAGTTCGTAATGAAGATTAGATATGAAAATATGATTGCAAATATATTAGCAAGGTTCCGCGAAATCTTTTTAGATATATGTCGGTTATTATGTCGCTTCAATCTTACATTTTAAACAAAGTTTACTTTGCTGGGAGAGATAATCCTTGTAACTGAGGTCGAGTGAAAAATTAAGAAATGTATGGGGTCTTCTATTTACTAACTAAACGATGTTTATAATTTTGTTTTGTTTGCAATTTTGGTTAATGTAAAGCACAGATTTTGTTTACGTATAATCATGCTTGTATAAATATTGATTATTAAAGCAAATATTTTATGTGCCGCATGCAACCATGTCGCATAGTTTAAAACAAAGCAAACAGGATGTTAGGACTAGGATTCATAAAGGTTTGAAAATCAATAACCACTAAGGGATGACTAAATTCCGCGAAGATATTTGAATAAGATAACGTTTGTTCAGAAGATGTTAGTTTTACATATCTCAAACGAATGGACGTGTCAACATCGGGCAATAAGCGGCCATATAAATTATAACCGTGTATCGACCCTATCTTTTAGACCAGAGTAAAAATCGAAACAAACTATTGACGCGACTCCGGCAAACCGAGATAAAATAAATATTTTAGGGTGGGCTCGCCCTAAACAAACACGTGGAGGATTTGCTGACCGTCGATATAGTTTCAATTTAATACGCCGAAATTTCATCACGTTTCAACTTATTTAAAAATATACCTTATCTCAATAGCATTGAGTGAAATATTACGGCTGTTGGTAAACGACGCTAGCATCATTTTGGAGCTGATCATAAAAGATGGACCGTAACGCTATCTGATACGATGTTTGTAAATGATTTTTTCGGCGTCTTCGGAGTAATCTTGACCACTTTCTTTTAAAAAGAGACTTTTAATTTAGATAGGTGTTCTAATTTAGGAAATTGGATCGCTTTACTTTGGTACGCCATCAGATAGTGCGTCTGGTGAGGCAGACTAGCGCAGTTTTACAGCAAGGCTTATAATTAATATTGAGGCATCGCTCCCCGCCCGGGGCAGCCTCGGTGCAGTTATCGCTCGACTTATCAAAAGCCTGCAATATTTCTTCATTAACGACGTACCGCGAGGAGCAACGCGTCCTCTTAATATCTGCTATAGATTTCGAAAAGATGTTCCTCTAATGAACAAGAACAAGTTATTCTTGTCATATTCCATATTTTGTATACAGCTTTTGTGGTGATGTATTTATTTTATATTAAGAATAAGTTAAGTGTTTAAAAACTTTACAGAACAGTTCTACATAATTTATAGCTTATTTTTTCATTAAACAGTAAACCAAACAAAACTAATGGTGATTTATCAAAATATGACAGCGTTCAACGATCATAATTTTTTCGTAAAATGTATAGAGTATTGTGTTTCATAATTAATGAAGCAAAAGGCTTTCTTGGTAACAAAATATAACCGATCTAAGTTTCGGATCGTCATTACACGTCTCTTTGTGCGACATTCTTTTGCGCCCAGGTGTTCATATAATTACATTGGATGGTAATAGACAAGGAGAAAGAGATGGAGCAAATTATGGGAGTGAAAAAGATGCAGTATTGGCCCTTGCGTTGATTGATAACTGTGACAAAAACGTAGCAGATGAAAAATAATAATTATTAGATCTTTTGTTAAAGGTGTATGAACTTAAACAGGGGTGACGCGTTACGGTTCTTTTCAATATGAAAACAAATTAACAATTTTATGTTTCTTTCAGATAAATGATTGTCTGCGTTTCAATATTTTAAGTAGATACATAAAACAAATGATATATACCTAATTAGGATTCTAAATTGCTTTTTAAGTAGGTAAACATGGCCGGTATTTTATTCTTTAGATTGAAAAATCGACAAGTAGAATTTTAATATAACTTTTCCCTCATAAAAAATATTTAGTAGTATATTAATCTTAGTTTATATTGATAATTACTGAATATAGAAACAATATTTGTAATATTTTTGACAACCCTACAGAAATGCATAAGCCGGCTGTGTAGATCGCATTCAGTCAGGGCTAGACAATGAGCTACGAAGCGCGCGCAGGTAGACTCAAACTACAAACAAAATTTTGCTCGTACGAAAAATATATCACATATAAATCACCCTTATCACTCATTGCATAAGGTTCTTAGTTTTTTATTTCTACAGGCAATTAAATTTGTACAGGTACTGTTTTTTTTTATTTCATTAGCCAAGTTCGCGCTTTGTGGATCACGATCGGGGGTTCGACGGACGCATCTTATTGTTTTGTCAAATACATGAGAAGTTTTGTCAATAAAATTTGGGTGGTATTTTTGTGAACTCTTGGAATATTGATGAATTATGAGTAGATATTGTTTTATTTAGCCTATCACTAATGTATATTAAATGTTAATTAAATGATGAATTCCCAGCTGAGACAGCCCTATTAAAATGCTTAGATTTTGTAGAATGCTAACAAAAATTGTTCAAAGAAAATAATTAACAAATCCATTTGAATATTGTGTATTAATTAGCAAAACCACAAGTTTGTCTCATGTTTTGATGACACCACATAACCATATTTTATTATACAATAATCTTATTTAAAATATATCAAATAATTAAAGATAGAATGAATGATTCTTCTAGCACTACACATTACTTTAAAAGAGGGAATTTTCAATCCGTCCAGAGACATCTATTTAGACAAAATATTTGGAGGCTATCGATAAATAGAGTAATGTATTTATTAGGGCTATCACAAGATAAAATTCCACCTCATAATTAAAACGAATTAATTAGTTATTCGAAATAAAATATTTAGACGTAATTTGAGAAGTAACTTGAACAAGGCATGTAACAAAGTATAAGGGCCGGGAAAGGTAGTCGAAGCCTTTGTCGGCATCTACAAAGCCTCCGCTAGTTACGGTTTGCTTAACAAATTATTGTTAATTATAGTTTGGGTAAGGCAAATTTAAATCTATTGGTTTTTGCCGTCTTGATTGTTAACAATGTACCAACTGATTGTGATTATTAAAACTTTTTTTCGTGGTCTTAATTATTTTGCAATGTAAAATTGTGTTATTCAAAATAAATTTATAATAACTAAGCAAACAACACTTTGTTATTTTTTAATATTCGAATTCAAAAGACATTTTAACTAAAGTCGTCCAATAAAATAAGTTTAATATGCAAAAAAAAAGCAATGCCGCGTTGCGCGAGCGAGCCAAGGAAGCTGGCAGCATTTCTACGTTTTATTGCAATTTGAATTCTTAAATGAATCCATATCGTTTTATTTTATTTTAAATTATGAAGCCTTTAAATGAAAGTATTATACTGAAACCTGATAATTGGAATTGAGGTAGATCGTTAGATGACAGGTATAATCTACCGGTTGATGCCCGATTGTTAAGATTGTAAAATTATTTTTGATTATTTCCTAATCATCCGTCAATAAATCAGGTACTGTGTTATACATATCTACAGGCTATCTTACAAATTATTATCTTGTTTTTGTGTCAATTTGGACCGGTGCAAATGCCTCAGGTTACTTTTAAATAGGTATAGGTACATACTTAGTTCAGAAAAATTATAAAGTACCTTAAAAAGATACAGTCGCGTATTTATAATCTCAAGAATTTGCTGACAATGTACTGGTTTAGTTACGCTCATTATTTGCCCCGCTTAATTACCTCCTCTATTCAAGTATCTCATAAACCGATCTATATAAAATAAATCAATTTAATCTAATTAAAAGCATTACATGTTTTTTGTTCGATATCGAAACAAGACGAGGTATTAGGAGATGGAATCGTGGAGATTACGAGGTGAGGTTCTGGCAGCGGGTCACCGATCATATCTCTAGCGGTACGTCAAACCGTCCATCCGATGTCGTGTTCTATAAATTATTTATACAATCTAATTTAATTTAACTCTAGTCCCCTGACCTTTCTTTGCACTTGGCTCTAGAAAAAATACCTCGGATCGTTCCAGTTGACTCATGTAAGTTTCATGCGTCTTATTGTATTACTGTAGGGATCGCATTATGCGACATTAGGCTGCTTTATGCCGACGTTCATGATTTCATATTGAAAATTATTGCGTCGCAATGAATAACATAGGAATATAAGATCTATTCTAGTATGTTCCTGCTTCAATTTAAACTGTCAATGTTCGCGGACGTTTGACCCTCTGGACTCTAATTAATTTGTTTAGAAATAGTTGATAGCGCATATACGTAGACAATAGTGAATCTTAGACGATGCTACGAAGTAATGGTAGGATGTAACGCGAAGGCAGCCGGCCTTGCACCGCGTCTCGCCACGCAGTCTACGGCGGAAGTTTACGACCGTACGCCAGCCACTTTTATTGGCTACCTCACATCGAAGCCTCCTCGCTGCCTCCCATTCACTCCACAAGAAATATACTTTTTTATTGCTCTGTCACTTGGGTAATTTATTGACAATGAACACACGTGCATTTCTATTAATATTTTATGTCGTAAGACTTTTTATGCGGCCTCGTCCGCCCGTCCGGCCCATTGTTGGCCCCAAACGGACAGTTTGTTTTATGTCCACTCTAGGGGCCTACTTAATTGTTGTTGTACGAATTGGTCGTGATAGGTCGATCTAGCTCCGCATCACTGGCATTTGACTCATTCCATTCTGGGAGGTCGGATCATATCGAGAGTAATCATCAACTTATGCAGAGCGTATTCCAAATGATTTAATGATGTTCATTAACCTTGTCTTAATTAGGCAAGTAGCTCTCCCAACTTATGTAAATGGATTGAGATTATCTTCAGCTTGTTAATTTAAGAGGAGTTCAATCTTTGTAGATACTATAAGATAATAATTATCCAGAAGTACTTCTACTTAATGGAAATAATAAACTGATGTAGAGGTCATCGTACTAACCGAATTAAAATAAATAAATGGCTGTTATTAATCTCTGTTTGTTCGCTTAAACTGCGATTAGTGTACTAGCAGTTGATATATTTTTATTTGTAACAGAATTGACATCTCGTTTGCAATATAATGTGTTTATGTACAACAAAGTAAGCGGAATAATGGGTCATGAAAGCGTCTGGGCTAATTGCAGGTTTGAATGTTAATCGAATGATCGCCGGACTGACAGTCGGTCCATAAACCATTCTTACTGTCGCCGTAAAAGTCGTGTGTGGTTTTTCAACGTCTGATGCGCGGGCTCTCGAAATTATATCCCAAATAATGACAATTCCTCTGCTGCCACGAGTGTTCTTCTCCATTGGACACTTTAGATATTTTACTTCAAAACATAATCGACTTGTCGTCTTGTAGAGTTTACATTGTTTAATTATTAAATTTATTTATTTTGAGTTTATATCATTGATCAGTGAATTGATCTTTTTAAATTATGTGATATATTGATCTTGCTGCAGTTATAAAATTCAAATATTTTTAATATTACGTATTTTCTTCATGATTTCAAATTGACAAATTGACATTAGGATGTGTATTATTTACTCAAATAGAATAATACTAAGAAGCACTTTGCAATTGATACAAAATCACGTAAATCATTCAAGTTATGGTTCCGCAGCTGAAATATGAATGGACAAACACCACGTCTCCTCATAAATAACGACGGACAAAGTACTCCGCGCACCGCAAAATATGCGCTATATAATTAACAGTTATACCCGTTATGGGCACTAACTCACGCTCGCCATGCTCCCAGAACAATGGCCGCGATCTGAACCCCGTTCTCTACCATTCTCCACCTAATGGAGGCGTTGATTGAGCCCCCGCAATAATGTTGCGGGATGCGTATGCGCACGTCATCGCGCGGTCGATGCGAACGTCCGCGCTCGGTCAACTGCCATTTCACAACGCATTGAAATGTTTAAAAGAAGATTACTTTTGTATGCTCTTCTATTTACGTGAGAAAGTAGATACAAGATACTATTGGTCGTGAATTTACTTACTGTTTATGTGGTTGGTATTGGTACGTACCTGAAACAGAAAAACATTTAATAAGTTTTAATTATATAGGATAATTATATCAGGTTAATAAATTTATATATTATGGTCCAAGAAACTGAAAACAATGAAGACAATGAAGACGAAAAACTAAAGAAGCAATTTTCGTTATAATTATTTGGAGACAAAACCATAGAGAGTAAAGGGTAGAAGAAGAGGGCAGGGAGGTGCGCAGGAGTCGACGCGTTCCAATCGACACGTTCTGGGCGTCGCGAGTGCATTCCGATGCTTTTTCAACAAATTCTCGCACGCCGTCTCGCTCGTCTAATTGCACTTAATTTCTCTTTCGTGCCTGTTTAAATACAGCCCTGCATCGTTTAAAATTGCGAAGAGAACGAGTAAAGACACGAGTAAAGTCTCGTCTTCGTTTCACAAAGGTGAAATTTACTGCAAACCTATTATTAAGGGATAATTTCGCTTAGGATATTTATTAATTATTCTGCGAATACTATCGGTCAATTAAACTTTGAATTTTAATTGATGGGAAATCATCCACAATAAGCTACTACCATATACAACTAACTACATAGTCTATATACTTTCAATTCCGAAAACACAAACAAGTATCGATGTTTAATTTTTTTCAGCTATAAATAAGTGGCTAACGACCGATGAGATATGTCTATACAGGCGTTCTGTGTCGGCGATTGATCGCGCTCCCGAGGCGTAGATAGTTCTGATTGAGAGCTAATTGTGGCAAGCACGCCTTCACTCGACATGAAGGTCTATAGCTAGTTGCTTGGTACAAACAGCAAACCACGACCGATCAAATGAAATACCATGATTCGGGATGATTGGCGTAAAGCTGCTATTCAATTGAATGATTGGATTTTTTTATCATACGCAATTCTGGAAATGTACTGGGATGTTCATCGGAGATTAGATTCCTTAACAAGTTGTACTGTGACTGTTAATTAATTTTTTATTGAATTTCACTGTTGACATCACCAGACTAAAGACCTTTGCTCACGGTATATATTACGCACAGGGAATGGTTTTTTTATTTGCCTACATTCTTTCTACGCACACTGTATCTACTACTTGTCCATTGATAAAACTTTTTATCACAATGTGATTAACTGGCAAATGCTTTTTCCTATTTGCAACGTTGGCTAATCTATGAACTGCTTGAGATATCTTAATTGGCAATTTGTATCTGTTTTTGATTCATGTGTACAAACTAGATTTAAGTTACGGGCCTTTCATTTGCAAAAAGAGTTCCAGGTAATTTGTACATCTCATAGACATAGTAGCAAACTTGAAATCACACTCGAATTAAACGAGAAACTAGTGATACAGTATTCAAAGAAAGCTTGGGAACGGAGTAACGAGCCAAACCTATTAAAGGGGCGAACCGTAGAGAAATATCTCACGATCCTTGCTCATTACAAATTATGACCGCATTCCTATATCAGACTCTATTAAGGAGCAATGGCTAGGAAATGACTTTTAAAGCAAGAAGACGAGAGGAGACGCAATTAATATGACATAATTTAAGCAAAAACTAGCCCTTTAATATAATGACAAATTGCACATGATAAAAAGTAACTTGGCTACAGGTTTTCACGGTGGTAACAACAAACTATTGCATTGTAATTTAAACATTATTCGATTAAAGCGTTTTTATTTGTTTAAATTTTTTTTTTAAACTACATTATACCTAATATAAATGAAAAATATGTTTCAAATAATTATTACGTCACTGAAAGTAAAAATATTAAATATTCTTTGAATAATCAATCAAGAAGAGACTTAAGAACTAAAACTTTCCGCTACGTAATGAACTTTTATGGCAATGTTCTAGAGAGCTAACAGTATACCTACTACCTTGGTGCCCGAAAGGCGATACCAGTTATTATTGACAAAAATGAGAATATTGAGATAAAAAAGACAAAATCATGTCACGAAAGTTCATTCCGTTAGCACACAGCTGACACGACGTGGCTCCTCACAACAACCTTTGTACTCTTGTTACCTCCGGAACGACCACCCGATAAGAATAGAGACAGAAATTCCACAGGCGCGCGCCGATTACACTCCTTGGTGAAAATAAAAGAGATTGTTTATAAAGCCAAAGAAGACGACATGACAATAGATGACGGTGATGGACCGAAACTTCTCCGGCGTTCAGCACCGATTGTGACACGTATCGAACCAAATTGAAATTTACCACCAAACATTTAGAGTTCATTAATTTACAAACGTGATCAAGACATGTGACTTTAAGAAGGTGATTAGAAAAAGCAGGGGCGTGATGTGCGAGGGAGACCGCCAATGGTGAGAAAAAGAGAGAGACGCACACCGAGGGTCACAGGCGTGATGTCAGGTCAGCCACTTTTGCACCTCGCCATAACAACGCGTCTCAAATTATTATGGACGTTTGATAAGTGTTGGTAGATTGCACTGTCTTGGTACTTTATGATGCTAATTAAGTGTTTACGGTGCAGAGAGTAGTAGATTGTTGACACTTGTCGACGAGCGCTTCTCGGCCGTATTTTTTCTGTGAGGAAACGTCACTCACACTCCAAGCTTCTGTGCTTTCACCGGCCAAAGATTTACAAAGAGAGCAATGACATTTAACTATAGGTAAGAACATCGATCGTTGTGATAGAGATATGACGTCGATGAAACTTTATCAGTCGCAACAGAAATTCATCTCAACAACAAATGATAAGAGAGCCGTACGTAACGTAACATCGCATGATGTATTTAGGCTGAGAAACAACTTTAAAATAGCGGTAATAAAATCATATTAGCGTAATAACGATTTATAGCAATAAAAGCTGTTATGACTTCGGCCAATAAAGTTCCCGAATCTCTGTGCGTTTGAAAATAACTGAAGATTAAGGGTAAAAGTCTTGAGCTGGTTGGATCTATAACGTCGGTCTCTTAATGCGTCTTAATGTGTATTTTACGATTGTTACACAAGACGCGAGCAGTTTTACATCGGTTTAAGCGATGTCTATCTGCGTTATTAAATCCTCTGATGTTCCGAAACATCAAATTATGAATGAGGAATAAATCAACAGGGGCGATCGTAAAATACTTTATGTTTTTGTTCTGTTCGTCCGTTCGGTTCGATTACTCACACAAATTGCCCCAGATGTCGGCTCGTGCAAAATCATAATGTTCTCATTTTATTAGATTTCAAATTAAAATTATATTAGAATACCTAATTAGATAGATACTTTTTCATCCCGTTATATATATTTGTTAAACATGAAATTTGACACAGGTAAGCTAGAAGGACAAAACGAATGATAAATGACTCGTTTTTGAGTCATTACATTTCGATAATAGACCTATTGTTATAAATGTTAGATATCAATTTCAATTGACTTCAAAGAGCATGAAATCAGTTAAATCAGCTGAGTAACACCAACCTAATACATTAAGTTGGAAAGTTTCATTATACACCAAGATACGACGGTACCTCTGCTTTTGGCATCATAAACGCATTAACACTTAATGAAACATGAATAGCTCACATATTAATGTATGACCTATGGGGTGCAGCCACGTCGATATGATAAATGCTCAGTGGATGACTAGCGCAAAGTCCCGGCTTCGATTCCCGATTGGCATGACATTAAAGAAGGCATTTGCGGTGCTTCTTATAGTCGAATACTGACACCCATGGACATACAATCAATCTATATTAAGGTACGCTGATAGAAAGTTGCTTAGATTGTAAATATTACTCTAGCAAATTTTACATGAATAGTGTATAATTATGAGTCAGATAAGTAATAAAACAAAATTTTAAATAAAGAAAATTCTGAATTTATACTCATTAACAATTCATGGAAATGTCTTTCAAATCCAACTTGATTGAGTGTATCACATTACCATACCTTCAATAGAAAAAAACTCTTATTTCATTATAAAACACACAAACAATCGGTCGTTCCGAGTAAAAAAGTAATCAAAACCTGAACGAATACAATGACAACTGCATACTGAATCAATCACAAAAAACAGGAATCCGAACAAAAACAACAATTAAAGAAGTGAGCGGAGTGGCCGTCCAAAGAAATATTTAGAATACGCCAGTCGGGGCCACAAATAAGTTTTTTAACTATCAAAAAAGACCCTACACGTGTCCCAGATGTCGTCTTTATTGGTTTAGTCCAATTAATGGCATCTAATGTTCTCGGAACTCGATGTAGAGATAATAAATACTAATTTTCATTTATTTTTTTGGAATTTTATGATTTGGAGTCATAGCAATTAATTTAAAACTAATGTGAAAGTTATTTGGTTTTCAACTGCTACTTTATATTAAAATGCATTTTAAACAAGTAAAATATGAAAAATATCACTAGTGTAAAGTAAAAAATTACGTACATTGTAATTTTTGTATTTGTGCAAGAATTGACCATAATGGCCAATGAAATAGTAAAGTATAGAAAAAAGTTAAGTATGAATTAATAAACTGTTTATAACATTGTTACATAATACAGTTCAAATAGGAATAGGAATCGAGGATAATAATATGAAAATTACGATGAACCCAAAAAATTATTTGTTAGCATAGTTATATTTAACTACAATTTTATTATCGCTTTTAAAAAGTGCCTATTAAGAATCCAGTCTCTGAATGGACGGATCGCAAGACGTTATCGTAGCTCGTTTAATTTGCAAATGCTCGATCGATATACCGAGCTGAGTGATTGAGACTGAGCGCTCGGATGCATTGACAGCGTACCGCATTCTATGTAAAATATGAAAGACTCGCTCGCTCCTGGACGCAGATGTTGGCTACATCACTATTTAAATAGACGCGGCAATATTTATGGAAGAATATTGGACTACGTAAAGTGGGAATATGGGATATAAGTGAAACTGACGTTATCTTAGCTTCTTGGTAATGATACTGTTTGATGTTAACAGTAACGGAGAGTCGAATAATTACGTTAGCCTTGTTATCGTCTAAAAATCAATAAAGGAGTTTAGCTTTTTGGATTAGCTAAGTCAAGTTCAAGATGAGTTCAGTTAGTAAACAGGATAGGCAAACAATCCGGATAATGGACCAAGAATTGAGTAAAATGATTGTTTAAACAATGATGAAGTGACATTAGGTACCCACAAGTTAATTAGCCAAGACAATATTGATGTCCTAATTGCCGTATCCTAATATAAGTGAGCACCACACATTCTTGCATCCCACATACTGGTCATTCGTACAGATATAAGCGCAGCCCCTGACCGGCCGGTGCTGCATACTGATTGAATTATGGTTGCACTACAACTGATTAATGCGACATCCACCACTGACGTACTATTGTCTGCGCGATCTGCATCGGCCAAGAGCAAAAAGTATTGCGATCGGGATCCGGAATGCGTGTAAGTATTGGCGCTGTTCGTGTATTCACTTTATACTGGAAGCCTTCGCGAATATTGTGCAGTTACATAATGAAAGACTTAGAATACGCGATGCCTCATTCTTGAATGAAGATTCCATAAAATATGCGAATATTAAATAATTCGTTACTATTATTATAATAGTTTAGCGAACATATTAAAAAGTATACTTTTGATCGACAAACTGAAATTCACAACCTAATAAGCATAAGTAATAAAGTCATTGTTTTCCCAATACAATGAATCAATAAAACACGAGATTGAATTCAGTGCGGAGTCTTTTCCTTAAACAAACAAAAATAAATGAAAATTCAAAGGCCAAAATATAAAACGATAAGAGGATTAGGTGGAACGGAGATGACATTGGAAATTAAGGCTGTTTTCTTTTGTAATTTTCCCCCATCTCACCCTCGGGTGGGATGGGGATGTTAAAAATGTATGTTTTCACAAGTCCCCTGTCTCCCTGGTCAGCGGGAAGGTTGCGCGTGGATAATTTTCAGGATATGTCGATGTCTACACACACTTTATGGCACGAGACAAGCGACCAAATCTAATTTATCTTCGATTTTATCCTACGAGGCTTTTTGTTTTGTTGAATTATTTAGTAATTCAAATTAATGTTTGTCTTTAAAAACAATCTCATAAATAAGGTTTAGGTCGACTGTAACGTTACAAAAGTTAAGTTCTGGGACGGAGAATCAAATTAGGAGCAAAACAATCTTACGCATTACAAATGTAAATCATGACATTTAAATAAATAAACTTTACCTAGTTACATGCGTAATGGAGGTTTTAAATTAAATAGCTAACTCCAAATGTTAAATGGAAGAAGTAGAATAAAGCTGGGTGCACATAAGTCGCGTTCCATAGAACGTAATTAAAGCAACTCGCGGACAAAAACGCGCGGGCGGTACGCGCGGCTCTCGTACGAGGCTCGCGTTTTTGCCGCGTCAAAAACACGCGCAGCAAACGCGAAGACCTGCAATAAATTAGGGCCAGTGACGAAAGCCGACACCGACTCAATACTCCAAGGCGTTAAATAAAAACATTAAAGGCTGGTTGAAATAATCGACGGGAAAAAGCTATATCGGACCGATTTGGTGGCGACAAGGGCTCACGGACGTGAGTGGATGCAGTTCGTTACAATCCGGTGCTCGCCGAGTATTTTACGAGATATTCGTATTGGCATTTACTTCTTTCGCCTATCGATGGTAACATTATGTGGCATCATTAGGCGAATACTCTGCGTAGGTATTCCAAATGTCTCTATTTAACCCCTTTACCATCGATACTCTTTTTTTGTAGGAACATTGATTAATTGGCAATTTGAAGAAGCAGCATGCCTCGAACTTCAGTTAGATGTGTGAAATTCAGTTAGATTAATTACATATAGATATTAATCTCATTTCTACTAGGTACTTTATAATATTATTGTGAAGTTTATAGTTTCGAAAAATATATAATTATATAATAAATATAATTTAATTACGACCTTTGGTATGGGATGCCACGTGTGTTGATACCTTAGCACCGTCTCATCTTCCAGAGACAGTGGATAGGGCCGGTGGTGCAGCCATGTCAGCAGAGAGCCTCAAGCGGCGAAAATACAGTAACTTAGATACAAGTTACATGTTTGAGCCGTTTGGGGTTGAAACTCTGGGTCCGTGGGGGCCGAGTGCACACCACCTTTTCCGAGAAATGTCAAAACGACTGGTCGACGCATCTCGTGACCAGAATGCTGGCATATACCTCGCTCAACGAATCAGCATTGCCATCCAACGTGGCAATGCTGCCAGCATTCTGGGTACGTTGCCTACTGACAACGACTTTTTTATTTAGATTTTATATAATTAGATTAATTACCTAGTACGTTAGAATTAGTATGCACTTAATTAATAAATAAATAAATTATATTATAATGAAAAAAAAAAAAAAAAAAAAAAAAAAAAATTAATTTGTATAAATTTGTTGACTTAGTAATTGTATATTAAATGTGTGATTAATTGAATTGAATTAAATCTGAATAATTAAATGTAGTGACTATTTGCACGCAAAACATGCACGACCTGTGTATATATATTTTTTAAGACCAATGTATACCATGTTTTTAGCAAATAAATGATTATTATTATATTATTATTTTTTTTTTTTTTTTTTTTAATTCTTTATTCATATAAATTTACGTACAAACATTTTAACATCGTCTGCCAAACTGTGAGACAGTTTGTCGGCAGTAGTTCCCGTGGATTCTGTTATTGTACATACTTTCATAAAAGACTTTATAATTACTTATAATCTAAAACATTTTAGTAAACACACGTGTACATATTTTATTATTTATATTCAAAAGACAGTATTTGCAAGGCGTAAAAGAAGTCGATAATTGCATCGTAATTATTATAATAACTGAATTGGTTTGAGAACTCTTGATCGATAGATAACATTTTACATTTCCTTCTGTAGTTGAAAACCGTGGGGTGAAAGCCTGAAACCAGAATCCTCCCTATTTAAATCTATTAAAAAAACATACTTAAACTCTGTTATATAAATTCAAAATGATAGCGTCATTATAACTTTCCAAGAATGTTTCAATGCTGAAGACGTCAACTCCACAAGTAGGGAAATGCAAGCAAGCGGCTCGCTTCAATACTGTTTATGAAAGGCGGGCGCGTCGTAGGCTTATAATGGTAGGGGAGGCATTGATGCTAAATTTGTAGTTACTCGAGCGTCTTTGGGACCTACTGGAATTTGAAGATTAGGTGGAATAAAGAAAAAAAGGTTATGTGATATTTTCCCCTTCAGCGGTGGGGGGAGCGTCTACAGGGTTTCAAAAATGTAAAAAAAAACAGTCACCAAGAAATACTCGAGCGCGTCAGATATTAATAGGGTAGTCGCGCCACGTCTGTCTGATAACGGAAAAATAATAATCTGCCGTTTTGCGTGGTGGGGGTGGCCGTACGAAGGGGTCGAAAATATTAAAAAAAAAAATTTACTCGAGCGCGTCAGACATTGATAAGGGATGTTAAGTGAACCCTCCAGTAGCTCCTATTTTAAAGACTGACGATTTGGACGCGACCATCAGTCAGGGCCGATTTTTGAAAATGCAAAAAAAAATCGTGACCTTGATTTACTCGAGCGCGTCAGATTTTTATACAGGCGGTTCTTCTTGATGGCCTTGTTGTACTGACCCATAATCTGACAATTATGTTGAGGGATTTCCTTAATCTGACGGTTTGAAAAAAAAAATATGTAAAAAATATCGAAATCTCGAAAATGGTTCAAGATATCGAAAAAATGTTTGTACAAAAGTTGTAGAGAATTTAACCTTCTACAATATTTATTATAAATACATATACCAAAAAACCCATAGGAAACGAGATATTTGCAATAAATGATTTTTTGACCTTTGACCTTGAAAAATCAGTAGTCGCGGGCACCCTAAGATAAGTAGCTTTTGAGACAAGTTTTAGGGTGTCAAAATAAAGGTTTATACAAGTTAATAGCTGACTATTTCTCATTCTGAGGTGAAACTCATAATATTCCTGGACTATACACTTAATAATGATTTTAGCCACTTCGGCTTGTGCAAATCGGCAGATTAAGATATTTCCGTGATTCGTGACTAATTTCCTTCAAAATAAAAAAAAAACCAATCGCGCTCGAGAAAATCCAGGTGACGTTTTTTTTTTGCAACTTTGCGAGTCTCCAATTTTCTTTCGTCACGCCCAATTTGTCAGATTATTGAAATGTACACTATTTTGCATGTAACTAACTTACCTTACCTTAATCTGACGCGCTCGAGTATTTCAAACCATCGATTTTTTTTTACTAATCTGACGGGCTACCCTAGGCGTTCGACACTACATAGAAGGCTCAGATTTGGTGAGAGTACTTCACAAGGTGCAAGGTTGCCCCCTTATGTTAATCTGACGCGCTCGAGTAAATCCCGAAATCCCCTATTCGCCTCCCCTACCATAATGGGGCCACGAAAATGGTGATTATTTATTTGAATAAAGCTTTGAAAATATATTGAAAAGTAGATTTACGCCCAGACAATTCAATACCTGTGAGGTAACTACCAACTCTTATTGTGAAAAAGTTGTGTCAAATGAAATCAGAATGTAAGGACAAAAAAGTGACAAAAACAATCAAGTTTAGGTAAAGTTGAACCGCAATAAGAGCTGGTGGTTGTGAACTTTACCAAAGCTCAAGACAGCATTGACCGTGAAGTCCTGTCTATTATTGTATAATGGAGACTGAGGGTCCTAAGCCATACGAGAGTCCCGCATGAAACGCTATAATAATACTTGCACACTTAGTTCACTTTCTAGTAGTTATGAGTGTATTGGGTTTATAGAAATAGAAATAAATTTATTGTGGCAAAACAAAAACATTAAATATGCAGTACAACAAAAAAAATAATAAAACATATTTTGCCCCAACACAGCTCCAACTCAGCATAAAGCTGGCTGCGCTGTGAGCAACCAGCGCTGGTCTTCCGTTGGAGCTGGCGGTGACGTCACGCACGACTAAACATAAAGTGCGCAATAAAGCAATCTTAAACAAACAAACAAATTTTTTGGTTTCCATAGCACAAGCTTTGCCTAATAAAACGTTCCAGGATATTTATTTATTTATTATCAGTATTAAAATAAAACAGTAAATATATTTTTTATCAAGTTTATAGGAAGCGTTACCTTCTCGCTAATTTCAGAGTCGTACTGTTATGAGTCCTCGACTTTTCGCACAAATATCTACTTAGCAATAGCGACGAAGCTAGCGTACGTAATGAAGTACATTGTTTACTTTCTATTTGTATTTATACTGAAGCGTTTATTTATTTTTATTGCCTTCTAGTCATCTACAATTATTAATACAAGCTATTGTGATGATAAATGACAATGGATTTTCCATTATTGAGCTTGAATGTTAATGTTAGTGTTATTGTTTTACTAGTACTAGCGATGTTTGTACGGATATAGCATAGCATATACGCAAAAAAAATTCTGTCGTAGTAGGTATCTTATTAGGATAATAACTCTGTTGGTTTACGCGGCGCACGCCAGTAGTCTCTCTCAGTCGTCATTTGTTCAGATATCTTCAATAATTATCGTGATATTTCAGCCATTATATACACAAAATCATAATGAATTATACACCAAAACCTTCGCCATGAATCACTAAATTCATTGATGACAACCGTATGAAAATCCGTTCTCTAGTTTTAGTTTATCGCAAACATACAGACAGTTAGACGCGGCGAGGGACTTTGTTTTATAAAATACAAAACACATTTTTTAAATGTCAATAGAGTTTGTTTTTATTTAGCATGCAACTGACATTTAAGTTCTATTTCACTCTATAAATACCCATAATATGCCTCAATGAAAATGTATATCTACGTTCGTCCGTAAGCTAACTCATACGAGTGAATTCCAATTGAAAGCTTCAAGCACTTCGGGGGAGAATATTGATCACACCCACCTCACATGTGAACGGTACCAAATTAAAAAAGAAACTCTATGGTACGTACACTCAAAAATCACGGCATGCTTTAAAGGCGAAATTAGTATTCGAAAATGCAATTTCAGTGCAGTTTGGAGAGCGACCCAACTACATAGGGGGCGTTTCAGGGGGAGTACATATCCATCTTGTTAGGTATGCGCCCGGATGCGCCAGCTTCTACAAACACAATAAGAGCCTTCTTGCCTTCTTTCTCGCCCCCTTTCTCCTCTTCTCCCCTCGCCTCTCTTATGGAAAACTTATTAGAGCACGGCCCGCCAGGGAATCCTTTTTCCTTCGGTAAATATTTGAGGGAGAAATTAAAATTTGACAGCGGACGTTCTTGGAGTTACGAAGGACGATAGAGTCTATTCTATATGCTCGTACGTGATACTTGAGGCGTAAAATGAAATTTAGATTGAGTTTGGACAGTCTTGCTTCGTAGCTCCTTTGTAGATGGGAATATGTCTCGTTTTATAATATAAACATTTTACGTTGTACGTACTTAGGTAGGTACTTGAATTCAATGAGAATTACATTCTCTCACGGCATCGTATTATAATATTTTCATGCAAATCAGAACTAAATTTGAGATTATTTTTATATTGCCTTTTCCATTTTATTACGATTAAATCTAACTTAACTTATTACTATCAGTAGGTTTAAACTTTTAAATTTTAAGGGCTGCACTATATGAGTTATCGTGTGGGTTATGTATGGCGTACACGTTGCAAATAAATAAGATTTTTCAATTTCAATATCGTGGTGAGTTTTAATGTGTGCCACCCCTACAAAGCCCCCCTTATTTCACTATATAAGGTCGTTGAAAGTTTGTGTAAGGACGGCGTAAGTACCAACATGCATTCGGAATAATGAAATGCTTGTAATGAAAACGTTACCTGTCCGAATGTGTGTGCTTATGTAATTCTAATTGCGGTTTGTGCTTACGATAGTGATGGAACTACTATTGTGAAGGGGGAACTACATTATGACCAATTAAGTTGTGGAAGTATCGAACATTTTGTATTTATATTCTTTACTACTACGGAAAGTTAGGGAAAATAGAAGTTAACCGTCTTAAAAAAAGCCGTAAATAGGACAATGACTTGGAAAAACAAGTTTTAATTTCCCCCGATACATTTTAACGCCATAAACAAACAGGGTGCGTCGGAAGAACGCAACAAACAATAATTCACACGTAAAACCAATGTACTGAAAAATGAGAAAGCCTCCGAACGTGAGCCGCATTCATAGCAACACCCTCTATGTAACAAATGAGCACATTTGCCTTCACGCACACACGTAAAAAACGTGATGTATGTCGCAGCCACTTAGAGGTATTCGTCATTTTGCGGAACGGTTAACTAGACATTTGGAGAAATGACAGCTGTTCGTGGAATTTAAGTTAAGCTTAGTCAGTTTCTACTAATAACAACGTGAGCAACTAGAAATACAACCGCTCGATTTTCAGGTCACCTTTGGATAATGAATCACTTCTGTCAGAAAACTAATAAAAACAGATGACATTGTGAATAAGGTTCATCATCATCATCATTTCAGCCGAAAGACGTCCACTGCTGGACATAGGCCTCCCCCAAAGTTTTCCACAACGACCGGTCCTGTGCTGCTCGCATCCAGCGGTTTCCCGCGACTTTCACTAAGTCGTCGGTCCACCGTGAATAAGGTTATATCATGAAGAATGGTCTTTAATTATTTACTTATTTTCGATACGAATTTTCCAAATGATCATGAACGAGAGTTTAATAATGATCCTTTTCTATTTTATACAAATACCATTAAACTGAATCAAACTCGAAACAAACAAGAGCAGAAAAGCCAAAATTGAATCCACAAACATAACCTCAAAAGTAATTACGCTGTACCCAAAGGAGGTTCTATATAAAAGCATTAAGGGGTAATGTCTTGGCAGTAATTAAAGGTCGGGGGTGGTAAGGGTAGGCAGGGGGGAGGCTGGAGGCTGCGCGGCTGGGCGTGGTCGGCGCATGCGTGCTACAGTTTAATTACACTGGAACAAAGCTCATCGACGCCTTGGTTCGTTCATTAGGGGTAAATAAATGGGATGTACTAAGGGATGCTGGCCCATCCCAACTGTGGTATACATATTTAGGTGGGAACATAGTTTTTGGTGGTCAGGTAGGAATTTTATTTGACTAAGTTAAGAGTCTAAGAAAATTCTTATAGCATCACTATATCGTAGTCTAGAATATTAAAATGCTTTAAGTTCGTTAATTAAAGATTTTTAATAAAGCTTATTTCAATTATATAGTATCACAACTTACTATAATTTCTAATACTAAAATAGTTTACTCATAATAGTTACCATAATCAATGTAATGTACATACGTTTTTATATTCTTGAATATTTATGATTACTTGTATTAGAAGTTTATATGTATATTAACATATCAATCGTATTCAAATGAAATGAGCTTGAAATCGCAGATAAGCGGGGTCTATAGAAGAAATGAGGGGAGGTGGAGCATGTAGGGTGGAGGCATTAGTGGTTCCTGATGTGGAGTAACGCATGATGTTTCAGGAAATTGAAGGATGTGAGATTTTCTTTTGTTACTTTATTTTCTAAATTCTACAAGCGTAATATGAGTCTTATTATTAAGCAGATATGACATGTTTTGAATTGTGAAAAAGCCTAATTAAAATATGTTTTTTTCTAAAATTATACAAAATAACTTTTACAAAAATGACCAGCACTAAACACTACAAGCTCTTGAGTAACGACTTGGAAATGCAAAAACATCAGCGATTAGAACGGAGCATGTTTCTAGTTAGGTCGAGATAGAGGTACAAACTTTTTTTACGTTTATACCTAAAGGTATTTTATTACTTCTTCTAAATCTTCATACAACATGTGAATTGTAATTGAATTTTTATCTGCACTGTGTCACTTGCAATTTCTCGAAAAATTTAGCATTTATACCGCTTTGACAATTTTGTACTTGGAAATTTACTTTTTGAACTGTATGTGTTACATAAACCGTAACCTTACATTGAAATAACTCTCAAAACTAATTAAATAATGTGTTTATTCGACCGACGACCTGTTTGTGACAATTAACTATTCACAGTTTGCGCCGAAACTTTTTAAACATACTATTTATTATTCGTGTTAGTGAAGCGAAGGAGAAATGTCTTGCGGCATATCTAAATAGTATGATTTAAATAAAAAATCGTGGCACGCGACGAGGTGACTCTGTTCATGTAAATCGACTCCTCAAAACCACGTCACGTAGGGTGGAAGGGTGCATATATTTTTGATTTGTTCTTGGGTAGGCAATTTTTGGGTTATTCTTCATCTCTTTGTTGTGGTAAAATTTTATTTTATAAATTTTAGATAAGAGAATACTTAACGAATAAACTTTGCTTTGAACGGACGCACACTTTTGACACGAGCAACCTACTGTTAAATCAGAAATGCTATTTAAAAAAGTATGGCTAAGATTAGGTGAGGTCAGCAAAGTATTTAACTATTAAGCAGAAGTTAATCGAGGTAAAAAAAAAATGTCTTTACGCACTTTAACCATGAGGAGAGATGTTATTACAGAAACGACATTTCACCGAAAATATTTATCCCGACGTTCACGCAGATTACGAAGTGACAGGTAACTAATAATTTCTAAACAAAGAACCGTCAATAATACCTTGCCTTACCCGAGTATTTAGCTCAAGATCTTTAGACAAACTTTATTTAAACAGCTCGACCACTGGTACGATCTACATTATCTCTATTTATCCATAAATTATTGATTAGACTATTAAAAATATAATATTTAAATTGAAGTTGATACAAAAAGAAAGAATAAAGCTATGATGATATTCTGACTATTCGAAAGGGGTCAGTCAGTAAATGAAAAAATGGCCCATTTCCCAAGTTTTCCGTGAAGTGGGAGCGCGCGGCCGCGGCGCGATGTCAGTTCGACGACCGATACTGTACAGCCTCCCTCCATTTATCTCCCGTCTCCCGAATTGCCCCAAAAAGATGTTTCAGTCTCGAATCGACGAGATATGTATCTGGGTTGTAATTTTTCTTAACCATCTTAGTATTCAAGCCGCAGAATGTGCCCCGCCGATATGCCTAATGCGATTTATTTGTATAAATAAGAGTTGCTACACACGACTCATATAGGATTGCAATTTATTGAGTTGATTCCAGAATTTTGTTTCGTATTATTATTATTCTGGCTAAGAAAGAACGAGCATAAAAAAAATGAAATATAACAGTTTCACTTTGTACTAAGAATACTTGAAACTAATGTTTACGATGGTAATTATTACTCAAATCATGAGAGATACCGAGTTGCAACTCTAAAATGTTATTTTAGGTTACACGTTCCGTGTGTAGCATCACTAAGTACACGGATGTTGGTAAGGAAAATCGTGGGAGGGAAAATGAAAAAAGTCAATGATTGAACGTCATACCTATGGGAATAAATTTGCCTTGGGGGTGGGGGGACACGCAGACTTACACGTGTCACATAGTTGAATTGTCAATTAGATTCGAGGAAATATGTACATATTATTTAAAAACACATTTATCGTTCAATAAGGAATTCGTAATTGTTATTATTTTTTCTTTCTAACATTCATTATACATTTTTTATTACTTTTTTGCTGACTGACTGGGTATTCCTTAAGATTATATATTTTTTGCCAATTTGACTTGTGTGTGTGACATTTAATTTTCATCCAATTTATAATTTCTATTAATAATAATGTATTTAATATTTCTACACCTTTATTGGTAGAATATGCTTAACTAAATGACATGACAATCTTAATGTACCATATTCTTGGAAATAAATAAATGATTTGATTTGATTTGAACGTAATGTAGATATACGAAATTTGTGAAAGTGAAAAGATAATAAACAAAAGCCTTCAAGATTGAGCTAGTAAGACTTGTTAGAGTTTTTTCTCGTATCAGAAATAATTACGCTTTACAAACTGTCCCCTTTATTTCTTCCCGGTCGTTTCCTATCTCCGTTTGTTCCCATTTATCCTGGGAAAGTATCGACGTTTCGCGTATCTAAATGTACTATCATATACCTTTCTTCTTCTTTATTTTAATACGTGTTACAAGTTATTTGTTTTCCTGGTGGATAATTTTAGGTGTCATAATTTGTAATGAATAACAACTTCTAAATTTTGTAGGTTACATAAGTAAAGTTTTCAAGCAGAGATTT
Source organism: Ochropacha duplaris (assembly GCA_951361185.1). Classification (NCBI taxonomy): domain Eukaryota; kingdom Metazoa; phylum Arthropoda; class Insecta; order Lepidoptera; family Drepanidae; genus Ochropacha; species Ochropacha duplaris. Next base: position 7,704,187 of record OX592702.1, on the reverse strand, counting down.
ATTAGAGATACTGATCAAGATATTAGGGACCTAAGAGTGTAATTTTCACAGAGCATGATAAGGTTTCTTGAAATAAGTAGGTTTGATTGAACATAATTTGGTTTGATGATTTTAGAAACATTTGGATATGATTTACTTATAAAAAAATGCCACATTGTTTGATTTCTAGTCAGACCAAATAAAAAAGGTAGACAGAGTCCCGCGCACTTAAAGTGAAGCACAGTAAAGGAAGCCGATCACTTTCCTATCCGACGCGAGTCACGCGGGATAACGTAGGTACGTGCAGGTCACGCACACAACTTCATTGGAGACTATTGTTTACGTAGATACCTACGCTCCTTCTTTCTATCTTCTCTATTTGTTCTGTGGATTTCTATGAAACTTTTTGGCACAGTTACCAATTTTAACAAAATATAATTTCATGTATTTGACCTAAGAATCAGAATGTTTTTATACTATTAAAATAGTACTAAAAAATAAACTTTTTGGTTTGACAATTAATCTGTTTGTAATTTCCTGAATACCTCATCCGGTTTTTCAATTCAACCTTCAAAATATATGATTGCTAATAATAATAATTCTGTTGAGAAAACATTTATAAACGTAATGGGGTAAGTGAATATAAACCAACAATAATCGAGTTGACATCTCAAATCTAATACGTAACAAAGCACTCGAAAGCTCACCCGAGTATTATTATTATCTTAACATGTTTACGTTTCTTTTCATAACGAAATTAATTTCGTGTTTCCATTTGATATTATTTACGAGTTCGAATAAGCAATAAACGTATACCGATAACATGTATTTGCTTACGGTCGTTAAGACCGTGGATTTATCTAAAAAGGAGAACAAAAATGTCCCGGGTTAACCTGCGCCCGACGTCGTAAAAGACCCAAGAAGTACTGCGGGCAGACCGAGGCAACAAAAATACTTTATTTATATGCTAATGTAATTTATATGACGCTTAATGTCTCGTCGCTGGTAACGCACGATTCTGTTCAATTCTTTCAGTTCCCTATTGGTATTTTGGAAAAGGAACTGTATTCGTTTTAAGTTAAGGTGGCGTTCGGTGTGTCGTATGGGTCGTGTGTGCCGATGCGATTATGAATGCGCGGTAGGAGGCAGCTTCCAGCCCTGCTTCCTCCGATGGTGGGAGAAGGGAGGTGCGCTCACAGGGAATCAATAAAAACGCGAGAAAAGCGTTGATTATACAACGGGAATTCGGTAGGAAAATGCTCTTTCAATAATACCTCGCGACTATGACATATCAAGTGAAATAAAGAGAAGATTATATCCATACTGAAGGAATATTGTCTATACAAAGCCTCTTTAGTCGGCAAGATTTTTGAATGGAGTTTTGAGATGTTTGTAAACACGTTCTACTTCGTGCACTAAAACGTGTCTATTTAAATATCTACCTCATTATTGGTCAATTCGTACAAATGTCTAGACTCTTATCAAAGTGATCAAGCATCAGGCAGAGCTCGCAGGACCGGATTTGAAAACTCAACTCGACGTATATCATTTAGCCATATTTGTAAAACAAAATGATGTACATTAGACATTCAAATTAGATGAAAACAGAACATAGCAAGCGAGTGATGGACATTCCATCCGAGTATTGTATGGTATTTGCATAAAAATCCGTAGGATTGAAGGTGGACGCGTCCGCTTTAAATGCAGATTCAGGGTTTGCGCCAAGATAAATACGCGGTTGTAATATAAAGCTAAAGGGAAAATATTGGTGAATTGAATAGCTTTGTTGGTAAATGCTTTGAAGTGAGGAAATTCAAAATTGACGGTGAAAAGGTTACATACAAATGATTTAGTTTTTACTTTGACGAGATTTTAGTAACTTTATCGTAAAATGCCGTATACATTTAATTTTGAAAACCGGTTATGTTTGTATAGCTATGCATACCATAGGGTTCCGTAGTATTTACTGAATTCGTAAATGAGAAAATATAGCTCGTGAACTGTAGGAATCATTTGACGGTTTAGTTTTCCTTGTGATTGCTTTCCTTGTTCTAGCGCTGTATATTTTTTCAGATTATCGAGAACTACAGTTTTAGCTGTAGAGGCACGTAACTCATGCAAAAAGGCCACTTTATTCCTCCATATTTCATAAATAGTAAAAACCATATTAAATAATAGGTATATTTATGCGTGCGAGCGGCCCAACATTGAAAAGCTCTATAGTTTACAAGAAATTATTCTTTTATATAGTTTATTCATTGAGTACTTAAATATACAAAACTTACATATATATATAATTTAAAACACTAACTAAGCTAATAATAATATATACAAAAAACAAAAAGTGATTAAGTATTAAAAAAAAAAATATAAATATAATATATTATAATAACTAATTAAAAAAGAGACAGCTGGTCAAAAATGCTGCCAGTTATAATGTCAATGTTACCAGTTGTTCTTTTATATTGTTTAATCTTTTTTAATTTAGATGTATTGATTGTCTAAGCTCGCTAACAACCTTCGTTTTTTAATACTTTGAATGTTTTCTTTTCATTTTTATTTCTTTCTGAAAACTGTTTAAGTAATTTGTTTGGTTTTCAACTTATTTTTTGCATTGTAATTTTTTTTTAACATAGTGGTTAATTCTTGGACGTGTATTTAAAATATTATAAGATAATAGAATAAGATAGATTGTAAATTCTCATTAAGTGAACTCTGTTCTTTTGAGAAATAAAGTTTCTTTGAACCTAAATTAGCTGTGACATACAGACGTACAGACGATCGATTTTTGACTACGGGACCCTAAATGTATTAAAAATAAACAATTATTTATCTATCGTATCGAATAACTTCTGAATTCACCCTTAGCTCCATATCTCAATAATTATACAAACATTTATACGCGTCGTGTAGGTAAATATGAAAGTTTACTTATGAAGCGACTAAAAACAGTGAGGCCTATTGAAACGTCAACTCACAATGTAAGTCACCTGCGTTAATTTATAAACAAGGCGCTTAATTTGTGCACTTACCTATCACACACACCCACACACCCTCACACGTGAAAGCCAAGACGTTCACTTACCTGAGAAAGAAAAAAAAGCAATTTATTGCAAGTTGTTTTAAAAGAAAATTCGAATATGTTTACGGTTTAAAGTTTTTGCAGCAAATCTTCATTATCATAATAAATTGTTGCGTGGATTTACTTTAAACGCCGAGAAGACAAAAAGCTACATTTTATGAGTTCATGACTAGTTTTAATTTAAGGTCGTTACTAATGATATACACACTTACTGTCGTCATAATAAAAAAAAGGTAGGTAATTAACCTGTATGGCAAACTAAATAAAAATAATTACACAATTTATGTGAAAATATGTAAAGTAGCACGCTTCATAAGCACACTGAAAGTTTTTGAGGAAAGTAACGAAAATAGCCCACTTATATGCCCAACAAAATACGTAGTAAAAAAGTTAAGTCGTTCTACCTGTTATTTTTATGAATGAACCCAAAACATAACAAAGTATTATGTACGCATAACGTCATAACCTTAAAAATAAGAGACGGCGATACCTCCCAATTTGAGGTCTTGCTTAAAACACATTACCCTCGAAAAAAGTTTAATATTTGCAGCACGGCAAATTTAAGGAGCTATAAATTTTTGTCATTAGGATAATAATAAGAGTTGGAGTGGTGTCGAGAACAGGATGTTATAATGTCTTTTGTTCGACTCTCCGTAACTCGCATACCAATGATCTCAGATACATACCTACATTTTTTCCGATTGCTATAGGTATTATCCACTTTAACAAGCCTTTTTTCATTACATTATAAAACAAGTTACTTAACAGCAGCTGCGATGTTTTCGAATTATACTGTTATATACTGACCGAATAAAATGTACTCAATGAGTGTTTTTAATGTATGTATGGAGGCTGGATGCTTTAGGTTACTCCTTCTTGGTTCATAAATATGGGTGCGACTGTTTTATTAATCCACACACTGGAGGAAAAAATCTTAGCTAGGGACAAATAGTTGAGATGGAAGATTGAAGATTTTATGACATTTAATTTTACTTACTTTTCTAATTAGATGATGATTATGATGCTAAAATTATGAGAATATAAAATTGACTAGCTCTAGTAAGTGAATCTACAAATTGCTGACTTTGTAAAGGAAATGACTTGATCGGATTTAAATTGTAGAGAAACGAAGAGCAATGTCAGGTCATGTTAGATGACTCTATAAGCTAATGATTTACCACCGGGACCGCTCGCAACTAGTCATTACATATTACTATAACATCACACAACAAAAAGCTGGCAAAATATCAGAAACTACGCTTCGTAAGGCGGCGTGGAGAATCATAACGACAGACCGAGGGGAAAGTCACACAACCACTGATTTACAACCGCGTTTGATAACTTATTTGATCACTTTATGATGGCGAAAACTGCCTGCTCATAAGGTACCTACGCCGATGCAAATCGTTCATATTATGGCGGATGTAACGGGCGCGGCGTACGATGTTACATACGCGTAACGAAACGACTCTATCCTCGTAACGGAATAGAAATCACAGATACCACAAAAACAAATCAAAAGGTAGATGACATTTTAACGCCTCAATTTACTTATATTATGTCAAATCAAGCGATAAGAGATGAATCGACATGTTGAGTGTAAAGAACCCATTCAAGATCCCACATGACTCATTTAGGCGTAAAAATAGCATTATAAATTTTAACAGCAGTTGTACATAAGACACGTTCATAATAGGAATAAGTTAATTTAAATAAAATGTCAGTATTAGCATGCCAGTGTGTGTGCGGATCTTTCCATTGTTTTCGCTAAATGACATCAAAGTTGTGGTGCGCGGCGATGTGTATTGAGCATGTGAAATAAAAATTGTTGGTTGTTCTTAGAAATATGTAGGACTTAACAGGTGGACGCGGCGGTCATATAACTCTTTTATATCTATGCGTAACTTTTCCTTTAAAACAGCACGTCATTATTTTATGAATTTTAAAGCTAATTTATCGTTCTTCGACTAGCAATGAAATGTTAATAAAAATCATACCAGCTTATTCTAATACGCATTCCCATATTAAGAAGGTTACAAATGACATCAATCACGGCTTGAAAGTCTTGCCATATTTAGAATGCAGCAAATGAACCAACCTCTACTTATTCATTGACTCATTATTATATGACATCATTGTAATATAATCGCTTAATTATTAGTATTGTGTATTTAAGATAAGATTTAATACCTACTCATACTATATTATTGGCATCATGGAACAGTACATGAAACAAAAAAAGAAAGTTTAGGTATCAATTAGTACACACCTACAAAGATCACATTTCAGCAGTATAAGCAGGCTATACGTCTCAAGAGGCCTTATTAAATGTAAAAAATGAAAATATAAAGCATCACATGAAAAGGTGCCAATAAGTTTTTACATAATGTTTCAGTTTTATAAAAAAAAATGTTCAATATCGATGTGCAGATTTCCAATTTCTACTGTGCTGTATTTTCAGCAATTATAAACTTTTATACTTTACTAAACGATATATACCTAAGGTTATATTATAAGTAAGTGAAATGAAGTTCTACAAGGTAAAATGAAATTCACATCAATCAGAACGATTCCTTCGAACCCACCTAATTTCGTATATAGAAATTCAATTACTTGCGCGATACGTAAAAGTTTTCCTATTAGGGGTTTACACGTGTATGATTATGAAACTTTTATCAATATCTCGCTGTTTACGTGATTTTGTGAGCTTATACTCGTAATGCGATATAAATCTAAGTACATAATAAAATGATAATCTGCCAACGTTACACGGAACGTTCGATTTATCAAGTCGGTACGTGAAAAATCCGTTAAAAGCTGTCACGTTACCAGACAAAAAGGGAAATAAAAACGCAAAATTGTCGATGAAAGAGTAAAAAAATGTGGGTGATGTTAAAATAAACGAGACATGCGTGGCACCGGCCGCCGCTGCCGCCGAGCCGCTGCCGGCCGTGGTGTTTGGGTTTCAGTCACGTTTCACGGTAATGACAAATTCGCGACCATTGTTGTTGTTGACTGACTGAGGATTTTTTCAACCTCCAAGGTTTTCATTTTGAGTAACAATAGGAACGTGTCAATAGCACATTTCATAGGACTTAATTATGTAAAAAATGATTGTAAAGAAGGCGCAGTAGCGAGGCCGCGGTGGTTACAGACAAAGAGTTAATTTGCAATTAATTTTCTAGGTTCGGCCAGATAGAAGTGAAATCTGTTATCACGCGGTGGCGCCCTCAAACCATGGATGCGTGTAATTGAGATAAATACGCCAATTAAATGTTGGCAACGGTTATTATTTGAGAGGTGTACCAATGATACTACGAATCTAAGGTGCAATTAGGTTTCACCTTTTCTGACCTGGTCAAAACAATCTCCAACAAAGCCTCCTGCAACATTCGTAACATTAACAAATATTTTTATAGAGAACGCAATTATATCAATCAATTGGAAAGTAAGGCAGATCTCGAAAGTACATCAGACATTGAGAGAAACAAATGAAAGCGGACGTCACATATGATTACAGAAATTGGCAATGGCTTGATTACACATTGGTATCTATTAACGATAATTTTAAAATGATTAAACATGGTACCTAATGTTAAGTACATCAGTCGTGATGCTCCCAAATAATACAGACTTTGTCACAAAATAAGCAGTGGAGTGCAGACATGAAATGATGCAGTTACGCGAGTACCTACTACAAGTCCGAGCATTAATTACAGCGTCACGCAAACTCCATTAGAGTACTCATTAAGTGAATAATGGTTGTGTAAACAATGTATCTAGTGAATAGTGATGGGGGAATCACGCGACGGTGACTTGCACGGCCGACCGTGTTCTTGGCTCCTTTTGTCTGTTGCCGTATCCGTTTTCCAAAGTGAAACATGTTAAACGTGCAATTATTATAATTGATAGGTGGCGATTGCTAATTATCCGTTTAATTGTATCTTTGTTTTTAGTTTAAATTACGATCTATATTTGTAACGGTTCAAAGAAAGGAGTAGCAAGCTATCAATTGGTGTTTGGCGACAGATCTTTAAATTGAAGGTAACCAACCAGGCGACTACAAAGTACCATACTACCGTGCTACGGTTTCTTCACGATTTTTCCTTCACCGAAAGCTCAAGCTCATTGTAGGAATCAAATCCACAACCTTCTCCAAAGCATTCTACCTCACTGAGATATATCATAGCTTTAACATATTTATATTGTGTAAAGGTGTCGACATCAAAATAACAGACAATAACTACGTATTCAAGAATAATCTTAAACTAGTCCAGAATGTGGCCGCAACTAGTTCACGACAGATTGCACGGAATCGCTAATTTGACGTCTTAATAATTACATGCTCTACGGTTAATATGACAGTTATTGCTAGTTTGCTTTGTTTACATTGTATCTAATGAATAGCAGACAATGTTCGTTTTGTAAGCAAATTCCATAGATTTCATAATTGGGTTAAGGGGTCAGATTACTCTGATAATTACTTGCTTGCTGTCATGATGCATAGGTACCTGCGTGTGAGAGTTGGAAATTCTTGAAAATTATTGATTTGTTAAAATTAAATCAGCTGTCTGTTCAAAATTATATATTACAAATTTGCGGTCGTTATTATCGTTTTTATTTGGATCAAATAATCCATATAGAGCTGTCTCAATCCATAAAATAGTCTTTACTTAGACAAATTTATTGAATGATTCGAATTCCAAATGGTCTTTCTTCAATATGCGGATCACTAGGTCCTGGATCTTTCCTATTGTCCTGAATATGAGGATGAGATATTTACTTATTCTACCTATTAAAAAACTCTATGTAGGTGTAAATGGTTTGTTTTCGAATAATCTTTCAAAATAAATAACTGAATTACCATTATGTTATAAATGGCACTTGTTATTATACAAAAGAATAACGTGGGTGGATTTGACATTAAAATTAGGATATTATTTTTAAAATGAGAACAAAAGTATACCTACCTAATAAATTGAGCCAATCAGATTTAAAGATAGGTCACATAGAAACATGTTAATATTTGGAAAAATATTTGTTTTTCTCTTTTGTTTTAACTAAGTCGTAAATATTCGACATTCTTAGACCGTAGGTATGTAGCTAATACAATGATGACTAGTGTTAAGTAATTAGTTAACACATCTGATACAACTTTGATTCAAATAGGTTTTCATGAGCTAAGAAGGAAAAAAATATGATTAAAAAATTTAATATTTCATTTAGATATTTCGCTGGATAAACAATACTTACATTATAAAACTCTGTTTCCTTAAAAAACAAGCAATGTAAGGACAGGTATACCCATTCCTTTTAGATTCCTTAGAAAGCAAGAAATATGTGTACCTATACTCATTCCTTCCTCATGGATCATTTAGCACGTTTTCTGAATCAAGTTCACTTGCCACTTGCCTGGCAAGCGTGGCATGTAATCCAGTCGTGGACGCAGGTCGTGAGTTGTTACCACCTCTTGTTAATTGGGCAGCTATTCTTACTTGGTGCTCATTGTTCCACAGCTTGAAATGTTGATTTTATGCCTACCTAATTTGAGACGAAAATTTCAGTTCTTTTTTTAATCTAATTTCATTGAGTTTCATGTTTTAGAATTGAAGAGTACTTTAATAGAAATTCAACCTTGTAAAGGTTTAGCGTGGTTCAAAGGTTATGATCTCATATTTATTGAAGTCATCTCGTTAGATAATAAAAATGAAAGATTGCAAGACTTTATGTAATATTTACAAAAGTAATTGTAGTAAAGGACACAAATTACAATCATATGAAATCTGTAATATGAAGAATCAGTGGACAAATAACATTGCTTCAAGAGCTAATAGCCGATGGCGATGAAATTCTTTCGAATTGAGACTTGCAAGGTGAACTAAACTGAACAACCTGAGGTCTCTCCTCATAAGAAGAAGTAAATATAATTGAAAATGGTATTTTGTAGAGTCCCATGAGACAGGACTAAGTTCAAAAGTCATTCAGAAGATGCGTAATAAAATAATCAAGGAAAAAAAACAATTTAATAATACTGAATCAAAGACAATCCAGTTTATTAGAACTAAAGTTAAGCTCCGCTGGGGTGACATCTGAAGAGGTCATGAATAAAGAAACTTGTTTCAAGGGGGCATTTTGATTTGATACACTTATTGTAGGTCCCGTTATTCTTGCTAAATAAAAGGCCGAAATAAAGGAACTGGTTCTTAGGACAAAGGGCCCACATAATGAGGCCAGCATATTGTGTGAAGGACCCTCAAAATCAAGTCCGATACTGCGACGACAATATGCTTTTTTATAATGGGAGCGATATTTCTTAGACTTGTTACACTCGACTGCTTGTTTAAAACGTTTGTTTAATTAACAAAATTATTTGGTACGTTATAAATCATAGTTACTGATGTAGATACATTAGGTTCTGTACAACGGTTTCGTGGTGAAATATTTTATCCTTAATTTGAAAAAATAACGAAAAGATTATTGAGCATTAGATAGTGTGGATGGATATTGAGATAGAGGAAGGCCGACAAAAGTATGGACTGCGTGAAGAATGATATGTTTATGAATTGTGTGAGTACCTACTGTACTGAGACGACTAGTAATAGAGCGAAGTGGAAGAGGAAAACATGTTGTGCCGACCACACCTAGTATGGGATAAGGACAAGAATAAAAAAAGTGAGGGAACTCCTAACTCAGATCAATTTAACCAATAGCTTAAGTTACAATCTCTTCCCACAAACTATTTAACCAGAATACATGGACACTAATCTGCATCTAATATACAATATCCCGTGTCAACGATAGAACAAACGCCTGGACACGGGACTTCCTTATTGCATTAGCAGTGGAATCGTTCAATCAGATAACATCTCGCTACCGACTCAATCTGGACTATTTAGCGCGACGCAATGGGCTCAATTAGGATATGGAGGATATGCGGGCCCCTTTCTGAGTGGGTGATCGGGGCCGCTAAAATGTTGCTTGTGAATTGTATTGTGACTGGTTTTATGGTTTACAATGGAGAGCTGTATAACATTTAAAAAATCGGTGTTCCGGGAGAATTTTGCTGTTTAAGAAATTTTATTTAATTGTGTTTTCATCCATTTGTTAGGTTTAGGTTTTTATTTGTTTTGTAAATAACAAATTATTTAAAAAATATTTAGGTAGGTACTAAAATTTATATGACAAAATACTGAGAAACTTACAATATGAAATACATATTAAATACATATCAGTAGCGCATTTTTTTTATCAAAGAGTGTTTATGCCAAAAATGATCAATATTATGACACTTAATAAAAAGAGATATAAAAGTTCAGCGACATTTTAGTGGCCTAACATTCCCTTGCACTGATCTCCGTTCAACAGCCATTAAACAGTTTTGGTTGTGATTTATTTCTTTTGATCTCATGTATTTTTGTTGTAACCAAATAATTATTAATTTAAATCCATTTTCAATTGGAATTATAGGAAAGAATTTCTACAAACCGAGCTATTTGACGAGATTTCGTGATCGATGTCGTAACCAAAGGACTTGGCTAGATGCATCGTTCAGAAACTTTCCACTACGAATTGCTGTAAATAACATTTTACCTGACCGACCAGTCATAAATACATCTCACAGTCAAATCTTAAGGTAATTTGTGACGATTTTGTACCTCATTTAATATGCAAGGAATATAAAGTACAGACGGAATCGTTTATAGGCATAATGGTGGCAGCTGCAAATCAAGATCATCTGACTATCAAAGTGGTCATGTTGGCGACATAACGCTCCGAGTAATACGAGTCGATCCGTATTCATTATTATATATGAAATATGGAGGGCGATTGCTGACTATCTTTACTTATTACGTATGTACGTAACTTTGCGTTATCTATAATATTAACATGGGCAAGTGTGTTGTTTACATAACAATTGTTACTCCAGCGACTCAGCGTAGAATGATCTTAATCAATTCCGAAGGAATGAGTATCACTCGAGAACAATACTTTCTGTCAGCGAATCCCTATCTGTCTTTAATGTAATCGATTGTCTACGCATCTAACTCTCTATTGGCAAGAAAATGTGCAGGTTTGTCTTTAATGTAAAATCTTGACTAAATAGTTCACATATTTGACAGATCTTTTGGATGTTTGGAATATACCTACTGTAAAAACTTCTAAAATAAGATTAGGTAATACCTTTGTGAATCAATGGTTTTGGCTTTGCTAACAGTACTTTCAAGGTGAAACTGAGGTTATTTTTTTGTAAATCTTTGAATTATTCCAAAATTTAAATTCTTACACATTAATTTTACACCGCTATTATAAGTGTTCATAAAATGTACTTATAATTAAGTTGCAACCTCAATGAGCAACCAATGCAAAGATTACTTCTTTCCTCACGTATTTACGGTGGTAATGAAAATATCGGGGCGGGCTTGGCACGAGCGCGGTCGGCTTAACCACCGAGCCACACCGAGTATAGCCGAGCCGGCTTGTTCATGGGGAATGTGCCACTTGTTACCCGTGATGTTTACTCCTATACATTTTATTTAATAATATATGTTTTTTTTACTATTGCTCTATATGCGATGTTAACATTTTTGACCATAATCTATGATAAGCACACAGAACGAAATAGGGAACTTGGTCCCAAATGCATCAATCACGGGGGAATGTCAAAGGCAGAAAGATGTTTGGTGGCAATTTTCTATGATTCATTAAAATATCGCTCTAATACCTATTAGGTATTTATAAATGTTTTAGTGCTCATAAACGTCTACTTAGAGAATTACTATTTTGTGATTTTATCTAAGAAGGAGAATTACAACATGTACAAGTATACGTACACTGTGCACTCCTACCCAAATGATATGTTATGTTTTGATATTGACGAGACAGGCGTGACTTTATAATCAGTGACGTGCTTAGTCATCATCGAAGAGTCAATTCTCAGGTGAAATGATAATGTTTTTGATTTAAAAATATTAGTCACTATATCAAGTTATTAATCATAATGACAATATGAACATCCTTTTATTACCTTTTAATAAATAAAAAATAAACTCGATAGCGGTTCCAATACTTCCTTCGTGGCAATTATATTGAATGATAAGTTATATTATTCGTAAGTAATGCTCGTCTATAAAACAATAGCTAAAATTAGCAGAATACGATTTGCAAATGATTCGGTGTAAAAATTGTAAAAACAAAACACGTGAGCTTCGCGCAATGTTGAATAACAAAAGAGGATTTGAGGATAAAATAACAAAAGACATAGCATTTGATCTTATCGAGTGTCGAGACATAATGGGCACCTATCTATATTTTTTATCGATGTATGTATCTTTTGTCTTAGGCACAAAGGGTTGTATCTCCAAGATCAGTGTGGAACAAGTGTATGTCACGATGGTTGGTACGGCACAGATAATTGCCGCTAATCTCCGCCAGTTGTTTCTCTTTGTTAGTGAAACGATTAAAATAATAATCACGACTTTAATACACAATAATGAGACGTTCTCTTCCCTGTTGTCTTGTAGGTAAGCAGGCACGCTAATATAATAAATGGGTGTCTACATCCCAACGTTATAAAATTGCGACTATAAATGTCAACTTGTTATTTAGATATACATGTTATTGTAACGTAATCTTAAATGCGGGCATGAACTTACTTCTATAATAAACTACAAATATGTGTGCTTGTAATTATTTTTTTCATAACTGGCGTAGAATGTCAAAGAAATTAATGGTTTTACGCCTACTCTCCATTTTTATTACAGTAATTTTTAATTGGGTCACATGTTATAAATCAATGTTATTATTTGATAAAATTACATAGCTACTGAAAATGAAATTGCTTTTCTACTGCTATTGTTATGCAAAACTAAATAGATGGAAGATATTATTGTATAAGTTAATGGTTTGGAAATACCTATGTAAATTGGTAATAAATATTATATTCAAAGAAATATTGTGTTAAAATAAAAAATATCTAATATTACATTGAAATCACATTTAATGATACTTCAACATATGATATTATTACTATTCTGTAATGGAAGACACTTGGAAACAATTTAATTCAGTAACCGCAGAGCACCGACTACCAACTAAGTAGACAAATAGCTCACTATAAATATTATCAATATTGTTTTCGATTAAAACTTTCTTTTGGTTGCATATTTTTAAATAGGTTGAATGAAAAAATTATTTTTGTAAAACAATTTTATAAAGAGGTCTCATCACCTATGCAACTCAATTAATAGAAATAGAAACATTTATTTTGTGTAAAAAGATCTTAAATAAGTAATGTGTGCGCTATGTTTTGCTATGAAAGGCATACTAACCATGAAAGGCATATATAACTACCTATATAGACCAGAGTATAGGCATATTATTAAAACGTTTTCCTTATGTCGTCGACTGTCGAGTGATCACGGCATCAAATGAGCTCCAAATAATCTCTGATGATGAAATGCATTCACTAGAACTGGCCATTGTTACCGAAATATCGTGATGTCGTTTTGATTAGAAAAATACCTATCTATAAGTAACGAACGGCAATTGGACGGCGTTGGTCGCATCACAAATCAATTTCACAAATTGAAACATGACTGGAGACAGAATACTTGTTTTTTCATCTGTACTCGCCCCCCATTGATGTCGGTGATTGAACTTCTAATTGGCAATGAGAACTGTCATCTGTCACGGTGTACACTACGGTCACGATGCTCGTAGGCTTGCTACGAGTCTCTACGGCATATCTACGTTACGTTTTAGTTACCTACAATATCATCTCTTATTATATATACTACTTGTCCTCCACGGTTTCACCCGCGTTCCCGTAGGATCTTATCTTATCCCGGAATAAAAATATAGCCTATGTTACTAAGTGATAATACAGCATTCTAATGGTGAAAGAATTTTAGAAATCGGTCCAATAGTTTTTGAGTTTATTCGTTACATACACACATACATACAAATCTTTCCTCTTTATAATATTATTAAGATATTAAGAAAGATTTTTGTATTTACAACATGATTAATAAACATAGGTACGTAATGAAACAATATAACAATAAAACTTATAATTAAATATTTCCTCAAACCACCTCATCCCAAACTACGCAAAGGTTTGAATCGAATTGCCGAAGCATTGTTTTGATTATTAAAATAGAGCGAGTTCTCTCTAAAAACAAATTAAGTTCACTAGGAGGATCTGATTTAGATTGACGCCATTACTTTCAATTTGTTTGATTTTACTTTTGTAACCATCAAGTTTCCTCGCACCGTAAAAAATTCAGCCCCTGACTTTTTAATTTCCAATAAATTATATTTGTTTATTAAACTATGGAAAGTAGGTAGGTACAGGTATTACATTGAGTACTTTATCTAAATTGTAATACGTAGATCAACTTTTCATCGAATATAATACAACCAGGTATTTTTATTAGCTAGTTTTACTGCCTTGGCAATACTTCAAGACCAATAACGATAGAGTGCAATTTATAGGGAAATATTTAAATGCTATGCTTTTATATAGGTATTATATTTAACTAGCAGGTATGGTATTATGCCAGAAGTGTTTATTTCTATTAAAGTTATAATAATCTCTAACAGCAGTACTGGCACGGCGTATTCTGAACGGTCTCTAGTTTCTACTCATTACACCTTTTGCGCGCCTTGTCTAACAATTTGAGAGGTAACAAAACGACCTCCGTAAATTACCATATTTTTAGTAAAATTGACACTTTGCTATTATCTACCGGTCGGGCACCGCAGTAGAGTCAACGCCCTCAAACCATCCGGATCTAATTACGTAGTGTCATTAACATTGCAGAGACGGCACGTCCGCCTAGGAAATGGAATCGAATCATTAGTAGTTTGATTACAAAAAAGGCTTAATAGAAATATAATAACGCTCGACGGAGAAGAAATTGTAAAAAGATTGTAGAGCGATCGAATAATTGGCGGTTATTTGTCGATACGGTTTGGAGCGGGTAATGGGTTGGGACGCCTCGACGTGACTCCAGGGCCTTCTGGCCTCCTCTGCTCTCCCCACTTTGATATTACGATTTAGCGGAGTTTGCAGATTGATCTCTATGATTTACTGACGAGAATAAATGTATCCTATTTGTATTTACCTCTCAATGTAATAGGTTGGCATCATGCAATATGAACTATTATCGTTCACAATAGCGTCTTCAACAATCAGGGTACCTACTAATACAATACTAAATTAGATATCGTCTTCTTATGTCTTTAGTAATTAGGTATTATTCTGAATTGTCGAAATTAAGAAAAAAATGTATATACCTGACAAGGTCCACAGTAGATCCTTGTGTTTATTACACAACATGTTGTAGCATTTAATTTTAAACCTAAGTAGGTACCTAATTCTTTAGAAATATTGAACAGGTATTGGGTAGTCTTTTTTCAGTTAGCTATAACTAAACTGGTGCATTATTTAATTGAAATTTTCACGCCAAAATTTCACAATGCCTGCTTACGTAATGGTTTTGATCGTAAACAATTTAATCCATAAAAAAATCTATAGCGATTTTCTCGGCAACTGCAACGGTTACTTACAAAATTT
Source organism: Ochropacha duplaris (assembly GCA_951361185.1). Taxonomy (NCBI): domain Eukaryota; kingdom Metazoa; phylum Arthropoda; class Insecta; order Lepidoptera; family Drepanidae; genus Ochropacha; species Ochropacha duplaris. Next base: position 7,688,549 of record OX592702.1, on the reverse strand, counting down.
GCGTAAACTAACCGCCCGCGCGCCCGTCGCCGCGACTCTGTGTTTACGTTAATATTTCATTCTCAATGAAATTTCGATTTTTTAAATCAATAAATAACCGTACGAGCGTGAAGTTCTATAGATGGAGGTTTACGTGATAACCTGGTTTTAATTTTTTTTTTTCATAAAAATAATATTTACACGTAGGTACCTATTTATGTAAAGGTCAATGGGATGTTTTTATGTAGGAACAATATTAAGTTAAATAATAATGATAACCTTCCAAAAAATTGTACGTGCGTCTCTATTTTGCCTTTTGAGACAGTCCTTGTTTCATGGTCACTAAGTAACTTAAAAATACTTATTAATTTTTTTATGAGTCTATTTATTATCTCGGTGGAACAACAAAATTATATTATTAAAAGTACAAAACATGAGTTTTTTTATAATAACGTAATAAGGTTAAAGGAAACTGATAAGTAGATACATATTAATACGGCTGAGTCAAGGTAATAAGTTGAAAAATTAAAAATATGTAAAGATAGTTCTTGAACATTTGCGTCTCTCCTTTACCAGTACTACTACTTACTATCTCAATGGTGAAAGATTCAGTTTCGTATTTGAGAATTTTGTTTTCATTTTTTTATTTCGAGCTGAGAAATGTCACCGAATTTACTTCAAAATAGACACTTTATAAGGTATAAAGCAGCACCGCAGACATTTCTTCTCATAATATAAACAGACTAGCTTTCCGCCCCGCGGTTTTACCCGCGTATCCTTTGAGATGGAATTTCAAAAAATCTTTCTTAATCCTCGTCTACATCTAAAAACATTACCTGTGAAAAAAAACAGATTTCTAGGTCTAACACTGGGCGTTGATGAGTCAGTCCTTCTCATTTTTCATAGCAAGAAACGGAAATAACTCCTAAATTTGAACCCCCGTTTCACCCCTTCAGAGGTGGAATTATAGGAAACGCTAAAACAAGTATTTCTTTAACAAGTATTTATTTTTATTTGTTAGCCTAAAAACAAAGTTTCATGGTTCTAGCTTCAAAAATGACGAACTTCCCTACAAACTTTCAACCCCTTTTTCTCCCCCTTAAGGGTTGAATTTTAGAAAACGCTAAAACACCTGTTTCGTTATTTTTAATTGTTAGCCTAAAAACAAAGTTATTCGATATATTTTCTAATCCTAGGCTTTCAACGCCCGGGAGTATGTTAAGGCTGCATACTCCTTGGAGTCCATCCTTCCATGAAGACGAAGACTTCCTTACTTTTTCTATATTTATTGTTTTGTTTTTTCACTAATAATATGTCAAAGACAGAAAATATACATTTATTATTCGATTGAGATTATCATATTATTTCTTAATCATTTTCAAACTTGTAACTTACTGAGATTTAGTTATATTTTTCAAGGTCACTTGTATCTTGTAAGGTAATATTATAAACGCGAAAGTGTGTATACTTTGTTCATCTTTCAAGCAGCGGACCGACGTGATCTTTCGCAGATATGAGCTGGAGAGCGACATAGGATAGGTACTATTTACCACGGCGTAGAACCTTGTAAGTGCATTTTAAATCGTGTTGTATTTTAGTACCTACGTAAAAGAGGCTAGACTGTTTATAGTTTTATTGCAGTTACCTTACAACCCTATATTTCACTACCATCTACTAATCACATTATACAAATAGAGGTGCAGACAGCAGTACTTATCAGGTAATTTTTATACAATCTGTTGTACCAAGATCACCCTTCAATGATCTACCTACTTACCGACATGATATCGGTTCGATTCCATAAAAAATATCTTTTGTACTAGCACAAAAACCTCGGTTTCTAGCAACCACGTTCTACGTATGTATTGTGGCTTTACAATGAAATAATTAGTTAGTTCGGTAACGGGATCATTTTTATCCTTGAATATTGTATTGTGCGTAGGTAATTTAATATTTTTTTTATAACGATCCCTTACATGCGTTTTGTTCATGAACCTACGGAGTAAAGCTATGTAAATTGATCGTGATATCGTTTTCTAATTGAAGAAACGAGGTAGGTTTAAATTTTTAGTTTTAATCTCTGTAGTTCCAAAACTTGTCTTTTACCTTATAATAGCTGAACCGAGTTTAGGAGTTCATCAGTGAAAACAACGTGACACCAAATTTTTTAATATTAAGATGACGTTCTATAATATGGACCTCATTATTGTTTTTATATACCTAAATCAGAAACAAATATTAATACTTTGGACGGAATAGTATGACGGTGTTTTATCTATCTCTTCAAATCTTCTGTGTATGTTTGTGACTTTAATGTAATTTAGCTCGAAGATATACCCTATTATGTATCTCCTAGACCATTATATTACTTACTTTACCTACGTTCTAAGTATTATATAACTTCTCGTAAGAATACAGATGAACCAATTCTTGAAATTTAAAATTATAGGTTTAGGTGTCAAATTGCAGATCAAATAAAATTTAATAAGCACTTCAGTAAATTTTCAAAGATTTTAGAAACCACAAAGTCTTTAGGTTTGTATCTTGAATACTGATACATCTAAAACTAATCTTATTCAAAACTATTAATTGCAGAGTGCCGTCACGATCGTTTTAAGATATTTACTAATATAAAGTAAATGTAAATAAACATACGAATCTATTATTTTATGCTAAGTCGACTATTTGTTAAGTTATATAAACTAGCAATCTGTTATCTTCGCATCCTCTCTAGTTATCTTAAATTTAATTACCTAGGTACCTCAAAACTAATTACCTACCAAAAATGATCGACAGCTCCCCCACGAAGCGGAAACGTTGTATTTAGAAATGTTTCATTTTAAAAAGTAAACTTTGTGGAAATAAAGACAATAGATCCATCTTTGTTTTAGTTGGACCCAGGTACAAATCACAAAGCCCTTGTAAATTTGTATCTATCTGGAACAATATACAATTACCTTCAGTGTTCACCTGCCCTAAAGTAATTCGTTAATTTTCAACCTCTTAGCTGGATACTTCTACCCAAAAACATGATCTTTGTTAAAAATTCTTTGTTACCACATTTAGAATTCCACGTACCTAATATGTATATTCAACAAAAAATAACATAGGATAAAAGGAACCAAGGAAACAAAACAAAAAAAACATAATTCAATAATATAAATATTGCATTTATTTCAACGAATTCTGCAAATATAATAACTGTAGATAATAATTATAATAATACTATTCAGTTTACAAGACTTTCAATCTTTCTCTATGTAGACGATATACTTTCGTCTAAATAAAATACCAAAGTATTCACTGGCTGGCACAGATAACTATTTAGTATAACGTCATCTCAATAACAGTAAATGCAGATCGCACATAATTATGTTAAAATTAAATTATACAAATTAAAATAAAATTATTGGAAGTCGTACTGGAGGCAAATTCAATATCAAATTATACGCCAGTTGTGGCGGCGTAAATATTATCTACAAGTCGAAACAAAATAATAATAGTAAAAATAAAGAACAAAAATAAATACAAACATAACAAAAATGCAAAGAAAAGTAATAACAAAAGCGATATGCAAATAAACATGCTGTTCAATTCAAACCATATAGGCACAGGTACCTATTCTCACAGAGTATATAATATCCGCATTATATTCACTGTTATAAAGTGGCATTTGAAAGATCAATACATACGCATAGAGTTGTTAGTAGACTGTGGGCTAAAAAACCGCATAAATACAAGTATAAGCACGACACCCGGGGCGCGTGCGGTGGAGCGGCGCGACGAGTGCGCGTACGCACTGGAGGCGTCGCACGAGCTCTCAACCTGTGTACGTTTCTACATTCTAATTTGAAGAAAATATTTGCATATCGCCTAACTCCCCAATTCCGAACCACTCTTATGTAAATACGTTGGGAGAATAGCAAAAACTGCAGCCGGCGCGCGGCGCGACCCCACACGACACTAAAGACTTTATTATTATGTAAAACTCTACAAACTCTCCTAATGTTATGTCTGTATATATTTTTGAACTTTCAGACTCGAGCCATCGGCCGAGCGAACTAAATAATAATTAGATACAGTTATATCACAAGTTCTTAAGATGCCTCTACGAAACAAACAATATAGTTATTTATATCTACCTATAGATAATAATTATCGAAAGACACTTTACGAACCACGGTCGGAGACAATTGTACAGCGAACTAATGTTACATCTAGTAGTATACTTTTACACGTTTAACTATTTACAGTGGAGTTCAGAAATAATTTACAAAACACTTGGATCCTACAAGGCACCTTATTTAAATAGTTATATAGACTTCAGGCTTCGCTATGACTTTACATAATAACTAATACGTTTAAATTCTCTAAAATATATAATTTGGTTTTCATTACAATCCTACAACAATTCGACAAGTCGCTAATACCTAATAGGAGTTTTAAATATGAACAACTAGGAAGAATAATATTATGCAACAGATTACTAGTCTATATCGCTACACGGTGTTGGTTTTCAATAGGTTTATTGTGAAACATTTGATAAAAAGAGTCAATACAATAAAGTAAACAACCGACTAAGATGTACAATATCCGAGAAAGTTTTTTTGATTGGCATCATTTGAATAATTGATTATTCATGTGGAGCAAAATGCATGTGCGCCAGATCGGTCTCATTAGATATACGACGTCCTTCACGCGTCCTAACTCCTACCATTGTTATGTTTCATTTGATTTGAATAGTGGCGGGTTAGAGCGGGCCGCCTACCTACCGATCCACCGGCACGCCTCATGACGCCTCTCGCGGCGCGCGGCGCGGGCGCGTTGACAACGCGTGCCGTGCACGATCACATCGCACGCACTTCGTATCGCACCTGACAATTGACATGACCGAGACAACACCATCACTAGTTAGTTTAACCTTTTAATCAAACCGAGATAAAACTACAACATTCGAATCCGATAAAAAAGGTCTATTTCACACTAATTTTAAAGTTAGTTGGTTTATATTTATTTTAAGATTATAATATTTTTATTGGTTCGGTCATGCTGCCACGCTTCAGACTATAGTTACATAGTAATTATTTGAATTACGAAATAATTTCTGAGATTGACGGCCGCGTACGTGGTACTATTAGCTTTTACATCGGACCGACCGATTTGACGCATAATTTATCGTAAAATATTTGAACTATTTATACCGAGTTTCGATAAATGGACCATTATAACTCTATTGAAATACCAACACAGCATAGAGATACTATTAAACTATTTCAGTTACACTTAAGCTTTATTTACAAAAGGACTCACTAATAGGAAAATAGCAACGACCGTCACGGCACTAAATGAACTTCGCTCGAATCTAATAGAAATATGTCAACAATCGCTGGATCGAGCGTAGTTCGCCGCTGCGAGGTTCTACATGATATGATCCAAAGTCGCATAGAGCTCGGAAGCGCTAGGCGACAGGGACCGTGGTCAAGTGGTGCACTCACCGTTTCCAGCGAGTTGAGGCCGCAGGAACGCGTTGTGTAGCTCACCGCCGATGCCGCTCTCTAAACGCGCCGCCATCTGCATGAGAGCGAGCGTGCCATCATCACCGGCGCCCGCGCCGCTTTCGAGTCGCGCACGTACCGCGGCAATGTGACTGCGTGTGAACACGTGGTCTTGCACCGAGTATTTGTGACTATATTTGAAGTCACACACCCGACATTCCTCCGGCGGGGGCGCGTCTGATACTTCAGACAGACCAGCTGCCAGTCGCGCCTTCTTCTCTTTGGCACGTGCGTTTTGGAACCAAACTTGCACTACACGCTTGGGAAGCCCGATCTCACGTCCGAGCGCTTCGCACTCAGCCATCGTTGGCGTTTTATAGTCGCTGAACAATGATTTCATTATTTTTACTTGTAGAGATGACATTTGAGTGCGATAGCGTTTGCCAGGTGGCCTTTGTGATTGCTGCTGACCAGACATAGGTGAGGTCGGTTCATCTTCGTCGTAAAACTCCATTGTCTCAGACGCAGTATCCGAACGTTCGTCAGCATCCGAACCTGGTCGTGACAGATCAACAGGCTTGCTGAGATCTAAAGGTATCTCTGATTTTCCATGTTCTGGTTGTCTCTCAGATAATTCAATACTACCGCCATTCTGTTGAGCGGCAGCTTGCGCTTGTAATTCATTTACATAGCGTTTCATTGACTCCTCACTGTACTGCTTGATAAACTTCTCCATGTCTGAGTGAAAAGGTGGAAAAATAGGGGGCAACATGGGAGCCCCCGCTTGCGAAAAATTTTGCTGCCTGTCACTTTGTTGGGAGCCAAAACTTGGTGTAGATTCCGTACTGAGTTCCTCATCCGGTAATGCGTCAACATTTATTTCACCTCGCGCACACTGATCTGCGTGTTTTGTACTTAAATGGCTTTCTAGTGCGCTTTTTACTTTGAACAATGCTGGACAAAAAGGACATCGTTTATTTATCACTTGTGCATGTGCACGAAATTGTCCTTTCCTCTCACGTGCTCGTGTATTTTGAAACCAAACTTGTACCACTCTTTTTTTTAATCCAACCTCCCGTGCAATGTTTTCTAGCATCTTTCGAGACGGATTTGATTCAATTTGGTATTTTTGGTAGAGGTAATCCAGTTGTTCAGGTAAAATTGTTGTTCTCAAGCGTTTATCTTTTGGTTGTTCTCCAGTATCTATTTCCTCATATTCATCAAATTTTCTTTTCGCTACCTGTTGATTTAAGGCCGCTACTAAAGGGTGGCGCGATTCATCACTTCCCAGACTGGCATTTAGTTGTTGTAACTGAGCGTGTTGTTGTAAGATCCCAAAAGGGGAATCTGGAGGGTATGTGGGAAATAAATTAGGATTCATTATATGAACTAGCTGATGTTCTCGCCATAAATCAAATCGAGGGAAGACTAAGTTGCATTTGTCACACTGAAAATTTCCATCTTTTTCTTCTCTGGGCGTATGCGATACTGGTGTTACTGGAGTCAAAGGTGCGGGAGGCGCTGGAGAAACGGGATAAGAAGGAGCTGCTGGTGTAGGTGTGCGAGGTGGTGCTGGCGAAACAGGCACATGAGGCGGATGATGTTCAACTGTGCTCGAGTTCGAGTCTTCACTACTTAACGTAGCAGCTACTTGTGCTGCGGCTGCCTGAGCCTGAGCTGATCGTTTAGCATCCTCTTCTTTAAAACAATGCGTTTTTTGATGTCTTATTAATTCGTAATATCGTTGAAATACGAGTTGGCACTTCTTGCATTGATAATTTAGACCTGGAGTACGTTGAAACCTATTAGCATCATCCGTAGCACCTGCGGGCGGTTCCGCAGCTGGTTGATTTTCATAGACTTTTCTTGCCTTTTGACGAGCATTTTGGAACCAAACCACGATCACTCTTGGACTTAGCCCTAACAGCTTTGAAAGATATTCTAGATCATCGTCCTTAGGATATGCATTGTTCTCAAAAAACTCTTGTAGAACCTTGATTTGGTAGTCAGTAAATCTAGTTCTGTTGGCGCGTTTGCCAGAAGACCCCGAGCTGTTGGATCCGTTCGAGTTGCCCCCGGAAAGTCCGAAATCGGCCGGTCCTCTGCCAGGACTCAGGCTGCGATTTGGGGTCAAAGGTAGGACGTTCGGGGGCGCGGAGTTTGGGGACGTGAAATTTGGATTTATTTTTGGTGGCAACATTGACGGATGAGGAGGCTGCGGTATGCTCGTAGCCGGAATTGAGTCTAATTGAGATTGAATCAAAGAGTTCAATGATAAATGCGTTGGTGTTTGTGGTCGCGATAAGTTATGTTGGTGGTCGGGTATCATTTGACTCGGGGCCGGGCTTTGGGAAGGGGCCTGAGGAAAAATAAAGCTTTTATCTTCTTGATGTCTGTCTTCATATGATATATATTTTTCTTCCATTGTAAGCTCATCATTTGGTTCCGATTTAACTTCATGTTGGGTCATCGTAGTTGGATCTTCAGTTTTTGCTTTTTTTTCAGGAGGTGGTTTCCCTTCATCAGAACTAGCAGAAGAATCTAATGGTGTGACTTTGGCTTCACCTGTTTTTTCATACTCTTCTAGGTTGAGAGTTGTAGAGGGAGGATTGTTGAAATTGTAAGGTGAATCTTTGTTACGCTGTCGTTCTTTGAAGAGCGTGTTTCTAAACCAATGTTTGATTACCTTTGTTGCTAGCCCAGATTGTTTGGCCATTTTCGCGATTGCTTCATCGCTCGGTGAGTTATTGATGTCGAAATGGGCCCGTAATATTTTTAATTGTTCGTCAGTGATTCGGGTACGAGCTCGTTTTTGTCCAGCGGCAGCATTAGCCTGTGAACAAAGGAAAAATATAAAATACATCATTAGGTGCCCACGCCTGAAGAACTAATTAACCTAATATAAATTAATACATACATTATTACCAACAACATAGTTTAAAAATGCAAAAGCTCTCATTTATTTAAACCCAACAAGTAACTTCAGGTAACTTCCAATAATAATAGAAATCGGCTTTAATACTTCTCAACCCTAGCCACTTACTTAACAATAGCCCGTCTGTAGCTTTGTGCAAACAGATAGCTAACGTTAAATCGCCACGTTTATTTTACAAAATTTTATTATTATTAGAATTTATACAGTAACTGACAAAAAATAATCACATCGTGTTTACACAAGCAATTCTAAGTCGTGATAAAAAACATACATATGTTTGGGAAATATGGGAAAATGTTGGGTATCCATATGTATATTGATAAACAACATTTATAATAATGATTCTAACTGATAAGAAATATCCAAAACCATCGCATAGATCTTTGTGTGTGTAATAGACATGAAAGCTTATGAAATGAAATATTAGTTTAAATTATATTAAAGAATAGAATAGTTGTTTTTTTTTAAACATGTTTTATATCTAAGTAATATATAATTTCCGTTCCGAGTAGTTTTATATCAACGAAGGAAATATAAATATGTGGTTTTTATTTAAGTTTATTAAAAAAAAACACCTTTTTCCAAAATAAGCTTTTTGAGTATACAGGATTGTAAAATGGAAACAAGATGACCTGTTTCTAATACTCGTACTGTAAACAATATCATGCAGTCGGTGGCAATAAGTAGGTCTTTATAGTTAAATTTAAGAAGGTGCCTAAGATATAAGACTACCCAGTAACTAGCAGTTACTACACTGTCCTGCAGAGGTTGTTGGTTCGATTCCTATCCATAGCAGACATTTATATGCATAAATCACTGTTATGTAATTATCTTATTGTAATTAAATGTAGTTTATCTATGTAGCACTGTGATTTCACGTGATATTGTGGTATTCTTTATAGATTAAATATAATTTTTGTGCTAGATATTGCATCATTCTACTCTACATTTACCCTTGATTAGAGATTTTATTTAATTTAAAAGATATTATAACTTGAAACTTTATTTATAAGTACCTGAGAAAATATTATCCTGAGCTCGTAATTATAATAATATGAGTACATTATCTAATATTTAAAATGATTAATGAATGAATTACTGACCTGCTGCTGTTGCTGTAACATCTGTTGTTGTTTGAGCTGCGCATCGTGCGCAAAAGGCATGGTGTCAAATGGTGGCGGAGGCAGCATCAGAGGCACCAACGGCGGCTGGAGGTTCATCGCCGCCAACGCACCCACGTTCAATCCTAGTGGTAGACCCAGCGACAACATCTGGGCAACCATCGGATGTAACTGGCCTAACTGTTGTTGTAACTGCAGCATGTTTAGCGCAGCTTGCATCTCCTGTACTTGGGCAGCGAGCAAGGCTCCAGCCTGAGCCTCATTGTTCGCACCGTTCCCATTCTCGTTGAAATTACTGTGATCACCATGTGGAGACGGCGAAGGCGACCTGTCACCCTGAGGCGCCGGAGAAGCAGCGCGCGGTGAATTCGGAGCACCAGATTTCCTTTCGTATTCAGATTTGAACTGCTCTGCGAACTGTTCCAAAAACTCCAACGGAACTTTGTCTTTATGCACTTCTTCACAATGAGTTTTTAAAACGAACACACTAGAAAACTCCTTGTTACAATGCTGGCAGGTAGATTTGGTTTCACCATCCGGGGGTTTCTCTTCTGGAGGCGGTGGCGGCGGACTTGGCACTCGCGGCATTTCGCGTTCTTCCTGTAGTTTTCGTCGTTGATTTTCATTGTATTGCATGACGAGATCGAAGCCGAACGTCTCTAAAAGTTGCTTATACATTTGTGAGTTTCGTTTGGGCGGGTTGCCCTTCGCGACCATTTCGTCTATTGCGGCCGCTTCTGCGTCACCTAGCGGCGAATGCGCCCGCGCATCGCCAAACGGGCATGAGGTCGCACGATGTGCGTCGAGTAACTCCCCGGTAGGAAATGACGCGTGACAGCGCTCGCACGAGGCGCTACCTGGGCGCGGGGATCGCGGACTACCTGGACGCGCGGGGGGTGAGGATCGAGGTCCCCCACTGCTTGTAGACGAAGGGGATGTATTTTTCGGCGACAACACGTCTTGTAAAATTTTGGCGGGGTCGTTTCTGTCCGGTTGTTCTACTAAAGGCCGTGACAAATCCACGTGTCCCGCTGCGGCTAGCTCCTGTAACTTGCCCGCTCGAGTTTGATGTAGCACGGATCTCATATGAATATCGAGCGTGCTTCCTTGTGTATATGCCACTTTGCAAATATTACATTTGTAGCGTTTACGGTCGTCCTCCTCGCTCGAAGTACTTTTAGGTGTAAGTGTAAGATTTGAAGGCGCAGAGCCAGCCCCAGGCGATACGGGAGGATTGTTATTGTTCTGTTGTTCTTGCATAGCTCTCTTCAATTTGTGTAAGTGGCTTACACTGTTGTAATGAACCAGCAATATATTTTTCTGTGTGAATGATTCTTTACACACATCACATTTGAATGGTCTATTAGGGTCAAGATATTTCTCCATCGGATAAGTTAGTTTCTCACCTTTTCTATGTAGAAGTGTTTTATTATGAGCTGTCAAATAAGACTGGCGAGTAAATGCTACTTTACATCGATGACACTTGTACTTTCTATTAGGATCATTATATGAATCTTCTGCCATGGCTTGAGAGTTTAAATAATCTTCTAAGAATTGTTGATCTTTGTAAATTATAGAGTCATCCGAATTTTCTGCATCATTGTGACCCGATTCATCAGCAACAGTAGCACTTGAATCTCTATCTTCTAGGTCAGCCAAGTCATCATCAGGAGTCCTAAGAGCTTCTTTACGTAAAAGTTCTGCACTAGCCGCATCCAAGGCGGTGCTTTGATTGGCTTGTAATAAAGGATTTGATGCCAGACTTCTTTTAAATGCGGCTAGTTCTTCTTCAGACAGTTCAGAATGGGAACTTTCAACATGTTTTTGTAGAGCTAATACAGATCTGAAACTCCGCCCACATAAAACACATTTGGTTGCATCTCTTATAACATGATACTGAGAATGTAGTTGCAATTTTTCTATTGTTTTGAATGCAAGGCTACATTGATTACATCGATACTTGTAAACATGTTTTTCAGATACCGACATATTTGCAATGGAGTTACGAGCATGTGCTTCTCTAAAATGGTTTTGCAAGGCATGCGCTGCTTCAAAATATCGATTGCATCCTTTTTTCCAACACACGTATCCTGGGCCTTGAGGAGTTTGTTTTAATTCTAAATGTCCAGACTCGTTTTGATGTTGACAAAGCTCATCAACATTACGGAAGGTACGATTGCAGGTTGAACATCTTTCAGTCTCGCCATCTGCACTGCCTTCTGACCTTGGTGAAGAAATTTCTCTTTCATCATCTCCTTGTCGCGAATCATCTCTCTGTGATTGAGCTCCACCGTTAAGCCAATGACTTTGATCTACGAGTAACAATAATCTTTGCAACCCCTCAGAATTGACCGAATGTATTTGCATGACGTGACGTTCTAGAGCCGTCCGCTCCTTGAATGCATCTTGGCAAAGTGGACAAATGAAATGTCGCCCAGTATCACCATGTATAGAAGTGACGTGGGCGTGAAGGCGAGGCTCACTAGTACAACTAAAGTTGCAATAAGGACAGACGTGTGGCCCGGGTGTTTCGCGCTCTTCGTCTCTTTCACTTGGTCCTTGCTGAGGTTGATGTTGAGACTGCTGCTGCACCTGTTGTTGCTGCTGCTGCTGTTGTTGTTGCAATTGCTGCTGTTGCTGATGTGCTTCCAAAAATCGCATCATTTTTTGTTCTTGTGTCAATTCAGGCTTCTGATCGATTGGTTCTTTAGAATCTGCCAACAAAGCAACAATTAAAAACATGAATTACTTAGATATAATTTTCTTATAATAAATCCTATAGGTATTCGACGAACCTCCAGCTACGGAATCTGCAAACCGAATGGATACTGATCTTTTCGCCATAAGTCTACAATGTCTACCTACGTCTACGTGAGATTTATCTACAAAAAAGATTATTTCTATAAATGAAGCTCACTATTGTTCGGTGCGAGCGTTTGTTACTTTTCTGAATTGAAGTTAAAAATAAAATTCTTCTCTTTTATATTATTAGTGGGACTCGTTTTGTTTGCGACGTCCCGGCAAGACAAAGGTATCGCTCTATCCATCCCGTACGCACACATACACAAATGTATTAATGCTAACGTAACAAGTATATTGTAATTTTGCACACAAAGGAGATACAGGACGAGCAAACAATCATTGTTCATTATTACAAAAGGTTTCAAATATTTCGTTTCGCATCGGATCAAATGCATTGGGAGAGTTGACGTATACGACAGTGAGTGTGAGCGAGATACATATGTGAGTGTGCAATTATTATTTGACCAAGGATAAGTCCGCGGCAGCGTGTGAAAGACGCTGGGCCGCATTGTTTACGCTCAAATAAGGAAGGTGAAAGAATCGGTCGATGTGGGGAGCTCAGATATTCGTTAATGTAACGTTACAATTATACTTTATTAGATGAGCATCTGACGGCCTGTCCGGCTATTGTATTCGGTTAAGATGAAAAGTATAATCCAAAGCGCATCCAACAATCTAAATTGCCAAAGTTCTTTTTATAGAATATAAAATACACAATTGAGTAACGTTAGTGATTGTGTTAGCGGAATTCAAGAATTACCTTATTTGAAAAAAAAATCGAGGGTGCTTGGATTATCAATTAATTAAAACTGTGAATTATCTCACAGTCCACCGGACCTGAAACCTGTCGGGCCCCTGTTTGAAAACCCGTTCCATAGTTTTAAGCAGTTAAAACCGTTACATCTAATGAAGGGGTGAGGGATAAGTAAATCCGAGTAAATAATAATAATCATAGCGCAACTGACCCTAATTCCCGATTGGAGTGACCAGTGAATGTAATTATTTATGATGTAGAATCGCCGACCCACAGTCTGGTAGGAGCATAGAACAATGGCCAGGTAAAGGGACCTTGTCTGCATAAATGCAATCTCTGACGCTTTTTGTCAATGGACAAAGGGCCTTTTCTAAGGAAACACCACATCGTTATAGCGTCGTAAAGTAAGTATTGTACAGTGTGAGTTTTGTTTTGCGAGATTTAGGTCAGGATTTTTACAATGTGGCGTCATGGATACAATGGGGGCTTGCATGTTTTACAGTCTCCGAGGCCCGGTGTTGCGAGCGACTTATGGTTTCACAAATAAATTAAAAATTCATGTCTTAAATTTATCTTAACAAACCTTATCGTACGAGTAAACATTAAAATTGATGATAATTGAAATTCACTTGCCCAATTGCAAATAATTCACTTATAGGAATATAATTATTCACTCGGAAATTTTGAGCAATCATTTAAAAAAGGGTTTTGTAGATAAACGTTGAAAACGTTTTCGTATTTTAAATTATAATTGTGGTTAAATAAGCTTGAAAAATACGACCGTCTGACTAAAGCGCGACTTGTATAAAGATAGAATGGATTGAAATGAGAACTGGTTTTTATTCAGGTTTTAATTGTATAGATGATGGGGATCGCTACTAATGAATCAGCAGCCGAGGGGCAAACAGTGAGACAGATTCAAAGCTACCTACCTATCTAGAAATCGAAGAGCAGAAAACAGATGCACATTTTTTGTTACTTTCGCAAGTGATCGTGAATAAAATACAATACCAGATTACCCATATTTAATGCAATCTGTTATTGTAGATATTTATTTTAATATCGTTTTACTATGAATCATGCGAAACAAACATTTTAAAACTCGATCTATAATTTTTTAAATCGATCGTTTAACAGCTCTCTCGATAAGTAATGAGCATAAACATGAGATGCACAATTGTGTAAGCCGGATTTCTTTCGCCTCCACATTTCTCTTGGAGTTTATCGTATTTCACCGTGGTCATAAACATGCGACGGGAGATGTGGCCGGCGACATTGTAAGATGATGTAGCAGCCTCATCACAAGGGGGCAATCATCCTTAATGCGCGACCGCCACATACGTAATACGAGTCATTGTCCCGCGTGCGGTACTTATGGAAAATTCGCGTTCTCAATTCAAATCTTTAGTCCGTCTCCCTCGCTCGCGGGGCGGAGCCGCCTCCGACCAATGACGGCATCCGACTGTGGCGACACCGTGTAAGGCGTAAGTTATTAAAGAAACCTGTTCTAATGTTGCGCGCTTTAAATTAAATTTTGTCCGTGTGTAATTATCTCATTATTGTGATTACGAATTCCCCGCTAAATGCTCATCGCTTAAAATGGAGATTGCTTCTTAGATTGAACACGGAGTGACGGTCATGTGGTAAACTACAATGAAGGCCAGAATTACGAAAACTAAACATATGATTTACCAGCATCTTTCACTCACAAAGCACACAAATTAATATAAAACGTTATATGTTTATTGACACGATCTACAGAAAGAAGTTCAGTATGAAAAAAAACGCAGAACAAAATTGATTAAGGAACGAATCGGTTTAAATTGGAAACCGATAGTGACGTTTCGAAATCACATTCATAAGTTGACTCAGTCTTACTTTATCGATACGAACGTCGGTAATGGTTTTGGTTGAATTAATTTTAATGGAATTTTTACGCTTTATAGAATAAAAATGTTACGAAATATGTTTAGCTCAGTAGTAATAAATAATAATTTATTTTGACGTCCTATTCGCTTATTGATTGTAAAAAAGGCTGTTAGCGACATCTAGCGAGAAGTAAAAAAAAGCAAACAAGGTGCGCACGCGCATCTAATCGGTCTTCGATCGTGAATTTGCTTTGGACCGGTATTTATTTTTAACTTGATTTTTTGGTTAGCTATTCTATCTATCACTCTTATTTTGATATTAAACTTATAGACATAAAAACTGGTGACTACTTAGTTAATTACGATTTTATCTATCTTACAAAGATAATGTCTCGAGGAAGTAATACACAATAACAATAGAGCAGTCTCGGTTGAAAAAAATATTAGCAGTCAAATAAGCAATTTCCTTATTGACACTCTAGTGGACATGAAAAGACAAACGTTTAGTTAAAAAAAAAGAATGGTAAAACAATTGAATATTTTAAGACAACTAAAATATATTATGTATATTCCAATATTTTTTTCCCAAGGACTAGGTGAAGGTTCGTCGAACATGTTACGATCTTATGCTAATCTATTTACTCACCGTTGTCTTGTTGATCATATGGACTGGTCAGTTCCGGTGGTTGAGGGATAACTTGGAAGAGCTCTGCCACATCAGGGGTAGGATCTTTGCCCTCAGATCGTCTTTGCAATTGATGAATTTGTTCCATCTGTAAATGCTTCACCGAGCGCACGTGTTGTAATAGTGGCAAACGATGAGGAGCACTGAAGCCACATAAAGCACATCGGTATACTCTAGGACGTTCACGAGGAATTCGTGATGCACACTCACGGAGATGCCTCAATAATAGAGCAGCGGCTTCGTGCCTTCCGCCAGCTGCGTGAAGTTGAAGTTTATGAGCTGAATTTGTATAGTAGTCGCAAGCGCAACATCGAACTTGTACGCCTCCAACACCTGCACCCCCCGTACCTACACCACCGCAAAACTTCAATTTCCATTCATTTCGTGGTCCTCCTTCTTTAACATGATTAACATGCTGTAACCTCTGTAAGTGTTTGTCAGTTTTGCAATGTAGTTGGAAGTTTGCTTTCAAGTTTGTCTTGTACGTACACAGTTTGCACACGTAATGTCCAGCTACCAGAGCTAAAATTTCTTGCTCTCTAATTTTCGTACGGTCTTGCGCTAAATGATGGCCAAGCGCTTCTAAAGAGTCCGTTGAGAAACAGTTGCAGATGCAGCAGTGGTAAGTTCTCTCTGGTTCTGGATCAGCTGGTTCAGGTGGTGGCTCCATTGCCTCAGGGTTTAAGCCAACATCAAGATGGGCTCCTAATTCTGGTGGAGATGGTCCAGGTCCACCAGTCATTAGTTGTATCATTAGAGCTTGATTGTATGCCATGTCTGCTAAAGCTGCCTCTGGATTTTGTGGCGGCGCATCGCTTCCGTGAAAATGTAACAAACTTTCTAGCTGCTGCTGGCTCTGTTGTCTATGATGTAACGCAGAAAGTGTTTGCATATGTTTCACGTTTTGCTGAAGGACGAGCATGTTATGCGTATGCTTTTCAGAAGTCATATGTATTCTTAAATTACGAGCAACATTTGTTTCATAGTTACAAACGTCACATCGAAAGGTAGGCTTTGGCTTTTGACCTAAAGGAGAATGGTGCGGTAATGGTGGCTTATGTGCACCTGGAGGAGTATGTTGAGGTGGAGGAGGCAGATTTCCTTCTCCAGGGTTACCACCGTTTTGTAACTCTTGCATGTTGTTTAAATGCTTGTCTGATTGCATATGTATACTTAGGTTTCCCTTTGTTGTAGTAGAGTAATTGCAAACCTCACAACGATAAGGTTTATACCCACAGGTATAGGTTTCACCGCGAGCCAGCCGAGGATGTGGTTGACCAGCTATACAATAAATGCAACTGGTTTCAGCTTCTGGATGTTTTTCTTTCATATGTATTTCTAACGTTTCTTGGTATTTGTAATGCCAGTTGCATTTAGGACACTTTAATGTTTTACAGGAATTTCGACTATGCATTCCAGCCAGTGGTCCGCCTAGTCTTCCGGAATTCAAGATAAGTTCACATTTTGGGCAGTCTGCACCAGACGGTCGTCCTCCAAGGTGATCTGGACAAACTCCTATCGTTGTCCCAGACAAGAAGGCAGGGGGAGTAGATTGAAACGGTGGGGAAGAATTTGGACTGGCACGTGGCTGTACTGACGCATTTATTGTATGAGGATGCGCCACTGAGATCAGGGAATGTTGCGGTACTAATGATTCGGCAATGGATCTAGGTGGTCTCCATCCACCCGGGCTCGGTCTTCTATCTTCGCAAGATCCATTAGGTAGCATGGCATCATTGTCTCTATCAGGTGTCATCATCATGTCCGCTCGTTTGTCAATGGAAGGACTTGATAATTCAGACATGTTAGGACTACCTGACGCTGATAAACGAGGAGCTGCAGCACCTACAGGTTCTAAAAATGATACTAGTGGTTCTTTATCCTTGCCAACGCTTTGAATTATAGCTGAAGCATTTTCTCTCGATAAGGCGTCTCTTTCCGTGTCAAGTAACGATAAACTATGGTCCGACTGGGCGTGAGCTACGAAAGACTTAGCGTAGCCAAAACTCAATTTACATATAAAACACATAAGAATAGGTTTCACTGGCACGCTAACAGGGCACTCTGTAGATGGAGATGGCGGTCTTTGAGCGTCCTTTCCTCCACGAAAACTGAACACTCGGTAGCTATGCATCACTGGGGCGTCGGGTCGTGCCCGCGCTCTTTCGGCTGCCAATCTTCCATACAACGCGCCATATAATGAAGGATTTCTCGATACGTAGAACGCGCTCGCTATTTGTGGGAAGTCAAGCCTCTCGACTACGTTGCTGTCGCGGCTGTCTACTATGCAGCCGGGTTCAATTTTTGGCAAATCGGGTAGGCTGGTCTCTCCTTCTGATAGTTCAGAATCCTCAATGATGTAAGCGGAACCGTCGGGGTTGTAGACGATCTTGCCGTCGAAGCGCTCGACGTCGGAGGAAAGCGGCGGGGAGTCTCGTCGCGATGTGAGGTCAACGGCGTCGGGTGCTGCGGGGGGCGAGGTGGGCGCGGGAGCAGAAGAGGGTGCGGGAGTGGGTGCCGCTGGTGCCGCGGGTGGGTTGCGCGGCTCCTCCTCGGGGCTCATGTCGCCGTCGTCGTCGTCGGGTTCGAGCGCAGCTGAACTCTGCGGATCGTCGCGCTTGCGGCGCCGCTTGCGCTCCGGAGGCGGGCCGCTAGCGGGGCCGCCGGGCTGCAGCGGCGTGGGCATGGCGCCGGGCGTCAAAGGCCGGCATCACATGCTCTCCTGCAACAACAACAAAATATTGCATGTTACTTTTGTTTGTAAAGTGTTTGAGTGGCTGGTTGTGAGAATATCAAGTTGAATATTGTTGCATGAGAATAATAAGTATCTGCAAAATTATTATGTAAGGTACAGTCGCCAAATAACGTCCCCTTTTTGTAAAAAACATATTTTTTAATACTTTACCAAGTGAAGTAATAAATAAAACGTCAAAGTTGAAACATTTCTATATTATTTTGAACAGTCAAAAACTTCTTAACTCAGTTACTTTTTCTAAAAAAAAAACTTTAACGAAAAACGAGAAATTCTGAGAATCTTTTTTTAGTCGCCTAATTACGTCCCGGGGACGATATTGAGATCACAATAATACTGATTATTGAAATTTAAGTTTACGTTGGTACTGACCAACGTAATCATAATTATTAAATCTAATCAGACTTTTATTAATCACTGGTAGAGTTTAATAATTTTGATTCTCAAAACAGATTGCACACGTAAAATTGACTCCTGGATTTTCAACACAATCTTCATGCATCCATTGGAAACATTTTGAGCATTTTATCCATTTCTCTCCCTTTTTATTCACGAGCGTTCTTGGTCTAGATCTTGTGGGTTCCAAAGGAATGGAGAAATCATTTCCAATAGATGTTGTCCTGTTTGAATTGGAGATGGGAGCATTTGGTGAGTCTATGAAAATGTTTTCATTGAGTGGAAATATTCCTGTTTTTCGGAAGCCATTTACAGCTGTATCAATTTTACATGCTTTTGCATAAGCTTTCCCAAATATTCCTCCAAGTTGGTAGTGCGTAACAATCCGCCCTGGATGATTTGTTAACCAATTTTCTACTTCTTGGGCTTCTTCTTTCTTTAGTTCGGACAGCTTCAACGGCTTTATTCATTGCTTCAGGATCCCATAGCTTTCTCTTCGGCATCTAAAAATTAAATTAAAAAACAGTCAAAAAAGTATGCCTAATTACAAATGAAGTGACCTAAATACCGTCCCGGGGGCGATATTAAGCTCATGTGAAGGGACGATATTAAGAATTTGTCAATATGTCATAACCTAAATAAATTTGCAATCAATTTAAATCTAAGAAATAAGAACAAATTTTGCTAATAATTTCATTACAATAACTCAAATATATACATATTTAAACAGTACTCATAGTATTTTAATTAAAAACTCACCTTGGACAGTTTTTTCTTTTTTTAAATATCTTGCGCCAAGAGCTACGTTTCACCGTCAAACTTTTACAATGGCCGACTGACATAACTAAGTTTAGATTTGACGTATTAAAACTAGATGGAGTTATTGAGAAAAAGAGTTACCGACAGGGGCGAAATTAAGCCCGGGGACGGAATTTAGCGACTGTACCTTACCTATTTAAACAATTATCAAGTTATATCTAATGTAAGCTATCAACCTTTTATGCAAAAGGTAATTATCAAATAAAATTACCTAAAGGGTAAATAAGTATCGCGCAGACCAACCTAACTATTCTAAATGGTAAACAATCTATCGACAATCAATCACCTATTTCTCACGAGCTAGTTTCACCTAGTTAAATGAAGGTGACTGTTGAATACATTTGTATAGGGCGACATCACAGCCGGAAGGAGGTGGGGCAATCGTTTGTGTAACTCCGTTTTGTCTTTCCAATTTAATATCTGTTAGATGTGATCTAATCCGACTGGTTGATAAACTTATGTGAAGTTAAATATTTATCAAAATAAGCTTTTCCATCTGACACTCAAGCCCCAATAACATTTAAAAGATATCAGATAAAACGTAAATTCCCATACTTAAGACTCTATACCGTACGCTTTGCCGTAGGTATCACGTATGCGTACCTACTCAAATTAAAATATATACTTAGTAATCGTTATCAAACCGACATTTGCGCAAACAACTGCGATCAATTTATCCATTTGACAGCCTGTCAACGCTGTCAATACTGACACTATTACAATTAAGCAACCAACGAGCTCAGAACTCAACAAATATAAAATTTATCATCTTCAAGTAATTCATCACTGAAATATATTCCTTATTTCCTGGTTAATAAGGCATGTTGCAGCTTGATAAAGTAAACATACAATCTAGAGTAAAAATTCGTTAAAAACGAGATTAAGCCGTCATCTCTGTTATCTATAGCGTTATCAGCGATACTTGTCCTACAAATACCTAACGAGATCTACAATAATATATTTATTTAGTTGACAGCATTTAGATAAATCGATGAAAACTGTCACATGACGTGGATAAATAATTGATTGTTATCTAAAGTTATTTAAGTTCTTACCTACAATATAACTACTGATGCTCAAGAGCCACGATATGTAGATGATATAAAGAATAATATGAAATATGTACGTAGTTATAATACTAGTTTTAATATAAAGAAAACAATTATATTATTAATCTTCATTCCAACGGTTTAACGCGTTCCCAAGATATATTTTCGAGATTAAGTCCTATCCATTTTATTTCAGGGCATATAACTATATTTGCGTTTAATATCATCTAAATCCATTCAGCTATTGAGCATGATTGAGCAATAATCTACGTAAAAATTTAAACGAACATTTGGTTGGTATCGTTAACAAAAATTAAAATTAATGAAGAAATTAAACAGGACATGGGAAAATAGGAACTAGATGGTACTTAAAATAATTAAGTAGGTAATAAGTAAAATATTAATTTTGCAGATAACTGAAATACTATTTTTAAATACATTTTATATAAGTAGATCTACCCAGACTAGACAAACAAATATGTTCATGCACACAAAGGTCTGTCCTGAGTGGGAATCGAACCCATGACCTGTGGGGTAACTGTTGAAGTGTTCTTATCAACCACGACAAGCCAATCGGCCCGTCCAAATTGATAAGATGTGAATAGGTTTCCCTTTATTTACAACAAATGTACAAAATATACAAGCAAATGTACAACTATAATATATAAAAAACTTCTTCGAGGCTGCCGCTGCTGCCGATCGGCAAGGTTCCCAGAAGGCTGGCAGCGTTTCCTCTTTGGATGGCCAAGCTGATGCGTTGGCGGAAAAAGCTCCTCGCCCGCCGGTCACCCGAGGCCTCGATTAATAATTAATTAATTTCCCTTTATTATAAGTTACTATTACATATTCCAACTACCTACTAGGTAAGAAGTTGAGTTAAGAAATTTCTTACTACCACCGACTAATGAATGATAAACCAGGATGTGTTAATGATAACACTGATAACTAATGTAAAAAACGACAGTTTTGGTACCATAAACCTACACCGGATGTAGGACTGATAAAGATTGCATATAAATTGGATAATATTTTCAGTGACGAGTGACCTTGGTTTTCTTTTTTAAATTATTATGAGTAACCACACCTATGTTTGCCTTTTTCAACGGCCGAGTGTTCGTCCCTTGTCATTATCGATAATTTATATCAGCCAATGATTATTAATGTAAACATTTGTAAAGACGACAGTTAGTGCTTATGAATGAATTTCCTTGTTCTGTACAACGGATTATTTTACATTGAAAAATTGTTACTGCCTGATTGTCCCTGCAGTAGGTATAGGTACTCCTAGTTGCATTAATTTTATTATTACAAAAAATATATTACCTACTATCCTGTGGCGCCATCATGAAGTCCACCATAACTGGGGACAAAATATTTACGTCTTCACAAATAGTTTACAATAGTTTAGGGAGTGATTACGACTAGAGGTAGAGACGAAGTAGGTACTGACGAAACTACTAGAGGTAGAGACGACTTATTATGCAATGCAAAGAAAATGTTTATTGATCATGACGTTACTAGAGGTATTATTTCGATACACTCTTTAAATTATTATTTATGTGAAAAAATATTTTATGTATTTTTTGTTCTAAATTCAGCATATCAATTAAATCAAAGTATGTGGTTAATATAGTACCAGGTGACGAGCAGACTAGCAGAGAGAAAACCCATTTAATAAATATAAGAACTAGATAATGTGAATATTGATAATATAACTCGTATGAAGCTTCTACTCATTAATCAATTAACCAATGGTATAACTAAAGAACAAATATAATAGTTCTGTAACATTCGTAACCCTGGATAAATGAATATGACGCAAGCAGATTATTAATATATACATATAAATAGCATACAGTATTTATATAAATGTATATAAGTAGATCTACAAGGTCTGATTGTATACTATACATAACTATAAGATGTCGAAAGGAAGCGAGAATTTAAGAAAAATCTTAGATATATTTAAGATGTAGGAATAATTGTTCGTAAGTGTACTTGGAATTAAAAACGATCAAGTGACAAAGTAAAAAAGACTAATTACGTTTATAATTATTGATGTTCGTCTCAGCTATAGCAATTTGTAGATCATTTCGCAGTGCTAATGTGTATGGAAATTATGCAAAGAGCTAGTAATTAGACTCGAGGTGAATGGTCTGTAATGCTATAATTTGCTCCTAAGTTTATTTTTGCTTGTAGTTACTAAACTATGTTATTTTAAAGTGTATATTAGACTAATAATAAAGTCATAGAAAAATACATAAATATTATGAATGGACTAAGAACAGGTTAGCTGAGTTAGCTTTGTAATAAAACATACTCTAGAGTGACATTCGTTGATGTTACTATACTTTTATAATATTACAGAAAAATATCAAATCAAAAGGTTAGAATGAAGTGTGGCTATAATTTATATTTTGCAAGTATTCTAAAGTGGCACTCAATGAAGTAAATGTTTAATGTGGGCGCACACGTGCAGAGATTCCCATCGTTACAATCAGTGGTGTTGTCAATTTCCACCAATACCCCGATGTTGCAGCAGAACTAATTTCCGATAAACACTCACACATACAAACTTAATATGTAGTTATGAGTCGAGTGCAAATTACACGTACACATGAGTGTGTGAGCGTGAGAAAACTACGGCGGAAATAATGATGTATGTGTGCGCCGACACTGACGCAATTTGCGAGTACGTATTTGTTATGCACACACACACACACACACAGGAGTGATGTGCGCACGGACACATTGACGAGGCCCGCATCTGACTAGTCTCCTACAATAGTTATCAAGTTCGTCATAATGAAGATGCGCGCTTTTCAATTCATTAATGAGGCTCCCACAATGTTATTGATAGTAAGGAATGAATGCTGTTTTTGTCAATAACCAATTTATGTATAGTGCATACATGATCGCCAGCTAATCCCACATATTTATTTAAAGAGAAAGCAAATCAAATAGGATTTCTAAGAATCAAAATCCAATGATGAATTGAACAGAAGTGAAACTAAGAATGATACAACCCGAGATAAAGATAATAAAACTTTGTAAAACAGATTTCTGAGAGCGATAAATCCTATAATTAGCAAAGGCAACAGCATGAAAAGTCAATCAACATACTCATTACCGTATCCACAGAATGGAAGTTCGTGGGCCATGTATAACTTTCGAATAAGAATTTACTAGTTGGAAACTGTGACAGTTGCGGGGCAAACCACTTTACTACAACTACCACCAGGCAGTCGAATGAAATCTAAGTGGGGCGTATTATTAGAGATTCATTAGACAAGTGAAATTACGGGCTTTAAATTATTTCACAGATATAATAGAAATAACCAAATAAAGTGATTCCAAAACATATATAACCATAAAATGAGTAAAGCAGCAATAAAAAACGCCAATAAGCGTGAAACATACTCGGAGGTGGAGTGTAAAGTAAATAGCGAGCTCTCACAAAGCGAAAGATGCGTCAGTAACGAGAGACGCGGTAAACTGCGTCCATATTAATAATCGTGGGTTATTACGAACGAAGGTCCTCATTAAGTCGCCAGTCGCGGCCGCTTGCTCCACGAAACCGCAGAACACTGCTAAATAATTACCCCCAACCTGCTTTCTTCACGAAAACATCGTAAAAGCGCATTAAACAACATCTACTAAGTCGGCGCGAGGAATTACAATAAATAAGGTATTAAGCCGACGTTGTCTGGCATCGTACCGAAAATGTCGAAAAGCGATTAATGAAAATAAAATTGAGCGAAGTCAGAGAAAACGATTTACTTAATACATTGATAATAAGTGGAGGGATTGTATGTAAAATGTTGTACGTAATGGAGGTAGTCTCGTTAGACGTGGGAACGTTGATGGTGAGGCCAACTTGGCTACTACATGGTAAGGATCGCGTTCGACAATGTCCACCGTTAGGGTTTAACTTTAAACCTTCATTAATGGTAATAGTTCTGAACCTGGACGATGGGAATGGCTCTTTTTGCTTGCGCCTACACCGGTTGAAGACGTTACAGTAATAGCCGTGTTTTACGAGGCTCGAGTAAAGTATGCATTGGTAAGAGGGCCTGAAGGTGCTAGTATCGTTTTCTGATTTATTCTAAGAAAGAGTGATCGACTCGTGATCTAGGTATCATAAATCTTATAAGAATATTTGGGAAAAATCGTCATTTTCTTGTCCTATAAGAAAAAGTCCTTCTAAATTAATATTTTTAGGGACATTAGCGAAGGTAAATAATAATATGCAAATGATGTAATAAGCACCTTAATGCATTGCGTATGTTTAAATCAAAGAGAAAGCTATTAATTAAAACGGCTGTTTCTTTTCACACCTTAATAAAGTGACAGCGCAAAATCGTAAGCCACCGCAAGTATTTGTAATTACAAAGCTTTCTTAAACAGTGAAATGTGAAACTTATTCGTTGAACGTCACTTTCCCATTAATTTGTCATTTTAATTAACCCCAAAACAAACGTTATTTTAAACGTGGTACTTGAAGATGTAAAAGTACAAAGTTATCTTCGAATCGGATCATAAAGAAGATGATTTTATGATTTATTTTCTTTTGAAGCTAATTGTATTAGGCGCCCGCCGCCGGCTGTCGAGTTCGACATTGTGGCGCGCGCTTTTGAGCGTATTACTATAAGTTTAGTCTTAGTTTTTTACTCGGGATTTTCATTCAAAGTAGACTTCGTAGTGGTGTATAGGCAAATACAAATACATTCAATGAGATATTTTTTGATTTATCGTCATGCTTTTATTGGTTGAATTAGAAAAAGAAGCTATGTAAACATTTGTTAAGGTAATTAATATAAAATATTTGTATTATGTGGTCTAGGATCTGGAAATATCATAGAGGTCTGGCAGAGGACAAGCATCGCGTGAAGAACTGCAGGTAACCTGGCGCCGCTCGCCGCTCGCCCGATGTGCCTCTTAGGAACCGTCAATTTGCGTCTGTAATTATTGCGGACCCTTCGATACTTATTTCTATTTTTTCCCCAACTTAATTGTTACAACAGATGACTTTTTTGTGGAACCACCTCAAAGAGAGCGGAAAGGCATCAAACGCAGCGTCGAATTTGGAAATAATTATACATAAATAGTCCCTTGAGCGGCCGATTAAGACAATTTCCGAGGCAAATTGCCGCAGACGAGTATAATAGCACACGCGCTCTTCTCAGTCATAAATAAATCTGGATTACATTTTTGTACGAGATTAAGATTGATTTGATCTCGATGCTTTCTGCTATTAATGCCTGTACAGGGTATAATACCTCGGTTCGTGTTAAAACTTAAATCATTATTCGTTTTTGTGGGCACGTGTGATTTGTGGGATAATTACGATGGACAAATTGCCAAACGTCATTACGGAGATAACGGGTAGACGGTATCGGTCGTATGTAATTAATGATCGATACATGTGAAATAATTAATTAGTGGCTGGGATCGGATCGGTTCGGAAGGCGCCTCAGGCCTCTACACAAAAAACAATGACGTGCGGTTTTGGCTGCGCCGGCGCCGCTGCCGCCACGGCGACATCCGCCGAACTATACGTCTATAATTTACAAGACCTCGAATTAGTTTTAATCTTATTTCTTGGCGATGAGCGTGACGCCGACTTTATATTCTCGAGAAATGTGTCATTAGTGTTAATTTGAATGATTACGTCGATTTTTTGTGATAATTTTTGAGGTATTATAAACAAAGAGCCTTAATTTCGGTGCATTCGGAGCGGACTCGAAAAACAAAAAGAAATGAAATAAGGTACGATTAACGACTACGAAGCCACAAAGATTCATCGAGTGAGAAGCGGTTGACGTAGACACTGATAATTACAAGTGACAAAGAATTCGTTATGTCATTAACAACTTGAGGCTGTGGTCAGAGTACAAGCGAGTAGAATTACAGACATGTGCCTTTTCAGAGTAAAGTTCAAATTAAGAAGTGCCTTTTTTGAGGTAAGATACCTATACATAGAGAGCCTAGATTAGAGATAGACTGATTCCTATTTAAAGTTAAAAAAAAAGATATACTGAAGAGATGATGAGTTTTTATCTATAGAAGGAAGATTTTTAGTACCTACCTACCTACCTACATGTTTTGGTAAAATAAGCGTTAATAAATGACATTATAGGACCATACGATAATGTAATATAAGTAATTGTCAATGTGCAAGATAAACTATGACCTCTCTACCTACATATGCAAATATATATTTTCCCGCTTCTCGCTTGATGTGTGACCACAACTCTAAGACGCTAAATTCGGATTTTGTCGCGTTATATGTTGCCTTAGTAATTGACGTATGTTTCACTCAAAAGCTTTACCTACTAGAGACTGT
Organism: Ochropacha duplaris; assembly: GCA_951361185.1. Taxonomy (NCBI): domain Eukaryota; kingdom Metazoa; phylum Arthropoda; class Insecta; order Lepidoptera; family Drepanidae; genus Ochropacha; species Ochropacha duplaris. The sequence goes on along the minus strand of OX592702.1, from coordinate 7,661,548 downwards.
CTTAGTTTTCTTTACCTATTATTTAATGCAGTTTTAAGATGGGAACCGGGTGACCTGGACAATAGTGGGAACTTAAACAAAACCGTTGACAGAAGAATTTGGATAATTGTCTAGTAAATTCACTGCTTGACACATTTTAATGATATGATTGCAGTTTTCCGTTACTTTCACAGTTTATTTTTGAATGGACTATTATATCCATAATTTTAGTCAAATGTTATGGTTGGTTTACAATAAGAGTTAAAAGAACACTTACTTTTTATATTATAATATTTGTATATTTAATATATATTTGATATACAAGTGATATAGGTACCTACTTACAACATTAAAATATGTATATACCTATACATAGTTTGTTAACTCCTGATAAAGATAACTAAAATATCAATACAAAATCCCAGTTCCCACGATTTCCGTGATACATCAATATGTGATGTGAGCTCTAACTCAGTATCGCGATGCGTGTGCGCAATTAAAACGAAACCCACAATCAGCCGCCATGTTTGTACACGGCCGATGTTAATAGCGTTCAGTAATTACATACCAGCATCATGCCATCGTTGGTTCTCGGAAGGCTGATCAAATTAATATAACCTATTTCGGGTACATTGTAATATCTATAACCCAAATATTTGAAATAACTATATCAATACACGAAATCTCATAATTATATATCAGTAAATATTTAAATAAATGAGAAGATATACCTACCTAAGTTTATATGGCGGAAAGGGAAAATAACGATACTAATAATAACACACGACACCGTCACAGCGTTGACTCGAGGATTTCATATCGCCACATTTACATGTATTCCATTGGCGGAACTAGCGGGCCCAACCTCCCCGCCGTTATATCCGGGGAAAGAATATCTAAATTCAATTACAAAAAGGCTTCTCCGCGAGGTGTGCCGTTGCACCCGCGCCTCCTCCGAGAAGGGTGTATAACAACTCAATTTCTCCATATTATTAAGACGGTGGGGTGCGCGGGTTGAGTTGGGGTGGCATGGAACACAAAAAGAATGCTAATTTAAAATTCTTATTGCTGTGTTTGTATGCGCGCGCGCTTTATGTATCATTCGCGTAACAAAAGGCGGAGGAGAGAGCCGCTCGAGCACGTAATTTCAATCTAATATTCAATTTGAGAAGTATCGCGAGCTTCACCCGCCATCTTTTATTTATTTTACTCTACTCTAAGCGTTTTTCTTGGATTCAAAGGTTGTGGAAACAAGAGAAATTATTCTACATACTTGTTAGCGATTAAACGTCAGCACATAATTATACGAACTACGAACTATATTCTAATAATTTATTAGAACAAGTATTTATTAGAATTAAACAAAGTATTAGGTATATTTGATAATTTTAACGAAGTTTTAAGAATAATTTTAAGAAAAAATTAAACATTAATTCGATTAAAATCAGATCAAAGTATATGCATGACACCTCCATTAAAATAGATAGTTAATTGACACCTTCATAAATAGTCATTCGTTGAGCTTTACTGTCACGACAAAGAGCACTAAATTCGTTTCGATATCTCAATCTAACTGCCGAAGATAATTGCTTCATTCCCACGGCGTGAAGAAAATAAATTTCACCGATCACAATGGGTGCTTTCCACAGACAATTCGCGGCTAAACGGGGGGCGATATACACCTAATGCTTCAGTCGTGATATATTAGTCAAGAAGCAATGTAAAGTTAATGGTGACCCCAACCATACCACCTTACGAGCATATGCCTTACCGACCGATTTAGCATTATGCAGCTTATACTTTCTAAATAAATGCCAAATTAAAGAGAACCATTGTTTAAAATGGAGCGTATGTCAAGGATGACAATAGATTCTTCAATTTAAATTTGTCACGATCACGAATTCGCTCGAAACGAAATAGGTACCTACTTAAGGTCAAAGTTCTTATCTATTTAGTAGTTCTCCGGGAAGTCAAGGTAAATCGTGTATTTTGGCAAGCGATCCGTACAAAAATGAGGTTGTATTTAAACGCTCGATGTCTATACCTAAGTGTGGGTGAACGGAACCGCATGAGGGCTCTATCTATCCAGCGCACCGCCATGCACCGAGTCGAATTCTCGTTGCTATCGTCATATTGACTACCAACGAATATATATTATAATTATTGAATGAAAGGTTTGCATGATAATAAACATATTCAGAAAGAGATATAGAAGTAGTTATATTAAATAAATTTAATTGAATGACCTAAATATTCAAGCCGTGTAAAATGTAATTATAAAACAATATGGATATGACAATGAGTAGACAATTTAGTCGAGTTCTGTTTAATGACGATATCACGTTTTAGATTCGAAACCCTTTAACTTGAAAAAAAAACTTTTTCTTATTACATTTTCATCGCATTCAAATTTGTGACACATGACAAAACTCTAGCTGCAAACATAAACACACACCCAATGTGTTTTGATCATACACTGCTTTTAATACTAAAGTATTAAAGATCAATGTAGGTAAGTCTTGCTCAATTACCTGGTATGTAATAATGCAACGATTCGGGCACTAGTCGGCCATCGCGCAGTCGCTAAGTATAATTTTTAAGTCTTTACTGTGTGCAGAAAGCGTGTGCGGGCGTTTCCTGATAATTTGCCTGACGACGCGACGCGTCTATGGTGCCAGCGCACTTACCGTAACCTCTTATTCTATGGAGCTGCAGAATAAAAACGCTTTTATTGGTCGAGACGCTACTGAGGCAGTGACTCAGATATACTTACTGTACTGATCGTAATGGACTCGAATGCGTTTGCAGTACAGCGATATTGGTTCTGTGCCGCTTTTACGTTTGTATTATAGTATGTAGGTACGTCTATAATATATTGAATGTTAGGAGTTGAAGAACTACATTTGGTAATAAAAGTTGATACTTTATTTTATAAGTTTATTATTCGAGTCTTAGTAATATTATTTCATGAACTGTCTACAAAATCCATTAATTTATATTTTAATTAAATCATATTGTTAAAATTTATTTAGTTTAAATGTAACAAATACCTACGATGAGTAATCTTAATATGTACATGTAATTAAAACATAAATATATAATTGATTACCTCAAAGTACATAAGTAAAGGTACCTGCGACAAGTACCCTGTAAAACCGTAAATCAAAACATGCGACCCTAAGCTTTGGTTGAAAACAATAAATTAAAAATGAAATACAGAATCAAGATTAAACCGACATTGTCGCATGATAAATGATCAGATTTAAATTTGGAAACCAAAACTTGGTACCAGCACCTTATAACGAACGCGACGATCTCCGTTTATAATTATAATTAATATTCTCACAGTATTAGAGTGGTCGACGGTGAAAAAAAAAGGAGATTCGACGCGAGAATTAATAACAAACAAATGGGCTACCTGCGGTGTTTTTTGTGAGCCCCCACAGGTAAGGCCGTAATGATGAAAGAAACTTATATGCGTCTGTCTTAGATTTTAAACAATATTGTACGATTTTGACACGGTTGCACCTTTTTATAACATTCGGTAGGCCCCATTCATGGGGAGTAGCAGCGCGGTAAATATGCGTGAAAAAATTATACTCATGTCGGGAGTTCCGCTACTTGCCGACAGATGGCTATGTGTGCAGAGTGAATTACCTGTAAAGAGAGAAAATATTCGTTAAAAAGTGTTCGTAATTCGAAAGATGCATAACAACAAAAATTGTCGTCATCCAATGGTTTACAATGACTGTACCGCTGCGGCTGATTAAAAAAAGAATCAAAGCATTGGAAACAAGAAACCAACGATCCAAAATTCTGAACAAAAGAGAGGATCTTTGAACGTGATACTATAATGACAAAACAGAAATATGATTTCGATTAAACGGTGCAACAGGGACCGCCTGATTAGGATCCTTTGTGGGTGTGAAAGGGACAGGAAACTTGTTAATAATAAAAATATTTTATTTGTATAGTGGGGTAAAACACCCCCGCTGCGGGTTGTTTGGTTGGGTCGGCATCCATCATCATTATATTAACCGATTTAACACTTTTGAACAGATTCCTGCACCACGCAGGGCGCAGGGCGCAGGGGACGAAATGTGCAAAGCTGTAGCGAATGAGCTCTTTGTGAAACACTTCTACTTTGCCGACTTTAATCAGTTAGCGAACAATCATGCCATATCTGTACATCACTAGTAGACAGTATGGAATTGATGATGTATCGATTCAAGAAAGTTATCGATCCAAGTCGATCTAGGTCTTAGCATCCATGTTTGGACATAGTCGGCCTGACCTAGCTTATAGAATTCTCAGTTTGGTCGCGTTTGAGGAGTACAGGAGCCGTGGAAACTAGAACAGTATTTTTATCAAATCCCTAATTAAGGCAAGGCAAAATCTATTTATGTAATTCACTTGGGAGTCAAAGTTTTATGCATAGTGCTCATGTTCGGTGTGGTAGGATGCAAAAAATATTAGCGCTATTTTTAGTCGGCGTTTGAGTTTGAACTCCAGGACTTAGGTAAATAGGTCTAAAATAAACCTCCAGTATATTTAATTTTATTGCATACCTAATTGAGTTCAAATGTCAATTATTTTCTAGCGTCACATTAATTGACATGTTACGTTCATGTCATTCCCTACATCAATATTTATCCGTTTCTATTTTAAAAAGTTAATGTACAGTATGTCCAATTATCAGTAAATCAACATTCAGGAAATGCAATTAAATGAAATGATGCATGTCGATATTAAAATAGGTATTCATATGCAAAGTAGTGTCGTTACCGAAGCGGGCGGTGGCCCGGCCGGTCCCATAGTTTGTTCACAAATTTTTGTTCGCTAATCAATAATACCCTAGCTCCAATTACTATTCAACTGTAGATAACAATAATGATTACCTACAACAACAGTTTTGTTTATTTACTACCTAATTCATTACATCTGGCTTGTCATTTTACTGCACGTTACAAAAAAACATATTCTTAGCTCATGAAAGCTAAAAAAGATGCGGTAGGTACTAAATTAACTAAATCGTTACAACCTATGAAGGGTAATATGCGAGCGTGATCCGGAATGAACGTAATAATTACAGGCAATGATTAGATCCGACGATAAGACTCATTCCGCTAATTACTCCCTAAAGCTAAACGAACGAGCCGACTCGGTTTTTGCCATCGACATAATTTAATAAGCATATTAACCAGGCCGATGCCATAGATAGGTGGACAGCCTCGAGCGTTTCTCGCTAATACCTTTATAATGTTGTTAATACACAGCATATCGGCAAGGGAAGCGTACCCGACAAAGACATATAAACAGTCTCGACGCGAGGTCAAAGAGGAATGACCATGTAAACACGTAATGAAAACCAGAATTCGCTTCTGACTCGAATCACACCCGTTCACAACTCATTCACATTACAATCAATTTAAAACACACGATGTATACGAGGACTGTGACATTGCGTCTGGGCAAGTTTCCATCGCGTGTGGTGCAATCGTCTGCTCATAGATTAATTCAATAAAATCAGAATACGGTTCTCGTTTGCCTGATGTCTCCAAGTTCAACATTGATCACATCTTAACAAGTCAACAATAACGCAATTGTCCTGTATGTACCTACTAGCGTAACGTTGTTAGGGCATGCATGTTTATGTAGATCGGTTATAAAACCCGCGTCGTTCCGATTGTGGAGAAGCAATCTGACCTCGCTATGAATGACTCCCATTAGCATCTCATAGGTTTAATTAGGGATCCACACATCGGCCGATCGCCCACGTCAACGCGGGCCCGTGTGTGGGCAATCAAATTACAGGCAGCCAGCAGACAATGGCACCGACTCGACCGTACCACCCCACGACAAAACGTTTTCTCGCAATCTTCGATCACCGGATTAAGGGAGTCCCGTCTCGCACGTTTTATCTCCGATTGTCCGCACTTAACGCACACTTTACGCCGAGTGCCCCTCAAGAGGAAATTGAAAGCGATCGCTTTCCCGACTATCTTATCTGTAGTGTTGTACTAATTAATCGATGTAGCGCGAAGATGTCGTCGTTAGAGGTAAATAATGCTCGCATTGAGGCGGTGGAGGTGATTTATCGGTGTGAATAGACAAAAGTGTCGCGGGCGGAGCGGAGCGGTCGTTACAATGCTGTGGAATGTAGTCGCGGGCCGGTCGCAGCACCGCGCCCGCACCGGTGCGCTCGCGTTCGCGTTCGTGCGACCCGTGAATGCGGATTATTAATAACCCGCTCCGGTTCGGCACGACGACGACCACGCGACGCGACGCGCCGGCATAAGCGTCTACCATCCCACTCCTCGCCTGTAGCACCACCACCTGTACCGAATAGCCGCACCTTCGTTTATTTACGTGCGAATCCTTTTGTTGACGATTGTACTAAATTTGAACTCTGTTTCTCGTATGTCTGAGTTCGATCGATATGATTTTTTGTTTATGATGAATGGGCTTGTAGGTAACGAAGGTGGAAAGCCTACAAAGCCTAGAAGGGAACTAGCCCTCATGTGCATGTAACGAACACTCCGACAGATGCTTGACGACAGATTTTCAGTAGTAAATACCTTAAGTACTCTATCACTGTGCTATTGTTTCTTCATGACGTTTTCCTTCACTGAAAGCTCAAGCTCATAGTAGGATTCGAACCTATTTGTCACGAGATTCGAAGTCTCTACCACTACTGTCTCTACATCTCCTTAAAACTCTGACATTTACGAATACGGTTAAAAACCAATTACTGATTATGAAAATTCGCAAATTATTATATTCACCAGAAGCCCTTCGCAACTCCCCTATGTTTAATCATCCCGCGTCCATAGTAACAATACCTACATAACAATAGCGTTGGCGCGGATTATAACAAATTCCCCAAATTGTGTGGGTACATGTTACAATAAGACAAAATAATGATAATGTCGCATGTGTACAGTTTACCACATTTGGAACTAATTGAGAATATTTCATAATTTTTCTTTTATTGAATAGAACATCTGCTCAGATGAATCGATACAAATAAAACTACGACAACAATATTCCGCTGCTCGAACGATGAAGTTACGAGTGGAATGTTAAATTATAGAAAAGCAGGAAAAAACTTCCATAGACGCTCCAACTGTAGTAATTTTAAAGTGTCGATAAAAAACAATGAAAGTGGAAAGGGCAAAGTGCTACAAAATGCGTGTCAAACAGCAAATGCAGTATGAAATTAGCTTTCACGTTTTGTTGTGTAAATGGGAACATTTTTTGTAACAACCAAAGTACGGTGGCCGGCCCTGCGTCGACTTGTCACGTCGCACTTCGCAACATTACAATTAAAACTTTTAATATACACATTTTTGAGGTGAAATCGAATGACATAGAAAGATATGACTATTCGAGTACGAGTTTAGTTCAACTTCAAATATTTTTGATTAAATCTCTGATATTTTTATAAATACCAAATAATTTATGTAAAACAAGTATTTAAGTATACTTACCGCACCGCAACAGAGCTAACTATTAGGTACTGAAATTATTTTGCTGATTTCGCTATTGCAAGGAGAGGTGCCTACGACAGCTCATATTTAATTTTACAGCAATTAAAATCAAAAGCTTGAAGAGTTACAATGAACTGAATTTAAAGAAATAATTTTAAAAAAATCAAACCTTAATTGCATTCATCTGAATTGCATTCAAACCATTCTATAGATACTATTTCGGTAGCATTCCTACAAAAAACGTGAACAGTGCTCTGTTTGACAGTTCGTCACATTACCTTTTTTCGTTCCATTTATTTTGAACGTTTTTGAATGTGTTCACCTCACGATCCGTTTTTTGCGTATTTCCATCTTCCACTTACTTATCTACGTCGAGTCGCGTCGTCCGCGTCCGCGTCCGCGTCCGCGTCGTGAGTAACTCAGTACGTTGATTCGTTACCGAAACTATAATTAGTTTTACCGTTATTGGACACGTTACATTATCAATGTATAGGTATTGGTGGGCTTATTGATACCAACCAACCCCGACAATGACAAGCGAGAGATTTCTTTATTTTCTTAATCGTAAATTGAGGCTTGCCTGCCTTTGTCGTGCTAAAAGTAGTTACCTAAGAATAATTAATTGATTGTAGGTAATGTGCTCTGAGATAGGTAAATCTGATTTGTTAAGCTGATTTGAGTTCATCACTAACATGTTTCTAAACTCGATTATTGACTGCTATTGACGTCGACTTATTAGTGGAGACTACCATTTACGTTAAAAATATTTCCAGCATTCAAATTTGTATTATTAACACGTTCTAATGCTAATTGTTGAATATGTTGCGACAAAAAGCCACGTCATTTCATGTAACACTTATTAAAGTGAGGACTCGCCTTTTACTCAAAATTTAATTATCAGCATTAGGTTGACACCAAAAACGGTGTGACGTGAAATTAGGTGGTTACACAGCCCAGAATACCAGATTTGTTTGCAAAACTGTTCACTGTGGACACTAAAATTCGGTTTCAATTTGTAGAAAGTCGATAATTGCTCGATGAAATGACGAGCAGTAAAATTGAAAAAGGAAAACCGACTGTCGTAAATGATTGATTGGATTTTATGTTAGTGACTCGTTCAAATGAAAGATGACAATAATAGTGCATTGGGTTGCTAAATGGATGACATTAAGTCCGAGCGTTGCGCCGTCAAATATGAAGGATGATCTTCCACATTTATCCTGGACGAGCATTCTAACTGAATTCAATAGACGGGTCGAGAGTATTCAAGAACACAACATTCGATTTAATAGCACTCATTTCTGGCTTTATCAATTTGACTTTACAAATAAATAAAAGATGGGTTCTTTTGACTGAAATTTAAAAACCTTGAGCGATTGTGTAAACGTTAGTTGTAATTTTTGAATTTAGTAGCATATTATATACACAAGAAGCACTAACTACATTCGTGATATTTAAACAACATGATGAAACCGTTAAACCTAAAAAAAATTAACACGGTCGTTCAAAGACAAATAATAAAAGCCAATTTACATGTCAGCAGCGATGTACCTAAATACCATCAAATTATGGATACAACTGTTTGAAAATCTACCATTCGTGATAGCAGAGTTAGCACACTGTCGACCAATAGGATTGCTTTACTAATATAAAAGCAGTATAACATATACTAATTTGTACTTTATTGATTTATTTATTAAAATTAAACTGAACTTTATTTGAACACATCAAGGTTCACATTACTCTTTCAGAAGATGAGGTGACATCAAAATTAAATAACTTACTGGGTGTTGTTGGAATGAAACAACTAATTAAAGTTAGGTAGGTACTTTACATGGCCGAGAGTTAAAAGGCAGACGTATTCGTTGATCGTAAGAAGTTTAATTAATTTGCGTGCTGACGCAACGAACAGATCGTTTCCTTTCTATTAGTGTCCGAAAGCAGTTTGCTCAATTGATTCGCTGTGTAGCAATAAACAACCTCAGTCTCCCTTGTGTTTGTGCTAAGAATTTGAAGAGTTAACGTTTCTAAAGATCAAAGAGACGGATGATTAGCGGATCACTTGTGGATATTGTTGTTACATAAGTGAACACTAATGGTGCTAGATACGTATTAAAATAATTGTGATCATTGTTTTAGCACTTCTTTGTGTACAAGGATCAAAAGCGTCAGTGCTTCTCGTTAAGGAAAATACTTGGGGTACCTTATGATTAATTTGAAACAAAATAAATCTACTGAGAATGCCTAATTCATATCGTTAGAAGGTAATTGCACTAAATTGTCGTAATAAAATTTGGAAGGTAGCGCCATTAAAATCTGTTGGAATGAGACAATGTGCCCCTAATGAACGTCGGGACAACTAAAAGAAATTATTTACGCCACACACTGCGATGGCACTGCTACAAATGTGGACAGCCATAAAAGAAGATGTAGAAATCTAGGTAATGACATAAAGTGAATGGACAATAGTAATTACAGTGTACAGTGCAGTGGAGACTCTTTGGTGCGTATCGTCACCATACTAATTGTCAAACTAGATAACATGATATTCGTCATTCAAATGCATTGTGTTACCAAAATTTTCCATTTGTAATTTATATTCGTGAATAAAATAGATGTGTTATGATGACACAATAAGTCCAATAGATCCAGTTTAGTAAAGCTCCTATTGTAATAAAGAAGATGACATTTCGAAGACATTAAAATTCTCTGGAACGTATAATTACAGATGACACATTTAAACATTAAGATACCCACGCATGCTCTATGTTGTGGCTTTAAACTTGTATAATTTGTGTTAAAGCTATAATATATGAGACTTTAGAGACCCTCGCCTCTCATTCGGCGTTCCCTGCATTCGATCGTTAATAAAATTATCAAAATCTAAACAGGTTTTATGAGTATCGCTCGTGCGTTGGAAAGAATCCGTTTCGGACGGACTTATGAATGGAAATGGTTTTTGGTATTTTAAGTGTTTATAAAGGTCGTAAATAATTTATCGCTGCGTGATACTTCCGTCGGTCGAATTTTAATGTTTAAATGGATGAACGCGCTAACTCGAATAGCTTCTGGATTTTGATTCGCACATTCATAACCGACGGTAATTATTTTTTACGATTTAATCGATTCGCTTTTAATAACGCAATTAATTTAAATTGCACAGATTGTTCAGTTAATAAAGTTTAGAGCTCATACCTCGACCAAGGTGCAAGTTTATTAGATCTATTGAGATACCTAGTTTTTGTTGGAATAACACGAGTTTTGCTCTCGGTAGCTGTTTGTGTTGCGTCAGTGATCGTGATTCAACCTCGTCAAAACCACTTACCTAGGTACCTACTTATAACTTGGCCGGTATCGGAGCCGTAATTATTCCGAGCACACGTGGACATGGTTTATGGCCGTGCATGGCCTGCCTTATAAACGTACACCTTTTTGTTTAATAGGTTAACGACTTGTATGCTGTTTTTATTGATCGTGCCCGAAAATACGAATTCGGGAGCAGAACCGACACCGACAAACTTAAGAAGCATACCTAATTGAAGTGTGTCAACATACAAAATTCGTAACTGCACGCTTGTCATATTTCGATGTCAATTACGGAATTGCCTAATGGCCACATATGTACTGCTCTATGTGATGTCATCACTATAAATATTTGCCATTAGTTACGTAAACCACCGATGTACAATGAAATTTTGACTAGCATTTGAAGCTGTTTCAAATGTCAATTGACAATCATTCAAATATCGATTTCACTATTTAATAACGAAGCTGTCAGGTGTTTCTATTTAAAAAAATAAGGCTCCTCGATATTATGTTTTGATATCAGTAGGAGTGAAGCTTGTACAGTAATCAAAGTCATGCTTTTGAATTGCCAAATTAATTTGACTCACTTTGCATGCATTTCATTCATAACTAATATCAAAATATCAAACTAATATCATAATAATCAAAATATCTTAGAAGAAAAATTAATCATTTCTTAATGAGAATTACCAACAGCCGCTTAGACTTAGATTGAGTTTTAATAATTCATTTGGCCAATGTGCCTATGGAGCAGATTTAATGAGTACAAGCTAAAACAATTTATTTCTTAAAAAATGATCAATGTGGATAAACTGCCACTTTATGTTGTACATAAAAAAAGTGTGACACAATCTATGCCCCGAGATAATGAACACGGTTTAGATGTAAAACCGGTAGCCAGTGATATAACCGCCAACGAAGGTACATGCCTATTTCAATACGATTGTACTAGTATTATCGATACACTATCTAACCTTGAAAATGGCCATATGGTTAAACTTTATGAATGGTTCGACAGTTGAATATGAATGGACGTTGCCCAATGTTACTATACTAAACTACTTCTACAATGCGTGACATGTTTCCTACCTGCTTCCATATTCTTCATAATATTTGAGTTGAGAAAGCAGTTTTCGAAATACTTATTCCACTATTGTATGTAATTACTTTTGGTAGTAATATGATGAGAACGTGTAATGACTTGAAGTCTTGTACATTCTTTGCATAAGTGTTGACACATAAACAGAAGCTTGATAAATCATCAATACGTCATCATTGAAAATGTAATTTGCACCTTGGTTTGTCAATATGCTTTCATCAAGGGTATTCTAAGAATCTTGATTACTTCGACTATTGGGGACGCATAGTTTGGTAATATCCTCCGATCAATAGTAAAATATTGAAGATTCCTGCTGGCGGACGTGAAAACCCATAACATTAGATATATAATTTAAACGTTAATTTAATGACACAATATAATATTTATGCAAATACTTGATTGACAAAGTAATAGTCTCAAAATCAATAAATATTTAAGAATCCATTAACTTAAAGCAATATTTTTTATGAGTTTTAGAAGATTACGTTACACTAATCTCCTCTAAATATTATTTCTAATATTAATGTCCGGCAAAATAGAGTTTAAGTTACATTAAATATAACATTGTTTACTTTTATCAAACAACAGAATGGCCTTAGATATGTGTGCTCAGTTTTGTAAAGATGCTCAAAAGTTAGGAGCAGGTGCTTATTTGTACTAGTTTTTATTGTGTGGTACAGGAGTGTGTGGCATAGAAGGACCGAATGATCGTTGATCAGTATCCATACAATGGTAAGAGAAGTTCAATTATTCGAGTAGTTCATATGAAAGAAACTCTCCAAGCATGATATTCGACAAATGAGTGGACCGGCAGCGATAATGACGACCGCGTCGTGTAAAACCGGTAGTAAGGTCCATCTCTCACCGTTACGTGGCACATTCTGCCTTATAAACGATGTAGTGATAGTGATTTCAATCGAAACTGCTTTTAATTAATTTTCTACTAGATTATCGTCGCTATATCATTTAACTTCCACTCGATTATTATGATTGGTTGAGTTATGGAATTGGTTTTTGTGATGTGCCTGAGATTTTAATTATTTTGAATTAATAGGATGGTGACGTTTCTGAATAATCAATACTATTCGCAAGAATCTGATGTTATTTAGTTCAATTTACTGAAGGTGTGACCGAATTTACTTCGACTCGATCTATATCAATATCAGCCTTTTTATCTTGAATTATTGTTATGTTTGTAAATTAATGAAGTAAAACGATTTGACTGTCATTGCATAGACTTAAATATTAAATCAAAGTGTGACTAAGCTGCTTACTATTTAGTTAAAAGTTGATAACATCCAAAAACCATTCTGATAAAAAATCAATCAGTGATTTTTAAGAGTCAACTGAAATTCAAGATTAGTTATTTTTTGTTATGTCACAATCATTTTGAATAGTTGCAGCCACCAGCCAATGTACGAAATAAACAGGAAAACATTTGTTGTTTCCATGTTGAACAGATCTACTTAGGTACTTTTAAATGAAGCGGTCAATGGCAAACTTCGTGAGGACCACTTTATATATAATATCATACTAAATTCCAAGTCACGTTATTGTTATCTCCACAATGGTAATTTTGTACGGCTTAAGCGGTTGGTTATTTCCTCACAACTAATTAATATACATCTCATAATAAAGCCTTGAACTTTTGATTACCAAGAAGTGGACAATGGAGCTCGTTATAAATATCTTTACTTAGTGAAACGGGCGAGCAGAGCAACAATCACAGCGACGGACAGACGTGTGTATCTAAGTAATTAATCGTAACTTATGATTGATTAAACACATTAAAAGCGAGCACGATTCCTATTTGAATATTAAATCTATTACTCGAGTGACATAATACTTAATACAATTTTAATCTGAGTTATTGCATTAAAGATAGGTACGACATGTTTAGTTTTGGAAACAATATGGGTGTCTTATGCATAAAACATGACATGACAGTTACCTCTAATGGAAAACTTATTAGGAATTTATGTAAAACTAATAACAATCGTTTAATTGTACTATAAAGGTTGGTTTGCACTTTAAAAAGGTTCGACATATGTTATGCTAATTCTTACAATAATTAAATAATTGTAAAATAACCTAAATTTTTTAATTAATATATTAACGTAATAAATTCGAAAAATAATGTGGTAGGTACATATAATAAGAGAACAGATAAATCAAATATTGTCAATCTGCGTGAAGGTAACAAGGTAAACAAGGATATTTATCGATATGTGGCTGTCGAGTGGAGAGTGGACACCCCTTTACGCGCTCGCACCCGTAGGTACACCACGCGAGCTTGCGCGCTTCATCAAACAAGCGCTAGTGATGCGTAACGCAAACTTATATGTCGATATTTACACTGCGACTGTAAACACTGACTGTCGATATTTGTTCAACTCGTGAGCTAATGGCGTGAGGTATACAACAGCATGTTTGTTGACGTAAAATTCACATGGCACGGCTACTGTAATGAACTAATATTAAAAAATAAAGATTTTCAAGGCCTTAGGGATCATGTAGGTACCTACTTAACATTGTCCAACACATTATGCAAGTATATATACGTTTGAAACGAGTAAAACTTGATCAGGATTATATTCAAAATAAAATAATAAAGCTAAGGAGTGAAAAAAAGGAATGTAAAGCCATAACTTCATTTTGAATTCCGTTCGGTTTGTTCCCGTCTCACTCCGAACGCACCCAGCAGGGGGCGCCATCGTTCTCACCTCACGACGCGAGTGGTAGCTGGTCTTTAATAAGTATCGATAAAATATGTCGATAATATATGAATATTTATAAATATTACGATTCTTACCCATATTGCCTACTCCTACAGCTAAGGAATGAAAGTCAATTCGAGCTGCCTGCTGGTCGTTCGGTAAGTTCAACTAACTTGTAATAAAATTGATGAATAGCTATTAAATTAAAAATATTCGTTAGAAGTTACTAAAGATTTCTATTAGAAACTATAAATCTAGAGATCATAATAATATTATCGGCCGGCGACTATTGATAACAGTATTTACACGAAAATGGTCATAAATCTGCATTGAATGTAAAACGCATGCAATGTCAAAAACGTAAATTTGACTACAGAAACTGGTTCTTATATTCAATTTGTAGGTCGAATTATTCGGTTCTCGATTAATAGCCGACAAAGTGTCTCTGGGACAGCACTAATTAATCTCTTGATGGTGTTTCACATTAATTAAGCAGGCGGAGGTACAGTCTATATGAAAACAAATCCAATTCCTAAGCATATAAAGACTTCATTACCTCGTACCGAACACATTGACATACAACATAAAGACTATCAAAGTGTGAGGTCTTCAATGTCGAAACATTATTTTTCCATTTAAAAAACCGATGTTGAGTTTTAGAATTCATGTAAATTAAATGTCATCTCATAACAATGGTCATGGACACAGATTAATATAAAGCGCAGTTTACAAGATACGATCTGTACTTGAAGCGAGCCTTCCGTGAGACATGAAATTATGTGCTTTTTTGACGCCAATTAGACACAAAGAAAAACACACCTTTTACCGAATAAAGCCTTATTACTTGAGTCATAACAGTCAAAATGTTGTAGCAATTGATGAGAGGTTAAAAACGACTGAAGTCAAAATCTGTGAACAAACGAGCGTTTGAAAATACGGACTGAAATTGACACAGTTATGAGGGCTGATAGTCTAATAAGTGTGTTTACTAAATCGCATAAGATAGAATTATTATATTTTTAAATATATCCTTTATTATATCTTCAATTCTAAGAACAACACAGAAAAGACGAATTTAAAAATAGTGGACTAATCTTGACAACTTTATATTGATGTAAGTTGAGATCATCTTTTGTTCGTCCAATCCAATTTTATCATAAGGTATAATTACACAATCAATCTCAATAATTCCAATTACAGTCGGGTACGTACCTAGATGCTTGATTACATTTACGCACGTATTTACCTCGACGATTATTTTAAAAAATGACGACACTTATTTAAATACCCACAAACTGGCTGCGACTATGGTTAATCGTTATTTAGTGACAGTGTAGGTATGTCCGCTTTTTACGACCATAATCAAAACGTGATTGTCGCGCTTCCAAAAAAACCAACTTAATTGTGTCGGGAGTGTTGATGATATAAACAGTAATTACGTACCTTGGCATCCAAAAATGTTATTAAAATACGCTTAACAAACGCTTTGGTACCTGTCTGTACTTTGAGGAAAGGTCGTGTGACAATTCTACGTTTGATAGCTTCGACAGAACGCCCATGAGTGGATGTCATTTTCTAATTAACCGATTGTTGCTTGTATATGCACTTGATTCGCTCATCTTGTTCAAGATACCTCTAAATATATTTTTACTGTCTTTTCCTTAAAATGTTTAGCCACTACTTCATGAAACTTTTACATATTTGAATAAATATAGGCAGTAGGGGGCACTAACAAGTGTTGCCAAATAAAATCAGGTAATGATATTTTCACACAAATTACAATAGTTAAAACAAACAAGCAAATTAAGTAGATATATGAGTACAGTCGGCGGCGTCTTTAATTTAGCATTAAATATTTACCAAAACTCTTATACAGATTTGGCCACACCTGTTTCCGACAAGGAGCGTTTAAGGCGGGTATTTTCTAAAATAATTATCGTGGAGGTATCTTAAGCGGCTGCATACGCCCGGGGGTGCTATTGTTTTAAGGATTTTTTTATTGCTTTTGGCAACCCTGAACAATGGAAGCGGGCTTGGAAGGTAATTTTGTGCGTTCGATGCTGGGTTTAGCTTGTGGCATTCTGACATTGCGACGTATGTATGCATCTTTAAAATAATTTTAACCCCAACAATTATTTTGTTTGAAATATTTATAACCGGCCAGTTGAATTTGTATAAACTTAGAATTGATATAACAATTTCAATAAAAGATAATATTAATTATTTTACCATTTAATTGCGCACAAAATAAAATAATTAAACAAAATAATGTTTTCACGGCCGCCACATTTATTGCTGAGGATATACGTGTATTAAATTTTACACCTTTCGGGTCGATACGAAATAACGAGGCCCAATATTAACGTGTAATTAAATCATAAACAAAGATAAAATCCAAAGGTATAAACACGCCGCTACGTACGCTAATCCCATGTGATTTACAATTACTTGTAATTATAGTATTACTAACCTAGCTTAATTGCGGGCAATTTTAATTATCAATAAAAAATGAAAAAATTCGTAGTAGGTACCTACGAATTTATTACTCTGCGCATGCGACGAACTAATGATTACGTTTAAATACCTATGGTGTTATTGTACAAATGGAGATTTAAACTTATTGATGATGATTGGGAAATACTTCATAATCTGTTTCCTTTTCGTGGCAACATAGCCACAGCAAAGAATAGCACAGAAGTCATAGCATAGCATGTCAAATTAAAATTACAGGCAGAACTCACAGAAGGTACCTTGAAGATCCTAAAATGTAGCTTCCCGCATGAACTATGTGTCTGGTTCAAGTAGTTTGTCAGTCAATCAGTCAGTCAGTCAGACAGTAAGTTTGTTATTTGATTCAATTCTAATAAATAGGTACCTACTCCACACACATTCTTCAGTGAGTGTGTCAGTAATGTTACGTGTGCTGACTGATTCATGTTTAATTAAAATAACTATAGGTACAGAGTTTATTATCGCGATTAATTACAGCTAAATAAAACACGATAAGTTGTTTAGTCATCGTCACGAATTTTCCATAGAAATATTACACCGATGGACTTTGTTACTTCGCCTCTAGAAGGCTCAAGAGCTAGTAAGTTGCTGCATCATAGTTATTTCTGATCTCGACAATGAAGGGACCATTCATAACGAGCCTTACAAATGTCCACCACAATTGCAGCAAACACAAAACTTAATTAAAGTGACACTCTGCATGTATAATTAAATGATTCACTCACAATCGAGATATAAGAATGTTATACCACAGTAAAAAAAAGTACAGTAGAGGCACATCCAAACATTTAATCTTATCCTACTTAAAATTGTATGTTTGGATGTTTGAGTGTTGATACTTTTTATCCTGAGAAAAGAGCTTCAGGGAAAAAAGTATCCTATAATTTATTCTAGGATATAATCTAAATCCGTTCAGCCTTTATTGCGTGATTGAGGAATAAACATACAAACATTTATAAAATTAGAAGGATAATAAAAACTAATATTATAAAGGTAAAAGACTTTTTTTATACAAAAAAAACATACGTTTGTATATAGATAAACTCAAAAATACTTAACCGATTTTAAAAAACAACATTATCAGCGAAAAACCCGGTTCCCCCGGTAACGCAGGTGAAATCTCTTATAAAACGATGAAATCTTACGATCAAAGATTAGGTACTACTGAAGTTTAGATTATTGCAAACCAAAAAGTAGCTTCGGAAATTCATCGAGCTAAATCATTTTTGTTTGTAAATTAAATGTTAATATATTGCTGATATTACCTAAACACATTGACATACTGTTCATTATTTTACTGTGGTAACACTCTCATTAGAAAAATGAAACACATAGGCAGGATGGTGGTCCCAGCAGCCATTGCAAAAAAACCAGATGAAAGTCTGGTTACGCGTTTTTGGATCAATATAAGCATACATTGTTGGAGTTATTTTATGGAGGCGGGAGCTTTCATTGCTTCTTACTACCAAATAGGTCGCTAATTTATTTCCAACGCAGACACGTTTATCCATCTAGAAAGCTACTTGTACAATATAAGTAGTCATTATCTACTACTTTAATAAAATTACCACTTACCTACCTACTGTATAATATAGGTACAATGTAAGAAACAATATAATTCAATATTCTTTTCTTTTCTTTCAAATTGAGTGTGTATTGCCTGCCTTATAGTTTACGTATCACCAAAATACGAATATGATAGTTATTTTTGTATAGATTTTGATCCTAATTTGTGTACTTGTATTATAAACGGTACCGAAATCATGAAGTCAGTTTTCAGGGAAATAGAAGTCTAGCAACAAATATTTATGTTTTTCTTTTATTACTGTTTAAAAAAAAAGTTAAGAGAAGAATTGTAAATATTCTTTTTTCAATGTTCTATTTTTAACTTTCTTTCACTCGATATACTTATTTATCCAAAATGGCTTATCAATTAGGTTCTAGATAGTGCTCTCCAAAAAAAAATTTTGAAAATAAAGAAAAACTACATAATTCTGCGTGGTGTATCTTTACATAAGACTTCAAAGTTCTCTTCCTGTCTTAAAATATCTAGGCAATGACCGGTTATCGATCGAGTGCCTATCGATTATTTAATAGCAAACATTGAAGATAACGTTTTGGGAGTTATCGCTAATTATTGGTAGATAACATGGTTTATTACTGAACTGGAGTGGCTCGACAATATACTTAATCTACCTGGGTGTTCATAGATATGGAAGGGTTATTCCGTTTGTTTATGGTTTTAATTAATTAAAAAAATAATCAGGAGATATTTTTGAAGTTTATTTTTTGTTACAAATGAAAGCAAGCGAAAAGGCCGAAGAAGGTTATGTCTGATTTATAACGATATGGAAAAATGAAATTTGACTGAGGATCGCAAAAAAAACATGATACAAGTCTATGATATGAAAATACAAGGATGATATTTTTACTGTATTTTATGTCGGTACCTACCTCTCATTGAAGCAGGTTCTGAATTATACATACTTCCTACATACCTAGGTACTTATTTAGTAGATTACAACAAAGTTATTCAAGTTCATATTCTTACATTAGGTATGTAAGTAGGTATATATAAAACTTACAATTAAATTAAAATTATTTAATCAGTTTTTATTAAACTTAAAATTGATTAGTTATGGTTAATAAGCTATTAACAAAATAAATGAAGGACAGCGCAAATGATAGGCATCTTTTGAGGATAACCCTGCATATCATCAGTCGGAAATGATGTTATTTTTAAATATCTGTAATACGAAGAAAGATAACAGGGCAATATACACCGAATTATGGTGCTGTTATCTTCAAAACATTTTAGTTTTTAATTCATACAAAAATATCAGTAAAGTAGCGGTGTTTATTAAACGAACGATTTATGTAATAAGAGACTTATAAAACGGTAAATAAAACGCTGTATAAATTTACATGTAATTAACATCATATTGTTTGACAATAATATAAGATGATCGATATGTATGTGACAACATAAAATAAAAAAGTTCGAGTTCTATGAGCAGGGGTGGGTGGTAAATCTTACTTTATCGATTTTAGTTACCGAGAAAGACTTTCTTGTTCTTCTCATTCTTCTTTCAACTTCGGTATAAAATTTGATGATTAATCAGCCTACGACGATGATTATTTAGCTAGAGTTTCCATTGTCGACTGTCTCATGGAACATTTTAATTTCTTCTACAAGTTGAAGCTTGAGTTAATAGGTCGTTGCAAATATATATTAGGAAATTAATGGCATTATTATTATGTATATTAACAACACTATTAAACACAAAACAAACAAACAGCAAGTCGCTTCAACGATCTTTGAAGAACGTCGCTATTCACATTGCTTATTTTCGATTTCGAAAAGAGGCAGGCAATTCGTCAGAGGCGTCAAAAAGCCAAGCACGGTGTCAACCAGAAATCCGAGACGGCCGCGCCAAGATTCGAACGCCTCAGGCGGAGCTCATTTCGAGTCGCAATTTTTCAATAACCCCAAACAAATATTGCTGTATTCGGAGGTTTATGTTAACGCCACGTGAAGTGAGTTTCACTCAGAAATGTTTTTGTTAGTTTCAGTTGGTGAAAGCATTGAAAGATTAGAATCAAACTTCTCATAATAATATATTTATTTCCAACTATACAAATGTTGTGTCAGGATTGGACTTTCTACTGTAGGTAATATCTAGCAGGTTCGAGGACTGCGATGAATTCTAATAAATTATAATATTTTTCACAGATCATATTTTTAACATATAGTTAAATCAATTGAATAGTTTTATAGCTTCCATTAATTACTTTTATAAACCTGAGCAACCTTTTAATTTATTGACTTAATTATAGTAGTGTAAAATTACATAAAGTTCTAAATATGTCCAATATAATATCCCAACTGCGTTACTAAGAGTTTGATACTCACTCAGTGGGTGTGAGTGAGTGTTATGTGAGTTACTCGAAGTCGATCGAGTGCGGAATAAGGACAATGGTGCTCGGCAAGTTCGACGGCTGGCCTTGAAAGAACCAGTCCGTCTCGTCCGAAACACCTCTCGGCAATTATTCAATAAAACAAAAGCATCCACCAGCCACGTTTACGCCACGCCGACAGATATGCGCCCCCAAATTATTTTCGCTTAATTAAAAGATTTCACCGGCTTTCTCGACACCTTAGGTCACCAATTTTTTTAAGAAATTCGTTGTTTTAATGAAGAATGTTAATAAGAATTTTAGAATGATGATAACATGTAAATGGATAAACTTGGTAAGTAACGGTTATTTGCCAGAAATAAAAGTCTTATTGTTAGTTGATTGAGGTGTAAAAATCAGACACAAAAGCGTGTAGACTAAAACAAGTTTAATGATGTAAAGCTGTTAGCTTACAATGTATCACATCACATAGGTACATAGTCGATGACATAGGTAAGTAATGTACCAACAAACCAGAATACGCCAGAGCATTATTCACGCACGTGCACCACAAATGAGCCGGCCCTATTATCGTCTAACCCAAAGAAACATCCAGCACGAGCCTCTGAAATATGTACCACGAAATTTGATATGACACATAACCTCCTATCTTTTATATTGAATATATCGTTTCTCCCGGAGTCATTGTGCGTCCTAGAGGCGCGAGCCAAACGAAATATTTCAAATGCAAATCGTGCTAACGCTATGAATGTAATAGTTTGTCGTGGCATGCGCACGCGCCGCATACACCGGAAACAAATTATCATACCCATATAAGCACGTACGAAATTGACGAAAAACTTATTGAAGTCACTCAACGCTGATAAATTGCGCTAAACGAGAAAATGGAGTCAGAAAGTGGACACCGTAATCGTTTGAATACACAACAGACCATTTGTCCGACAATAATATAATGAAGTTGAATATTTCGTCAAAGAGCCGTAGGAATTTTTATGCGATACGTTTCATTCGCCGGTTGCTTTCATTGCTCTAACCGTTATCACAATTTTTTTTATTTATTTTGTTCTATTAAGATTATTATGAAAATATCGTAAAAATTACACAACCCGATCCGTCAAGCGTAAAAAATTCGGAAATCGATTTGTTTGCCGCCGCCATATTTGTTGACATTCTATTAAAAAGCCTAACGCGGCCGACATTGATCGGAAATTTATAAAATACCTTTGGATTGGATTGAATTTGAAAAATGGGATAACGGACGATGACCGATTGTAAATAGGTGACCGTTTTAGGTCATCCGTGAATCACATGCAAAATTGGAACTATTCATAACGGTCATTTCGAGATTTGTCGTTTTAGTTGGATAGGTACCATTACACTATAGGTAATTTATAATGTATCATTGCTATGAGGTTGGTAATTGGAGACATTAAATCTATTACTAGGATTACTTACATGGGATTTCATCTCGATATTATATTGATTGGATTCTGGGCAAATAAAAACAAAACACCATTCTCTCGCCAAAAAACAATACCGCTATCTCTATTATCATTATACTTTGTAAGTCAAATGTTATGTCGGGTCATCAAGTGTTTTATCCTAGTTATTGTGTTTCAGATGTCTACCTATCTGGAATCAGTTGAATGTTAAACAGCATTGTCAGAACTCGTAATGGGATGTATATGGGTGGTGCTGACGTCCTCAAACACAGGTCGGTGACATGACAGGGATGTTAATACGACTTTAAATAATCTATTTTGTTTTGTTTACCGTAATACTTGACTGTTGACCGACTTTATTCGATAGATTTTAATTGAAAATGGGCCTAGATTTATGGATTGTCATTGTGTTTACAGCGACAGAATTGGATAAGTATGTATGTTCATTATTTAAATTATATAGATTATTGTAATTACCATTTATAGATTTAATAATATTTCTTTGGAAATAAAACATTAGTCATTTAAGTTACTTTTCTTAAGACATATTACATACAAGACGGTGACCTAAACCGTAAAATCTCTTGAGCGAATCAAAAAGTCTTCACGATGACCCTTATCTACGAAGATAAAATAAAACAGTATTTGGATCCACGACATCGTTTAGTTCCACTATCACCCGATAGATGACGCTACTTGTAGTTGCCCGTACTAAAATATTATCATTTTCTAGCAAGAATTATACAAATAAATTTTTCATAACCATTATTAATAAATTGGGATAAAGAATATTTAATAGGTTATTCGATAATTTAGAAGGTATAGTAGACGAGATTTTATTTTGAAAAAAAAAAACCGTTAGGTGGTGGAGGAGATAGTTAAATTAACTAAGATTCGTACAATAAGGTGACTAAGTATATTCTAAATAAAAAATAATAAGGAAAACTACAAATATACAGAATAAAATGTAAGGTACAAAGTAAACAAATTGGCACGGTGCGCTCAATATACACATAAAGGTCGCATAAAATTCAAGGGACAAAATCAAAACCACCACGCTAAGGTAAACAAATACCCGGCTAAATAAACAAATACATATATCCACGAATGGCAAGAATGAACCGAGAAGACTTCTTTACATGTAATGGTACATTGACAAGCAGCCAGCGAGAGGCGACATCAGAATATCGCGGATGGCAGAAATTTCCCTCTTAGACAATTCAAAAGATTATAAAACGAGATAAACCTACGTGGGCTTATTACCACAGTGTTTTGAACACATTAAAATTGCTAATGATTGTCTCGTCGACTGTTTGGTTTCAGATCAAACGTCAAGATCGTGAATTTAACCACCTTAAAGTGAACCTTTTGTTATATTTTGTAACGGAAGTGATGCGCTAAACTGAATGATATTTTTTTTAATTCTATAAAATTCAAATTGAACGTATCTACATAGTTATTAAAAGGTCTAAGGAATCGAGAAACGCAGTTAGATGTATTATTTGCATACGGATCATGGATTTAAATGTCATTAAATTAATTAAAGTAAATGCACAAATAACTTGGATTCACTAGTCCGCTAATCATTACCATCCCTTCCAATTTCTGCTCCCATTTGAAGCCTACTCTAATCTACTGAAGTCAAACTGTTCATGATAGTGACATTAATGCACCTAAAAGCACATACTGCAGCTTCTCTTTGTGCTTTCTATTCGTAATCAAGTATACTAATAATAGCCAACAAGGCCAGTTTCCATACCATTGCCAGTGGCGCCATTGTTAATGTTATTCGCACCGACCTCCTCTGCGCCTACGCTCTTAAATCAATTATCAACTCGGCCCGTAATAAATTAAATACTGTTTGCTATAGCCGATATCGATCTAAGTTGTTTATGATTAATGGATCGTTGTGTCCCGAATATTGACCGTTGGATGATATCGCCCGGGAAAATGATCTCGAGGCAAGATGGCCGCCACGTTGCGCGGGAATGTATGCACGCACACCGCTGATTGTTCCAACTCTTTTAAATATCGAACATTCTTATCGATCTAAAGTTTTATAAAATATACATTAATTAACCTTCTCGTTAATTGAATTTGAGCGAATAAGATTTGCTTTTTATATTGGTTCGCCTATCATTTTCGAAAGTAGTGGAATGAAATGTTAGCTGGCATTGATAAATCCACTTTATTCTATTGTAATAAAAAATGTATCTTACATTTATTTCCTTATTAATTATCTACCAATCGAATTAGATTTTAATTAAAATCTTTTCTTTTGTCTATAGTAATAATAGGCTTGGTACCTAATCAATTAAGGACTAAGAATCTATAGTACCTAGACGAGTGAACTTATAAAATATCCCAAGTGGGCCTTCTATGCTCTATATACGACCATTCATCACTTAAAATGCTGAGGATTTGATCAAACACAGGCTCAAAGAAAAGAAGTGATATTGTGAATCAAATCATTTTTTTTGTTTTGATTCACAATATCACTTCTTTTCTTTGTGTTTCATATTTTCTATTTTGAATTTCTATTTCAAGTGTCTTTCGGTTTCTTCTCATAGTTAAAGTTATTTGTCATCTGCAAGAGACAGAATTTGTATTGAAGTACTAAACAAAGTACTTATTTTATCTAGGATGATAACTAAATCCAATGAACTTATAGCTATCTATCTACTAGATACCTAAATGTTTTAATTTGAGATTACCTGTACCGATTGAAAGTACCTATACCTAGGTTAAGTTATGTTGTTGTTGATCAATTAAAATTCCGTCATCAGACTATAAATCTGTGTAAACATAGTAGATAAGTACCTAAATTACAAATTTTCGTTAAATTAGATTTTGTATGTGGACATATTTTGGACAGAAGGGCCGAATGGAAGAAAAGTCAAATCAAAATCAAAAACTCATTTCAGTTAAGGTCCTGTTTAGGCACTTACGAACGTTAGAATTGACTCTACTCCCGGTACGGAATTGCATCGAGCCTAAATAATTGGGAACAGGGCTGGTAGATAATGATGTCTCTCTAGTAATCTAGTTCAAAGAGTTCTTATAAGATCGCACAATCTGAAGGAAAGTAGAAAATCTAATATAAAAAATAAACATCGCGACGGAAATCTCTGCATGGATTTTTTAACTCTACATTCGTCATTTAAAAAAAGCTTAAGTTCCTAATACTTTTCATAAAGGTAACCGAGCTATGAATTTTGCGATTATCCGATTTTTTTGCATATCTACCTAAGAGCAAAAATATTTACCTAACTCTTTTTTATTCTATTTGTATGTGATAAGATAAGTTTCCTCTAACAAAATGCATGGGTTGTTTAATCGGCATGCAGCAGAACTGAGGAAAATTCCTGTCTATAATGATCTTATTTCAAAAAGCCAACTAACTCTGCGATTTTGGAACATTGAGTTAAAATATAGATTTCGATCCAAAATGTTATGAAGGTTATATTTCTCAATAAGTGATCTCTAAATCGTGTTAGTTGGTTTTTGAAATAAGCCGTCGATTTTTTTTGTAAATATTGTTAATAATTATAATTTGTTTAAAATAGTTTACAATATTAAACATTCCATCAGAGTATTTTTATTTTATTACCTCCTTGAAAAGTTCATTAATAAATTTTTACTCTACTTTATAGTGAGTTTAGGACTCCGCTAAGTCAATGTTTTTATTTTGCTCTATAAAATCTGATAAGATTTTTATTTGAAGTCTCAACAATATTTGCTATTGAAATATTGCTGTAGTAATCTGTCTATCACAAGTTTGTTTTTAAAGACTTATCGTTGCAGACATTACCTACTCAACATTCAGGTTCATATGAGAGTCCCAAGGTAAGTTACCTATGAATCATAACAGAATTGCAATTAAATAACCATTAATTGTGTCACAATCACAAGTCACGCCTAGCTCACACGATTTTAATTGGCACAAATCCGGCACGAAGGACCAAAATTCTTACTAGACTTTTTCCAACTGGTAATTAATGATTTTTCTTACAAACACAAATAAAATCCGCATCCAGTGAGATTTCCTTAAGAAAACTTAAGATTAAATATTAACCTGTGAGCATCGCCCGCAGAACGCAGTTAAACTCGTAATTGCGGCATAGCACGCACAGTCACTTTTTAATCACTTGTCCAGTATCCAAAACTAGTGTAAACTTTCGAAACACTTCAAGTGCATACAGTCAAAACACAATAAACTTCGTTAATACACCAAAAACACCCACTGTAACTGTTAATGAGGAACTAAAGTTGTTGTTGGTGTGAGCTTGTCGTTCGGATTGTTGTCGGGCGCGGCGCACGCGACGTAACACTATCAACGGTCGCCGGCACACTGCGCGCCGCGCGGCAGGTCGCCGGGGCCCCCCGCCCGTCGCAGCCGCGCGCCCCCCCGCCCCTCGGGAGGCCCCGCCTTCCCGAGCGAGTCGAGGCGATACGAAGGCTTAATTACGCTCAGCGGTCGAAGCGGGACGGCGATAGCGAGTGGGCGCGAGCTATTAGCACGCGGAGAACGGGACGACGCGCGTCTTAAGTATTTTGTATAAGTAATGAGGGGTGCGGGCGCGGGGCGCCGCATCTCCCGCCAATCTTTAATGTTGATTACGGCCGCTGCCGCCTATATGCGCCCCTCATTAACGCTTGGCCACGCCTTGATTTAATTACAATATCGTTTAATTGTCAACGCTCTCCCAACGCAATTGTTTTTATGGGGATTCCACGGTTTGAATTTCGAATAGATACTGCTCTTTTGTTTTATTTGTCCGTTGATTGTCTCGTCATAATTTTGATTTTAATTGTGTTTAAATTATTGATGATAGCTAAGCAAGAAGATATGAGATAATAG
The DNA here is from genome assembly GCA_951361185.1 of Ochropacha duplaris. Lineage (NCBI taxonomy): Eukaryota > Metazoa > Arthropoda > Insecta > Lepidoptera > Drepanidae > Ochropacha > Ochropacha duplaris. The sequence goes on along the minus strand of OX592702.1, from coordinate 7,634,225 downwards.
CATTAGCTCACTTTACAGAATATGTAATGAGGTTATTCTTCATAACAAATCTTAAATCTACCAATAAGTACTTACTGTTCTTCTTGGACTTTTACTTTGGACTAAATAATTTACCCGTTGCTTGTTAAATAATTTCAATTAAACCGTTTTTATCTCTAATAAAACAAATAGGTAGGTACCTACTTAGGTACCTAAGTAAAATATAATTAAACTTAAAACATTATAAGGTAGGTATTTAGTTTTCTTTAATACCTATTAGGTAGGTTAGGTACTATGTCTGTTTAACTCTCTTTTTATTTTCATATCCAGATATTTTATGTTATAAAATTGATTAGTAACCTACCTTAGTAAGTAATATCTAATTAGACCCTAATAAGCTTCAACACCGCGGTTTTATAAATATTCCAAGGGATTCAATGTTTTCCCAGGATAAAATTATCACTAAGACTCTACCTAAATTACTTTCTTGCTTACTGAGTAGGTATATACCTAATAGGTAATAAGTTTTCCTAAGATAACAAGAGATAAATAAATGCTAAATAAGTAGGTATATAATATGATGGGTCATTCCTTACACACGGCCATCTGATTCCAAACTAAGCAGAGTTTGTACTACAAGGTACTTTTTAAATAACATACATACCTAAGTTTTTTTAAAATTCTTGACATGCTTGTGTTTGACCACAATCTCACCATGGTAAGTGAAGATGTGGCCGAAGGTGGTAAGCACACAAAGCCTAGATGGGAACTGGCTCTCAAGTGCAGCTGTCGGAACACACCAATAGGTGTTTGGCGACAGATTTTCAACTTGAGGGTGGAAGCCAACCAGTCGGGTACTACAAAGTACCCTACCACCGTGCTATGGTTTCCTCACGATGTTTTCGAATTCCCGACCTTCGTCGCGGTATCCGACGTCACTTACCACTGAGCTTTCATCGCCTTAATTTAGTAGATTGAGGCTCTGACATTAACTCTGTTGAACTGAACTCAAGTGTTGGAATAGGCATGCTCAAATCGGTACAGATACCTACCTACTTAGATAGATACCTACATTCAAAAAATATTAGGAATAAAAAATCGAATTTCTCTCTTTATTTGAAGCATCTAAAGAAACAAATGACAGTGATATTGTATTAATATTGGCTTGGTATGGGCATGGTGAAAGGTATGTAACAAAAAGAGTATTGAGCATGAGTGTGGATATAGAGGTAGAGGAAGGCCGAAGAAGGTATGTATGGACTGCGTGAAGAATGATATGCTCATGAAAGGTGTGAGTACAGAGACGACTAGTGATAGAGCGGAGTGGAAGAGGAAAACATGTTGTGCCGACCCCACCTAGCGTGGGATAAGGAAGAGAAGAAGAAGAAGAAGGTATTTTTTTATCTGCCAAAAAACATTATCTTAGGTACCGTATGTCAAGCCGATCAAACAGTCTAAGATAACTAGAAATTTTATGACACAATCCAATGCAGGTAGGTAACATGTAGATATGATTTTCAGACTCGAAAATTATATTAAACTTAGGTAGGTAGGTGAACAAAGCCTGTTATAAAGTGGCACATTATTATGGAAGACAGAAATATATGGTTGTCGTAGCTTTTCTCTGCACTAGCTATGTAGCTGTTAAATGTATTTTTGAAAACGTAAATTAATTTAAGAAAGATCCACTGCAGAAAAATTGCTTTGTTGAGTTTCTTATCAGAGTCTTCTCAGTTTAAGTGTATTCCGAACCGGTGGTAGAGTCAATGTAAACGTTCATAAGTGCCTTACTAGGGGCTACAATGTAAAAGAGAAACGAATGCCTGAAATATTGAAACAACTGGCAATAACAAATAGGTACTTAGGTTTGCCAGATAGATAACGCTGTTAATTAAATTATCTATAGGAGGTAAGTATATTTTATCAGCACGGTATTTAAAACATTGATTGAAAAAAGGCTACCTATTAAATAATATAAGAAAATACCTTTACCTAAATGGACACAGGATTCATGCAAATACATGCCTATACCTACCTATAGGTTAAATACCTAACAACAAAAGCATTAACACGATAAAAACACTGTGTCCAGGTCCATTTCACGAATTATTCACTATTTTAAGCCCACCCATAGGTCCTAACGTTGCGATCTAAAATATAAATAAAATAGCTGTTCCGCGCGGTTTCACCCGCGTTCCCGAGGGATCTTATCTTTTCCCGAAATAAAAAGTTTTCCAGATTAAAATCTATCTCTATACCAAATTTCATCTAGATCCGTTCAGCCGTTCTGGCGTAAATGAGTAACAAACATACATCAACTTTCACATTTATAATATTAGTAAGATTTAAAATTTGGCTACAATTTTTGTGTAAGTAAGTATCACACAAAACATGGTGTTCTCGCAGCTACATGTGGTTGTCAAAATGAACACAACAATATGGTACCTGTGTCAGTAGTGGGTGCGCGGTTCGAGTGACTGACCGAGTTTGGAATAGGTACCAAGTAACGCTTCACTGCGCCTAGAGTCAAACCGAACATTCAACTTATGGCTTTTGTAAAGAGGAAAGTTTTGTTTACATGTTTTACGCTGTCACTCATGAACCTCTAAGGTAGGTATACATGTCAGGTATTTCACAAAATAGTCTTATAGTCATAGTAATTAACAATGCTTTAGTTACTTTAAAGGTTTCAGCTAAAATAGTCTGAACATACAAATCCTGGGATATTTTATATACACCATGTGAATCCAAAATAAGCAGAGCTTGGTACTTGATATATCTACCTAATAAATATTCAAACTCAAACTCTAAACTTAATTAGGTATTCAGTTTAGACCCTGGTAAGGCACTTATGAACGTTACAATTTGACTCTACCACTGAGAAGACTCCAGCAAAAATCTCAGCTAGGCAACATTTTTCTGCGGTGGATTATGATGTAGGTAGGTATTACTTTTATTTAGGACAAAGACAATACATGTTCATGCACACAAATCCATGTTATTGGATGAATTGGACCCACGGCTTGTTGTGAGATAGGTAGTGAGTTTAACCTAACCTAACCTAACCCGTCCGTCATTATATAGAAGACTAGCTGTCTTCCGCGGTTTCACCCGCGTTCCCGTGGGATCATATCTTTTCTCAATAAAATATAGCCTATGTTACTCAGGGATAATGCAGCTTTTTAATGGTAAAAGAATTTTTAAATCAGTCCAGTAGTTTTTAAGTTAAATTCCTATCTTTATGATATTAGTTTAGATGTAACCTAGCTAAGTTTCATGCCGGTTCTTCTCAGTAGGCTGACTTTTGAACCGGTGGTTACTCATTTTGATTAGGAAGTCTTCAAAACTGAACTGAATAAATGCTTGACTTTTAGGTTATCATCTAAAGTAAGTAATACCTAAGTAAGTAGGTACACTGTAGACAGACATGCTATCCTGGGTACAGTTTGTGGAAGCATAAAAATCTCGAAATTCTGTAAATACCAAACCCAAGATTATAGTTATTGATGCTGGTACGGTTGTAAAGAGCACTAACTTGGTTTGGAAACCTATCTCTTTCTTTCAAAAAATATATATAGAAAAAATAAATATAAATAGGTTGTCAAGTTAAATATTCTATGACTCAAGGAAAATAATCGTGTCCAATATTGATGGCGACTTTAATTGGGTACCTATTCTATATTCACATTAAGATCAAACAATTAAACTAATTTGATAGAACTATCCTTTTCTTTCTTTATTATAACTAACTTTTGTTATCTACCTACCATACTTAAGTCATGCTTTTTGAACTAAGTAGGTAACCTAGTCATTTATGGATATAATTGTGAATAAACTGCTCCGAACCGAATAATCTAATACAAATCTTAATTTTCGCTTTATATGCTTACAGAATAAGTTCAAAAACTGGTGAACCGTTGGTAGAGTCAATTGTAAACGTTCATAAGTGCCTTACTGTGCCTAAACTGAATAAATGAGTTTTGATTTTTGTCAAACTTTTGTACTGGGTGAGATTCAATCCCGCGACATGCGGCAGTCGTATCTAATTTTCCTTCATTTTAGATCGCAAATTTATTATTAACTAAATATTATACTTTATCTATGATTGTGTTTTATATTTGTTTGGAGTCTTTATCAATAGCCAATTACAATTTTAATCTTTTAAGAGTTCCATATCCACAGGGTAAAAATGTAAACCCTATTACTAAGACTCTTACTAGTCTGTCTGTCTGTCTGTCACTAGGCTGTATCTCATGAAACGTGATGCGTAGACAGTTGAAATCTCTCAAATGATGTATTACTGTCGCCGCTACGAGTATAACGACAATTAACTTACTAAAAACAGATTGTTAAACCACAAAATTTGTTCGGAACCCTCGGTGCGCGAGTCCGACTCGCATTTGACTGGTTTTTGATTAACTTAAAAATAAATTAAAGTACCCTTGCAGTCAATAATTTTGCTATAGAGCGAATAGTGTGAGCTGCGTGTGGCCCACCCACTGCGCGGGCGCATGCAAAAAACTGTCGCCCGCTACCTGTCCTACTGTGTGCATAGGTGTTGTTAATTTTCGCTCATTTTTTCTTATTTAAGGTAAATATAGTTTATTGTTCAAATAGTGCCTTTATTTTTTTTTATGTCACTAGGTTGATAAACAGCCAGACGGTCCACGTGATGGTAAGTGGTCACCGCTGCCTATGGACATTTGCAATACCAGGGTGGTTGCCGATGTGTTGCCGACCTTGAAGAGCTCTTTTTACGCCCTTTTTGAAGAACCCCATATCATAGCGCGGAGAGAATACCGTAATGGTATTCCCTCTGCGCATCCGTATTTATTTTGATAGACAGAGGAGAAGGACATTGGAGAAGAGGCTGACGCGTATAGGTTTTTTTAAATTAGGGCGTTTGATAAATGTATCTAACACTAACTCAAAAATAATTTATACATTGCCCCTGGTAAGGCACTTATGAACGTTACAATTGACTCTACCAATGGTTTGGAATACACTTGAGGCGATGATAGCTCAGTGGTGGTCAATGAGCTTGAGCTTTCGGTGAAGGAAAACATCGTGAGGAAACCACAGCGCGGTGGTAGGGTACTTTGTAGTATCCGACTGGCTGGCTACCACCCTGAAGTTGAAAATCTGTCGCCAAATACCTATCGGTGTGTTCCGACAGCTGCACTTGAGAGCCAATTCCCATCTAGGCTTTGTGTGCTTACCATCTTCGGCCACATCATCACTTACCATGGTGAGATTGTGGTCAAACACAAGCCTATCGAGAATAAAAAAAAAAAAAAAACACTTAAACTGAAAAGACTCCGGCAAAAAACTCAGCAAGGCAATTATTTGCAGGCATTATCTGCAAGTGCAGAGAGAAGCTTACAACCATATATTTCTGTCTTCCATATAATGAGTCACCTTACTCATATAGAATACCTAAGTAGGCTTTGACCTAAATTTAATATTATTTTTGAATTTAAAATAAGACTTTCCAGTTACCACTATATTTGATTTAATTAATTACCTATCTACTTATTCATTTTAAGTAGGCCCTGGGAGGTTAAGTCACGTTACAATCGACTCTATCAGGCTAGTCTATCTCTCTTAGGTAAAGTCAGTTTAAGCTAATTACTGGAGGCCAAAGGAAAAGTTAAAGGCAGAATAGAATAGTCCAAACAGTGGTCTCAATATAGGTAAAGTGCGTCACGAAACCCAGAATAGGTATGTCTATAGGCCATTGTCAGCAAATTCGTAATTCAAAAGAAACGAATGCTGGCGACTTCCTAACTCCATAACATAAATATTCGATTTTCAAAAATATACAATATTTCGCCCGCGAATTCCACAACCGTATTGACCTTAAAGCCTATTCAGTCACAAAAGCGATGCGGGCGTTGACCCGCGCGTGGCCAACCCCTGACCTTGGCGTATCGTAAACTGAGACTGACGTAACCGTGACTCTTTTCCTACTAAAAACACATGTGTTTTGCTACTGTCGATTACAATGTTTGTTTACTATATATATATTGCGCTACTGTAGGTATTGCTGTTTATGTAGGTATTTAAAAAATGCTTTGAGTTCAGAAAATGGGTAGTTTTAAAATTTTGTGCGAGTAATTGAGAGTTGCGGGAGTTGTTGGAGTGAATAGGGAGGCAGATACTGTGCATAACTCAAGTTAGAATTAAAAAATATTTTTATAGTATTAATAAGATCTAGACAGGATAACATTTAATCATTTATAATAATCCTATGATAATGATTTCCCTAACATTTATTAGATTACATTTATTATTTAATAAGGTAACATATCTAGGAAAACAGAAATAGTGGGTATTCTAAGAAGAAAGAAATCTCACTACAGTTAAAATGGCTTCCAAGAAAGCTGTTCTTGTTTACATAATAAATTATTTTTCCTTAAAGTTTTGTTTAATCTAATTTCGGTTATTTCGATCCAACCTTTCTATTCAGTTACTATTATTGATACAATAATGATTCATAGTTTCATGATAGGTCTAAAATAGTAAGAGTGCGTATTCCCTTCAGGATTATACACCGCCCCCTACACAATAATTGTGAAACTATTACGCCGCTAGAAAAGAACCCTATCCTTTTCCACTTGAGGAAAAGCTGAGAAAATTTCCCCTGCTAAACGTATGTAGGAGCGCTATTATCGTGTGTGTGTACTTCGATAAAAACCCTCCGACTTATATACGAACCTGTGCGTAAGTTCTCAATAGACTTGTGCTGCCATCTATTAATGGGTAGACGAGTTACTTTTATACGGAATTTTTATGTTCTCAATGTCACAATAACACTGAATCGTTTTATGGTTAGTATTATGATTCGTGAATGTATTTGTATGGCGTTTTGAGTATTTACCTCATAGCTCGTAACTAAAATCATTGCCAATGTATTTCACGTTTCCAAGTGGATTTCCCTACGTGAAAATTTATATGAAGTTTACCTGCAACAAACAAAGGAGTTACATTAGCATTATGTATCTATATTTATTTGTAATAGTTGGATAGAAAATATTAGCCCATAAATAAATACATATAAAGATGTGATTCCTTCGTAAGTCAACACCTAATTAATAACAGAAAAAAATTACTAGATCAAATTCAATTTTAGTATATAAAAGGATTTTTTTATTTCGAATCTAAGATTTGGCTTTTGGTTCGGGTAACTTCGTTTTTAGTTAACGTGAGCCTATTTGAATGTAGAATAAGTACCTACCTACAGTGCTACATTCTTGTAGTTCTAGCATCTGTCTGTAGGTATACCTACCTACTTACCTAGGTTATTTCTAGCAACCGTATATGATGTCTAGGTCAATGTTCTAGAATATCTTAAATTTATGTTCGAATTTTAAAACGAATACAAGTTTATGCAAACCAATCATATTAGGATAATATTAAGATTCATTTTTTAATATCAAGCATGTACCTACCTAACATAACAACCCCAAAGTTTATATTCGTGAGCGATATTCGATATCGTACGGTTGACATTTTTCGCAAAATCGATAGCACCCCTTATTGGTACCGAAATGATTGAACATCCTATCGCGACATTTTTCTAATGGCGGCTCGTGTTTGAGACCCTTTTTCTTTATAAAAGAGTTTGTACACACGTTTACGAATCAATTGTCACGGTTCACGGTATTACGGTATCACAAAATTGGAATTTAGTTGCCTCTTTATTCGGTTGCTACCAAATGGGTGTCGTAATTTAATTTACCGGCTCTAGTCTAGGAAAACTCTTAGCGTTCACTCACTGCTCATCTACTGCAGTGACTGGAAAGGTTATTTAGCTGTCAGTTTGTAAGTAAAAAGACTGGAAAGCTCACTTAACCATCTTACTTATATTTACAATGGTATGCTCGTTACTAACTACTCGTCAGGGCGCCGTCGGAGTCATCATTATTAACAATATTTTACAAACAACAGAGTTCAAGTAGTTCTTTGAACTATGCAATTTATCAATCACATCTTGTAAGTTTCTGAGTCAATGTTAGATAACAGTACATTGTTACAAAACAGAAAAAAACATGACAATCATTGCATATGTCAATATTAAATAAATGTTTTTAAATATAAATTTAAAATTATGTTGGTTTTCGGTCATATTAAGTAAAATTATATTATGTTAATGGAAATAGGTAGGTACCTTCAGAATAGAGCACATTAATGTCAAAATATAATCGTATCTACATCCGACACTCTTTTTAGCTTGGATAGGTTTTCACCCGTGTTTCGGAGATATCTCATCTTTTCCCGGGCTAAAAAGTATCTTATGTTTTATTCCAGGTTATTGTGCCAAGTTTCATCAAAATCTGTTCAACAGTTTGTCGGTGAAAGAGTAACAAACCTCTTCACATCCAAACATACTTCCACATTTATAATATAAGTAGGATAAACGTTATATTATTTAAATATTACGTAATATTGATATTACTGCCCATAAGGTTCTGGTATTGCCCATCAGCAAATCAAACAAGTGTAACGTCTCCCTAAGACCCCTTTTCTTTTTACATGTCGCAAGCTAACGACAATACGAAATCAATACCAACACCATCGATGCGAAAATCGTGAATAGCAAAGTGACGCACACATGTATGATTTGTTTGAGTGTGTGTGTGAGCCAAATAATATGCAAGCTTCGGTCGTGCGAGGCGAAGACGTTCGATAGGGTGGCTATGTGTTTTATTTTGGAGGAAATAGTATTTATAAAAAGTTATTTGAAATAAATTCAGATATTGTGAGGTATTAGATCAGGACTCTATTAAGACATACCTAAATGTAATGTCACTTTAAGACCAACCAAGAACCAATTAGGTACCTAATTTAGTTATGTAATCCCACGTTGTATAAGTATTATGTCATGAAAATAAATTGCCTTGCTGAGTTTCTTGCCGGAGTCTTCTCAGTTTATGTGTATTTCGAACCGGTGGTAGAGTCAATTGTGACGTTCATAAGTGCCTTACCAGGGCCTGAATAAATGAGTTTTGAGTTTGAGTTTAAATGCTATTCTGGAGAAAATATCTCTCCACTTCTAGCAAACAAATAATTCGTCCAAAGAAAATTGACATTGATTTATGCGACCTTATTCCATCTAAAAATAGAGACACCCTAAAAATTGGTAAAAAGAAAACGCATTAACACATATAGATGAGTAGTCACACATGGTAAGCGGGGCACACATACAGAGACGCTCCAGCCTACACCCCACCCTTTAAAAAGCACCCCCACACACCCTCGGGAGCCTTTTGATAAGGAAATGCAGACATTTCAAGAAAGCTAAGTATTAAATAAGCATTGAGATGTTGTATTGGTATTTATTTTTAAAAGGACGTCATGTTCCTTTTAAATGAATAAATGAACATAGGTTTAAATGGGTTCAAACCGATTGAGACGAAATTAAATGAAATAATTATATTTCATTCAAATTGCCTTTCACAGGTACTAATGAATTAAACTGATTAATAAAGGTTTTTGAATGCAAAGGACTTTTCAAGTAGGTACATATATTTTTAAGTAATTAAACTGTATCTTATACCTACTTAAAAACTAATGATGGGCGATTTAAAGTTTAAAGATTTTTATACAAAACTAATATCTGTTAATGGATTGAATTAAATCTAAAATCTTTGTATAAAAAGTTATATAATTAGAGCATGTCATATTTATCATGTAATGTCGCTAGATGGCGGTCAAATATTGTTACAGTTTTTCTGATTCTCATTAAATATCGCCACAGTGTAGAGCTTCACGAAAACGAAGAAGGAAAGTCTCGGTTACAATATGGCCTAGTTTTCTTTTACGTAGGGAATAATTATAAATAACACATTTTATTTTTAATTTAGATAGTTTGTGTGTGACTACGATCACCGTGGTAAGTTTGATGGTGACACACAATGCATTAAAGGGAGTTCCCTTTTGGGAAATCAATTGGGGTTTCAAGTTAGCTATAGATGGTTTCTTCATGTTTCATTTATTGAAAGCTCAACCTCATATTGGGACTCACATCTATCGCCAATACGACGCAAATTTATCACATCATGGCCTTAGCGTTAAAATTTTTTAAATTATTAACTCTACATTTTTTTTAGAAAATTGCATATTGAATTAATTATTACTTGGAAAATATGATAAACTAAACAAGTATAGTCTATCAATAGTTCTGTTTATAAGTGGATCTCAAGGTTCTATCAACGTTAATCACACGGAATAGGAAATAGATCTCGGCGCGGTGTCCTCCCAGATTAGAAAGGAATGTGGGTTTTTTTATGAGTCATGCATGTTAATTTTATTGCTTGAATTATGTTTATTTATAAATTAATTTTGTTTCCATTAGTGCATCTCTAAAATTAGTTTTGAATTATCCTCACTAACATTACTTATCTATAAATGCGAAAGTAACTTCTCTGTGTCTATTCCTTTTTATGACTAACCGCAAACTAATTTTTATGAATTTTGGTTAAGAGATAGATGGGACCTTGAGAAAAGGACTTAGGATACTTTTTATCCCGGGAAAAGATAAGATCCCAAGGCGAACGCGGGAACAGCTATTTTAAATACATCGCAATGTTACCTAAGTAGTCAATAGGTAGATAATATAGTTGTGTGAAAGATACAATAATTATTTTGCACCTTTCTTTCTTTTTTTTGTTTCAGTATATCAAATACCAACAATATTGCATGATTTAATTCAGTTTTTTATAAATACCCAATTATTTTTAATGACAAAATATAATTACAAACAACTTAAAAACAAAGTCAAATGTCAGCGACCAAACCAACCACGAGCTCCCCTAATTTTGAAGTGGTTTACATTCCACTGAAAAGCCCTAAAGCGGGCAGAGATTCGCTAATAATCAAGCTCCCCTACTAATTAAAACCCGCTTTTAATTGCTCGAAAAGGCCACTTGTTGCTCGATACTGCGTCTCTGTCTCACACCAATATTCGTCTCGTTCTCTCGGAGGCTGAGCGAAACGTCCCGTATCCGGATACCAGGGTATAATTGTCACAAAATTCAATTTTAGAACCACCTAATTGGGTCCAAATAAAATTTTCAGGATAGCACCCCGGTCTCTTTGTTTGAGCGACTCGGACCGTATTAAATTGGTTGATGAATTAATTTTTATTTATTATTCTCAACAAAATAGGAATATTATTTCATCGTTTTCTTCACACTTACAATTTGGAACGAGCGTTTATTTTTAATTTACCTTGTTTCGTTTCATTTCAAATTAATTCTATATTGTGGCAGGTAATCTATCATAGAAATCTCCAAAGCATCTAAACGCAATCAAACGGCACCACTTATGTTTATAATTCTAGAAAATTGCTCGATACGAACGCCAGAACGAAATTATTGGACCATTATCAAATGGAACCCCTTTCTTTAATTACCTGCACATAATTTTTGTTTGTTTGTATGTTCCGCCCAAGTCATTACTTTAATAACCGCAAGGGCTCTATTTTAGATACCGGCTAGGAATTATTAAAGAAGATTAGCAGTAATTTCGTGTACTTGTTAAGAGTAGAGTGACTATTAAAATTATGAAAGGTATTTTTCTCCTTCTTATTCTGAACTGTTACGTTTAAAACATATACATAATTATCAATATCCTATGAAAAAAACATGAAAATGGGTAGGAAATCCTTAATTACCAATACGTATTTATTTATTAACAAAATTAGTTCTTCTTGAAACCTTGAAACCTGCAGGAGGAAAATAGTGTATTTTTTTAATCAACCCTTAAGTGGGTGAACAAATCACGATAAATAAATTCAACGCGGACTTAAATAATGTACCTAATAAAAGTACCTAATACCTACATGAAATCCTAGAAAATTATAAAGACAATTGAGAAAAGGGTTCTCTATCTAGTTATATTCGGTATCTCTTTTTGGTACATACCCACCATAGATATCAAACATGAGTTTTTTTAAATCTGGAAGTCTGCAACGAGATTTAAATTCAACAAAAGTTTTCATAACTATTTATCGATCTGTAAGTAAAAGTATAAAGTGCAAGCTTATATGAAAAAAGAAACAATTCTATTGACCGCTGGAGCACAAACGCGAAAGTTATCAAGAACCATTTATATTGTTTTGATTAATTAATTATTGGATATCGACGTAATAAAAAATCATGTCAGACCGGTATCACACTGAGCGCGAAGAAGTCTCCGATTGCCATTAACATAAAAATTTTAATTGCCCTCTCACCGACTTTATTAATACAATATCAATATTAAAACATAAAACGCTGATTGTATTTCTATGTTATTAATGAAATTCTATGAAGTTTCCACAGACGTTTCCATTTTATTAACCAATTTAAACTGCGAATAAAGACAGATAAGAATCGAATTAGCATACTCGTAAGTAACTGTTTATTTTGTGTAGATAGGCAAATGATATGACGACAATTATATTTGTATATTAATTTAGTAAACTATAGAAACTTTTTTTTTATTGGCGTTATCTTATTCTGTTTTGTGATAAGCCGAAGGCTTTTAATGATCCGAGTTTAATGTCGCTAGCCTTACCTAACTTGTCGTATACCTACTCTTACCTATCTCTTTGAACATTAAATGAAGTTTGAGTCTATCTAATAAGTAATTTAAATTTGCAATTATAGACATCCTATTGAATCGATAAATAATTAAAACTCATAAAAGATGGAAGTTATTTGTAAACATATATAGGTATCATGAAAACAAGACGTATCAGTTTAAAAAAAGGATTTATTTTTGTATTGTGTCAAAATGATGAAAATAAACAAAAAAATATAGTGACAGCTTTCTTATTTGATTGAATCAATAAAAATCAAACTCTGTAAAACCACAGTGTAGCTAAGCATCCAGCGTTACCAACAGCTACCAACGATTCGGTCACAGCTCGACAGCCCTATTTGCCAGTGTGTTTGACGCTTTCTTAATTTTATTATTTAAAGCAAATCCTCGGCATCTATAAGTATTCAACCATGGCCATTTAAACTATCGCTATAAATTTAACATACCGTAGCCATTAAACAAATAAACATATACAATTGATTCAGGTTCGTTACAGATCGTGTTGAATACTACCTGGTGTAATAAATGAGCGTGACCTACGAAGATGTAGGTACAACAGCGAAGTGTTCCGATGTCGCCCGATGATAGGCCTAGCTTTGTTAATGTCAGATTGAGAGCGAGCCTTCGTTGTTAGTGCGCAATTATTGTTGGACTGGACGCTTTCACGCAAATGGTCGATTCAAGTTAGTAATGTTAGTTTTATTACACAGGAACGATCAGTTTAGTGAGCTTTTGCTTGAATAAGTATGTGTTGGATAGGTTACTAATCGTACTAATATTAAAAATGTGAAAGTTTGTATGTTTGGATGTTTGTTCCTCAATCACGCAAAAACAGCTGAACGGATTTTGATGAAAGTTGGGGCACAGGTAGATCATATCTAAACTAATATTATAAAGAGGAAAGATTATATTTTTTATTTGTTTGTTTGTTACGATTTATCTCAAAAACTACGTGACCGATTTAAAAAATTCTTTCACCATTAGATAGCTACATTATCCTTGAGTAACATAGGCTATATTTTTATCCCGGGAAAAGATAAGATCCCTCGGGAACGTGGGTGAAACCGCGGGGCGAAAACCTAATAATATAATAAATACCTGATAATACACAATGCAAAAATGATCTAATAGTGCAAATTCTTGTCTTGTTCTTATTTACATCAACTTCAAAAAGATAGCTAGAAGAGACTGAAAGTACAATGAAGGACAAAAATGATAGAGCTCATAGAAAGATCCAGCAGTGATGAAAATAACCCCATGGCTCGCAGGTGGGACAACATACAAAAATAGAATTCCAGGATTCGCGATTCAAGTCGTTTATGATTATTACAGTCAGTGGAATGAAATAAATTTATTTATCCAATATTTTTATCAATATAAAGTCGTGGCATTTGCTATAACCATGTTTCCCAAGATTAGAACCATTCAACATTATAAATTTAAACAATTTTGGCGTTCATTCTCTTAGTGTTAATGTCGCTTTCATTTTGCACTCAATATTCCCAGCAAGCTAAAGCTTCCAAGCGTCTAATGATATGCTCGAATAATCATAGCGAGGACGTCGCAAAATTACACGCGTGAGTCGACACAGTAGGTACTTGTTTTTACACCACAGTTAATAGCAAGTGAGTAGGGCAATGTGTAGGTAATTGTTACGTGTAAGTAATGCCTTTACCTACCTTTTGAAAGTTGATGACAAATGTATGATCGGTTGTAAGGATTTAATAATAGAATGTGGTGTTACCTAAGCGTGACCACCGTGTGTACGTCAAATGGTTGATGTTAAAATTAGTATGTATCTAGGTATACTTAATGCTTAGTATCAAGAATTTGTACGGTGGTAGGGTACTTTGTAGTACCCGACTGGCTGGCTACCACCCTCAAGTTGAAAAATCTGTGTGTTCCGACAGCTGCACTTGAGAGCCAGTTCCCATCTAGGCTTTGTGTGCTTACCACCTTCAGCCATTCAAACACAAGCTTATCCAGAAAAAAAAAAGAATTAACGTGATTTGGAGTTAAAGAAAATAGTCCAAGCAACATGAGTGACTCGTGCTTGTATTCACATACATCTGTGTGCAATGATAAACTCACATACTACCAGCTTACCATCCGTATTGCTTATAGAGAAAAAGTTTGTGAGAATTGCGATTTATATTTGCTGATTTATTCCCAACCACGGTCGTTAGCAACTTGTTTTAAAATTCTCAACAGCTGCGTCGATAATTCCGAATCTAAGTCGATATCGACATTTATTATCGAGTCTCGTTATTCGATACAAATAAAATAAAGCGTTTATTAGGATTCGCGTGGTGGTTCGGTTGCGGAGCGAGTGGGCCGACTGGCCATTGTTTCTGTCCCGCCATCAATCACCCATAGTTCGGGCATTCGGGAACCAGCGACAAGGCGCGGGGCGGGGGTGAAGGGATCCGAATAACGGTTATTGAAATGAGACGAGGCCCCCGCTTTTTTCCAAATTTAAATTTTGATAAGGCAAGACCCTGTTTTGTGCTCCTAACTCTGTCTCCATTTGGTGAGAGGGTGGCTTTTTTGTTTCCATTTTCCGTCTGCATGTTTTTGCTTGGTGTTTGAATTCAATTTGAATTTATTTTTAATGATAAATTTTTAAGTTTAGCGGTGAATTTATATTTGACCACATATCATCTTACTCTCTCTCTTACATCGTAGGTTTACTTACCTATACACAATGTACTCATTGTATGCAAAAATTCATTATGTAGGTAATCTGGAAGTTATGCATATTTTTTTCATAATAAATATCTAATATAAGCATACGTGCAGATAGGTATCTGCGTATAAATATTTGTAAATAGTTAGTAGGTACCTACCAAATATGTTATTATAAAAGTGAATACTTAACAATAATATAGGTATTTGTCTCAATCGGCAGTGTGTGTTAATTCACTTTACACCAGTAAAAGCGCCTCGACACAATTCCAAATATTCGGTTATTTGCTTTTTGTCGTGAGCGCCCGCGCCGGCCGCGGCCGCGACCACGCGGTTTGAATACGTTATCCGAACGAGAATAAAGCCGAATTAACATATCCCAAATCTCCACTCTCGATTCGGACTCTTTTTGTTATGTAAAATTTTTAACTCTCCGTCCTTAAATTGCTGTTTAGAGAAATGGACGACGATGCATTGACACCTACGTTTATAACGAAATATATGCATTTTTTTACTCAAAAAACCTTCATTATTCGATGCGTCTCATCGATATTCATGGATAGGGAGAGTTGTAAAACGCAATAAAACACAATTTTTATATCTTGTGTTTAGACAGTGCCCGAGAGATGATAACAAAACCTGTAGTCCAGTCGATATTGTAGGACCGGATATCGCCGGCCATTCAAAAAACCAACACGCACACATGCACACAAGTGCTGTCGTATAACTGTAGTAATGTAACACATACGTAACGTAACGTCCGTCACCACACCACGGTTCATTCATGAGGAATAGTGACTTGTACAACTGATACAAAATAGTGGTTGATAATGCGTTCCACCGTTTTTAAAATATCGGTGACACGCAACAGTTATATCCCAAAAAAGGAGTAGGTATATCAAACCCATTATTTTGTGTGATAAAATTTACCGATACAAACTAATTCGTTGGATCATAATATTGTCACTTAGGCGAATGAAATTTAATCTTTATCGAGACATTTTTACGAAATTGTGTAAATTGAAACCGGCAATTGAAATAAAACTTTGTTGCTGTTTCTCGCACCTTGATGCCAACGTGGAATTAATTGTAGAGTGCAATCGAAAGGTAACATTTTATGGAGGCACACCTTAAAGAACTCCCTCCTGCTGTAGAGATGGAATGAGTCATTGAAGTCTAATCCAATGTCATAAAATTGACGATAGTGCGTTTATAGTTCCGTTCCGTTTCATCGGACCGTTGACATCGACAATCGACAATCGAGAAACTTGTTCTTTGTATCGTCACGTGTTAATTAATTCGTATGTAGGCGTTGTGCCACCATTATCGATAGAATTATGTGGTAGCCCTATACTTTATTGCCTCAATTCGTCTTGCCAGAAATATGATAAAGATGTTTTGTGTTCCTCGTGCGTGATATTATAAGATATCTTTCCGTTTTAATTAACATAATATGGCCATTAACATTACTGTATTAAGGTTGTATGTATAGACGAATTAAGATTTATTTTTTATTATTAGCATGTACCACAGAACAAATAAAAACGGTAGAAGGAGCGTACGTAAACAATAGTCTCCAATGAAGTGAAGCATCGTGCACGAAGTTGTATGCGAGACCTGCACGTACGTTATCCCGCGTGACTCGTGTCGCACAAAAACGCGATCGGCTTCTTTTTCAAAATTTGGCTTCCTTTAAGTACGCGGGGCGCTCTCTACCTTTTTTATTTAGTCTGAGGGATGTATCTACCTATATTTATTGTTAATGTTTATTTTTATAGACATGCTTACGAGTGGCTAAGGTTTGTGTTCCTATTTCGTTATTTGTGTATCATTATTATAACACAAGCGACCCGCCTTGGCTTTGCACGGGTAGCAGAGTATATACGCCTACATTTTATTGTCGTAGTGTCGATATATAACTCTATTAATTTACGCAGCGCACTCCAGAAAAGCTCCCATAATACGGCATGATTTATTGCGACATCTTCACCAATCATCGTCATATTTCAGCCAATATAGACTAAACCTTAATTAATTATAAAATTCAAAATGTATTTATTAGACTACAAGTACAGTACCTAAATTACAAGGGTTGGGTGGGACTCCCCTTTTAAGTTGTAAAAACCTGTATTAGGAGAGACCCGCTCTTCCGTTTTTTATGTTTAAACTTGTAGGTACCTATACAAAATCTAAAATGATTAAAGTTAAAAAAAGTGAAAAATTAAAATGTTAAATAAATGATACACCTAAACCTTCCATATGAATCACCCCATCCATTGGTGACAACCACATGACAACCGTATGAAAATGAAAATCGTTAAGTAGTTTTTGAGTTTATCGTGAGCATAAAGATAGACAGACAGACGCGGCGGGGGACTTTGTTTTATAATGTAGGATGTATTTTTATTACAAATTTATGAGCTTTTTCCTAAGTCACCTAGCTAGGTATTATACTGGGGTAGCCATACGTGTGCATTGATAAATATTTGAAATGTATCGATATAATATTCTTTACTGAGTTCATGCCATGCGCCATCGACATATATTCTAGCGACGCAGTATGCAAGCACAAAGTTAGAAATTAAACACAAATTAAGTATAAAAATAAAATTCTCGTTAAAATAAAATCTTAAATAGCCACACCAACATTGTCAGTTAATGTTTTACACTTAGTTAACTCCTAAACGACTAGTGAATATGTCTTAGCTGTACCAGTCAAAGCGTAAAATACATCATAAAAGGTTTACAAAGTGATGTATGAAGACGATTTGTTCTAAGCTGGCACCGCAAGCTGAATGTTTACTTTGTTCATTTGTAAAGGCATCTCGATTGAGTCGTCTTAGGTGCGGTTAGTAAAAAAGCAAATTAACTTGGACTTAAATTGAACAGCAAAGCTTGCACATGCGGTCGCGTATAGATAGGTATATAATGTTTTAAGATATTCATCTACTACAACACAGCACCGAGATTTGACGTAAAATTCCTAGGAATCTTACTAGGGATTTGAATAAAAACTCTATATTAGTAGACTCTAGCCAGTAGAGTAGTGTTTGTATCTCAATTAACCAAGTTTATCTTGGAGGACTGAGTAGGTAATTATACTTAGTAGGTAGGTACTTGTTCAGAATTAAATACTTAGATACTTTAAAAAACTAATACCAAAACTAATTTTCTCTTTCATAAATTAGTCTTTAATTTTAAAATTTTATCATAACTAAGAGATAAAATTTCTGTATGTTTGTTTGGAATGGATAGACTAAAAAAATGCTCAACCGATTTTAACAACGCTTTTACCTATAGAAAGCTTTATCAGAGTACTCTCTGGGTTATATTTTATTTTAATTTCCTCGGGAACGCGGGTGGAACCGCGGGGCGGAAACCTAGTTTGTAATAAAGACTGACCTAACCAGACATAAACGTTCACCTATTTCATGAAACTAGCACACGCTCGTACCTACTAACGGCCGGTGCAATAACTCCGCATGCATTTGGAAGTGTCGCCGTTCAAAGTGCAATTTATTACTAATTAGGCTTGATCGCGTGTTCCAATTAAGGCGACGCAATAATTCGCAGCATTACCTCGCATAAACTCTGTACTGTGATGGACTAATCCGCGAGTACATGCCAAGGGCGCGATATAAATTACGCGATCGCTTGCTACAAAGGAGACAAAGCCTTTAGGTCCATTCTGCAATACACCCGTACTTTTAATTTGAGGTATTTACTTCTGATATTTAAATAGGTCCTATATTACATAGGTATTGATAAGTAAGATTGAAGTGATTTACATAAGATTTATATCAATTATTTTGGACAAAAAGAATAAGAATCGTTTATTAATTTCAAAAAATTTACGACAAATGAAAAGGCTGTTGGATGGCCAACAATTAAATTAGTGACCATCGCATTACAAAAACAGAATTAATTTATTGATCTAGTTTAGTTACAGAATACACCAGCATGTCTGGACATGCTCTCGCGCACTACAAATTACAATCAACACGGCGAACATGTTCGCACGTGGGGACGGCCCTTTTCCTATCAATTTACAACAACAAATGCGTACATAGCTTTAACCTTATTTTGTACTTTGTAACTGCTCTATTAGGATATCTTCTTGTATGTTGTGTTCGTTTAAGTGCTCTCGCTCGATAGCTCTGCTGTACTTTTATTTAGATTTTTAATGTCTTGGCATTTTGAAAATATGTCTACGGCTTTCATGGCAAAATATTTTGTAGTTACAGTAAAGTTTGATAGAAATATTTTGTAGAAGGCTAGGTTGCATAGTGATTGTTTAATACCGAAAACATTATATTGACAGGATATTCTCTACAAAGTAAATACGAATGTTTTATTTTGACTCGCCATATCCTGAGTGATGTTAAAATATTACAAGATGGTTGGTTCCTTTATTGCCGGCTTGACAAGATTCTTGCTACATACCTACCTTTACCTACATGCATTAACTTATATGTTTCGTTTTTATTACGTACCTGGGTATTTTTATGAACATTATGTATGTACCGACATCATCTGCTTTTTGGCACCACAAATAGTTTTTTTTTTTCAGATCTGTACCTACAATTTTCTCGTACCTGGGTATTTTTATGAACATTATGTATGTACCGACATCATCTGCTTTTTGGCACCACAAATAGTTTTTTTTTTTCAGATCTGTACCTACAATTTTCTCCTAACAGTAGATACGGTTCTAGAAAGCTATTAGCAAATAGCAATCCGTGAACACAATGTATGAATCAGAGGTGTTTATTCTAACAGAGACTGGCCGTGTCGAAACATCCGTCAGGCACTGGTACGAAGCCGCGGCCTCATTGCGAGCGATAAACAAGCTATAGGCGGGGCGGGAGGCGGGCTGTGGATGACACAGCTGTCAGTTCTATACATACTGTATCGATTGATATGCGTGAATAGTACCATTGTTTTAATTGGCATTTTTGATCTGTTAACGGTTGCAATGTGATCCAGTTCTGTATGTTGTTATGGTGTTGTTGTTTGTTTGTAATATATTCAATGTAATGGGTTTTTTTTTATGGCGGTGAGACGATTAATATTTTTTTTGAGACGATGAACACAAAATTTACCTACTTAAGCATATTTAAAAAAAGCTACATATCAAAATACAATTTTAATTAAAGTACCTACCTATGTCGGTCTAACAAGTAATTTATTCTTTGATGATCTTTGAAATCTATACCCCGCTGCCCGCTTGTACAGAGCCAACAACCTAATAGTTTTCCAGCAAGCACTGATTTACAATCAGGATAGGCCTGTCGATCTGTAGCAGTGCGCCTACGCACACAATATTATAGCTAGCAGCTACACGCATTATTTATGGTAAGAAGCTTTCCTAAGGATTATGGAGATCGAGCGTCAACAAAGCAACTAATAATTTTCGGATTCGATTGTCAATTCAGTGTTAATATTTGTAAATGGAGTAGGTACCTACCTTCAATGAAGTTTGAAATATAACAGTATTTTACTATTTATTTAAAATAAGTCTCAGCGAATGCAGAAGGAAAGCCGAATGACATAAAGTGACAGTAGAAATTTCTCATGTGAAACATAATAATATGTGTTTGTAGGTAATCCATGAAATATATGTGCAAACAGATGGTTAAATCTTTGATTACTTTAGAATTTTTTATTTTTTTTTTTATTTTTTTTTTTTTATTTTATTTATTAGGGAAAACAAACAATTACACAAATAGATTACTTTGTGGGTATTTCTAGATACAATATATGTACATGTGCAACTCACTACGTTATCCACATATTGATGATAAAACTTTTTTTTTTTTACAAGAAAAGAAACTCGAGTGAAACCTTTAACATACCAAAAAAAAGAGATTTATAAAAATACTTATACTTATACTTAATTTACACAAAAGAAGTAAACGTTATATAAAGAATACTTTTGTTACGTTGTGTACGTTATTTGCTATAAATTTTTTGTAAGAGTAAGTGTCTAAATTTACAGTATGATAATGAGAATATGTCTAAGTCTATGAAGAAATTGTTATAATTTTTTGTAATACGGGATAGAATTACGAGTGGTGTGCCATACTTGATTATAATTGCGCGGACAGTGCGGATCTGATTTGCGTGACCAATCCTGCGCAGGTAATGACGCGCGCCTACCGCCCTGTAGGTATACTTACACTTAAATTTTAAGCTTCTGTTATAATACAAGCGATTTTTATCAGCGTCATATCTAATATTAATGGTCTTTAAATAAAATGAGTTATAACGTACCTAAATATTGTAATATAAGATCTAACACCACCGTCCAACATGAGACAACACACCATTGAAAATGATGCTGTTTTATAGTTGTCAGATTATAAATACAGAAATAAATAATAATTGTTCATCATGCTAGTACTCGGTAATAATTAATTGCAGTAAAATACCTACTTACAAATAACTTTCACAACAATAAATCGCTCCTGCTTATAATGTGACCGCGGCCTCAGTCGCGTAGCACGACCGCCTCACTTTCGCACTTAATCGAGAAATATGGCGCGTGCTCTTATGCCTTTATTTATTACACCTGCCTTCAAGGGATTAAGAACATCGATTTATATTGTCCTCATTAGTGCATCTAAATTCATTAGTGTAAGCAAAGAATATTTCAGCTGTGCAAGCGTTACTCAAAATGTTGAACAGTTTCTGTGACAGTATTAATAAGACTAAATTCATATTATTTTCATTTCTTTATTTATCTTGTACTGTAAAGCTTAAGTTTCTCTCAACCTATCATTAAGTAGAATATTAAAGAATAAAATATAATATAGGTGTAACTTATCTATATTAAATTTCAAGGGAGGTATAATATGTATAGGTATTACAGAAGGAAAGTGCTTGAAAATGCACTATTTTTCCGAATCGAGGTTACTACGACAAAAAAGATAGCAAGACGCCATAGGCAAATAATGTCACAGTCGAAAAAGGAGGAAGTGGTCACTTCCACGTAGCACACGCGACCAAAAAGTTCGCGTGATATAGAACACTAGTTCATTATATTAATTACCTGGTGTTAGTTCTAGAGAACACCACGACACCCTACAACAATACAGGTATACAGATAAGAAAGTGACGATTTATTGCGTGCATTTCTTTTGTCAGCTTTGAAATTGTAGTCGCATAAGTTAACCGAGATTAAAGTAATCGAACTTATAAATTTTGTCGTCTCACCTTTATATGGCGAACGGCGGTGTCGACGCGAACTTTGTTCAAATTAATGGGCCGCATTATCAGATCGAGTCTCGTACATGGCGTTTATGCAGAGATAATTTTGTGTAGGGATTTGCACAGTTTTTTTTTGTAATTCCTTCACGGCTTGTTCTCGTGGGTTGTGACTTGTGATGCGTGTCCGTGATTCCGATGCGTAGGCGCTAATATTACTCTGAACGTGTCGGAAAAACAACAGTTTAACTAGAAATTCTGTGTAACTCACCTATGCTAGGTACCCAAAAGCATTAAATGGACCCCAATTGCTAAATATGAAAATATATTGCTCAGTACTGTAGGTCAATAAAAAACCAATATTTCAACAGCTGTATTCTAAAGAAAATTAAAGCCAACCAACATTCTAACACCAAAATATGTTCGACAAACTAACATTCAATCTCATTGTTACTGACTATAAAACAATGAAGCGTCATAAAGCACAGCCTTAAAACAAAATTACGTTAACTGCCAGGAAAACCCTAATCCCGCTGACGACATTCCACAAGAGAAGGAACGCCTGGATACTAATTAAGAAACTAAACAACCTCCAATAGCCATGAAATTCCTTATATGAGCGGTAAACCAATTTTGAAGCACTTTAGTAGCGCGCGCGCAGTCGTAATTTAACTGACAAATAAAGTGTTACATGTTAACTTTAACTAGTAGTTATACTGTTGACGATACTCAGATATATTTACATGGTAGCGACTACTTACTAAATTTAACAAAATATACACATAATATACAAAGAATGCACAAAAAATGGTTCATTAGAAGTTCAGTAGAATACCTATAGCTGTTGGACTGTAAAGCTGTCAGAAACAGCACAGGAAAGCATATTTCTGTCTGGAATTATCACCCTCATTCATCGCATTTTTCGAAACGGTGAAGACTAAAGATTACAACGGAAAAGTTATGTCCCTTACAAAGTCATTACAATCGTCACCCCATAAAATCTCGATGTCGTGCACTCGAAATGAATAATTAGTCGAGTTATCTGAAAAACAATGGACCTTTGTCTTAATTATTACACCATTATAAAGTACAGTCACTCCCCTATCGCGACCCTTGGTGATATCGGCTAATGAAAGTTGAGAGAGCGCTAAAAAAACTTGCAAGACAAGCCAAAGTATTAATTAATTCCACCCAACATTGGTCGGTTTATTAAACGCTTAATTTCCATTTAGTGCTTTTTTGGGCGAGGAAAATCTTGAGTGACTTGGATTTTCCTTTATTTGGCAAGACAAAAGGGAAGCGGGGAATGTAAATGTTTTGTCGCGGTTTCATTTGAATTAATTAACGGATTTAATGAAGGCAAACTTTTTTATCCGGCCTTCATTGCTGTAACAATGTTTATGGTAAATAAAACTTGTCAAGGAAATGCTTTTTTCCATCTGTGGCTGCTTTTTCTTTTTATTTGCCAGTTTGTTAGAGCCACGAGTTTTGCGACGAATTGTTTGGATTTATTCGTGTAATTAGTGAAGTTTGTTCCGGGCCGATTATTTTTGGTTGTTTTTTTGTGATACAAATTGGGGGAAATTGAATTTGGAAGTGAGTTTGATTGTGGAAAGTATTTGTTTGAATTATTACCATCCATTAGGTTTTTTCTGTGCTCATTTACCGTAACTTTAAAATTGTGTAGCGACTCAGCCAATAACAATTCATAAAAAAGAAATGAAGGTCCCATTCATTATTAAGTTTAGTAAAACTTAAAAAAAAGAGATAATTAGTAAATATTTGTTTGTTAAGCTTTTAAAACAAACCTACAATTAAACCAAATCGAATAATCAAATGATAAATCGCGTCAGAACCTCCCCGCAATTATGACAGACACAATTAAACATAGACTTTTTCAAAGGAATGTCTCCTTGGCCAGTAATAAATTAAGCCAGCAGCGGAGGGGTTAAAGAATAAAAAATGAGATACCCGCTTGTCCTATAATAATTTAACCCGTTTAGCGCAGTCGTCGAGTAATAAAGATTAAAAAGTTTATTTTTTAACACTTTCGGTGCTAATGAGGGGGCGTTGGAAACAATTTGAAGGATTACCTTCTAAAAGCTTCCGTCAGGTTTTTAATTGAGACTTTTTTGTGGGCCGAAAGGCTTTTAGCTCTTTTGACGCGGCTCGCGCCTTACCTTTTGTGATGCTTCGCCGTTGATCTATTAATGAAGGGAAATACTGTTTCTTTATTTTTCCCTTTTTTTTTTCAAATTACTTGTTTGGTGGTTTACGTATTCGTTTTTTTGTTACAATTTTAAATAGTTTTTTAAATTACAACAACGATATTTAGCATTAATACAATAAAGACAAATTTTATTTGTAACTACGGAACTATAAAAGCAGACACGATAAAAAAAAACTTTACATTCACTTAAACTGTAGAATTTTCAATTCAGTATGGTTCGTTACAAGCATATTAAGTACGTATAACATAACTGTATCAAGCCACATGTGTGTATATAAGCCAACGTACCTACGCACCTCACATCACACGTCACATCTCATACGAGAACATAAAAAAACATAACTCTAATCTCAAGTAAGACATTACGAGAATACCAATGCATGCGAGAAAAATCGATCGCGCTATGCCGTCTTAAATTCCTCACCCTTTTCGAGGGGGCTCCCCCAAAAAAACGAAAGAATAGAAGAGGGAAAAAATCTAAATCGTCTCATATCTCCCCCCTTACACCCCCACGCCTCCCCGGACACCTCCGTCAAGCACCCTCCTTATTTCGTATGCGAGCTCCTCTGGCAATCATTATAAGGATATCGATTAGGGCCACGTCTCTAACCTGCCCATATCTTTGTGGAACACTCATGTGTACATAGGATTGCTTTTTGGCAAACTACATTTTTTCCGATACATTGTTAGTTATTTGAAATAAGTTTAACCTAAATCACTTATGTACTTAATAAACGTATGAATTTAGATTTATATAGGCAATTTCAAGGGGAGTTCAAGAGGATAATTTGAATGTAGTAAGCAATAATAAGCTTTACAGCTCTCTGTTGTTTTATACATATTAGTAGCTAACTCACTTATTTAAGTTTAGTAAAATTGTAATAGGTTAAGTATTCGTTAAAAAAGCTAATTTATCAGATACATCATCTCACTATAAAATATGCGATTTTTAAAACTGAAAGACGAAAAAGAGTCGAAGCTAACAACTGAGGACGGACCTCGCATAAACAGATGCAAATTGTTCCCGTTAAACTATTTCGGAAGGTAAACATAGAGGGGTCGGAAAGACCCACGTGTTCCCTCAGATCCGGCCAACGAGATTAAAAATGCTGGATGGCAGACCGCCGTGAGTCGGGTCGAGTATGAGCCAAGAAATATTGGAGTTTACGAAGAAAGCCGCTTTGGGGATATGTAAATACGAAACTACAAAAGTAATGTTTGAGTTTGGGACGGCGTGTGAGTGAGTGCCCTCTGGATTATTGCCACGGCGAAATTGTGAGAGTGGGATCCAATTTAAAAAGTGATTCGTGGCCAGATTAACATGTGGACTGCCTTCAAATTGTTTAGGATGTAAGTTTTAATTACTTGGATTGAAAACACTATGATGTAATAAGAGAAAAAATCTTGAATCTTTAATAAATTAATTCAGGTTTTTTTTTAAATATTTGCTTAATATTGCTAAAATATTAAAAACTTGATTTAAAGATCAAATTATTATATAACTTCTATTTTAAATGTCTAATAACAGCTATGGAGTTAATTAATTCACTACTTAAATATTACATAAGTTAATACCAATAAAGGATATTACTATGAACCGCGGTGTCACTTGCGATCACCTATTCTACCCCCCAGTTCCCCCTTGATTAAGTCAAGACAACTACATATTATGTACCTTTAAATCAACTATGAAAGACAAAGCAGTATGTAGTGCAGCTAGTTGAAGATACTGATTAGATGTGTGATCAAGTTACAAATTACAATTAAAAATTTACTTTAAACCTAGCAATAAACTGATCAAATAAAACACAAAACAATACTAGTCTAATGACAACTTGAGATTTATAAAATGAGGATAAAAAACTATGCGCAAAATGCACTCTTAACTTGTCTACAGTGAAAAGCAAGATCTAAAGAAACCCGCAGACGGTAGACGGTACTTGTAGTGTGCGGTCCAGCAGATAGCTAAGTAAGAATAGGGCATAGTAAAAAATAATGATGTTTACATTTGTTCTGCGAAAGAAATATATTCAGGGATTTGATGACATTAAAACTCAAATTTATCTTATGTCCATTAGGTGTAAGTAAGTGTCTTCTTCTTCTTCTCTTCCTTATCCCACGCTAGGTGGGGTCGGCACAACATGTTTTCCTCTTCCACTCCGCTCTATCACTAGTCGTCTCCGTACTCACACCTTTCATATGCATATCATTCTTCACGCAGTCCATCCATACCTTCTTCGGCCTTCCTCTACCTCTATATCCATCCACACTCATGCTCAATACTCTTTTTGTTACATGCCTTTCATCCCTCCTTATGACACAGGTGTAAGTAAGTGTAAAATGCATTAATTATTAAAAGTTCTCAACTAAATTAATTAAGTACCTGCAAGAATACTAACATAGCCGGTACTTGCACATCACTATATTACGTGAAGAGAAATCTTTCGTAATCTCTTTTTCTCCTCAGGTTTTTTAACAGATATTTTTATAATGTTGGTAATCTCGACTGACGAAGATGGGTAATGTTTTTATTTATTATTTTTTACCACCTCGATAATTACTAGTGTGTGGTGTTTGATTAGGACAATCATAAGTCTATCCAATACAAAAAGTAAGCCTAAAAACGGAGTAGGTAATCGTTTTGTGCAAAGTTGTAAGTATTTCATAACAAGATCCACGGACATGAGACACTAAAGAATATAAGTAATATCTACTTCCTCAAAGATGTATTTATAAATAATTAATACAGTTAGTAGTCAGTGGTGTGAGAGTTCCTAGAGACCGTTATTTACTTAATTGTTATCTAATCCTGATTGGGAATCGTTGAAATGGTACGTTTAATTGCATTTCGTGAAATAACCGAGTATCAAGATCGTATAAAGGGCCACCTATGGAGATCGTTAAAGTAGGTACTAGCTGTGCGTGCTTATTATTTTGATATGCTAACACCTAATACACTAGAATTCTAAAATTAACCTGAGGTTATAGAAAACAAAAACTTTATCATTTTATTCAAACATCGCAAAAAATAAATTTGGTTTTTGTTGATACCTTTCAGCTATATTGTGTTTAATTTAGTTACTTGTACCTAGTTGTATGTACAAGTATGTGTATTGTAAGTGTCTAATTCCGTTTGGCTGAATCTAATAAATTCCAACCGCTGAGCGCAGAATATCTCAAAGCTGTTTCATTATTCGGCATTAGCCGGGCGGTCGGCCACGCAAATCTTGCCGTCCCTCCGTCCCGGCCAAGAACCCCCAATTTCCTTCATTACTTACCTCCCGTCCGAGACAATAGCAAGACGACGACAAGAGAAAAAAATAATAATAATTTCAAGTGGAATAACGCTGAAAATCTTTTCACGGAAAGAAGAATTATTGTTGTTTTGCAAGCGAGCTCTCAGAGACAAAATGCACCATCCTTATTACGCTATTGTTCGGTGTTACGAGCTTTATTCATTTTTACTTGGCTCGACTTGAATGCTTATTAATTTAAGACCGTGATAAGCTCGGATTCTTTTGAATGAACGGAGGAAATGTCCGCCCATTGTGATGAGTTATTCTACATTCTATTGGTAACTAGCCGTTGAATTTTTCCAAAATCCTTCGCTAATGATGTAACATGGAGCAATAATGGCGCAATGTAAAATAAACAGTCTATAATACAACTTGCACACTAGGTAGTGAAGAAATTAATGGATGTAAGCCCTGAAGCGGATAAGTATAATGAAACGTAAATATACATCACATGAAACGCTTTATGGTAATCGAAATATGCCGAAATATGTTGTTAAGAGGGTAGAAAACTACCGGCAAACATGCAAGGGATGAACTGAGCTTTCATATTTTGCGGGTAACCTGTAACGAAGCGACTCGGAAACTTTCCGACCGTGTATGTCGTCGAGTTTTTTAAGACGATCATAAACATTCCGACGAGCCTTTTGTGCCACTATTTGAGCAACTCTGCGCTTTGAATCATACCTAATAGGTAACAAAGTCATTTTTAAAACTTTCAAATAGTTGAAATTACCTAAAACGACGACATAAATGAATTTGTATCGTCGTGAATTCATTCCCTGTAAAAAATGCCAGTTTTTTCCACAAAGCGGTGGCGTCGGTCCCGAGACAAACTGTCGCTTTCCCCGAGGGGGCGAGTCAAGAGTGATTACGAATTTTAATTATTTTTTTAAGCCGGTGGTGGCGAGGTGATGTTTCCCCGACTCTGAGGCTTATGCAAACAATTGACTCGCACTTGGAATTAATCCGACTCCGATTTTTTTACTTCGCGACAAGGAATTAACAAGCAAAGAAGTCATTAAGTCGGAAGATATTCGAGGATTCCTTTTAATTGCGGCTTCCTTGACATCCGACTTTCTAATTGGTTCGTGTCGCTGTATAACTCGAACAAATTGAGTTTGTCGTGAGACGACAGACGATTGATAAATTGTTTTCCTTTAATTAAGAAAATATTTTAATAGTAGCAGAGTCTTCAATACGGCTTCGATACGAGTCAACGAGAACATTACATCAACTAACTTCTGTCTCATTCGTAAAACAGCAGTTATTAATTTCAATAACCGTTATTTATATGAAACAGATTTATTAAGTACGTTTTCATAGCTATAAACAGGTACAATAATCCATGTTTATTTTTACAAGTTGTTGTCATACGCTCTCATTGGTTTCCATCAAACGCGACTCGAGCAACTAGGTACATGTCATTACAATGCATAACACACCCCATATTATCCAATTATTTCTAACCTTTCAGCGTGAGCCGTTTCAGTGCAACAGTAATTACTCCACTTGGTAACTTTAAACGTCATGCATGACAGTCTAAGTGATTGTATGCGGTGAGCTGTACTGGTTCTCCTAATGAATTATTTGTGGCTCGCGTGAGCCAATCGCAACCGTCTCTAATTATCAGTCTGTGGTTATTATACCCTGACGCGGCCATTGCTTATCATATAATACACGTATTATGTGTATAATCTAAATTATAATTGAGGAATAAAGCATTGGTAAGGGATGTCAAGCTCCTGTCTGTGCATGAAGACACTGACTAATTTATTCCTTAAAGAGGCTATAAATTTTCTAAAAAAAAATTGTATTTTTCTAATAAATTGTAAGTAGTGCCATTAGGAAAATATAAAACAATGTTCAAGGAGATTATACATAGTGTATGTAGGTAGATTTCTCAAGAACACTACAATGAAAGCAAGTAACGAGAAATGAGGCAAATATTGTGGAACGTTACAAACAAGAGAATAAATAAAAAGGCTGATTGAGCACCCCCGTCAAAATGACTCATTTATATTAACGACCAAACTCATCAATACTCATTCACTTCATTCGGATTTTTCCACGAAGATCCTTCGCTAATTGAAATTGAAATCTGATTTCCCTCCCCCCTTTTCCTAGCCGACCATTGAGTTCAGCCCCGGTGATTAAAAGTATTCGAAAAAAATACAAATAATCAAATTACAATATCGCTAACGACGACTCTCGCCCCTAAGAATCCTTTTATATTTTTGGGGAATAAATTAAAAGTGCAGAAAGGGAAAAAGCAGCCGTCCCGCAAACAACCACTAACGATTTTTCGTTGTTAAACAGTGCTTTCACTAATGATACGTTGTTATTATGAACTGAAAATATACGCTAAAAATGCTTACATTTCCTTTCTTGCCTTTCGTTTGAATTTTGAGGTTTAACCGTGAAGTTTTTATAATTTTGACAGCATTATGAATAATTATGAGATTTAAAAAAAATTTTTTTTTAATAAAACATCTCAAAAGCCAATTAACCTGATAGTAAAATTTTACTACAAAGTCAACTTGATCAGTTCATAGCTCTGGCTTAAAAGTAAAATTTCTATAATTGTAAACCATTGTTAAAGAAAACATCTTGTTTACTTAAACCAGACTTTTGTCCTAGATTTTTCCTCACTTAAGTTTGACCTCTATATCAACAACCATAAGAGTTAGGGTAATGACTGACATTATATATATAGGAATTTTATTGCCATTAAGTAAGTATATACAAGTCTCGTGAAGCCGAATGAAAAATTGCCCTATTTTGAGGATGGATGACGCGAATTAAGAAAGCAATTACTCATCGGAAAACGCACGGGGGTGGAATGTTAATAAGACGAGACTATGGCGAGAGTAATTTTTCATTTGCTCTCCTTGGACATCGACGAATTCGTAATTAAGATGTAAATAAGTACCTAGTGACGGAAAATATGGAAAATATACTGAGTTATTAACATAATATGTAAAGAGTCCCATTTCAAAATTAACAAAGGTTTCCAATGATTGTTTATTATCAAATTATAATTATATATAATTTGTTTCTATGTTACTGTTTTTTTTTTAATTGTTGTTAATTTCTTTTTGATCGCTATAACCTTTACATATTTGTCACATAGGTAATTTAATATTATATACCTACTTGAGTAATTACTTAGTAATCTGTGGATAGCGTTGTGGATAGTATATTTAATAATTTTCTTATGTCATGTTTTATGTTTATATTTTAATATGCTATTGTTTGTTGTCCCGAATAAAATAAAATAAAATAATCATAAAAATGGTACACGTAACGTAATATATCTACTAATTCAAATTATGATTTAACAAAGATATGTTTTTAATATTTATAACTG
This sequence comes from Ochropacha duplaris, assembly GCA_951361185.1. Classification (NCBI taxonomy): domain Eukaryota; kingdom Metazoa; phylum Arthropoda; class Insecta; order Lepidoptera; family Drepanidae; genus Ochropacha; species Ochropacha duplaris. The sequence goes on along the minus strand of OX592702.1, from coordinate 7,602,874 downwards.
GCCAACCCTGAAACTTCCTTCTTTCATAAAAGGCACACAAAGATATATACTCAAAAATAAGTGAACGAAAGCTTCATAAAATAGTTAAAATAGATGTTCCAAAAACATGGGAAGCAGTTTTCCAAGGTCGCCAAGTTATGAGCGACTGCTTGCAGACAGTAAACTGTGTCTACGTATAGTTCAACGTAAGTTCCAAGCGTCTGGTGCGCCTCACGTTTTCGTTCGTGTTAAGCCCTCGAATTTTCTCCTAACTTTTTCCGCTTGGGGCCACTTATCAACCCCCTACCCCTCTACCCCCCACTGGTCCATCGAGCTCGACCACTAATTGCGTCCGTTAATTAGGAAACGTCATGAGTGTTTACCGAGAGAGCTAAGTGTGAAGTTCGCCCCCTAATGCCTTGGCGTGAAATTACTTCCGGCCAAGTTGAAACTTTTTGAGAAATAAACTTGGCAGGATTAATTAGCTGATGGGTGGAGGATTAGCCACTGCGTCTGCGCTCTAACAAGATTATAAGAGTTCTGTTTCCACAAGTTTTCAACTTTACTTAAGCTAATTTTGTTTGTTACCGCATTACTTAGCCACGGTAAACGCGAAACCCTGGATGCTTTCTTATTCTCTTTTCTTCATTATTACCTGTTTATACTTATTACATAGTCACACATTGAGAAAAAGTATATTAAATATTTTTTAATAACATGAAGATAAAAGTAAGAATATAAAATGTATTCGGAGATCAGTAGGGTTCATTTTGCCATACATTGGCAGCTTCATATATTTTTTTATATCTGATATCTTCAATTAAATAACATTAGGTACCTAAATCTTTGCTATACAATGGTATCTACTACTTCTACTAGGTACTAACATTTAAAAGTCGATTTAAAACAAAACAAATACATAAAATTCAGAAATTCTCTTTCTTCTTTCACAAAATTTGTAGTTTCATGACTGAATTTAATTTGTATTTTGTTTGCTGTATGATTTGACTCGTAAACTTTAATACAGTAATTTTGTTGCAGCGTAGCTATTTATTAATTCAATTAATGTGAGAAACATTTATGAAGCTGTGCATGTAGCCAAGATCCTCCCAGAGCCTATCTTTTTTTTTAAATACTATTTGTTCAGTTAATTTTGATGATCATTTGACTGGTGACGCTTTTTTACTAGGTTTAATAGTAAAAAACGTCACTTGGATTCTGTTTGACTAACAGACTTTCAACATGAGATGATTGCCACAGATAGTGACCACACACAGTGCTGGATATAGGTGATTCCCTAATTGAAATACAAAGTACAAAACCTATAAATCGACAATCTAATCCCATCACTAACTTGGAGTAAATAGAAAAAGAAAAACAAATATACTCGTAAAAGGGCGTCAAAGGGAACGAGCCAGTCGAGGTGTGTCAGCGTCGTCGGTAATTAACGCCTAGCCGGCTTAATTACGGCCCAGTGTAGAGGGTAAGTGAAATGTGTCATCTGCGGCTGGCCTTATTACACGTCGCCGACTTAAATCGTAACACGTTGCTTGATTGGCGTTTGAGGAAATTGTAGTTGTTCAATTATTTATGTTTAATTGTCTTTGAGTTATTGATTGTAGGCTCTATAGCGACGGTATTTGTTTGTAGATGTGTATATTATTTTAATTGGATATAATGAGCGAAATGAGTGAAATAACTCACATGAAATAAATAATTTATGAAATATCTACGCAATATAATTATAATAATATAAGTCCATGTATTGTGGGATTAAAAAATCTGTTGCCAATCACCTACCGGGTGTATACCGGCATTTGCACACGAGATCCAGTTGCATTGTAAACAGCAGCTTACCATCAGCCATCAGGTGACCCGAGTGACTGTTTTTTGGATAGAAAATTACATTCAACTGAAGCAATGATAGCTCAGTGGTAGTGATTTCGAATGTCGTGATTAAGGACGTTGGTTCTAATTCTACAGTAAACTTAAGCTTTCGGTGAAGGAAAAAATCTTGAAGAAGCCATAGCACTATGGTACTTTGTCGTACCCATCTGGCTAACTATGATCCAGATGTTGCACTTGATAGCCTTCTATATATACATTTAAAAAGGTCGGAAATTCACAGAAAATCGCTCTGGTATCCCCATTTAAAATCTGATGATGTTGCTTCTTTTTAACTAAAGTTTATCTTCAGTTTAAAGTTCTCAAAGCACCGAACAGTAGTTTAAATGTAAGAATAGATAATAATGATGTAACATATTTTGAATAAATGAAATAAAATGAAAATCCGTCATTGCAAACCGAACAGTTCCGTACAATTTTGTTTTGTTATGACAGCGGGTTGGCAACGTCGAGTTCGGCGACCCCACTCGGAGTTTTAATGATAAAAAAATGCGTACAAAGGGGAGGCGAGTAAGTGCCATCGAAGGAGGGAAAAAAACTACGGAGGAAAATATTTGGCGCGACAGGTTGCCTCTATCCCCCTCCTTCTTCAAGGGGACCTTGATAAAAATTAAATCTTAACGACGGAAATTTAAAGATGACGCTCGAACGATCAAGAAGAGTGCACATCTGAGCCCGTGGGGTGCTTTAATTGGGCCGAGTGTGCGCGAAGTATTAATGTAGCTATAGATGTAGGTATAATCCTACATTTATAACAGATTTCTATACAAATAATCATCATTAATTGCTTGAGACCAGCTTTAACTATATCTATCAGAAAATGTATTAAAATATCCATATCCAGAACGGAGGAGGACGAAAGGAGGTCTTTCTCAATGATATTACTGTTGCATTTGAAATCTATTGAGACAGTAGTTTATAGAAAGTGCCTATACTAACTGATATTTTCTTTAGCTATGTGTGGAATTCTGAAACAAGTATTTATTCTCGTATTAATATGACACCTAGTCTTTTGTACACAAAACGTGGGTACTTTAGTGTCGTTAAATTTGATGTTTATTACACCTTTACTCAACGTTTTATTATGAATTACATATTCATGGAAAATTATGAAATACAAGTTTGGTTATCGTAATAAAATTGTGTACTTTAAATATATTAGGAGCTTGAGTATTATTGTATTTTATTTCCTTGTCCTGTGACATTGTGTGTGTATTTGCATATTTTGTCAAAGGTAACTAAAATACTGTCTATATAAGTGATAGTTAAAGTAAACCAATATTTTTGTTTTAAAGAGATCATGGGGACATCATGAGCTCTGTTTTTTTACTCTTTGATACTAAAGATAATAAATTAGATAAAGTTTTACATACGAATGCAGTGTAGAGTCATTTTTTTTTTTTTATGTCACAAGTGACAACGAGGCAGGCGGGTCACCTGATGGTTGTCACTACAACCGTCGCCTATAGACATTGGCAATACCAGGGGATTGCTAATGTGTTGTACACCTTATTACAATGCCTTAAAAGGCGAACTGGCTCTCAAGTGCAATTGCCGGAACACACCAACAAGTGCTTGACGACAGATTTTCAACTTGAGGGTGGTAGCCAGCCAGTCGAGTACTACAAAGTACCCTACCACCGTGCTGTGGTTTCCTCACGATGTTTTCCTTCACCGAAAGCTCAAGTTCATTGTAAGGATTCGAGCCCACGACCTTCGCCGCGGTATCCGACGTCACTTACCACTGAGCTATCATCGCCTCAAAAGTCATTGTCCTTTTATTGATATCCTATAGCTATAAAACAGTAACGGATAAATATAAAATTAGAAACGCCAGACACGAAGAAATTACAAAAAATAAAAATAAAACAGTAACTCAAATTCGCGAGCGCATTGAAATTCAAATCGGGATGCAAGGAGATTTGCATCGGGCGGCATCGACTATTGATTTTCCAACGTCTTGAGGGCCACGATTGCAATCCTACTTGTTTAAACTTTTTATTTCACTCTTCACTCGCATTTTTTTGTTTCAACCACTCACTCGCCCCAGGGTTTGCTCCCCCTACGCACTCCCTCTTGCATAAAAAAGCTTCTAATCGATAATTTGTGTGGGGGTGCATTAAGCATATCGCCAGTACTGTGCCCGAAATGTTTTTCTCGATGCTTTCAGATTTCACCCTCAGGGCTATTTTTGTTTTGGTGGCTATCTTTGAAATTGGAATGAGGAAAACCTTTAAAGCTCACCGTAGGCCGGAGGTGGATTCAATATTTTACCTGATATAATGATGAAAGTTAAGTAGTTTAATGATATCTTATTTTGACTAGACAAAGAAAAGGCCACCCGATCTTTGTTTGACACTGGATATAGTATTTTTTGTATATCACAAAAATATAGCATCGGTCCATCATCATCATCGATTTGTATTTATAATCAGAATAAAGTAATAAGAGAACAACGCATGAACTGCTTATAAGTGCAATTGGTAGAATGGAATAACTGCATAAACAAATAAATAAAGTAATATCTAACGAGTTTACAATTGAAAACACCAATAACACTAAAGATCAGCCTCGTAGGCCATCGGATCTAATCAGGGGAAGACGCATGGCGTCGAATGTAGCTAACTGCCAATATCTGATGCATCGGCGACGGGCACACTGTCCCATTGTATTTGTTCTTTATGTTTTTTATGCGGAGGGACGAGACGATAATGTTTTTATGGCCGAGGGTTCTCGCCTTAATCAGGGTACGTTGTGATTAAACTTAGCCGATGTTTTCGTTGGTTCACACTTGCATTGCCGCTGGCACTTCCGATACATAATGTTTTGTTTGGTACTTTTTAATCTTTGAGTATTAAAGTTTTAAATCTTTCGCGAATGATTACGATCAATGCAACTTGGCGAAACGTCGAGGTTAATCAAAATACTATATTATATTTTCTTCTGATTTTGTTGCCTCGTATTGTGAAATAATTATGGATTGTAGTAAATTAAAAAAGTGAACAATTTCTTCATTCCATAGACGTTCTATTTTACCATAGCAACTAATACGCACTAATAGTTACCTACCAAGTAATGAACAGACATACTTATTGTGTTTATATGATATAAGTACTGATTGAACTACTTTTCTTACACAGTGATGTAGTTGGAACACGCATAAAATGTTAATATAACTCGCATCAGCAGCCTTCAAATTCTGAATACCTCCCTTTCACGCATACCGACGCACGATAATGATTCCAAAACGACAATTCGAGGCAGAGTTTTTCATAAAACGAGGTATATGAGTCAAGAACATTTGAGTCATAAACATAAGAACACCACCCTACGCGTTCACCCCTTGCTCGAAAAAGTCACCCCCGCACGTACGTAGAAACACAAAAAAGGGCACCAAAGGGACGTTACGCATCCCAAGTAAGCGGAGCTCATTGCTGGGGTCTGCAGATGTCTTTAATGGCTTTAAATTATATGTAGAGAGAGCTAACTGCCGCTTTCGTTTGCTAGTAAGTGATAGATTGCGCGTCGATATTACAGCCTCCTTCAGTGTTATGGTCGCCTGGTATTTTTATTGCTTTAATTGATGTGGTCTTCTTCATTCTCTCTCTATTAAAGACAAGCTACATATAATTAATTATAAATATAAAATAATTCGATCAATTTCCGGCTGATTCGTAAAATGGAAAGCTAGTTAAAAAAAAGTCAGTTCTTACATTAAACTTATGCGTAAAATTTTACGAGCAATAGGTGCTCACAAACGACTGAGCACGACTCCACGCGATTTCATTATACAGGAAAAAAAATCATGGAGAAATTGGAAAATAATGTCAATTACCGTGTAGTCGCAGCGACTAACGATCGTCATTACGCATTGTCGTGATTGCGTAAATAGAGACGATTTCAAGACGAAGTGAGGCGGGATGGGCCCGCTAAGTTTTCCGCTTCGCTCGTCGTGCCGTTTGCGCTCGTTAATGTAATCACAGCCTTGTCTTTATATTAAATAACGTCCAATTTAATTTTGAAGTCTTGAGTAAAGTATTTGATTGTGAAGTCTTAATTTGAATAATAATAATTGTTGGTATTTTAATAATTTTAAGTAAACAAATGCGATTTCAAAATGTTTTTTTTCAATATCAATTTTCTATTTACATCATAGCAAATTGCCAGTTGCTAGTTTTTAATTGACATAAATACGTCGTCGATTATAAATTAATACTGAAGTAAAATGGTCCATCGAAATTTAATAATGTGACCACACAATGTAATGGAGAAAACGTCATTTAAGTATGCTCGTAACTAATATAATGATGGATATTGGACTACAAATGTGTAAGTAATATGGGTAAAGCGATAGAGTAATGATCCATCATTATTACGCATATTATAATAGATGGTTCATTGTTACTTTTTATAACGGCATCAGATTTATTTCTCATACATAAAGATGTATAATTTTAATGAGATTTACAGCTATTTTAAATCGTTTCCTATTAGGTAGGAACAAAGTTTATAGGAAAATTATAAACTGGGCTAAGAAACTTGTGTAACCTGCAAATTTAGAGATCAGAGAAACGATCCGGACATCGTACATTTAAAATCTTCATCATACTAAGAAATCAATAGGATATTCATAATTTTCTATTCACTGCAATAATACTTAGCTCCCCTATCGGAATATTTAATAAACTATTAGTAAATTTAACAAACGGCTGTTTAGACAACGTTTCAAAACGATACGCCACTTAAAAAGAGGTAAATTGTTCAACTTGCCAATAAACAAACGCAATTCAGCTGTAGTAAAATCCCATTAAACACATGTTTTTTAATATCATGTCATATTGTATAATTTTCGCTGATACAATTCATGTGGGTCGTGCATATTAAGGATGCCTCCGACAGCAACATCAGTGCCAGAAGGCCTAATATGGCAATTACCAACAAGCTTGCCAAGTGTGGTGCTTATGAGAAATATTTGGCTGGCTAGTAGGTACCTATTTCGTAAGATAACTCTATTTTGATGTGTGAGAGCTCATTTATAAATCGATCTGATAAAAATCATATGAGTTTGGATTACATGACATTGACAATAATACGCTAAAGGCCTATTTCGCAAAAGCTGGATATCTCTTAACCATGGGATAAATATGGAAGATTGTCAAATTTTCTATACATTCCTTATTTAATGCCCAAGATAACTAAACTTACTTAATATCTCTATGCATGTCAATAAAATGTGAAGAAATTTTAATTGGTATGTATGAATGTTTTTTTTGTTGGTAAGTGAATATCGTCGCCTTTTTTTTAATTTTTTTTTATTCTGGATAGGCTTGTGTTTGACCACAATCTCACATAGTAATACCAAACAGCAATACCAGCGGGTTTGTCAAAGTGTTATACACCGTATTACAATGCCTTAGGAGCAACTGGCTCTCAAGTGCAACTGCCGGAACACACCACAACAACATTGACGACAGATTTTTAACTTGAGGGTTGTAGCCAACTAACTAGACGAGAAGATACTACAAAGTACCCTATATTTTTCTTCACCGAAAGCTCAGTGTAAGATTCGAACCAACAACCTTAGTAGGTATCCGATGTCACTACCACTGAGCTATCATCGCCATCACTACGAAAATTTTGATTGACCAATGAAACGTACAATATATGACTGTCAGTTATCACATTGTTTTAGACAAAGCTGCGGATGCGGCCGCCACGCACCATCGCTGTGTGCACCGGCCTTTATATTTTTATACCAATCATTTGTTTGACGTAAAAACAATGAAGTTTCCTGTGCGCACGCGCATGTTGAATTATATCTATGCACTGATTACTGTTATTATTTTATAAATAGAGAATTAATGTAAAACATATAGTAAATATATGTATAAATGACTGGGTTTTGTTATACTGCACATTTTCCTTTGAAATAACAATTGCCTAGAAATAATAATAATATCTATACATATTATGAATTTATAATGCCCTTAAAGTTAAAGAATTATTATTCTACTTACATCGATCAAACGTAGACATTTCTTAAATACTGATTAAAGTTTATTGTGTCTCGAACTCACCTTCTGTAACAAAAGAAATTGCTTGTTTATTAAAAATATTCTCACAAAAATATATTTAATTTCGACAATTCACAAAGTTTTCCCATTATTGTGCTTCGTAAAAATAATAGTAAGATTCTTACTTCATTTAAAGGAAGTTTTTGTATCTATAGAGGGAGATATTTTAAAATATGTGTGACAATTATCGGTACACGACGTTAATAGCCTTCTTACATTGCATAGAACGCCGGGAGATAGCAAAAAACGTCCCCTCACTTGGAAAGATTTATTCGCAAATTACTTATAAATTTTGCCTCTAAACTTCCTTATAAGTACACGTTAAATGTCGAAAATTTTCAAAGAATAACTAACATATTCACGTACGAATAAGACTCAAATTTCCGTGACATTATAGACTTGGCTGTAAGTACCTGCGTTGAAAGTTGTACTAGTACATCGGGCTCGCTTATAAAAATGTATTTAAAATGTCACCGTAGAAAATGATATATTTGATATAAGGTGTCGTAAATTTGTCTACTTCGATTCAGACAGAAAAATGAGAAATAATACTATAAATAAAATAAAAGCTCTAAAAAAAAGGTTCTAAAAGTAGGTAGGTAGGTAATCTAAAAATATGGTTTATTATTTATATGAATTTTCTCCTATAGCTAATTAGAGATACAGGGTCCCATCTGGCAGTAGGAAAGCTTCACTGTAAGAAATATATTCTCTATTTCTTTAATAAAATTATGTTAAGGCCAAGCTCGTCTGAATGTTGCTCTTTAATTAAATTTCCAATCATACTCATATCATTGACAAAAGACCGATCAAAAGTCGTTTAAAAAGGAATATAATAGACATGGGAATATTCATGTTCCGCTCCAATACGCTAGCGTTAATTTATGCAAGACGATCCTTCCGCTTTTATTTAAAGAAAAAAAATAACAAAGGCCTTCGTCAAAAATTGCGATCACCAGCGACACCCAACACTTCGGAAGGGGAAATAAAAAAATCCGTCAACCCCAACCTGACATGTCATTGTACTTCTTATTTTTGTCACTTAAAAGATTTTTTTCCATTGCCAAGGAACAAAACCTGTCTAATTGTAACAGTTTTTTGCGCGGAGATTTTAAGCTCGATTATTTTTGCTATTGTAATACTATCGCTTAAAGAAATAATTTGAAATTCGATTTTATTGTGCGTTTAAAACCATTGAACGGTTAAAATTATAAAAAAAAAATAGTTACTACGTTATACAAAACATTAAAGGATTTTTTTTAAAATAATCAGTATCATACCTACTATGTTCATCTATGCAGATAGTGAACATGATTAAATTACTAAAAAAAATTAAAAAAAAAATCATTGGTAACATAATGAAGAATAGTACCTGGTGCATGAAATATTCCTATTACACAATGAACACCGATAATGTAGAAAGTTTAGAAAGAAACCCACACACCTGTGACACAGGAGGTAAATACCGAAACATATTATTAAACCAATCCGATCGATTGGAAAGGGTTCCAATAACTAAGAAACTTATAATAATTGCGCACAAAGGAGATCCGGTCCAATCCGGAATTCTATTATTTATAGTTTCCGATCACGGTTTGAATACGCCTTAATTATCGGCTGCAGTGTCGCACCCTTAAATGTCTTTGGAAACTTTCACATTGATTGAAAGGACTTTCATGTGGTTCGATTATTTTGTTTTTGTTTGCTATATTTATAACCACATAAGAAAAAAGAAGTGGAACTTTTGGTACATCTATACCTATAAGCAAAACATTATCATAAAATATACTAATAATGCATAGGTATAATACTCGTAATAATATCCTGGGACATTTTCCTGTAACATTCACGCTCGACCACATAAAATCCCGAATTAAGCAGAGATTGTTGGTACAATGGAAAATAGATTAATGTATTACATGTACTAACTTTAAATACTTTATTGATAAATAGATTCAAGAAAAAAAAACAGGTACACAAATGTTTGCCGTAGGTAGGAATCAAACCCACGACCTGTGACGTGACAGAGCTCTTACGCCAACCGGCCGCTCAAACATACAGGTGCTAAACTTAAGTGCTAAAATTACTTAATTAATGTTAATTATATGTCATAATACCTACTATATACTTACTCGTATATCAAATAACTAAATTTTGATTGGTGATTCATCCTTGGATTATGATCAACTATCATATCCATCACATAAACACAAGTAGGGCACCTACAAAGTGATGGCTAAACCTGGCTAGGGAAAGGTAAGGTGAAAGACCATTGTATTCAATGTGAACATTTAACAGAACTAAATTTAAATCAGGTCTGGTACATTAAGCTACAAAACCGCAGCAATGGAAAATGTAAGAACATGGCACATTTCAATTGATTTTGTAGCCGATTGTTTGACTGTGTTTACCATAGATTCTTAAAAGCAAGTGATTCTCAAATTTGAGAGATGTTGAGTAATAAAATGTAAATGATTTTAAATATCGAATTCAGTGTCGAAGGGTTTGGTTACGAATTATATAATGAGCTAGAGCCAAAACATCGTGAGGAGACCTTAGCGCTAGGTAAGGTAACTACCATATGGGTATGGCCATAAGAGCCTACCTCAAAGGTCATAAGATACCTACCTACTTTTGAATACTGGCTGATTATCACCTTTATGTTGTAAATTTTTCGCCAACCTTTCCTTCACTCTGGTGAGATTAAGGCCAAACCCAAGCCTATCCAAAAATTATTATTTCTCTGAGACGAAAAAAATTTCGATTTACGATCATGAATTTTTAAATACCCTACTTTAAAATGGTAACGGATTACAAATATTGATTGAGGCACACCATAAGGGCTGGTTAACCCTCAGCACACAAGTGCCTAACGTGTAAGTCATGTAGAATGAGGTTTCTACCTGGAGACGATTTTAATAAGCCAGAAATTGTTTTGAACCGTGCTCAGTAAGCGTGAACATTTCGCGAGGATTAGTGAGAACGTTGACGTCAACGTATTTCTTTGGCGGTATATGTTTCTCAAAGTGATATCTCGATGGTGATTTATTCTTGTTCTAATAAAACTATGTATTTGTTTTTTTTTTTAACTTTCTTAATTTGTACCTTGGAATCATGTTCAAACTGTATTTTTTGTATTACTTGTACTTCAAAATTTAATAAAGTTTTTGAGAGAAAGTTTTTTTTTGTATTTTTAAATTACCTTATTAATTAATATTACTTACTTGTTAATAATTATAATATATTGTAATTATTAAAATCTCTAATATTTGAGAAACGCTGACCAACAAAGGAACTGTGTTACTATTGATTGGTACCACAAAGAGCTACAAACTTTGCTTTCACATTGTAAAGTGATATATTTATATTATTTTCGTAGCCCCCTGCAACTATTTGAACAAAAACATTTATAATCCCAGTATGTACGGCACTACTTCTTATTTAGGGTTGAGTAAATATATGAAAAGAAATAAAAGGAAATACAAGTCAGTTGCAATTTGAAAAATTGCAATTTGGTTAACTTCTCGGCAAATATTTTCTATTAAGTTTTGATTTGAATTCAAATCATGTGTACAATAACAAAACTATTATGTACCTACATATTGCTTTATTACAAGGATTTTAAACACAGGAGTAGTGTATGTGTAAACTGAGTCAGTAGAGCAAATTAAAAAAAATCTGTAGGTTTCAAAATACCTATTTTATTCGGCCATAGTTGGTAAGATATTAAGCACCTACGCTTCCAAGCTCGTTACAAAATTGTGGAAAATTCAAGGATGTGGAACTTAAAAAAACACTTTCTATTTTGAGCCGGTTGGCGTGGTTGGCTGGGCCATAAGACCTGTGTTCGATTACCACCCAGGATAGACATTTGTGTGCATGAATATGTCTGTTTGTCCTGATTCTGGGTATAATTATATATCCCTTTCAGTACCTAGGTATGTAATTAAAAGTAGTTTATCAGTTTCAGGTTTCTATAGTAAAAATATAAATTTGTATCACTTTCGCGTAAAAACATGAAATCAAAACATTAAAATAAAAACCATAAAAATATCGTATCAAAGCTTTACGACGCCACTATGATAACGTTACGCACTTCTTATCATTTAACACGCTGAAATGACGTATCGAGAATTCAAAATGTTATGACATCCATCTGAACGCACCCTAACCGGGCGGATAACATAAAATAATCATTTCTGACGTGTTATACGATCGCGTAAAAATGCTACATCGCACCTTAGTAGATGTACGGGTTAAATGGCTATCTAAACGCGTATTAAAATCGCACCGATACAAACTACTCGAGTGGAAACCGTAAAAAATCACCTGGGGGGCACGCAGAGCTATGAATGTAAAGAGTAAGCCTATAAATCAAATGTCTTACTATGCCGTGTCTATGTTATAGTTTAAAAAATATCTTAGCCGATAATATGGGTTTCAAAATAATTAATTATAATATTTCAGTTATGTCATTATGCCAACTAATCAATTTTTTTTGTTGAATGCATGAAGAAAAAATTGTGTTAGCCGAATACTACATAAAAACGTAGTATCGAATCTTAAAAATGGGCTCAATCAGATTTGGTTCTATTATTCTAGTAATATACTTAAGCAATAAATTCGATGAAGATTTCTATTTTCTTTTTTACTAATTTTAGCTGATGTAGGTAACCGTCATTTAACTAATTTAATAGCCCTACAACGCTCTATAAATCGTTTTTGTATTCAGGTAGCGGCTGGATAAGCATGTGAAAATAGTGTGTGCGGCGACAAACAAAAACTCATAAATAAGACATTAGCAGATCGTATAGAATGTTTTATTTAATTGCGTGAGTCTATTGTAAAATGTTGTTTATGGTATGGGAATTTATATTTCAATGATGCTTTTAAAAAATCTTTTTTAAGGGAGTGAAATCGTATTTATAAAGTTGGAAAAATTGCTATTTTTGTTGTAATGCACTAGTTTAGGCTGCAAAAACAAACAAATGATCAAATTACAATTCATCAAATTAATGTCAAAAATAACGATCATTAAAGTCCTACCGAAATTGATAAAACTGGACATACCATCACAAAAAATGGACACGTGTATTTTTCGTTAACCATGGATATCGGTCGAAAACATCACTACTCTGGAGGGTCGAAAACAGCAGTCAAGTGTCAAAAAGGCATGAAGTGGTCACTAGATCGAGCGAGATAAGTACACCCTACCTGTGTGTGATTGTGGCCGCGTGTAAGTTCACGACGTAATAGGTAGGTACGTGTAAATATGAATGTTTTTAAACGATACATTTTTGACATTAAAATCTCGATGTGATTTTTATTGGATAGGTAACCAAAACTAAAAGAATAGAAAGTAAGTAGGTACCTATCCTCTATTATTTTTTGTAGACAATGTTTGACCAAAATAAATATAGAAGTCATCGATGAAAAACCTGTGATACTTGATGTGAAGTTGGTTTAATTAACGAAACATCCTTTACCTAAATAATGAATCGTTTCAAACAACGATAGGTAGTTGTTTTTCAAATTCAAACACAATGCTTTCTAAAACTTTGTACAGTCGTGAAGTTAAACATGTGACGTTTCGCGCAATCGATAATATCGAGCGCGAACACTGGGCCACCTTACATCCGGCCTCCGGCGCCGCGGTCCGGACCGCATCCTTCAGTGTGATGTGATGTGACCCGCGTCAATATTTTACTCTTTTATGTAACATGTTGCTTTGTAAGTCGTGATTTAAGTAACTATTGACAGAAAGTATTTTATAGTGTTTTAATCTTGTTTTGAATTATATGATTTATGAAGTGATAAATAACGCATTAATTTGAATGGTTTTGAATAGTTCAACATTTAATATCTCTCTAATTTGAAGATATTTTAAGCATTTTAAGAAAATATTTATATTATTTTAGTATAAACTGAATATATATTACGGTTATTTATACCTATGACTTGTCGCCTTGTAGAAAAATTTATTATGTGAATGATACCTTATTTTCAAGATAATATCTAAATCTACATTGTAACTAATTAACAATCAAACTAGACACCCACATTATCGATCTATGTAATAAATAGCATCGGTCCCGGCGCCGGACGGTCCAACGCATCCGGTCCGGCACGACCCACGTCCGTCACCGATTTCAATGTATTTCTACAATATAAATAAAATAATGCCTACGTTTAACAGACGTTTTGACTGCGCCTGTCGAATTTGTGTGGGCGACTGTACACGCACCTTTATGGAAAATGATTCATTTTATGTTTTTTGGAAGTTATAGGTTAGACGTTTTCTACGTGTAAGTGTATACTCAATTGATTTGTTGATATTATCATTTGCATACTTTACTGTGGAATATTGAATATGGCATGTAATAATACTGATACTGATTTAATTTTGAAAATGGAACACCCATATCTAAGTTTATTTTTCAACCATCTCGTTTCCGTCAGTGCCTCCATTTCACAGTAAATTTAACATCTAGGTAAACGTTAATAAAAGTAAATACCTAGCGAGTTATTTGTTACTAAAAACCTACTATGGCATAATAATAAACAGTTCTTTTGCGACCATTAAAAAGAAACCTCTGACAGTTTCCAAGAAACGTCAGTATTGCGTGGAAGAATGGCCATAAGGCTAAAGCCGATTGCATTAAGCAATTACAGTGTATTTAATTACTGGGCTAGTTAATTACAGAAGCCCTATGGCGCAGTGCAACGGTAGGGTTTCCACGGCCTCGCTCATTTACACTTGCAACTTCGTTTGCAGTTTTTTCTTTACTTATCTATATAAGTATAGTGTAATGTTACATGTGTTACTTTGTATTTTAGTATTTATGTTATGTCGACAGTTTTATACATGTTTTAGATTTACTGAAGTAAAGTAGGTAAAAAAGAAGTTTTTTAAGACTAATTAATTTATATTCGAAATTATGTTTTTTTATTTCAGTAAATATATCATATTTTGATTTATTTTGGTACCTTCTTACAAAAACATCGTGATGATTTATGCAAATAAATATTTATAAGAACAGCAATTTATAACATATATCTTATGAAAGAATAACTATTTATTAAAAGTTTTTTAAAAGTATGGTAAAAGTTTGATAGCCCTATTCGGCAGCAGTAATTAATTCGTTCGTTGCATTTTGCACGAAATTTTATGCCAGTATTTAATTAACTTCTATGAAACGGCACCGCAGTGGTAAGGAAACTTTTTCGGTCATAAATTATGAAATGTCCTAAATTATTTATAGCTGACCTTTGAGTTAATGAATTGGAGAAAACGGTTAGTTCTTTCATATTACTTTTGTCATAGGTAAAGCTTAGCTAACTGAAGGATTATAAATAGATGCGGTAAAGTTATCGAAGTCAGTCTAATCTATAAATCCCGATAAGGTATTTACATTATAGGTCCTAGGTACCTAAATTATAGGTCTTTTTTTAATGGTGTTGCTTTGTTCTTTTTAAATACCAATTAACTTTTGCATTCGTATAACACAAATATGGAAAATAAATAAAACAAATATGGAAATTTATAACGATATCCACCCTTGCTTATTCTAATTACAAATCAACCATTTTAACCTGAACTTTTGTTTATCCACTCATGTATAAAGTAAACAACAAATTACAGCTCAGAATAACTAAGTCATCAAACCAAAAACTTGTTTTCGAAACGACTTGACACTTAGCATGGAGTGACGTAGTTTTGATTAGGGATTAGCTTATTCATTGTTATGCATAGTTAAATCAAATTGCTTTAATCTATGTTCGATTTATAAAGGAACAGTAAAACTTAAGAATATCGATATAATATTAGTGATGTGCAAAATGAAGCACCATACTTTTTTTCATATACTTACCTAGTGTTAGTGTCGTCAGAAACCGCGGCGAAGGTCGTGGGTTCGAATCCTACAATGAACGTGAGCTTTCGGTGAAAACACCGTAATTAAACCACAGCACCGTGGTAGGGTACGATACTTTGTAGTAGGTACCCGACTGGCTACCACCCTCAAGTTGAAAATCTGCCGCCAAGCACCTGTCGGTGTGTTCCGAGAGAGACACTTGAGAGCCAGTTCCCATCTAGGCTTAGTCCCACATAGGCCACATCGTCACTTACTATGGTGAGATTGCGGTCAAACACAAGCTTATCCAAAAGTAAAAATCAAAAAACCACTAAGTTGGTAAACAATCATAACTAAGCATAAATGCACCACAAGAGATGTGTTATGCTACGTTTCTATGGATGCGTTTGATTTCGTAGCTTAGCGTTCACATACTCACATCATAGCTGCATAGGACATCTCTGGTGGAAAATCAGCCTTATGGTAAGCGATAACTGTTGCCTATAGACGATAGCAACACCTCCAAAACTAAAAATTATAATAACATTTATTTAAGTAGGTACCTATGTAAATATTATACTAATCGTCCAAACATCTATAAATGTTCCAAAATCAAATTTACTCTATTATAAATATCTCATAACACCGCTGTCAGTTCTCTTTGATAGGTGTGAAATGCATATCGTGACAAACTTTGTATATGCGGGATGGTTTTGCATACGGTAGCCAGCACGAGCCAATAATAACACTCATGACACATGGGTACCATACTATTTCTTCCTCTATCATCATTTACATATTTTTTGGGTAAGCAAATTATTGCTCTAGGGTAAGTTTTTAGTCATATGTAAATGTCTTAGTGTCATGCACTCGCTCTTCAAGATTCTTTAGAATTTGTTGACACGTGCCTTGGTAGATTTTAAGAGCCCCAAAATTATTGTCCTTTTCCTAAATTTCTTCGTCTTTGGTTAGTTATCAGCATTTTATGATTTCTAGTGCCATACCATTTTAGAGTCTGTTTTCAGTATGTTATAACCCTAAAATGAGCTTTAGTCTAGTTAGCTATATTACATTATTATCAATCAACTAACATAGGTAAGGTACTTTCATCGTTTTATTGATATGTAAAATGAATGAACACATATATGTGTATATGACGGCGTACAGATATATATAGTCACATTTATCTTAGACCCCGAAACATTCGGTTTCGATATGCAAATAATGAATGCAACGATGGCGGCACGCGCATTTTTTGAACTATTTAAATATATGCAAAGCACTTAGTACCTGGAAAAAGATAATGGTGCAAAAGAAATATTAAATGTCCGATTCGTATGTTAATGTATGTGGGAAATAATCTAGATATACACGGTTGGTCTTAGCGCGGGCCGTCGCACACGACGCTCGCCACGCGCCTTCAATTATAAATATTTATATTTATTACCTCCGAGGAATATTTTTAGCTCCATCTATCATAGGTGCTATTTAAATTATTAAATTGTGTTACTTGTATGTCGTAAATTAATCTTCAGTATTTATTCTGATAAACTTGTGATAGAGAATCTTTGTATGGTGCACAATAAAATTGATGAAGTTAAGACTTTGTATTTTTATCTATTTTACTAACTTCATAATGCACGTATCTCATCACATCATTGTGAGAGTAAGAACAAAGGCCATTCAGAAATATGCGTCGCGAGCGCCGCGGCCGACAGGAAACAGTGACGTGTGCTAGAGCAATGTTTTCACAACGAACACGTCGCAACAATTAGGTTTTCAGTCCTCACTGAGAAGGGTACAGTTTTGTACCGCTCTCGTGCAATACAATGATATTATTCATTGTCTACAAACGATATGCAACTAAAACTTTTGATTTTCGTACAATAATGCTAAAATGTTGCCAATAATAATCTCAAGTTGATGCAAATGAAATTTCATAATGCACGAAACCATTATTTAAAATCGCAAATTTCTATTGTTATCGCAAATTATGAGAGCCGTAACGGATCGATCGAATGAATCTAAACAGTACTACCTATTTGAATATTTTTTCAATCAATAACTGATATATGCAAATGTTCGACAAAAGACATTATGCGTGCTTCGAGCGACAATGCCGCGACCGTTATCGCAACAATTTGAAATTTCGGCAAAGGTGCACCAGAAATAATAATTGATGGATCTCTATTGTTGTGAATGATACCTACCGAGACCCCTTCAAGTATCGAGAGGTTGAGAGAATCCGAAAATTAACCAATGATAGGTCTAAATTTAATTTTACGATCCGATACCTGCCCTTGGCTGACAATGGTGCCGTAATCAAATTATGCAGCCGATGCCACTATTGTTGACTACATGCATAAATTTAAGGCATGTTATTGTAGATACATCGAAGGGTACCGAGAGGAAGCTTACTATAATAGATCAGATGTATCAAGGTGCTTATTGAGCAACGTAACTTCGTGTGGGAAGAAGGGTTAAGATGATACTTATCAGATAATTGTTACGAATTATTCCACTTTGAGATTAGTCAATGACGATTTGAATTCAAACCGTTTCGATGTCGGAATTATTTCTGCTGTAAGCAAACTAAAATATTCTCGATAGTGAAAGAACTGAGTTTTATCACTGGAAAATACTATCTACGCTCGTTATAGAGAGTAACTCTATCGTCAAAGCGTTTCTAACGCCAATCAAACGTCTGTAACAAATCCCACCCTTAGTGGAAACAACGCGAATATCACATTACAAAAAAGTTCGTTATGAAAAGAAACCGTTACTATTACCAAAGGGTATGACAACGCGCAAGAGGGCGATCCAATTTTAGTGGAATTCTTATAGTAGTAATGATATGGAGCACGGGCGTTGCATACTTTAGCGAGAGAAAAGAAATTTCGGAGACGTTGCGAACATTGATATGTAGATGAGATGGCACAGGTAGAGAAGGGTTATTGAAATTAGAGATACATATAAAATTTGAAAATGGCAAAGTATTACCGATACGTAGACAGGTGAGACTCTGTCATAAGACTATATGTCTTTATTTTGAAAGAACTTCGTTGTCAGTTAAGATTTTCTAGATTTTATAAGCTATTTTGTAGATTTCATAAGCTATTTGCTGTACCTATCGGCTTCACCCACACTTTAATGTTCAATTAACTTCCTTTCTGCCTTCATTGCTGTATTGTTTTACAAAACACTTAACTAAAGTAAATTTATTTAATTTTGACGAAAATATCAAACAGGATTTCTGAATAGATTTCATATAATAGCAGCAAAATAATCAAAACACGTAAATGTATCACAGAAGCCAAACTCTGATCAGCATAAGAAAGAGCACAAAGAGCGTCGCGAGCCATTAGACACTTTGCATATGAAGAGTCCACGCGTGAATTTGCATACCCACCACCGGGTCCAAAATCTACACTTATCTATTCCGTCTTTTTATATTCCGACATTAGACTTCCCTCGGATGGCACGAGGCAGAAAGTCATACTTTATTTAAAGCCAGTACGTGTTAAGTAAGGTAAACCAAATTTGCATAAAGTCCGGCACGAGCTAATATTTTTGCATAAGTAGATAACACTTCTTCGAAAGCATGGCGTATATTAATGTATTGGAGCGAGGTGTTAGGGAGATTGAAAACTTTGCCAGATTCATTCAATTTCTTGTAAATGTTATACTTTATGATAATTAATGTAAGTTAGTTTGTCTCGCATATTCCAGTTTCGGATATAAATAAGCAAGGCAAAATAGGTAATTTAATATAAATCACCTTCGTGATACGAAACAGTAGGAGACTAGATTTGTATCAATTGATAAGTCAACACATAACAAACGATATCTCAGATAAAAAGAAAAATCAAGATCACTCATAGGCTCATCAACGCTTCGCTCATTATGATGTAGACAAGGAATATATCAGGATTTTTCAAAATTCAAACCCTTAGAGGGTATTGCGGGTGAAACAACATAGCGAAAAGAAAATAAATCCTACTACTACCTCGTTGCACCAAACATGTATCGCTTTGAATCTAAAAAAAGAGAGTAAATATGTATTTTTAAAAACCGTAGCAATTTGTCAGTGTTCCGTATTGGGCCGAGCTCAGTCAATAATAAAAATTTCCCAACATTTTTTCTCGTTTTCGGGTAATGTTAAACACGCGAAGCTTCGTGGACTTCGTTTGTGGAAGCCCAAAGACGGTATATATTTCATTATTTACTTATGACAGAATAAAACAACGTTGCAAAAAACTATATTAATTGCTAAAACTTCTGTTGCGGGTTGCATATATTTTATTTTAATTTGAAGCAAAATTTTAGATTTTTTACTTGTGTCAAACTTTAGTGATATACTGCGATATTGTCTGGTTTCAATTACGTTTTTAATCATACTCATACATTTTATTAGTTGACCTGGTTATCATTGATTTATTTAGGTTTTATCTATAATAATACGCTACGAATATTATCAGATGTCATATCTTTGTTACCATAGTTTTAACTTGTCTGAAGAATCTCTCTATTAGAATACATTTATTTATTTCTAAGCGCAAAGTTCTATAGTCTTATTCATCATTTTCTTTCCTATTACTATAAATGTTATGAAAGCAAATAAACGTTTTCATTTTTATTGTTTTAGTTGGTAAGCAAAATAACAATTGATCAAAATCAAGCAACGCTATGAAAAATGAAAAGCACATTAGAATAGATTTAAAATCGTGCGCCATTTGGAGCGATTTGCCGAGTGCTCGCGAACTACTTCCGATGGACGAATACTTCAAATACTTTCCTTATTTGGGGAAATTGCACTTTTGATTACTTCATTTTGTATTCGCCTTTTATAGGCGATACTTTTATTGGCGATTTTATTAAGGTTGTTGTTTCAATTTGAATGTATGTAAGTAGTGACGATTATACATAGATAGATACATTAAACCTATGAAGTTGTACCTATTCTAAGTTGTAGTTAGGTAAACTTTATTATTCTAGTTTTGTTTCTTCCACCATATCGTTTTGATAAATAAATTAATATTGTTATAACTGCTAATATATATTCCATATGATTAAACTTAATTAAGATTGCAGTTTTATGCATGCAAATTATAGCTTTTAACCATTGCGTCTAATAAACACAGGGTTATTGCCTAGAAAATAATAAAAATCGATAAAATTGATTAGTGAGAAGTTATCAATTAGTTTCCAACTGGTCTATGCCAATTGTCACGGGGCGGAATATTCCAATGTTTATGGCATATCCAACTAGTTCGTCGGCTACTTCGGCTAGAATTAATCAAATCAACCAACCCCAACCTACCACTTTCCGATATAATTAACGCATACATGTATGTGTGTCTGGACAATACGTGAATGACCTTCGCATGTGTGCGATAATGAACGATTATAGGAGACCTAGTTTGCTTAACAACAGTTCTATCTTGTATAATTGCGTTTGGATTCAGAACCTTGCAGCGTTAATGCTTAAGGTTCATTATAAATATGCGTGAATAGTATATAATTCTTTGTGAGTGTTGGGTGTTGTTTGTTGGTGTGTGTTGATGAGTCACATTTTTTTTTGTTTCGTGGGTAAGGCGCGAGGGTACCCCCGTGGGGTGGCGCGTACCCCTTGCTTGGCGCAACCCCATCTTATTAATCAGTGAAGTACCGGCCGTCTCTTCACATGTCTGTTTGTAACAGGGAAGCGTTACATCTTATTAGATATTCAACGTTTCGTATCAGTCACGTTAACTAGATATTATGTTACGTGTGCAACTTGCACGTCAATGCCTTACTGGAATATTAAATAAATGTTGCTTTTATAGCGTTAATTTTAGTAGACGCATATATAATACAATTTCCAATTGGATATTTTTATTTAGGTATATTTTACTTGTACCGATCAATTGTACCGAAATAGGTTGGTTAAATTGTTATCTAGTGCAAAAGAGAAATTAAAATGAAAGAAGTATTTTTTTCATATTTTTATTAGAAGTCAAAGACTTGTGTTTGACTACTTTAATAGTAGTATTTTATTGAGTAAATTAATAAAATACTTATGTTTTGAAATATCTATCACTTAGTATAGTTGCATAAATAAAAAGAATAAATACTTATCCAATCTATCTATACAATTATGAAACATTAATTAGATATAATTAAATGCCTTTAAATTTAAATGAAACTACTTGAAACAAAACTTTGACGTTCAAAATGAATAACTTACCAGCAAGTAAAATATCACAGAGTAAAGTTACTATAGTATGTGGAGGGAGGTGTTCGCAGCAGTAAGTCAGTTTGCCCCTGTAATTAAAGGCTAAAAGTATCGACAAAACAATCAATAGCCGACTGATCTATAGAAAAGAACACAAAAGCTCGAGTAGATAACAATCCACACCCCCGTCTTGCCCCCTCGCCTCCCCCCCTCATTAATAATATCGACCCTATTCACTAATTATGTGTGTTGCGAATGCATACGCCGACACTATTAATAACGTATGTGTGTTACTCACACATAGAAGTTGCTTAATAGTCAGTGATGGCCCGCATTAAAAGTATTAAGGAAAAAATAATCAATGATATCGAATTTATAGGGAGTGAGATTTAGTTATTTTCTTTATTTCGTGAATAGATCCGATCGCGTGACGCTCGCCTGTTGTGATTGCCGAAATGTTAATCGGTGTCGGAAGTCGGGAGATTTTAAAGGAGACTCATATTTCTCAGAAATGACATACACAGTTGAATTTCGAACAAGTTTTCCTAATATTTACACGTAGAAAGCCCATTGTTCCATTTTCCTACTGAGAATTTTTATTGCGAAAGGAATAACCCTCGTACTTTTTATGTCTCAATAAATTTCAAAAAACCAATGACAGACCTACCAATATTGACTTTCATATGAGATGATACCGATCTAATCGGATTGTAATTATGTAGATAGCATGACAACTTATAAGAATTTATAACCACGTAATTTTTTTTTATGGATGGCACATTTGGATCGAGTTACTACGGTATATTACGTAAGTGGTACCTACGAATAAGAGTTTTCGTTTTCGCGTAGTGTGCAACAGTTCGGCTCGCGTGCGTGCCATGCGTGTGTGAGTGCCCGCTTGGGCAAGGTCAGGGTTGCGCTCTATCTGATCAATGGTCAGCTTGATTCGCGAAACGAGCAGTTACAAATCGATGTTCAAAATTTGTGGTTAGTTTACGTTAAGATGAAATCGATTAGATTTTATTGGCATTCTATAAACAGATGATCAAATATTATTCGATATCAAAATGTAGTTTTATAGATATTCATAATAACCAAAAGCATATTAAACAAATATTCTATTCAAAGGTACACAAAAAAGCGGCAACCCGTCGGGTACTAATAGAAACTGTATAATTAATCACTTGATTAATCAGTGTGACGAATAAAAACAGTGTAATGACCCGTTTCCTTGAATCGATCGACATGACGTCATCAAAATTTGAATGCAAAGTCACTGCGTGGCCATAAAGGATTCCAATTATATCGATAATATGCGTTTTAGAATGATACCATTTAAAAAATTACATTTCTTAAGATAACACTACCCATTAGGATTTTATAAATGATTTCTTGGGCTTCAGTTAAAGGGGTAAAATTGCAAATATGCAAAATTATATATTTTTTATAATAGGTAAGTGTTCAGAAGGCCAATTCTCGCATATATACCTACTATATTATTCTTCATTATTAGTAGCAACAATATGAGGCATAATCAACTGTTCGATAAGGTTACAATCGATAAAAAAGCTTGCAACCACTAGTGAAGGATAGGGTGGCGTCAGCTTCTCGTGGGGCAGAAAAAAGTGAAAAGCAATCAGTGTGGCATAATTAGTGCGTTGTAAGTATGGGGCGCGTTGCTATAGCAACGGCATCGGTGTCGATCCCCGCCTGCTTACCCCGCGTTAATTTCCAACGGAATTAATCGAATCAAATGAACGGCCTATATCGATTTATGTGATTGAAATAACTCAACGTCACTATTTAACGTTGAGTTTGCAAAAAGTAATATGACTAGTTCAGGGTAGTCACGATTTACATGTAATTATCTAGTGACAAACTTTGGAACTTTTATAAATCTCAGTAAGTATATGTATGTATTGTCTTTTGTTTTCTACAAACAGATCAGTATTGAAGATTCTAATAAGCTTTTAAACACGATTTTCTTAAAACTTTCTACCGTCAACATGTCACTGATATGTTTCCAAGAAAGTATTATGTTTATTTCATTGTTGATCTTAACCAAATTAAGGAGGTCCAATTTTAACCATCTTTTGTATTCAAAATTCGATAATTTATTGCCGAAATAATATAATTACGGTCGACTGACGGGATGGATTGGTTCGGGCCGGAAACACCAAATTACCGGAGAAATTAAAGCGGAAACATTTGGCCGACGCCGCCGCCGCTAGCAAGATGGTGCCTGTCGATTATTGAGCCTGTTCGATTTATTATAAATAATAATTATAATTATTGTCGCGTTTGATTTGTTTAGTCTGGTAATGAAAGTCTAATAAGAATAAATACATATCGATAAAACTTATCGCCTAAGCTATTTGTTAGTGAATTTTCTATAAACATAAATCTGATACTAAAATAAAATTCCTAAAGTTAAGTAGGATAGAGGCTTAAATTAGAATGCATAGTCATTTTCTCCTATGCTTTGTGTGCTTACCACCGTCAGCCACATCATCACTTACCGTGGTGAGACTGCGGTCAAACACAAACTTATCTACTTACTTATAGTAAAAAGAAATATAAAAAAAAAAATCATTTCCGCTAAATACAATAATCACAAACCCCAAACATAGGAAATAGGAAAGTCAAATTTTTCGCAAGATGTTATAACAAAGGTGGGCATTAGGGAGGGGTTTTTGAAAATGCAACTTTGGGAGTGAAAGATGAAGAAAACACCGGTGCAAAAGTTTTGATTTTTTTTTAGGTATGGAATTTATCTTACCACGTAAGCGTGAAACAAAAAAGAATTTTATAAAATTAATCTAAATAAAATGAAATAGAGAATAGAGAGTTACTCGCGAGGCAAGTAACTTCTATATTCGGTATTGTAACCTTATATCACTACTTAATACATTTTGAATCCCTGCAAGTTATTTACTTACTTATAAATGTAAAAATATACTTTTCGTATTGTATCCCTTTGTTAAAATCGAACGACTACATTCTCTACAATTCTTTAATCTAATCAGGACATTAAAAAACGCAATTGAGTAAGACATCGCGTGTGCCCAACCCAATAGTCTGAGTGACTTCAAGTTTGTAATTATCTGTAAAGTCTGGTAAGGAAAAACGTTTGTATAACTTCTTCATTCGATAGTTGGTATGTTCAAGTGAAAATTATTTTTTTTATCTCTTCGATTACCGAAATTAATTTTGAAAAAAGAATGGTAACGTCACATTTTGTTAGAGCTTCACTATGTTCCCTGTTATGTCCTTTTTTTTTTCTTCTATTATTATATTAACGTTACCTGATAACTACTCAGCCAGATTATTCTCTGTAATCATTGATCTGTCAATGCTGTTACCCTGTTTGTATGTTTATGTTACAGCATATTAATTAACTACGATATTTCATCTCTATAATTTATCCTTTTTTGTGAAAACTATTTAGCTAAAAATGAACAGGCACAATGTTTTTATAAAATATTCAACTTACCTTGAAAAACAAAGCGTCGGCGCATGTTCTCATTGCCATGCGTTATTAAATGTCTCTCACCACAGTCATGCAAAACCACTTTTATACACTTTGTCTATGTTCATATAATTGTCATAAATTTTAAATTAACGAAGCAGTTTGCTGTTTTATTAATAATAAATATCAACCTTATTTTTAAAGTATTATGATGACACAATCAAACCAATAGCTTAATTTTCTTTTATGAGAAGTTTGAAAGTCCAACATCTAAAACTCAACATTGGTTTGTGGTGGTCATAAATGAATCATAATAATTCAAAAATAAATCACTGTTGAAGGTTAAATGTGAAATACTTTCTCTAAACAAAAGGGCATTGTGTATGCAAAAGTGCATTCCATTTCGAATACTTTTCGTCGCCTGCCTTTTACTCTGTATTATGTTTTTTTTATTTGACCAAAGGACATTATACGTGCTCTCGCGATTTATCGTTAGCTTGTGTATATGAAACCGTCGTGTTGGATGATCACGATCGTTGTTTTAACCTTAGAAGGTAATATATCGATATTATAGAAATATAACGTGTTAACAACCCTATTCATTCGGATGTAACTGGCTGATGACTTTGCATAAAAAAACATGAATTTAATTTATATGAATAATAAATAATTGTTATTCTATATAGACTCTTCACTTCAATGAAAAAAAATAAAAAATCTACTCGCAATAAAACCTGCAGTGTGGTATTATTTTTGTATAATTCTTTTCTTCCTTTTTGTAACATACACGAAGATTACATCAAGATTTATTCACGTTACTTTGATGGCTTATAAATCATTTGGGGGCTAATTAAAATTGCCCTCTCCGAAATGTGAAATGCATCCACCGGGCCGCTAACCCAGCGTTCATAATTTATGATATCTCTCAGTTCATTCACACATAAACTTTCTAATTTGCAGTCCTAACCGCCTGTTGCAAATAAACTGGTCACTAATAAAAACAACACCTCAGCTAAAAACTATAAAAAATATATTGCCAACTGTCAATGTTCAATTTTGTTTTGACCACACCCGAAAATGCTGGCTGATAACCGACCCTTAACGTCTGTCAAATGAGCAATTAAAGTTGTTCAGTGTTGCCATAAACGTGGCGATTAATTCTTGGTTTTACGATTAAAAAAAGTAACATTTTGCACTCGGCTACGTTATAGTTGCGTGAGGGCATTCAATCAGTGTTTTTTTCTTTTAAAATAAATTAATGCCACCTTATTTGGCACACATTAATTTGTTACTGTAGGTATATTTAACACTACTACACGTGCACCAAAATTCGTTCCCGATAACTTGACGTGATTCGTTTTTATTACGTTTTTTACAAGTGTAATTATTGGTGTGTGATTTATGTTGGAGCTATGACTTTGATGGTTTTTTAAATCATTTTAATGGTTTTATAATCGTTGTTGATGGCAGGAAAAATCACAAGATCTTGTGTTCCTAAACAAGTACTATCAAAGTTTCTTATCGATTGAGAAATGCATGTAAATACGTGCAGTGCAATATTCGTGAAGGTATTTATTCAATGAAGTAATAAACGATTTATTTACCTTCGCTGTACACTAATCGGGAATAAAATATTCACCCGCGAAGCCTCGGAAACTGCGATTATCCGTCCGAGGCGAGTAATTTATTTTTAAAGCTCGTAAAATCTCACTCTTAAAGCAATAAAAGTAACATTTTAGCGAAGTTACTAACACGATTATGGCGTTCGTTTACTAAAACGTTTGCATTTATAAATCACTTAGTTATTGTCAAACATTGTCGTGACACTAAGAACTAACGTCAACTTTGTGTTTAGGAAATGTTGATAATACTCAAAATGGTCGCATTTACATAAATTAAGATCAAAAATCGGGCACGCTTTGCCTCGCAAAAATAAACACACACGAATATTCTATTAAAAATGTAACTTTTGCATAGCACACGCGAGCGTATTCCACATAATGAGTTGTTTTAACGATAGCAAAAACGGAAAGAAAAAAAGTAAGGGAACGAGATGAGAAAAGTTACTTTAAGAATATACGGAAGTTAATTAGAAACGGAACGAAAAACAACCGTAACTGGTGGCGAAGTTGGCCGTTCTAGCGCGGCCAATGGTACAAGGCACTCACACAGGGAACCCTCACCACCGCTGCTCTAGGCATTTGCATACCGCCCGCCCAGGCGCGCGCCGCCGCCCAACCTGAGCGACAGGGATGGAACGCGCCCGAGACATCATTTGACACTACATCAATTCTACATTCAACATTTTAAATAATTTGAAATTCGAGCTTAGAACGAACACCGTTTTCAATTGTTTCTCAAAAACTTTTTTATTCGATGCAGAGGTGGTGTTACCGTACGCAAATAAGGTTTTGGCGCGCAGTGAAAAGGATGAAAGTAAATTTATCGCCGTCGTCGCTTCAGTACACTGTTTGATAAGTGTGGAGACAATTCGTGCGACGGAGGAGAGAGCATGAATGGACCGAGATGTGACTGTAATCCTTTAATGACGATGTTCGCGTGACTGATTGTGACGTGCGTAATGTATGGCTTTCGAATTTATTTTAATTTCTCGCGATTAAATAAAAAAAGCAAATTGAAATTTATAAGATTTTGGATATGCGAAAATACAATGTTATAGTCCAATTGAATCGTTAATGCATTCTGCATGTTTTTTAACAAAACGTTGGTAACTATAGTTACTTAATACATGTCTAGTACCTAGTTACCAGAGGCAAGAAATTTTCATCAATGAATTAGTACTTCGTTGGTCAAATAAAGCCCCCTATAATGATGGGGTGATATTTTTCCAGTCCACCATACTTCAAGCAGAATTTGTCCCATCAATAGGCTATCCAATATTGACTTTGTGGTTAAACATATATTTACTTGACTCATCACCATAATTAATTTTGAGTAAACTTTGATTACTTATTAGTTTAGTCACAGGAAAATAAGTTAAGTAGATGAAAAAAATTGTAGTAATTTATAGGACAGTTTTATGATCTGTCCAGGTCCAATGGCCCAATAATAAATAATATCCTGGGACACTCTTCACATACCTACATACGGCTATCTGATCACAAAGACAACAGATGGGAAATAGATGATCAAAAGCCAGAGAAATTTTAAAAGTTGTTTTTCCACCCAATGAGATATATCAAACAACGCGAGTCTATGTGTCTTATTCTTAATGAAAACATACAACAGACAAGAACATTGTAATTACGAAGACTACAAGATTTATTACTTGAGGATAGGAAACTAACCACACGTGACCGAAGATCACATTCAAAACGAGCTATAAAAAGGAATTACCACATAGAAAAGTGTACCTTAATAGACTTGTAATTAACTCCAATTTTCCTACTTTGGGAAATCAACTTGGGCCCCGTGATCCCTCGTTTGGGCGCTTGCATATGCATTCTTACTCCAATGTGTGAATACCACGAAAGCGGACCATGTAGTAGTTAATTTTTGCGCAAAGCTGGTGCGAGTGAGAGGTCCACTCATTTATAAATAGTATGATAATGTGTGAGAGAGACGGCGATGCCGAGGGTTAATTAATGAACGTGGAAGCTTGCGCTCTTTATTGCTTTCGTGGCTGGACGCTAAGACGTCGACGGTTAAGGAGTTTTCCACCAAGAAAATACTGCTATGCTAGAGATTCTGGTTTTTTTCTGAAATATTCATAGATTCAAATAAATAAAACTTAATTATATTTTTTTCGTGACCAACAAATTGCACAAACCTAATTTATTTCCCAATTAAATAGAAAAAGACGATCACGAACTGATTGAGTAATTAATTAGCTGACTAAATCTCTACATTGTCAATTGGAAGTACGGAATATACGTATTTACCCGTTTCTTTAATTAAATACCTATTTTTCAAACTCCCTATCTTAGAGCATTTCATTAGACACCTAGACAGGAGACTCTTACAAAATCAACCCCCGAATAAAAGAGCAACAAGACATAAATGAACGTTGCACCTTCGACCGCTATTGTACTAGACAAGTATCTAACGCGTCGGGGCTATACAAATATAACTATAAGTAGTAGGCACTTCATGTGGTGAATGTTTTCTTAATTTCATCCCCGCTTGCGTGTAGTGGTTAAGAAATTAAGAAAATGCGGCAATGTCTGCGCGCCACTTAAGTCCCGCCTTAACTGAGTGTATTGTCTTCGGGGATGGTTTTTGTCCTAATAAAACCCTTAACGTTTGTTAATGAGTGTAATAACCTCAGATGCTTAGTTTGTTTTGTGTTAATGATGTATTTTTTCTTTTATCAAAACGATAGTTCACATGGAGTTTTGTATGAAATACAGACTCGTGACGTCATAAATATACTCCATTTTACTTATTGTCCTTTGTCATTAAATTGGAAATTAAAAATCAATATAAGAAGTTAGTCAATAATAGAATAAGATTTTGAGATTGCCAGTTCTACAAACAATATAGATATCTACTACATATTAAACCTGAAATTTTATGAACACAGGGCCAGTCATACGTCTACGTATTCATACACAAATAAAATACTGCATTATTGTGGCAACCCTAAAACATCAATGCATCCCGCGCTAGATAAACTCAAGAGTCATATTTTAGTGGAATGCAATTATAACTCGGGGGTGTCACACGACAACGTCTAATAGGGGAGGGCACACACTGTCTCCTCGTACACTCGTACATTCAAATATTTGTACGTACACATTGTCTGTGTACCACGTTTAGGGTTGTCAATGAAGTGACATGTGACAACCGAGCTGTTAAATTGGAAACGAACTGTCGTAAGAACAACAGTGAACATTTATTGTAGCAACACTATCGATACGTGGATTTGCATGTTTACGCATAATATTCTCTTATGTTGTGAGTGTGGTAGCACTGTTCAAATAGCTGACAGCCCAGTTCTAAATGTGAAATATATTTGCATAGCAGAACGGCAGTCATCTGTACTCTTAGGAAATAGCGAACAACTATTTAGGGACTTTGTACATTGAAAAGGTATACATAATACCTACATACTACATATTATATATTAAGTAGCTTATGGAAGTGTATACAATAATGTTTATATATCTAGCAATATTTAATTATTAACTATCATCTTGCTGGAAGTTCAATGTATTTTTAATAACTTAAAATGTGAGATATATTTTTTTTTCAATATTACCAATTATCTTGGTAATAGGCAAGTGACAACCCTACTGAGTACATACGTGTAACCGGACGTCACCCCTAAGGATTAGTGGCGTGGCTATGAGATTACCACATCGGCCGCAAATGAAGAATTACCCATTGCAATAAATATTAACTTAGGAAAGTCAACTACTACTATAAAATATTTAAAAAAAACAAGATATTTTTATGTTAACAAGCAAAAAGAAATGGAAACCGTACATACTGATTAAAATGATAAAACTCACGTATAGAGTGAAGTGACTGGAACAAAGTTACTTGGTATAAATAGGTACTTATACAAACACTATACTCGTACTTACTTAACCTAAAAATAGATTTAAATTAACTTTACAGAACATTTATATTAGTAGTATGTATCTTTTTATCAATTTAGGGACGAAAAAATAATAAAAACGTGAATGTGTTAAACTAAGCGTTTTACTAACCTAACCTTAATGTTTACACAAATTTGTCCGACCAAACATTAAAGTTCTCAAACAAGGCAACATTTCATTACTTACTCATGCGAAAATAATCCAAAGAAAGTCTCCTTTTGCGACACTTAGCTCGGCAATTAATTTTACATATTCAAGTTCATAACTCACGTAACATTTGCATCGCACGTCGTAAATAATGTCTAAATAAATTCCTTAATAAACGTTAAACAACTTTTGTTTACATTTCAGTACCGAAACGTCACATGTATCCGAGTTTTGACAGATGATCATAAAGAACTTACACAAGCGCAGTCACATTTACATACGCGTATCCGACGCGGACGTAGCGTCTGTCATAACGGAACGCGAAATCCGCGCGTGGATCGTTGTCGTGCGTTCGTAAATAAACTCTTTTGATTTTGTTGAGTTTTGCGTACCGTTTTCAGCTCGATTTTCGTGTGTCCGTCACACAGTTTGCTTTAGTACTGACCACAGCTTAGGGCGCCGGCCATGCGGCGGTGTGCGTGTGTGGAGCTTTCTGCACGCGATCTCCGTCAGCTCCGACGAGTGGGGTGTGCGTGTGTGTGCGTGGAAACTTTACTTGTGGAAGTATCAGACTAGACTCATTGACTGCGGCCCTTATTGTATGAATGTGGAAAAATTATAGTGTCGAGTGTTTGCCTGAAACAGCGATGCGTATTGTTTATGACCACTGTACTCTACAGCACTTAAGTCTCCCAATTTGCGGAGGACGTTAATGTCCCAGCGGTTTGTCTTGAGACACATTATTTCTTACAAAGTACTGTAATTAAAACCGTCGAGACAATGTTCATATTGCTGTGGTCATTATTTTTTTTCGATTATTTGTAAGTTTGATAGTCTGATCTTTGTCTTGGACACAATGTTTTATGAAAACAAAAGTTTTACAGAAGCACATAAAAACAGTAATTAATATTATTTAAATAAACGATTTACGCAGTAAATGCACAGGATAATAAGAGTCTATACAACGAAACAAAGATATTCAATACATCGCTCTCAATATCACTTAATTACTTCCTCCGTTCAAAGGTTCAA
Source organism: Ochropacha duplaris (assembly GCA_951361185.1). Classification (NCBI taxonomy): domain Eukaryota; kingdom Metazoa; phylum Arthropoda; class Insecta; order Lepidoptera; family Drepanidae; genus Ochropacha; species Ochropacha duplaris. The sequence goes on along the minus strand of OX592702.1, from coordinate 7,570,637 downwards.
TCAAAACACATTCATTTAATGTTCTCACAGGATAAACAATACAGTCTTTTACAAAAACTATACCTTTGTACGGTTGGCAGTACTTAAACTTGAACGTTGGGCGTGGTGAAGTGACGCAAGTACAATACGCAACGGATAATTAAACGAGCAACTTGTAATTACTAAAAAAATATATGATAGCTCAGTTAGATGGGTAATAAAAACTTTTTCTGCGATTGAACTGGAACTTTATCTTCTTCGCAATAAGGATGATTTGGGTATTGGAAGAAAATGACTTGAAAACTATTACACTACGAAAATTTTTATTGTTTATTTTTCTGTTGTTGTTGCTTCTCGAAATATAATTATGTAGGTATTATGAGATTTTTCTACTAAGTACTGCAAATGTACACTACATTCAGAGAGTCTACAGAAAGAAGCGTGAAAGAGTGATCCTAGTTAAATAGAGCCAACGATTCTCAAGTAAAACCGTTTATGCTATATCAGCTCATTATTACATTAGAAATTTAAGGCTACATAAAATAAGGAAGAGTTAGTTTCCAACGACAATAACATTCAATTTTGTTTATGTAGTTGTAGATATTGTTTCTCACTACAAAGGGTACTAGGGTTACCTATTTCTTTTGGAATACTGTTTACATGAAACCACTAGCTTTCTGCTCTCCACAATCCCCTCTTTTTCTCCCTCAAGCGTTTAATTTTAATAACCTGTACAACATTTGAAGTTTCTAGCTTTTTTTAAAGGTCAAGTAAGTAGGTACCAGAATGGCCGAGACACCCTCACGTGGAAGATTCTGGCTCCAGCAGTTTAAAAGGCAGATTTATCAGGCATTGATAGGTCTGTTATTCAGTCGTTCAATCATTCAGACAGTCAGTGTATCTAGTATTTAAGTGAAAGTATAGAGAGACTATCAGAATTTTAGCATCAAAAAGTCCAAGTTGACAAAATATTTACTATTACATATTTTGCACTAGAAAGTTAAAAAACGTTGTCAAAATAATATTCAAGAGTTAACATCTTTATTTGAATTTATGTTATTACAATATGATATACACACATAGCTTCAACATACCTCGGGAGCGTCCCTGTTTACTTCATATCTGCAGTATCGAAACGAGATGAAGCGAAGTGAGATTTATGCTTCAGAAAAATCTCTTAATGGACCATCGCGCGCATGGCTGTCCGTGATAAATGTTCAATTTTAACTTTGTGAATGCAGGCACCAAGTTTTGACTGGTCAAGATATATGTATTTATGTTCCCACTATTTACTGATTAATGTTTCGTCAGAGACAAGTGTTGCTATGTCTGTATCGCATTCGATAGAAGTTTTACGTTTTTTGACGCTGAGTTAGTAATGTCTTGTCTGTAATAATATCTAAGTAGGTAATTGTATATTTTGTTGTTTAGATTTAAAACAACAGTAATAAATAAGCGACTGCTTTCATCATCATCATATATTAAGGTATGTCTATTAAAACCAACCTACATTAGGTATTACAATAACAAATCCATGCACCTATGTAAATTTGTGATTAGGGATTGGGGTGATTCGAGGTGACCGGTGTGCTGCAGCTTGACTACATTCATTCTTAATCAAATTACAGCCAAACAAATGATTAAAAATGAAGCGGTATTTTATAACTAAAGCTCACTTATTATAATAAACGCCAACCAGTTATATGAAGTAAAATTAAATAGTACCACCGCCATATGGCGTCCAAACGGAAGTGCGTATCGTCTGTCAGCCGTTTAATATTATAATGAAACGTTCTCATTTTCTTTCAACTGACCACTCACAAAGAAGACAATGAGATACAAGCCTGACGTGGGCTCATCCGGAGGGTTCCTTCATTCACGGATTTCGAATACATTTTTGTTTATGATTGTACTCGACGTACAGTCGGCCAAGAAAGTGGTGTACCACCCTATGGTTGAATGCCGCTTGCAGATTCATAGGTGATAAAGATTAGTTTCGCTTGCAGATCAATCTGACAACTTATGACAAGTCATGTCATTATTATGCATCTCTGTCAAGTGATATCTTTTTAGTTTGAACCTTGTTGTAATTTTCGATGACTAGGAAACTAAATCAAAACTGGCACACCACTTTCTTGGCCGACCGTACCTACTCGATAGAGAGTTCCACTCGCTGTACGTTGTTTTTATTTTTGTAAATAGTGTTCATAAATTGATTGCCAGTATTTTTTAAATGTTATTAACGTTTGTAATTTACTTTATTCTATTAGAATGAAGTAGTTTCTTCCTTCTAAGATGCATAATCGAGTGACGTCACTCAAAAGTTACATTAGGTAGGTCCTAAGTATATCTGTACAAAGATTCAAATATACCTATGTTTTATTTACAACAATTGAAAAAGATGAAACAAACATCGATGGCAGTGGTATGTTTAGATTATAGATAATAATATTATACTTACATTATTCGTCAGCTTAAGAATGGAACGTTTTACTGCGTAACACGGACAATCGCGACGCGAGGAGTTTTACAACGAGGGCGGTTAAAAAGCTTCGCGTTAAAGTAGCTGTGTGTCACACCGTGTTGTAATATTACAATATGACGACAATTTATCGGAATACGACAATACACCAACTAGTTTCAGCTACCAAATTCGAAAATTTCAGGAAAAGAAAGGTACATTATTAGTTTTAGGTAGGTATTATTTTTAAAACTTTACACAATAAATAGATAAACTATAAAAAACAGTTAATCTAAAAAATAATACTATAACACTACCTAAATGACTGTAATTATGTACAGTTTATACCTTAAGATGGAGAGTAACACCTATCTGAATATTGCACAATACAGAACTGAAATTTGCATAGTATTCGTATATTATGCGAATCGCATTTATCACCACTTTGGTTAAATAAACTCAGGTATATATTGGTCTCAAATTATTTAGAACTATTGAAGATGAGGTAGCGTTACGCGTGGGTGTGACGAAGCTCATTTTTAAAATTGAAAGTGACGTAAGTGCTGTTTTAGTGCGCAATCGGCGGGCAAAAGTCGTAAATCAAAGTTTTAGTGTCGAAATGTTGGGATGCGCTGGCCACTGGGGTGGCCGCTCTTAAACATTCTTTTTTTCAAGACATTTAAAAAAATAAGTTAAAGAAACAATATGACATTCGGCCAGTTGTTGGAAACATTCAGCTATTGTTCGAAGATTGATGACGTGTGTATAAAAAATATGCAAAGAACCACGCATGCCCGTTGACAATCTATACAATGTTGTGATAATCTCCGCAAAACTTTTATATTCTCCTGTTTCCTACGAGTTGCATTCTAAAAGAGTATTTCTGCAATCAACTATAGTCACTATTCATATACTTTTAAAGATTAAATATTAAAAGGAAAATATACCTACTCAACAATGGTAATAATATAATCAAACGAATTAATTATAACAATTATTATTTGAAATTAAAAACAATTTAAGGTAGGTACTTTGATGCTAGGCAGGTACCTACATGCCAAGCGGTATGTTCTGTTGCACTTGAGAGCCATATCACATTTTTGGCTGTATAAAGGTCGAAAACAACCACATCGTCATCATATTGGCAAACCCCCTGGTATTGCTAATGCCCATTAAGCGATGCTATAGCACTAACCATCAGGTGGGTTGGTTTGCTTGCTTATCATATTATTATCTTACTGGTAGTTTAGACGCGCAAAACAATTGACCTAACTGGTATGTAAATGGAACCATAAATATTGCACTGGAAGTAGAATTACAAGAAAAATTATACCCCTTTTTCTCCCCTGTTTGTCAACACATTTTCTTATTCTGTTCTTTTTTTTATTTAGTAGCTAACAAGCTTTTAATAAACAAAAAAAAAATTAAAAAAAAAAACATTTTTTGGTTGAATTTTGACAAGTGGGCGAACGATAATTTACAAATGTTAAAAATATATATAAAGAATACTTATGTATGTATATTAAGTATTCTTTATAAATATTCTCCTTGAGGCTCAAAATGTTTCGTACATTTCATATTTTTAAATGGAATACAAATATCTTATGACTGCACTAACTAATGTTATGCATAAGTAGAACAATCCATTTCAATCCCAATGCATCAATTGTATTATTGTTATTAACTAACTCTATTAAGAGTATGTCTTGGGTCTATCGTCACTACTTTAATAACAATGTTTTCGTTGAACAGAAGTGATTAAATTACACACGATCATAAAACAATGGTCGCAAAACCGCGTTTCTTGGAGTGCGCACAAAATTAAACTAAACGATTGGTGGCGGGTATAACTGAGTACCTGCATTGTTTAAATATATTAAATTTATAGTTTAAAAGTTACGTTCAGTTAGATTAGGGTAATGTATTACATTACTTTTAATATAGGGTAAATTCTAACTGACATTTCTTTTATTAGAATTCTATTTAAAAATAAAAAAAATACAATCTCTTTCTGCGGTTAGATACTGCAAACAAGGTTATCTGATCCCAAACTCAGTAGAGTTTGTACTATGGAAACCAGATAACTATTTTTTTAAATATGTACGTTGAGAGATAATTACTTACGTACAGACTCAGGGCAAACAGACATGTTTATGCACACAAATGTCCATCCTGAGTAGGATTCGAACCCACGACCTGTTGCGTGATAGGTAATAGTTTAACCAACCATGCCAAACGGCCCATCAATGTGAACCACAATAATAAATGCTCATTTAAATTAAAAATATTGTTTAACGACGATAAAAATCTAAACAATTTAATAATGATTGACAGCAATATAAAATGCTAATTTAACTAAAACTTTAATGAAATTTACATTTAAATTAATACAGATACCAGATTTTTATCTTTGCGTGGTGGTGACTATGTAGTCGGGTAGGCGTTGGATCTTAAAACTCGCAAATTGATGGTCGACCCAGGTGGCCTGACTAAAATTGTCTCTAGTTATAATAGCCCTGAATGTAAAGCTCGGTTCATGGCGGTTCAAACATTTTGTGAACTTTATCGTTAATCTGTGAAACTATTATTTTACTTAATTGGGATTAAGTAAAATCGTTTTTGATCACTGCCATTCTGTTATCAAATGTAGGTATTTACAAATAAACTGGTTATCATCCTGATATAATATTTAAAATAAAGGATGTCTAATTTCTTTTCATCAAATCAAAAATATCAGGTATATCTATATTTTTGAATATTTCAAACTGTAAAAAAAAATGAGTTTGAAAATAGGCCTACTAAGTTAAGAACATAATAGAATTATCCTTAAAATACTCGATTTTGAATACCAGTTCCATTACAACGCGACTTTAGCCCTTATGACGTGTTGGTTTAAGTTGGAACATCCATTAATTGTCAAATTTACAGCTTTCTCCGGAGCCAGTAACTGGAGATGAGGAATAGTGTTACTTGGGAAACAGTTACAGCCATTCCAAGAACTATGCATTTGAAGTTGCATATAATGTTGCGAACTAAGAGAATATTATTGAGATGATCCTCAAAGTAGTGTATTAAGATGAATTAATTAGTTTGGAGAATCATATCTTTATTGCTTCCTGTCTACTGGCTAGACATTTTATACGTTTTGATTAACTGATTTGTTTTACAAGATACTTACTTCCTTTGCTATTAGCAAAGCAATACTTAGTTGCTCTATTATTCTTAATGTCATTTTTTATACCACTAGGTGGCAAACAAGCTTACGGCCCACGGATGGTAAGCGTCATCTGGTAAGGACTGTGATCCAAGATTTTAGAAAACGTCTGCCTTGAATTTGTTGCAATTTATATTATTTGAGAGTTTAATGTAGATGGTAATTTGGTTTCTCTATCGAGAAACATTTTGCAGCAAGATCTTAAGATTTCCGTAATATGTTTTGATATAGAATATTGTGCAACAGATTGTGCAATATTGTAATAGGAGGACGAAAAACGTAGATACATACTTTTTATTTAATATTAAGTATGAAACTGAAAAAGTGTGTGTATGTTTTCTTGATATTAGTTATTCTAGAATAAAAATATACGATACTTTTTCAGAATCGTCATATTCAGCTGGAATCACCATCCTATTAATATTATGAATGTGAAAGGTGTATTTTTAGATAAATGGATGTTTGTTGCTGAATCGCGCAAAAACGAGTAAACGTATTTTGTTGAAACTTGGCATTTAGATCATATTCTGAAATAAAACATAGGACACTAAAACTACAACTAGCAATATTATAAAATTCAATAGATTCTTCCAAATGTTTTCTTATTGCAGAAATGAAGTGCTGGTCTTAATTTGAATGAAACATTCCCACATTTTTAATACAAGCTCAGTCACATGATCGCTGCGCCGACACATACATTAATGAGGATTCGCAACACAAAAGGTAATATCTGAGCGATTCATTTAGCCTGCGGTCGGCTAACGTCCACCACACTGAACGTGTGGTGATATGAAACGCATTTTCCATAATTAATGTCGGTTTAACAGCTCGTAGTCGTACTGAGGTTTTATGTAATCAGATTGAGGTGTTATATCTGATGGAGAAAATAATAGAGTCTACATGAAATGTTGTTCTCTACACTACAATGTTAAAGTTGCCAGTTAGATGAGAATGCCTGCTTTGACGTGTCTGTGACCCAAGTCTTGTGTGGTCGGTGCAGCATGTTGTCTCCCCGTCAGTCTACAATTCAGACTACACTACCTTCCTTTCTTACCCTTACTAAGGTTACCTTTTATACAATTCAACTACTCTTTCTTCAGTCTGCCTTCACATTTCTATTGATATTAGTATCGAAAATGAAGTTCGTGATGTGTTAGTAATTAATTTATGTATTGTTAGTATAAATATGGCCCTAATAGATATAGTAGTTATTTTAAAAGTAGTTGGTCTTCGAGGTGTGCAAAATATTTGGTGGAAGAATTTGCTATATTATGTATTCACCGAAGATATCTAAAACGCACTTATTTTATTATAAGTTTGAAGAATTTAATGTTAAACATAAATGCTCATGTACCTACAAATGAGCCGTTAAGTACAATTTATCGGTTGAATATGCAGTTTTATAACATTTTAGATTTAGATTACGACAAAGTTTGCGTGAAATTACATTAATCATGCCTTTTCACCCCTTTATAACTAACCTACTTTATAATTTTATAGTAGCTTCCTGCATTTTTCCAGGTTTTAAGGTACACCTATTCAGTTGGATTCAGGGTTTATGGTGTTCCCCATACCAAATTTCACCAAAATCTGTTAAAACTAAGCAGAAAGAGAGAATGACTTTCATTTTCTATATATTAGGATAGATTGCTTGATTCATTACCTACAATGATTTAACTGTAAAAGCAATACACACTCGTACTCTAATATATTATAGTACTAGCTGTTCCGTGCGGTTTCACTCGCGTTCCCGAGAAATCTTATCTTTTCCCGGGATAAAAAGTAGCCTATGTGCTCTTCCAGACTATAATCTATCTCCATGCCAAATTTCATCGAGATCCATTCTGCCGTTTTGGCGTAAATGAGTAACAAACATACATCCATCCATCCATCCAAACTTTCACATTTATAATATTAGTAGGATGTATCGAGCATTAGATAGTTGCAATGAATGTATTATAACCAAAGAGAAGACAAGGAGTTTAATACCTCAAGGAGGCAAGTTTTGTTTCAAACAGTCATGTATCACTGGTGTCACGTGACATCTCTGATTAACTTTTATCGACGCGACGCAGCAGTAACGACATGAACCGTAGGAATCTTAAATCTGTAATTTCCACTTTTTGCATTCCCCCGCATTGGTCAGCTATAAACATATTTTATACGCGCACACACTTAACGTTTATATCGCCTTATAAGTAGATCGAGAAATAATAAAACTAAAGGAGAGCGAACATCAAGAAAGCAATAACATCATTATCATAGCGAGTCGGCCATCTCTTTCCAATAGGTCTCACCCCTCTTTTAGCCCCGCCCACCGCGTATCGCCTCTGTCACCTGTATATCTCGAAACATTACACATATGCAAAACTTTCGCGCTCGCATCTCATGGAACGCACACAGCCTCCGTGCAACTCTATGCACACGATTGTACCTATATGTCTGTGGCGCTGCAAGCTGCACGAGGTCTATGTGTGCACAGGTTGGTATAAATCTGCAAGATAAAAATTGTGCTATATTGCCTCGCGAGTGTGCTGCCCGGACGTGCTTTTCTTTTTTGCAGCGATAGTAGCCTGTAGGCGTGCCTAGTAAGTTGTTTGCACCTCGCACAGTGGTCGATATTTCAGTCGTGTCATCGGCTCCCTGAGGGCCGAACACATTATGCTTATTTCTATCTTTACTTTAAGATTGTACTTAAATTCCAACTGCTAATGCATTATTGTAAAATATTTTGCAAACATCTGTTTTCATCACACAATAATTATATCTTCGACTAGCTGTCCTCCGCGGTTTCACCCGTGTTCCCTTGGGATCTTATATTTCCCCGGGATAAAAAATATAACCTATGTTACTCAGGGGTAAGGTAGCTTTCTAATGGTGAAAGTGTTTTTAAAATCGGTCGAGTAGTTTATGATTTAAATCAAGCAAAAAATATCTAATCTTTCCTCTTTATACTCGTAATGTTAGTTTAAATTATACATCGTTCCTGACTTACTAGTGAGGGGACAATATGACGTGCCATACTTCCTAACATAACTTTTAATGAGTTCACATAGTAAAGATATCTTGAGTTTGAGTTAAGTGGCTTATAAATAAGTTACAATGTAGATTCTATTTTACCAATAAAGCCAGATAATTATTTTACGTGTTTCTTAATTTATACTCATTGGATAAATATTAATTTTGTTGGCCAGTTGATTAGAGCTTTATCTTTACGACTAACCACTAAGATTCACAACATTTTATAACCAACTAGCTGTCTCCCGCGGTTTCACCCACGTTCCGATGATCTTATCTTTTATGTATCCTATATCTTATTCAAGGATATGATCTATATGTGTGCCAAGTTTCATCGAGATCGGTTGAGTAGTTTCGGAGTTAATCGCGGACCAACATGAAACGGGAATTTTATATACAAAACGATGTTACGCCAGGGAACACTGGGGCACCTTGGCCCCGATTGATGTAAGTATGTATGCCCACTGTAGGCACCAAAATAACGGCCATATTTGACTAATATTGGTAGTCTAAATTCAAATACTCGTCAAATATGCGTCATCCCAGAGCCCACAATGGGCCCCAGACAGTTTGGCCCCAACCGAAGATAGTCCCCGCTATTGGTCATGGCTAAGGGGAATAATATTTTTAATACAGTTGCTCAAAAAGTAGTGTATTACAGGGACGTATAGCGTTCGGGATGTGGGCTATTACATACTAGTGCTTTTTTTTTACCTTTACCGAACTCGTGCGTCTCTTTCCCAACTGTCAAAATAATGTCTATTAAAAAGAAAAACCAACCATGAAGTTTTTACTAAAGAGTTTTTGTGATTCATACAAATACGTATATTTCTAAAAAGAAGCTACAAATTTATTTCAATATCAGATTTAATGATTTAATTGAATGAGTTAGGTTTCATTTCATTTCATCTCATTAAATTTCATTTTCATTTCATATCAATAAAAAAAAAATACTGAAGACTAAGCTGCATGGATAGTTCCCTTTGGGTGAAGAAAAAAAAACTCTGCTTATATTCTACGGTTGGCGCCATTTTCCAGAAATTTTCTTTGCGAGTTTAGTTGTTTGTTGCACAAAATGAGTAATTTCGACCCTATTTTTTTTTAATTAACACCACCGGAATCACTATAATTGCACAAACATTGTATGACAAATACACATGAACAATCATACGAAATTAATAATAGTTTGTCTCAAACAGTAAATATGCAACCTAAAACTTCCCCAGTAAGTTTAAAAAACTGTACCAATTTCAATGTACATGTGTACTATAACTTTTATAAGAAATAAATGATTAGTTAGTTGAGTTTATTGTGTTTTTATTATTTTATTAAATTGCTTCATTTTTTCGCAACTGTATTAAAAATAGTCGTTCAGTACACTTGCGGAACCGTCATTGCAACTTGTTCCGACTGTCAACCCTCGCCTTCGGCTGTGCCTCGTCTCGGGTAGACATTTGTCGGAACTCTTTGCAATGACAGCCTTTCCGCACTTGTAATGAAATATACTATTAACTAATAGAGCCATCACATTACAGAACAGTTCCAGTTATCATGTTATCAACATTCATTCAGTGATTTTTCGCCCGTCCGTCCGCTATTTGGAGCGATTAACCAACGATTTCAGTCACGGGGCCAGCTGCAATAATTATTCGCATTGTATATGAAACTGTTATAGTTAGTGAGGTATAATTACGACCGGTCTGATTCGAGGTATTGTTCAAATGTCACCGTCATATTTCAGTATAAAAATGGTCATCTCATTTTGATTTGGAGTGACTCTTCATAAATTTTATGCGATTGACAATGCCATTCTTAAATGTAATATTTTGGATATCTAAACTATTGTTATAAAATTAAATGTTATGTTTTTTTTTTGTAAATATTTGTGTAATGAATCTATTCATAAATACTTAGTCGATTCTAAAAAATATTTCACCTATAGACAGTTTCAATATCAGCGAGTAATATAGTTTATGTATATTTTATTTTAACTCCATCGGGAACGCGAGTGAAACCGCGGGTCGAAAAGCTAGTAATTTAATTATTTTCTTTAACCATAGCCTACTATAGTACTTATCCAACTAAAATTATAAATGTTAAAGTTTGTATTTTTGTAAGTTTTGATGTTTTTGAGTATGGATGTTTTTTGTTCAATAACGCAAAAAAAGCTGAACAGATTTTGATGAAACTTGGCACAGAGGTAGATCATATCTTGGAATAAGACATAGAATACTTTTTATCCTGAAAAAAGATAAGTTCCCTCGGGAACGCGAGTGAAACCGCGGGGCGGAAAACTTGTTAATAGTACCTAAATCATTAGCATCTGATTTAAAATTGTATCATTATATTCTGTACTTATTTTACTTTCAAACGAAGTCTAAATTTTGATGAGTAATAAAACTTACTATTACAAATTGTGACCGACAAAAAGTCGTTAAACATTTTATAATCACAAAATCAATTATTTATTTATGTGTACGATTTAAATCCACGAACTATTATTGAAAATGTGTAATCATTGGTTTTAATAATAAGTCTGAATCGCTTTCGTGGCTAATTAAAAATGTATTTCTTTATTAATTAAATGTAAGATGTGTTTTCTTATTTTTTGTTCTTAGTTGTTGTTCTGTGAATGTTTACCAGGTGCTTAATTACCTCAAAATAGTACCTATGGATTTAGATGAAATTTGCATAAATATCTTGCAATATTCTGTATGTACCCTAATTTATGTTTATTTCAGCCACGCGGCCAAGTCTCGAACTCCTAATAAGTTTTTCTAAATATAAATGTTTAAATACCCTTTTAAGTGAAAAGGTATTTATTCCTTTTTTCGGGATTAACTTAATTATGTGTAGTTTTTACAGGAGTTTTTGAAAAGATTAACTTAAGGCTGTTAATTACGTACTTAAAAATTTCATGTTTCTGTGAGTTAGAAAAACGCAACGTCAATTTTATGGTACTTATATTGGACTTATTTGAGTAAAACTGCTCTGCGTACCTAACAAAACTTTGTAACAAAATACATAATTGATATTTAAATATTTTAAATTTAGAATAAGATTTGCAATGCACTCAACCTACTAAAAAGCCTTCAAACTTCTACGAACAAAACACAATTAGTTTTTTCTTTCGTTAATTATAACCTTAATACATTTTATACAGCGTGTGTAATTTTACGTAGTAATTACAATGTTTAGATAGAACTGTAGCGCACACGGACTCGATGATTACGTCCGCTTACCGTTCCTGTAATTAAACATTTTAATAACTGACATTTGTTAAGCTGTGGTTCCGTCAGATAAACAAAAAAACGGGACTTTTTGGCGGGAACTTGTGAAGTGACGTTGTGTTTTTGTTTTATTTTCATTAAATTCGTGTATTTTGAGTTTTATTGAGTAATTTCGGTGGTGTTTTGTCCAATAAAAATCAATCTAAGTGCACAAGTGAAGTGAAATGAAATGAAAGCGTGTATCGTGACTTTCCAGGGTGTCCCAAAAAGTCCATGAAATGTTTTAGTGGAATAGCCGCCAATTTCACTAAAATTAGACCGGACTTGTATGGACGAGGACTAGACTTTACAGTGAAAGTGACAATAAAACGTGACTTAACATAAAAAATGAATATTTAAAATAAAGAAATGGCTTAAAGGTCTTGATACCAAGCCAAAAATCTTCTTAAAAAAAAAAAAACGAGTTTGTATTTTAAATAAAAAAATGATTTATAGCTGGGGTTACACGAATTATGTATTGACTAATTGAAACTTTTAACTAGATTTTTGTAATAAAACATTATTTACGTAGGAAGTTAATAAATTTTTATTGAATTGTAAAAAAAAAGGATTTTTATAATAGGCGGTTGCACTTAATCATATTTTCTGATATTACCTCAATGTATTTTTTATACATTTTAGGAGATTCAGATAAACTCTACCTTAAAAAAAAACAAATAACAAAACCCCATGCAACGTGTCACGCTCAGTTTAAATAAGCACACCGCACTAATTACTCGGCAATGCTTGACGACAATTTATTTCTCATTAGCCGAGGCTTGCCGAGCGGTGCGACGCGGCCTTCGGCGGATTTCGGTCGCCCACCTCTGTATTATAATGACGATTATTTTAATTTCGCTAACAACACTTTAATTACCGACGCAACTGAGGTCACTCGAACTTGGTCATATAATTACGATTATTTATTTTGATTCAAATAATAACAGAAGTGACGGCATAGAAGATTTAAGTATATACGACCCGCAGTTTTTATTTTTCTTCTCAATTATTGATCTAGTGTGGTCTAAAAATATTAATTGGCAAAGAAATTTGCAATAAATTTATTTTAATTGGCTGTTAGGGAACCGATTAAGATAAATTTACAACGAGGCAGTGGACTCGTTTTTCAACACCCCGAGGGAATTTTCAATATACACCTACGGGAAAATATGAACTTGTTGATAAAAATTGTAGAATCTCATCGCAATGTCTAAATGTACGTACAGTTAAGAAAAAATATGCTTTTCTCGTCCCTTTCATTGGGACAGGTTACTCATTATGAAAGAAAATGTCTGTGGCTCTACACTCTGCCGCTTGAATATTATAAATTACATACAACCTTTAGAGATCAAGGTTAGAGCTTAGATTACTAAGTAGTAGATGTAAAGGAGAAGTAGTGAAGTGAGCCATGTGAAAGTCCCTTCCTATTGAAATAGACTTACAATAAAATGTAGCCTGCCTCTCCTACCTAGTAACTACAAATCATGTCATACTATCATTCCATTGAAAAACCAAACTAGATTGGACGTATGGGAGGTCTCGGCGTCCGCAAAATTGCAAGTATAAGTTTACCGGCTTTTATATTCTCGGTCCATGGGACTGAAAGTTAACCAGGAAAATCCAAATGGGTTGGCACGCGACGATGGCAAGAGACCTGACGGAATGTCATTGTTTCCATGGAAGATGGGTAGGCCTCTAGTATGGGACGCAACGTGTGTCGACACTCTTGCTCCATCCCATCTACCTAGCACAGCGTGTCATGCTGGCGGTGCCGCTGCATCCGCTGAGAACCTCAAGCGGTGAAAATATAATAGCCTTATAGGTAGGTAATTATATTTTCGAGCCGTTTGGGGTTGAAACCCTCGGGTCGTGGGGCCCGAGTGCTCATTTCCTATTTAAGGATATTTCCCAAAGATTGGTTGACGCTTCCCGTGACCAAAAGGCTGGCTTTTACTTTGGCCAAAGATTAAGCATTGCCATTCAACGTGGCAATGCTGCCAGTCTTTTGGGAACGTTACCAGTCGACGGCGATGCGGAGGAATTCTTCGACGCACTTTTATAGTTTATTTTAGGTAGTTTTTAGATTAGATTAGTTTTAATTGTAGTTATAATAATGTAAATATTTTATTGATTTTATATAGTAGTAAATAAATAATAAAAAAAAAATTGGACGTTATAGATATCTCATAGAAAATATTTTTTAACTTCAATATAGTACGTACTGCTACTTCGCAATAGTAGATGGTATGGAAATATACAAAGAGTTTAATTATCCTTACGGACTAACTGTCGACCCTTTTAATTCGTAATTAGCTACAATAGGGATGGTCAAATCAGTTATACATTCGATGGTTTGTGTTGTGATGAGCTATTTTGTAGATAGAAGTCTACTAACGACGATTATTTTCCTTAACAATTTTCGTTGATGGTAAAAAATGCTACATTATTTTTGCAAGCAAATTACTGAAGGATAAGATGTAGAGTGTCTGGAAATTCCATTAGTAGGTAAATTATAATAACTTGACTGATAATCTATATTAATGAACAAGGATACTCGAAAGCATCTACTAGGTACCTTTTTAGTATAGCCTAGAAAAGGAAAAAATATGGTTTCCAAAAAAACTTACGAAACTATATTATAGTAATTTTGACGACATATAAAAAAATTACTTACCTAAAAATAAGTTATTTTAGGTCAAAGAACTGGGTACTAACGTTCAATAATTTCCGTAACAAAAACTCAATATTAATCGATAATTTACGTATTGGCACGTCGATAAATTATCACTTTGCTGGCCACCCTATCGTTAAGGCCGATTTACACGAACCTTTTGACCGCCCGATTCCCCACACGATTGGCTTTGTCTAACCCGAGTTTCAATTCGTCCGTCTATTGTGTCGCTTCGAGATGAGTGGACGTCGTTAGTGAGATTCCAAGCTAGTGAGATAAGGGCCTTAGTACAAAAGATCGCTGTAATCCCAGTATGAGTGCACATTTAGCGACGTTTTTGGCTATTGTGTGGGGAAGTGTCGACATTTTTAACCGCCAAATATGGTTATTCTCGATTGGATCACATTTATTAAATGCTGATATTTGTTTAGTTTTCAATACGCAATCAGAATCTTGCATCATTATGAGACTAATTTTTTTCTCTGCTTGTTACAATTTGTCTTAAACAGTATGCCAGTTAAATAAACCGCACTTGTACTTCAAATAAAAATATCCACAAAACACATTACACTCATGAAGCAATGAACATCGCAGTTTAAGAGTGCCCATATCGATACAAGGCACGTGTAATCGGATACATACGATTCGTAATTGTATCTTAATCGATAATATTAGTTCCCCGAGTAGTTATATCGAGAGACATTCGTTGGTATCGTGGAGACATTCATTAGATGCGCACACTTGCACACTTTTACACTCACAACTTACTCTCGTAAGAATAAGAGTGATGCAGATATCAGAATAAGGCTGCGACAATGTGACATCGATATAGTTTTCGATTTCACTGATCGTATTTTTTTTTAATATTTCACCTTATTTTGGGGTCAGATAGTCGTGTGTGAATGAATATATTAATTGTTTTTGTCAAACAGTAGTATAATTTGTCTTTAATGGTGTGACGTTTCTCAAAAAAGTATGTTGACATATGTCAGTTTTTCTGTCACATTTTTTTTTTCGAAGGATTTTGGCTTGGTATTTAGCCTTTAAGTTATTTCTTTATTTTAAATATGTTCTCTATTATTATTTTATTATTGTAGTATGATAGTTACAAAGATAAAACGATGTTTAGTTTTGATGATCTCCAGAAATAATTAAATAGATTGTAAATCACATCAAAAGTGAAGGTTTTCACATTGAATCTACATATTTTGACTGGAATTATATAAAAATTATAAGTAGGGTAACGTATGTTTCGTCACTTACTCTACGCTAACCAAAAATATACGTATATTTTTAGTTAATCATATCCCTTTTAATTTTCGCATGACACATCTTGTAGCTTATGACCTCTTTTCCGACATCTATGTAGGCCATACTTCAAGCGCGTAATCAAGCAATATTCTTCTTAATCAACCCACCCACTGCGGCGGGGGTCGATTCAACCAACAAAGGAATTGATTAAGTAACTATACCACGATATTACCCCGTATTATTCCACTATAATAAAGAGGGCTCGGTAACCGTGGTACTTAATGAGAGAAAACTCGATTAGAATTCGTATTAATCTTGTAATAACTTAAGGAAAGTTGGTTGATTAGACCGCGATAATATCAAGAGCTTGAATCTGATATCGCAAGGGTTGTGAGTAATCAGAAATGTCTGAGGTTGCAGAGTCGTTTGACTTTGGAACCTTTAAACAGTTGTCATACACACTTCAGCGTTAGTAGAGTTACAATCTTATCTTGGTATTATTTGTACGAATTGATCGAAAACTAAGTAAGGGTTGCAAGTTGTATTCTCAATACAAATTTAGGTTTATTACCATAAGGTATCTATTTAATTACCTCATAGTTTCCATCGCGCGGTTTCACCTGTGTTCTTAAGTGCCCTATGTCATTTAGTTATATTTCAGAACCTACGTTTGTACTTTGTACCACTCAGCTCCTGGACTGTTCACCACATGGTCCTGATATCTATGGTTCACCATTCATACAATAATAATACAATAATTATTGAATGTAATAGGTGTAAGTTGTTTTTGAAAAGAGTAATTGCTGAGTTTATTGCCGGCTCTTCTCAGCAAAAGCAACCTTCCGAACCGAGCATTTAGAGTCTGACTATTCATAAGTGCCTGTGAAGTAGGCCGTTGGATAAATAAACAATTTCATTTCAATTTCATTTCATTTCATTTCATACAGACATAAATAATAATTTAGTTGCATCAGGTTAATATAATTAATCTTTTATTTTTTATTCCTGTTTTCCTATTATTTTATTTACTTGATGGTGTATAATAGTTATTTGTAATACATGTAGACTGACACTATTTCTGTTCTTTTAGATATCGAATACTAACATATCGATGACGACCTTGTTTACTAAGTACACGTGTACTCAACGTACGGTATATCGAGACAGTTCATTGCCTTGTCCAAAGGAAATATTAATTAGGAAGGCGATAGAACTGAAGAGCTCTGGCGAGACACTGCGACATTTATTACCTATAGTCTCACAATCTAAGCTTTACTTTGTCATATGATTAAACATTATATAATCTTATTATACTTGCTATAATTTTGGTCTTTGCATGATTATCTCTGTTTATTGTTTGCAAATAGGTACCTAATATAAATAATATTATTAAATATAATTTAAATTTTAGACTATAATATGAATGATGGCATTCCGCATGCCATTATCACCAGGAATTTCCGCCGATCAGTGTCAGGTCGAAATTCTTTCTTCGCAACGTATTCTTGAAATCATAATAAAATACTTATGTACACACATTCACATTTATAAAATTAGTAGGCAATAGACCGCGATTTTCATAATTATTTCGACTTTACTCGTAAAGTAGGTTCTATTATGTAGTAATTATAATACACTTAAGTTTGTTACTTACTGGTCAAATAATTATGGGATTGAGAACTCATTCAGTAAGTAGCAGACTTTTCTGAACCTACCTATATTTTTATATTAGTAACATATGGTCCCGCCTGGTGATAGAGGATACTACATCATTTATTATGTGAATTCAGGTTATGATAAGTTTAATAGGTTATTTTAAGATGTGACTTTTTTGAATGTGAGAATGATATAAAGACTATTAAAACACTTATTCAGTTAGCCACAAGCGATAAAGAACAATGTAGTAAGATATCTAGAGTTCAATTTTGAAATAACGCAACATGATACAACTAAATAAAAATTACGTCACTTTTCTAAACATTCCTAACAGCTGTTAATACAAACGTTTATAAGACAAGGAATCATAAACCGAAATAAGTTAGCTAATTAAGTTTGGCAACGATACGGGCCAAGTTTAGAGAGGCACATTAAGAAGAAACGCGCTAAGTAGCCTAACTTGGGCTTGTGTTAGACTGAAAGTTACGGTGTTATCTAAATGAGACCATCTTTCGTTATATAAGCTAACTTAATTAAGAACTACCAGATGAGAGTGGGCGCCGGCGGGTGGTATGGTACGCGCTGTGGTATGTAGCTGTATTAACTGCATCTAAGTCAGTTTATAGGGAAAAAAATGTATCAAATCTTTTAAAATTCGTAACCTAATGTTTTTTTGGAATACTAATCTTTCTGATTCAGTGTGTGTAGATAAGACAAAATAATATTATATTGAATATACCTAATTTAATGTGAATAAAAAATAATCAGTATCGAACTAAAAATTAAATTATACGGTAAAAATGTACATGTATGGTTTATCTGTAACTGAAACTCATATCTATAGAGTTGCGAAAATTACGAATAATCAATGTCATAATAAGGAAAATCAATCTGATGTCCCCGAAACGCAGTTTACGAATTAATGATGTCGCAATTAAAGTCAGGCAGTTACATACAATCTCGCAACCCAGGAGGCTAAACTAAGTGCCGACACTTATGTGTGAGTCGTAAGCGTGTGTGTGTTTGGAGGGTAAAATATAGCATGCATGTGTGCGTGTGGTAGTGTGCAATGGATTAGTCTTATAATAAAAGTTTTTGTAACAGATGTCACATATTAAACACGGCTTCATATTAATAGCTCAGAGACAACCGAGGAAAAATATATAAAAAGTTAGCAAATTAGCCAAGTTCACATATAATTTGTTTTTGTTGGCTTCTGTGTCTCATTCCTCTTGATTTGTTTGTTTACCCGATTTATATAGGTTATCTGGTATGATTGTGTTACAACTTTGGTGACTCTAAATATCAATAGACTTATTTAAGAGACTTAATGCTAAACTCCACCAATAATATATTATTATCATTAAGAAGTGATTAAAAAAACCGGCCAAGTGCGAGACGGACTCGCGCACGAAGTACGCACGAAGTAAGGGTTCCGTAAAAATGGCAAAAAAACACGTTTGTTGTATGAACACGTTTGTTGTATGGGAGCCCATTAGTATGGAGCCCATATGGAGCCCTTAAATATTTATTTTATTCTGTTTTTAGTAATTGTTGTGAAAATTTCAGTTATCTAGCTATCGCGGTTCTTGAGATACAGCCTGGTGACAGACAGACGGACGCATGGACGGACGGACGGACGGACGGACAGACAGCGAAGTCTTAGTAATAGGGTCCCGTTTTTACCCTTTGGGTACGGAATCTTAAAAAAACAAATTAAGGATAGCATCGCTGTTACAAAATATCTACTGAATGAGATTCGTAGGCATTATACTAAAATACCTTTTCAAAATAAATTATGATTTTGTAGCGGCTATAGTAACAGCGCTACATGTGAGACGAGTCAGCGGAAAGTAATAGAGGCGCGTCATCAAAACACATGGACGTAGTGAAATATAACACAGAAATTCCTACATCGCGCTAACAAAGTTTTCTCGTCACTTTGCATATATAACGAGTTCTCATGAATGTTCTCAAGACCCCAAATCGGTGCCAACGGCACCTCGCCGCGCCAAAGAAAATCCCCCCCACGGCGTTGATCCGGATCTCGCCCTGGTGGAGCGATTCGCTGAGGCCTTTAACCCCAGCGAAGTTAGGGAGTTAGCCCACGAAATTAGAGTGAACGAAGGCAACGGTCGTGCCCTCGCTCAAATCGCCATGAGGTTCGAGCGCCTCTTCTCATCATTAGCTCAATTTAAAGTTAACCCATAATGGATAGTTCGACTGTGTGCAGAATTAAACCCCGCTCAATCAAGATAGGCTTCTTTAATGCCAACGGCATTACAGGTCAACGAAATGAGATCGCAGATTTCCTGAGTGATCATGACGTTGACATACTCCTAGTACAAGAGACGTTCCTCAAACCCTTCCATAGGAATCCCAGGATTGCCAACTATCAGATAGTTCGCAACGATAGGCTCTACTCCGCCCTAGGAGGAACCCTCATATATTACAAAAGGTCCTTGTACTGTTCTCCCATGGATCAGCCCAAACTTGAGTACATTGAAGCTTCGGTCTGCAGGCTCGGCATGACTGGCCACGAGTCAATCATTCTGGTCTCAGCCTACGTTTCCCCAACTCGCTCTTCAAGCGACCTCCAACTATCACTCAGAAGAGATTTGAAAACCCTTTTCGAACTAGGAAGCTCTGTCATAGTGGCGGGCGACCTAAACGCGAAACACCGCCTCTGGAATTGTCATACGAACAACTCCAGAGGTATTGTACTAGAATCCCTCCTCGGGCCGCTGAACATCGATTTAGTCGCGCCCCTTGAACCGACTCACTACCCCAACGTACTTGACCACAGACCCGACATCCTCGATGTGGCACTGTTGAAGAATGTAAGCCTAGGCATACACGACTTGACAGTGCACCACGAGTTAGTCTCCGACCATCGACCTGTAATCTTAGAACTTACACCGAACTCAGGCCCCCCTGATTCAGGTCGGACCCCTCTCACTAAAGTCGTGACGAACTGGGACAAACTGGGCGAAAGCCTCAAGTCTGCCTCATCCGTTCACCTCGACCAAATCCCTAGCAGCATTGTCACCGCTGACGAAGCTGTAGGCGCAATCGACTCCCTGACCAGCCACGTGCAATCGCTTATTAGCGATTGCTCTCGGACAGTTCCGGTGGAGAGCAATCGACACTGGCGCTTGCCCGACGACGTACGTAACCTGATTAGGGTAAAGAACGCAGCCATGCGCGAATACGATAGACGTCCGACCGAGGACAACCGAATCCGCTTACGCACTCTCCACCGCGCCGTCAAGGAGCGAGTGGCCGAGGCCCGCGAAAAAAGCTGGGATCAGAAACTGATCGACATAAAGCCCTCTCATCGAGCCTTTTGGCAACTCTCACGTGCCCTAACCAAGGACACGGTTGCCCATATTCCACCTCTCAAAAGGCCCAACCTTCCACTCGCCTTCGAAGACGAGGAAAAAGCCGAATGCCTGGCCGAAAGCCTGGAGCTTCAGTGTACACCCAGTTCCCTCCCTATCGACCCTGTTCATATGGAGGAAGTAAATTCGGAAGTAGAACGGCGAGCTTCTCTCCCGTTACCCCCACCTCCTCTCAACGAAGAGGAAGACCCCGTCCCTCCCGTGACCCCGGACGAGGTCAAGCAGATCATCCGGGATCTCCACCCGAGAAAAGCCCCGGGCTCGGATAAAATCACCAACAAAGTGGTAAAGCTGTTCCCGGCTACCCTTATCATGCTCCTGACAGCGATCTTTAACGCTGCCTTATCCAATAACATTTTTCCACATCAGTGGAAAAAAGCCCATGTAATTGGGATCCATAAGCCCGGCAAACCCAAATCCGAGCCCTCCAGTTACCGACCCATCAGCTTGCTCAACGTCATGGGCAAGATGTATGAAAGGTTAATATACCTCCGCCTCAAAGCGTATGCCGACGCTAATAAACTCATTCCCGACGAGCAGTTCGGCTTTCGAACTAGACACTCGTGCGTCCAACAAGTTCACCGTATCGTTGAACACATCGCCTCCAACTATCAGAAAGGTCAGATGACCGGAGTCCTGTTCTTCGATGTTGCAAAGGCATTCGACAAAGTCTGGCACAACGGCTTAATTTATAAGCTGTACAAACTCGGAGTGCCAGTCAGACTCGTGACCATCCTACGAGACTTCTTGTCGAATCGCCAATTCAACTACCGAATAACAGGAGCGCTATCCTCAGCCCACCCCGTTTTAGCCGGAGTCCCTCAAGGCTCTGTGCTGTCCCCCTTATTGTTTACACTCTACACGAGTGACATCCCAAAAACTAGCAAAGCGCAGCTAGCTCTATTCGCGGACGATACCGCAATATATTATTCTGGCAGGAGCCCCACGGCAATTGCCAAAGTTCTCCAAGCCGCGACTCACACCCTAGGTCCCTGGTTTCGGAAATGGAGAATCGAAATTAACCCCACCAAGAGTCAGGCGGTGCTGTTCTTCAGTCCCGCCAAGAAACTCATCCCCACTCCCCCCCCTCCAGTCACCATGTTCGGCGAGCCGATCCCTTGGGAGAGGCGAGCCAAATATCTCGGTGTTACCCTGGATGATCGTTTGTCCTTTGCCGACCACATAAAACAGGTACGTGCACGCGCCTGTTTTGTGTCCGGTCGCCTTCATTTCTTGTTAAATAAAAAGTCTAAACTTGCCCTAAAAAGCAAGGTGAGACTCTACACCGCGTGCATCCGCCCCGTTATGCTATATGCATGCACTGTGTTCGCACATGCATCTCCCAAGCTGATCCATAGACTCCAAGTGGTTCAAAACCGCTTCATGCGCAAAGCCACGGGCGCCCCGTGGTACATGCGCAACTTAGACCTCCACATAGACCTCAATCTGCCCACGGTTAAGCAATTCATTAAGCGCGCTTCACGCCGCTATTACGATCGTGCCCTAAACCACGCGAACCCATTAATTGTAAAAACTGCAAACTATACTCCTTCAGAGATTTCAAAAATCCGTAGGCCTAAACTCGCCCTCAGCGAGCCGGATGACCCTACAACTCTAGCTCAGATTAAGGATAGGGAGGCTCGCGCAGCCCTGAAGAAACAAATACAACACCGCCCGCGTTTTCGCCCTCGCCGGAGAGGCCCGTCGCGACGTCCCACTCAGTCAGTCTCGTCCCCAGTAGTTGGCCCGAGCCGTACCAGTAATCCGACCGTCCCTTAAAACTCCTCTAAATCGCTTAGGCGAAGTCCGTCCCACTATTTTGTGCCCCCCGACGACGCCCTGAGCCGAGGTTCGTGCCCCAACTGGGGCGCCCTCAGCGGTCAGTCGTCTAAAATTTGTAAACTCGGTTGAGAGCCCTAAGCGCTCACCGAAAAGTCCGCGTAAGGGTGTCTATGGTCCCTCAGACCTCCACCTTTAAGTCCTCCCAAAAAAAAAAAAAAAAAAAAAAAAAAAATGTTCTCAAGAATCGTTGGACTGCATTCCCCGGATCTTCTCTTTTCGCGGTACTATGATATATCCAACAAATTTTATCAATTAAAAATCCAATCTCATAATAATTTACCAATTAATAAGATATACTCTACGAAGTAAACATGTCCGTATCAAAATCACGAGTCACGCGCTACGTCGTAGCGTCGTAGCACGTAGGTAAATAAAGCCGCCCACAGACTGAACTAATTCCGTAGATCTAACGCACAACCACCCCTGAATCACATCGGCTAATTACTTATGTAAACGCTCTGCCCTATTGTCGTTTGTGTGTCGAGAGCTTGTACTGAGGTGACGACATGACAAGCGAGATATGTGCGATTAATGAGAATCTATTGACAATGTTTTGTTTGTTTAAACAAGCATTTCACTTTCTTAAATATAACAGATTTAAAATTACTTGTAAATAGTGTATCTTTTTATTAACGAAAAATTAAAAAAATGTTACGATAGAGATTTTATTATCTGCTCCGATCAAAATTTACACCATGTTTCGAGTAAGTACCACGGTGCACGGTGGTAGGGTACTTTGTGGTACCCGACTGGCTGGCTACCACCCTCAAGTTGAAAATCTGTCGCCAAACACCTATCGGTGTGTTCCGACAGCTGCACTTGAGAGCCAGTTCCCATCTAGGCTTTGTGCGCTTACCACCTTCGGCCACATCATCACTTACCATAGTGAGATTGTAGTCAAACACAAGCCTATCTAGAATAAAAAAAAAAAGCCTATAGTCCATTTCATATGGATTAGCAATAAAGGTCATTGACTGTTCTTTACCATGTTCACCTAAACCTGTCGTTCGCCATACAAACTTGTCGCAAAACTACTATCGCTTGATTATCTATCATGGTACATGTTTCCGTACCACCAGGCTTACTGAAGATGGTAATGTACAGTCAATGACCTTTATTGCCAATCCATATGGCACGGCCTATAGTATAAATTTAGAAAATTATGATATTTTCATCTTCAGGTACAAATAAATAAAATTTACGAGTCTGTTTGTAATGTCAAAATATCAGCTTTAAACTAAATGCATGTAAAAGTATACTCGGTTTTGATAACAAAAAATATCAATTTTTGTCTGTCTGTCTGTTTATTCCGGCTAATCTGGTGGTAGATTATCCGGATAGTGGTGGCAGTTTTGACCACCACTGTGGCATATAAGGGAGGGGAAACCGCGGGAGAAGCTAGTTTTACAATATAATGACAAGTGTTACCATGTGCTAAGAAGTATTTTTTAACTTCTCACCACAGACGTCATTAGCAAAGGGACAGATGTCACCAAAGGGGTGACACTTGGCTAATAATTGCGTTCAAGAACTGTAATTTTTACAGAATTATGTCCCTCGAGGAGTGTCTTTTAACTAATTTCAACTCCAAAATTGGATACGTAATTGAACCCTTAATTATATAGTCATAGGGTGTAAAAAAAAAAAATCATTTAACAACGTTGTAAATGAAAATATGACTGGCAAAGTGTATGAAGAAGCATTAGATCGGAGTTTCCTCAATAATGTTAAAAAATACATGTTTATAAAAAATCGTAACTTCAACCATAATGCACACAAAGATGAGGTAAATATTTCAAGTACCTATTAAAAACATTAATAGTATTTTTTTTTTCAGATTCTAATTTATCTATGTAAAATCTTACACCATTTAAAACCTATGATACTAATCCTAATATAATATTACCTCTCAGTTCCGTAACAGCTAAATTTATTTGGATGAAACTTGGCACAAAGATAGATAATATCCTAAAATACATACTAAGTACCTATAAACACTAAACTCTTTGATGATAGATACAATTTCTGGCTATTTATTTGTCTCATTACAATACTAATATCGCGTCTTTTACCTTTTACCTATACGGTAGGTATTATCCGACATAATTAAAGTGACGTTGGGTTAGGTGTAAAAACAGGTGAGCTAATGTTATTTTAATTGTGTGAGTGATTACTGGGCGTCGACGGACGGTGTGGCTGTGTCGCGTAGTCTCATCCTGTTATTACGAATAATTGCATTACGCTTCGGAGGAAAAAAAGCAAATAAGTTTAATTGACACGTTACTTTCTTTGTTTGCGTCTACACGTACCTATAGGTATGGTTCACACGCGTGGCCAACAGTTGGAGAACGTATGTAGAATAGACCGAGTAACTAATGCGGGTTATAAAATTTTATGTATTTTTGTATTAGTTCAAGAATAAAATTGTTAAACATTTGAAAAAAAAAGCCGATATAGTCAGATGGTTCAAAAATATTTAAAAATTGTAACCTTGCTGAGTTTCTTGCCAGTTCTTTTCAGTTGAAGGCTGATTTCCGAACCAGTGGTAACTTCTGTAATTCGACCTTAATAAGTGCCCTTCTAGGGCCTAAACTGAATAAATGGTTTTGACTTTGACTTTGAATAGACTAGTGGTCGA
This sequence comes from Ochropacha duplaris, assembly GCA_951361185.1. Lineage (NCBI taxonomy): Eukaryota > Metazoa > Arthropoda > Insecta > Lepidoptera > Drepanidae > Ochropacha > Ochropacha duplaris. The sequence goes on along the minus strand of OX592702.1, from coordinate 7,545,237 downwards.
GACAGATAGTGGCAGAAACTTTTGCTGTATCATATTTATCAAATGTTTATCCAAACTGATGTGTATAATTTGCTATTGGTATTATCATCAACGTGGGTGGGTGATGTACCTACATGCTAATAATAAACTATAATAATACATTTGGTAATCAAAGCCCGTACGATTAAATTAAAATGTTAGTACAATCTAAATTCTACTCTATAGACCAGTAGCTCGAGTTTATTTTACAATAGAAAACCAGTCATTGTAATTACTATCAAAATTCGGATAACTCAAACTATAATTGTTCAACACTACTTTAAGTATGACCAATATTATTTTATAAAACTTAATAAAAATATTGTCCAATGAAACAGCATAGATAATAATCAACCCACACACAAAATAAACGGAACACTTCGTAAACTCAATTGTGAGCAAAAAAGAAATTTAATCATGAGAAACAATAATAACGACTTCTAAGAAATTAGACTGAGTAAGTACGGGAGCCACGCAACTTACATTTGGTTGTTACTTTTTGAATACCATCAGGTAATTGTATCAAACGATATTCAACTTTAAATTATTTGAATCAAAGCTTAATTTGCTGTTGAAAATGAGATGAGGCTGTATGACTATCAATTATATCCGTAGTGTATGAGAGAGTGCATTGTGATCGAACAGTAGCTTTCATTCGGACACACTGGTGATTGAAAATTAAAAAACCGATATAATTTGAGATGACTAGTGATGCTACTCTAATAATAAAAATAAATGTCGAGAGCTATTGATACAAGGGCTCAAAGGAAAATTAACTTAATTTATTTGGTCTTCTGATCAAATTACCGTGTAATAATTGTCATGAAATAGGGTTGGTTTCGTTATTTAAATCAATTTAAAAAAATATACATGAAGTTTTTTAAACATATAAAAAAATTACTCTCAGTTTAGTTCATATTTTTATATTATTTTCTGAAATTGCTTAATAAGTAATCTTTATATAATTTTGTTTGAAGAACGTGGCAGTTCAAATTACTGCAATAATAAAATTGTTATGAAAAATTCAGTCCCATCACTAGCCGCAGCATTAACACGTCACTCGTGGAGATGATAATAGCGCAGGAGCTGTGCCCCACTTAATTGCTTTAATAACTTCCTGTGTCAAAATAACAAAAGAGCTATGCCGTATTAACAAAACGAGTAATGACGCTTGCGTGGTAGACGGCTTCTGGGCTATGTTCCTATTGTGATACGTGAACTTTAAATTATAAAATGCGCATACACACTTCACAACAAATTGTGTCTATTACAGATTTGTCATTTCTGTGAATTCAATGCGCCAACTGATAGAATAAGATTTGAGATTTTATCGAATAAGACAAGGATTAATGCCAATTTTTCTTATTTTTGTGGTTCACTCATGATTAGTATTATTAATGTCACAGACCGGGATGTTTATTTTTCACTAAAACTGCAAAATTACTTATGATTAATTGCAACCACCCTATCTAATCTTGATTTATTATTATAGCGTTTTTCTTAATAAAATAAAAGATTATTTTAAAATATTTAAATTGCTGTGTGATTTTTTCTGGCGACTATTTGTAGCGTATCGTATAGCAGACCTTAGGCTTACATTCGGTCCTCTATTATGAACATAGACCGTAGCCACAATTAAATTGGAATCATTACTGTGCCTACCTACTTACAGAGCAACAAATAATAAATAATTGCGTTCAAAATAAATATCCAAACGTTATTAACACAATTCTGTGAATAGATAATTTCATATGAATACATGGATTTAGTTACAGTAATGAAATTGAAATGACAAATTATGGACTTACATCATTGTCGTATGCGGTTCTCTTTTTGTTGGATTTAATTCTAACTTCTGCTTTGAATTAGCTTGGCTTGATTTACGGGAACATGTCGGCTCCTAAATCATTTACTGGGAACTTAATATGATGAATTACGATCACTTAATATTATAATAGAAACAATTATTTAAAAAAAAATGTTCTTGTTACTAAATCTAATGGAATTTGACCTAATTATGAGTTGTCTTGGATATATCTATCCACCGAGAATAGTAAATAAGCATTGTTTCTAATTTTTACGATAATGATTGTATAATAGAAAAGTAGTATTAAACTCAAACTCAAAAATATCTTTTTCATCCCCATCTCGGAAAGAGTATTTTTGCTCTTCGATATCTGAGTGTAAAAGCCGTTATTATCCTCTAGAGGATAAAGTAAATAGAACATCGTGTGCACTAAGTTTGTGAATTCAAAACATCATTAAACCTATTTACTTCTCCCTCCATGGTGCCGAATTTATCATACATCAAAGTCAAAGCCAAAGTCAAAACCATTTATTCAGTTTAGGCCCTAGAAGGGCACTTATGAAGGTCGAATTCAGAAGTTACCACCGGTTCGGAAGTCAGCCTTCAACTGAGAAGAACCGTCAAGAAACTCAGCAAGGTTACATTTTTAAATATTTTTGGACCATCTGACTATATTGGCTTTTTTTTTCAAAAGTTTAACAATTTTATTCTTAAACTAATACAAAAATACATAAAAAAATAATAATTTTGACAAATTAAAAAATTATAATTTTTTTATTTGTCAAAAACTCAGACTTCTTAATTTGTTAAAAACTCAGACTCGGAACCTTCTTGGTGTACTTTTTTTAATTTGCTTTGCGCGCGCCATTTTAATTTTTTTTGCATTTAGTCATTTCCTCGCTGAGGCGGGATGAAAAATTACGTGTTGCACTCGAGTGCAAAGATTTTTCACCTCGTGCTCTTTTGATTCCCTCGCTTACGCTTGCTCGGTCATCAAAATTGAGCACGCGGTTAATAAACAACTTTCCACTTTTGTATAACAAATAACTATTCAACCCCCCATCTCGGAAATAATATTTTTGCTCTTCGATATGTGAGTGTAAAAGCCGTTTTTATCCGCTAGAGGATAAAGTAAATAGAAAATCGTGTGCACTAAGTTTGTGAATTCAAAATCATTAAACCTATTTACTTCTCCCTCCATGATGCCGACTTTATCATATATCCTTTTTTAATTTGTTAAAAACTCAGAATCGGAACCTTCTTGGTGAACTTTTTTTTAATTTGTTTTGCGCGCGCCATTTTCTTTTTTTTGCATTTAGTCATTTGCTCGCTGAGGTGGGATGAAAAGTTATGTGTTGCACTCGAGTGCAAAGATTTTTCAACACGTGCTCTTTTGATTCCCTTGCTTACGCTCAGGATTCTAATTTTTGAATCCTTCGCTTGCTCGGTCATCAAAATTGAGCACGCGATTAATAAGCAACTTAACACTCTTGTATAACAAATAACTATTACTTATTAAATGAACTCATTACAAGTATTTTTAATTGGATAATATATCAAGGAACTGTTGTAGTCTTTGATGACTTTTTGCCGCGATCGTCGGGCCAGCTGCTGGGGTAGGTGGAAAGTTGCTTACCCATTATAGAGATGTATAATATACCTAGGTACTTTTTTCTTTACAAAGACATACTTTTAATGTTATTATTGTTTTTTTTTGTTCTTTTTCTAGAATGGTGTCCAATAAAAAGTAAACAAGAAAGAGAAAATCCTTAGTGGAAATCCACTATTAATTTCTGGTATCTACATTCTACATTAAAATTGTTCATCGCTGAATAAAATCGATTTTTGAAAATCATTGTATCGAATATTGTTTATGAGTAACAGTACATACCTATCTACAAATAATAAAAAAAAACAATGATTACAAGGTATCGGATTAGAAAGCTCTATAATCCTACTTCCTAGTCCTACTAATATTGTGAAGATGTGAAGATGTTTGTTACTCTTTCACGCAAAAACTATAGAACGGATTTTAATGAAACTTGACACACAGGTAGATAATAACCTGGAACAAAACATTGGATACTTTATAGACCGAGAAAAGATAAGATATCTCCAGAACACGGGTGAAACCGCAGGGGACAGCTATTATTTTATATTTTCTTGCACTAACATCGCGTGTCCATTTATTACGCATAGAACATGAACGTAGGAGTGGCATATTGACATATATTTGAGCACAAACAAAGGCAACAACATTTAAAAGGCAACTTTTACAATAATTATAACAATGACATATGTTATTACAATGTTGCAACGGCATTACTCGACAACGGGTACAATAAAACGAGCTGAAGAAATATTGGTAGGTCTAAGTTAAAGAAATAAAGCGATCTTTCAACTGCTTAGTATGAGTGGTAAAAATATATGAATAGTTGAAGCTGACAGTTGTTATTTGACCAAATTGCCTGTTTGTTATTCTAATGATATAGTGTGTATTTCCATGAATATAACTTCAATTAATTTATCAAATTAGGTTCAAGGTCAAAACCATTTATTCAGTGTAGACCCTAATAGCTATCTATGGAGGTTGAGCTACAGAAGTTACCACCGAACTGGAAGCCAGTCTTCAACTGAGAAGAACCGTCGAGAAAATCAGCAAGGTTATATTTATTAAATATTTTTTGGACAATCTGACTACATACCTATTGGTTCGAGACCTATATACCCATTGGTCGAATTGAGAAATTCCTCCTTTTTTGAAGTCGTTTAAAAATGAGATACAACAGATTTTTATGTCAATAGGTAAGTTTACCTCTGAAGCTAGTGGACTAAAATAGAATAATTTACAGTGTACACACATATTTCTTGAGTTATTATAATTTTTATACATACTACGCGTGCCTTTGTGTCATTTGTTAATTCGTTGTACAGTTGTGCTCCCTCAAATAATATTGTTTTTTTTTTGTAATTAGTCCGTGCCTTAGGTTTCAGTTTCGTCTTCACTTCGTTTTGGAAGCACACATAGATGTAATGTATTGGCTCTATCTCGACATTTCCAAATGGAGACTCCCAAAGCGTATAACTTAGAGCACACCCAACCCCAAGGAAGGAAGACGGCGCGGCGTCAGCGCACAACCAACAATTCAGAAGGGTCTGCCGTCACGGGACGTTGGGTTGTGCTGTGCCGCAATTATAATTACTGCTTCCTTTTCAACATGCTACGCCGATTTGTTCGGCCGACACGTAAGTGACGCTTAAGTTTCGGTCACTTGTACGTACATAATTGTCTTTTAAAATAATCTTGTTTATGTACCATTACCCGGACAAAGTTGGGACAGAACGCTAGTAATATTATTCGTAGCATCTATTGGTGTATTCCGGCAGATGCACTTGAGACCAGTTAGATGCCTTTAAGGCATTGTAAAAAGGTCGCCAACACATTGGTAATCCCCATGGTTGGTATTGCTAATGTCTATAAGCGGCGGTATTCACTTATCATCAGGTGACTCGCCTGCCTGTTTGTCTCTTGTGGTGTAAAATATTATAAGATGTTGTAGGATAGTTTGTAGTACCCAACTGGCTGGCTTAGTATTGGGTACTAGTTGTTCAAGTGTAAGTACCCTCAAGTTGAAATTCTGTCGCCAAGACCTATCGGTGTGTTCCGGGAGCTGCACTTGAGAGCCATTTTATTTCTAGGCTTTGTGTACTTACCACTTTCGACCACATCATCGTTAACTATGGCGAGATTACGGTCAAACATAACCTTATCCAAGAGCTAAAATATCACAAAAATGAGTAGGTAAGTAGGTTATCTATCTAAATATTAAAAATTAGCTGTCCCCTGCGGTTCCACCCGCGATCCCGTGGGATCTTATCTTTTCCGGGATTTAAATATAGCGACACTCAAAAATAACGTGGCTCTATAGTGGTAAAATAATTTTCAAAATCGGTTTAGTAGATCCAGAGATTACCCCTTACAACTTCACAAACTCACAAACCATACCTCTTTATAATATTATAGTGTAGACATAATTTCGCAACATAAACATTAATAAAGATCCTATTATTCTAACTTAACCTACTTAAAAATCATATTACAATGTCCTAAGCCCTTTGCTTCGCACGTGTGCTGACCTCGCTCCATTGAGCAGCCCAAAGCCCTTAATTACCTTTGTCTAGCTCTACATGAGTCTACACGTGCTCAACAATTAATCTTTAGTTAACACGTTTCAATGGAGTCTGTAGTATACTTTTATTAAGTTTTAATATTCAAACTTTAGTTTTATTTGAATTACGAGGGACTGTTTAATCTTGTTATATTGTGAAATATTATTGGAAGCTGTATAATAGCTTAGGACCGTGGCTAAGGACTACAATCCATAACTGGAAAGTCATATAGATATAGATAGTGTGATAAAGTCATTAAAGCCTGTGAAGGCCTATTTGCTTTATTTTCATAGTTCACAATACAATTTTGGACATCACTATGATTACGACGATGAATTATAACAAATGCAATTCTTGGATTACTATTGCACGACCCATCAATCTGATGGAGTTAAAGTATATTCGAAGGATCCAGGAGATTTATAAAATGTCACAATATTATTGGTGAGCTAAAGTTAGAGCTAATATTTTTTCTTACATAAACTTACTGATACGTAAAAGTTACGTATTCAAAGAAAAGCAGTTCTATACAATTAATATATTCATAGCCATTCATTACCCAGTGTCTCATTACGTGTGTACAATAAAGGCTACTAAGCAAACAATTAGGGTTACCTAGCAATTACAAGAAATCCGTCATCATAATAAATTGTCGGCGTTCATTACAACGCGATGAAACCTGGACTGTGAAATTACAACGAACATTACATACAATAAGTGCTAATTGTATATTATAACAAAAACATGTATGGATGCTATCTATTTAAGTTTCATTATAACTTAACAGACACTTAACACCAATTATATCTTGCAATAATACTTTTACCGTCCTGTTTTCATATCATCACACAAATTTGAACCTTATTGCTATTGATTACCCTGTATTTTATTAAGAAAATTGTATAGAAAAGCTACCATCTATTTCTGTGTCTTACTAGAGAAAGGGGAAGGTGTACTTCTTGATAAATTATAATAGAATTTTAATGCTTCCTACGAGTGGGTAAATGCATTTATAATTTGTTTGTTTTACTATCTAATTTGCATTTTATTGTATTTAATTTGAGCTATTTGTGTTCGTGTACGATTTTAGGGTTCTTTTTAATAGAGGTTTATAGTGCTTAGTGGAAGGCAAGATTGTAACAAAACTTCATAAGCTAAACTAAATTCGTCTGAATAGCTTATTTGAATAAAAGTAGTAGTTATAAACCATTTTTCAAAGTTGGTATTTTTATTATTACTATAAATAGTAAACGAGATTTATTGTGAAATTCGTTTATTTTATGCTAAGATAAAACGTGAATAAATTAAAGACATGGACAATAAAATATAATTACCCCACGTAAAATAAAACTTTTTCGATCGATTACATCCAATAAAAAAATACCAATAATTACGTATTACTTCATGAACCGAACTAAAGGATAAGTAATTCCATCCTCTTCAATGTATAACCACACAGTAAATTAACGATAGTTAACACACAAAGAATAAGGAAATGAACCGTTTATTAAAACTCAGACTCTGGCCCAACCTCTCAGAAGGTTTAATTGAGGCTTTACATCGACTACAAAACGGCTAATTGTAGCTTGAAGTGCTTATTGTAAGAGTTTGTTGGGACACCGATATACAAGTAAAAGAGGTGACATTCATTAAATTAGCTTTTCAAATAAAATAATAGTTCGTAGCAATTAAAAAAATATATGCATAGCGTAAAAATATGAATTAGTAAAGAAGTGGATAAAAAAAGTTCTCAGGTAGTGTCTACCCGCTGGAAAAACTGCATCCAAATAGAATCAAGACAATAATAGTTACAATGCAAAAGCTAATTCATTATTTATTTCATTTGTAGTATGTCTTTCTTCTACATTAAGATACACATCTATTAATTTCACAAAAGCTATATAAAATAAGACATGGTTACTTGCATCTCAAAAAACGCGGTTGAAACAAAAGCTATTAATCATTATCTTTACTCATATCACATCCAGTAGATATACATTCTACACATTGTTATCTTGGTTTGTCGTTCTACTTGATTGCTGCGAGTTTGTACCCTCCGGTAAATTGTGTGTGAGACCGCAACAACATATTATGGCAGAGAAAATAACCAGTGCACATTGAACTTAAAAAATTAATGATTTGACAATGGAATTAGCTCTTTAGGTAGCTTTGTAGCGTAAAAAGATAGCTTGATAGAAAAGCAGCGAAGGTTAACATATTTATGACTATAAATATTTTTGCTTCAAAATGGTTTGTAAAATTTAGGAAAAGATATTAATATGTCGATCAAGCCCAAAAACAATCAAGAAGAGATATTTATGAGAATATCGATAGCTTCCTTCACTTCACAAGACTACTCGTATGAATTATGTAGATTTTTTCCTTTTAACTTATAATCGTAATTGATTAAGTGAAAAGAGATTTTTATATATATTTTGGCAACAACACTGAAACATCAAAATAACTGTCAAAATAAACAAGACTTTCCATGCTCGATCTATGAATAAAATTATATTATATACAAACCACAGTGGGGTTTTTAACACGTCAAATTGATCACTATACCAACTCTTCCGCGAAGAACTAAGAAAATGAGTAATAAATCTTTACACGATTTACGTATTCCAGTTCCGCAACTCTCAGTTTATGAATGACGTAATGCTCTTTAAAAATGATATAATTTTCTTTATTCTGACTGAGCTTTATTCCAGTCATTTGAAAGATCTGGCTATCAATTACCAACTCAACTCTTATAGTACTGACGATTGTGCTGATAGTAAGAAGAAAAAGCCATCTTGTATTAAGTGTGAAAGTAATAGAAGATATTAAATTATAACTTATCATTAGGTTGTTTTAAGTGTCTTACAAAATATTGTTAAAGAGTGAAAAGCCACTTGTTCTGTTGCGGTTTTAATTGTATTTCATTACATTTTTTTTATTATTAGGGTTGATTTCATATGTGGTTAAAAGAGCCGACACAAGTGGCGACGGTCCTTTTGTTACGTTAACAATAATAGTTTTAGTTATTAAATAACATTTGGCAACTTGGAATATAATACTTAGGTATTATATTAAAGTAATACTTGTATTCTTTACAAAACAAGGGTATCTAGTAAGGTAAGTAGGTACTTTACTTTCGCAATTTCAGAGTTGACTCTACATATAGTAAAAGTTGTTCGTATTATCATCTAAATGAGAATTTTTAAACGTCCACCGTTTCCGATCGATCTTATTTTTCCCGGGATAAAAAGTATCCTATGTGTTAATCCAGGTAATATCCGTTTTGCTGTGATTGAGAAACAAATATCCAAACATCACATTTATACCTAACTATTAGTTAGATAAAGTAAACCACAAAAAAATTTGCATCTATTTTTGAAATTTGTCAATGTTTATTATGTAGGTAGGTATGTCCCATAAACTGTTTCCGTAAAGTTTCTTTCCTAACTCTAGCACAAGTGCAACTCAACTCCGTCATCATGCGATAAACAGACAATTGCCTAGCACCCCCGCACTGTTATTAGATAAAATAAACTTCTCGCCTATCCCTATCTAACCCTAAATCGCGGAGGCGTTACCTTAATGATCGCTAATGAGTGTTTTTATTATTTCACTGTAGTAAAATAATTTCTTATACGGCGCCTCTTTATACCTAGATAAACATCGAAACTCGCTTCGCACCTCCATCTGATAATCGAATTAATGCTCTCATACCATTTCACGCTGGTTTATTGCTTTTTGTGTGGTTAATATGAGGGTTTTGACTCGTAATTTTGGGTTATCACTGCATTCGATTGAATTGATCTGGATTTTTGTTACGGCATAAGTAAAATACGGAAGTGGCGTAATTTATGCAAAATTTATGGTTGTTTCATACTTTAGGTATATTGCGGGTAAAATAAACATTTTAACGAGTATATTTATTTATTTTAGCTATTTTCTCTCCCTGTATTATAAGTTACGCTTTGTTTTTTTTTTACGAAGTCAGCATTGAATTTTTTGAAAAATATATAATTTATGTAAAAAATATCACAAAACAAGGCTTTTCAAAAAGGAATTCACTTTATATTTAAAAGTCAGTGATTACTTGCTCAATGCAAATATTTTAATATCTGTATTTAAGTACAAACCATGCGTCTATTCTTATGAACCTGTATAGGAACCAGAACGAAATAATCAGCGGTGGCGATCGACGATCGCTTCTCAAGATAACACGCCCCGTTCCCAAATAACGCAAGTATTAAGCAAAATGTAGGTATAATGGGGCACTCTTTAATTCAGACTGTTTATCTTTTGTGTTATAACAACCGTCGAGTGTTGATGTTGCTTAATAACATGTAATTTTCATTTCTCGATTTCCGAAACATGTTCGACATCGTCTAATTCGTACGAAATTTTCTGGTTCCATGAATTTTTATTGCAACATAATGATCAATACTTACAATTCCTTTGTATAAACACCTTTGAATTTATATGTCCATAAATTTGGAAATGGACCTCATTTCCAAATTTATGGAAGAACTAAGGATTCTAGAGAAAGAGATCATTTCATAAGTATAAATTTATAAGTAGATGGTGGAATTTGAAGTAATGAAGTATTCTTATTTGTAAGTGTTTTATCAAACTTATGTAAGTAAACGTAAACTTAACTAAACTATTTTTTTATTTAGGTAGGTCTCGTGTGTTCAAAAGCAATGAAACATTAATGTCCATCAATACCGATTACATCCGAAACGAAGCAAGTTACATAATTAGCTCTCGATCTAATTTGTATCTGCTGCACGGAAAACATTTGCTACGATGTCGGTACCGATTAATAAAACAAATAACAGACAAACTTAAACGTGTTTATTTATGATTAGAGTTCCTCGTTGACTTTTAAAAACCAAAAAGATTTTTCTGGTTCACATTTAAAATTCGAATTAGTTCTTTTTATCCTGTTGTAATTTTGAATGACTAATAATTGATTGATATAAAAATGCTCTTGTATTATACAAATGCTCGTTAACTAAAACTCAATGCAAACCATCAATGAATTTGTAAAATAAAAATGAACATTATAATTTAGAGCTTCTAATTTAACATCACTGACTTGAATGTAGTCACTAATAATGTAGCTATTAGAGATATAATAAATAAATCACAGTGCTACACACGGAAATCTAAAAAAGAAGCCAATATAATTTAAAGTAAATGACAAATATATAAGGCGCCAAATTGTTGCGCGCGCGCTTCGGAACTTGCCGAAATCTAAATTTACATAGTATTTACACTGAGCTATCGGGAGCACGTAATTAATACAATCTTTGTTAGAGGGTAATTTGCCAGAGCTAATGCCGGCGTGTTTAATCTTCAAAGGGGATTTAGAAACACGCGTTCTAATCTATTTTAGTAGTGTTCTGAAACAGAGAAATATTTACAATCTCTCTGGAACACTTCGGCGTTCGGCGCATCCGACGGTCGTTACGCGCGAACGCATCGATTCTGAGTCAGTCGCGAGATTTGATTGAGATGAGTCGTGATGAAGATGCGTTCATTACCGTCAGATGCTGCTTGCATTCTCAGCATTGCTTACATGTTTTGATGCAATACTTTTTCGTGATCAATATATTATCGCTACTCTTATTTTTTAACTGCTCCCATTATACATGTGACACAAGTTATTTAGTTTGTTTACAAATTATCTTAAGGTCAATACAAACATTTATTTATGTGAATGTGAAATGTCTACTAACCATTTTTCTATTGTAATCTCTTTCTAATGACTGTTATGTTGTCAGCAGATTTCTCCACCTGTTATCTTTTTTATTTAATTGGGCTTTCAATGTTATATGCTAAAACAAATTGCGTACCTAGTGATTTTGAAATTTGTGTAACAACAGATTACACAAGACAATAGTCTTATTACCGGCTCGTTGTATTTGCATTGAATTACAATAAATTTGAAATAAATACATTAGACATTAGTCAGTTTGCTCTGGTGTGACTTCAACAATTTGTCAATTTGACTACCGTGTCGTGGGCAGCGCAGCGCTGACATTAAATCATAATCACACAATCGCAATAATTTCGGCGGGAAAGATTCACATCTATATTATGTTCTCAATGTTATTTTGTCACTTTGTCTGCGCCCACGCAAGAAGTAATTAAAAACGAAAATAAACAGAGCGCTTCGAATCGTAAAAAGTATCTATGTCGGTTATAAATGAGTACAGATGAACGTAGAAGCAATAAAACTGATTCAAGTCACCAAAATAAATCTTACGAGTGTTCCAAAGTATAGGTGAGAATATTCGGGCGTTTATTGTAATGTTTTTGTTGATATACGTGCCAAAGTGTGTCGGTCAACGAAGAATGTCGTTAAAAAGATCACGATTCACGATCTAAACGCCATATGTTATCGAATCTGGAACCGATAGTCAGATAAAATATTCCGTTTATGATGGAACAATAAAATTTTTGGTATTTGCAATAAATAAAGCAGCGCGCGATGAAGAAATAAACTACGTAGTCTGCTCAGTTAGTCTGGGATTGGAGAGGTTGATTTTGTTGGAGGAATAAACTTATTAAAAGAATAATGTTAGAAGAAATGAATTTAATATAATAGAACCGAACAGCTTTATAAAAGAACAAAGAAGGAAAGATGACAAGAATAGAGTAAAGAGTACAAACCATAACTTTTTGTACATAGGTACACACCTAATAAGTATAACATACAACATGCTCCCTCAAAAAGTTAATTGCATTGCACTCATAACACAAAAAGCATATAAAACTAGTAAAGAAAACCATTACAAAAACTAGGATATACCAATCATTTGCAAACAACTGCGATGCTTTGTTGGACCCAAAGGTTTCGTCAAAACATCTGCAGGTAACCTGTCGGTGGGCATATACCTAAGTTCAACGGTTTTATCGTTCACTTTTTCTCGGACAAAATGGAACTTAACATCTATATGTTTTGTCCTATTGTGGTGAACCGGATTCATGGCCAATTTTTGTGCACTCTGACTATCCGTATACAAAACTATGTTAAGGGACTTACCTGTTAAATCGGATATTAGTCGTTTTAAAAAGCACGCATCCTTTACTGCCGTAGCCAATGCCATATATTCAGCTTCAGCGGATGACAAAGCCACTGTGGGCTGTTTTTTAGCTTCCCACGAAATAGGGCCGCCTGCAAGTTCATAATAGAACCCAGTGTAGGATCGTCTATCAGTTGGACAATTTGCCCAGTCTGCGTCTGAAAAACCCGTCAAAGTTGTAGTATTACCTTTTTCTTTCCTGTATGTAATACCACTATTTTTTGTTGCTTTCAGATAACGTAGACATCTTTTAGCAATATTCCAATGTGACTGATCAAATTTAGAGTTAAATTGACTCAAGTAGCTCACAGTGTAGGCTATATCTGGTCTGGTATTTACAGACAAAAACATTAGACAGCCAACTAACTCTCTGTAAGGGTACTCACACTCACCAATACCAGGCTCAAGGTTTTTCTTGACCATTGGGGTAGAAACACCCTTACAATCTTGCATGTTGAATTTCTTTAGCAACTTTTCAATATACGTATTCTGAGATAGCTTAATTCCATAATTATCATGGTGAATATTAATTCCCGTAAAGAAATTAATTTGTCCAAGATCTTTTGATGAAAAATATTTCTCAAATTGACATTTGAAATTGTCAAACGTAGTTTCATTTTTATACAAGATTACTAAATCGTCGACGTATACAGCCAGAACCAAGGAGTCTAAGTTCGCATTGTTTTTTAAAAATACACGGCTCAGATGTTTGCATAAAACCAAGAACTGACAAAGTCTGTTTTAACTTTGTATTCCAGGCTCTTGGTGCCTGCTTCAATCCATAAAGGGACCGTTTCAAAAAACACACTTTCGACTCTTCCCCTTCCCTTACAAAACCTTCTGGCTGTGTCATGAAGATTTCTTCCTCTAAATCGCCATTCAGAAAAGCTGTATCCACATCCATATGGCGGACCTTATAATCTTCCTGCACTGCAAGCGCTAACAGGGTTCGCAACGATGAGTTACGTACAACCGGAGAAAAGGTTTCGTGATAATCGACACCTTCTCTTTGTTGAAAACCTTTTGCTACTAGGCGCGCTTTATACCTAACAACGCCACCTTTCGCATCACGTTTCAATTTGAAAACCCACTTGCAAGGAATACACTTTCTATGATTTGGCTTGTCTACCAAAACCCATGTGCCCTTTCTGACTAAGGCATTGTACTCATCTTTCATTGCTAAAATCCAGTTATCTTTCTCATTGCTGTTAATCGCAGCTAGATAATTATTTGGATCATCGCACTCATCGTCAAGCAGAGTATTATATGAGAAGTAATCCGGTGGTTTGCGAACTCTTGAAGGATATCGACTAGATTCATTTGAGGAATCTGTAGCCTCACTTGACTGCTGATCATCAACATTGTTGACCTCTACATTGACTGCTTCATTGATTTCAACATCAGCATCCTCAGCATCCATGAAAGAAGTATCTATGCTAGGAGCATCTACCTCACATCTCCCAGATGAAGTGGAGGGCAATATTTCTTGTCTTAAAACTGCTGGCGATGGTGACTGGGAAAGCAAATTGACAATATCAGAGTTCACAGTACCTATAGGCTCAATATTTTCCTTCAGTCCAGTAAAGTTATTTTCAAAAAATGTAACATCTCTTGACTTTAGTGACCGTCTAGGAGTTGCCGCATTCCGGAAATAATAAGTATGAGGATCATCTGAATATCCTACAAAAATCTGTTCCTCAGCTTTCATGTCCAATTTACATCTCTGACTTGATGGAACATGAACAAGTGCTCTGCATCCAAAAACCTTAAGATGAGACAGATCGGGTTTTCTATTAAACCACATTTCAAATGGTGTTTTACCACTAAGCGCGCGGTGTGGTGATCGATTTTTCAAGTAGACGCTCGTCTCCACTGCGTCCTGCCAGAAAGCTTTTGAGAGGAAACCATGTGACAATAGTGACCGAGCCTTCTCTACTATGCTACGATTACACCGTTCACTTACCCCATTTTGCTGAGGGCTGTAAGGTGCTGTCGTTTGCCAATCGATACCCAGTGACTGAACATAATCCATCAATTCCTTATTGATGAACTCAGTTCCATTATCTGACCGCAAAGTCTTTATTTTTCCACCAAACTGTCTCTCGACATAAGAATGAAAAGAACAAAACTTACTTTTGACTTCAGTTTTAGAAGATATAAAATACACAAAAGTAAAACGTGTATAATCATCTATAAAAATAATAAAATATTTATTACCTGTAAAAGAATTTGTAGAAAAAGGTCCACAAACATCGGTATGAACCAATTGAAGTGGCGATGTAGCCTTCCTGTATTTTAAGCTTTTGAAAGGCTTTCTAGACTGCTTACCCTCTATGCAGGGTATGCATGGTTCCTTGTCGACCTCCGTGTACTCCACGCCGATAGCCTGACCTTTTCTAAGTAGATCCATGCCAATTCGACAGAGATGTCCCAACCTCTTATGCCAGAGCTGAAAATTGGAACAATCAGAGTGCACATAAGCTGAAACATTATTGAACATTTTAATTGAACAATCGACAGTATACAGCCCATCACTTACAGAACCATACGCTAAAACATTTTTATTGTTTACTACATCACACTTAGAGTCATAAATAGTGCAGCCTTCTTTATTGAAAACTACAGAGTAACCCTTCTCTACTACTTTACTCACTGAAAGTAAATTACAGTTCAAATCAGGAACATGAACTACATTCTCTATTCTGTTCGCCAAAGTATCCGTATCAATGGATACATCACCAATACCTACAGCCGCCAGTTTTTGTCCATTAGCCACAGTAATCGTTCCACTTTGTACTGGCCGATAACTGCTGAACCACTCGCGGTGCGGAGTCATGTGAATGGTTGCACCGGAATCAATAATCCATTTCCCGTAACTTGCAGCCGGCGCAGAGAGAGCCATTTCCTTCACAACAGCCTGTTCCACCTTTTCACTATGATGGCAATCTGTACCTTTAAAAACGTTTCCTGACACACTCATAGCCTTCTTGTCCTTCTTATTGGGACATTCGGGACTTTTGTGTCCTGGTTGTCTACACTTAAAGCAGATTATAGACTTCTTCTTTTTGCTCGTAGAACCTGTTGAATGTAGCGCAGCCACCTCGTTCTGGTGAGGGTCCTTCGAAAACTCGTTTAATAGTTTTGCCTTAACCAACTCACTGGTTACATCAACATTCGAATTCTCTAAAGCCATTATCAGCGGTTCGTACCGAGATGTCAATCCTCCGAGAATAATCGCAGCCAGAGATCCATCGTCGATCTTCTTACCAATATCTTCAAGATCTTGAGCAGTACTCATAACGGCGTTGATATAAGATTCTATGTCTTGGAAATCGGTCAAGGTATATTTATATAATCTACGCTCCAAAGAGAGCCTTCGACCCATACCTTTATCCTCGTATGCTTTTTGTAAAGCACTCCAAGCCTCCTTAGCGTTTTTCGCATTTCTCACGTGCGAAATTGCACCTCCATCTACCGTAAGGCATATTTTTGACAATGCCTTCTGGTCACTACGAGAGCGCACATCCTCCGCCGTTTTATCAGAATCATCATACCCAGTGATAGGCGTCCACAACTCCTCATGAATAAGGAGCATCCTCATTTTGAACTTCCAGGTTGGGTATCCGTCTCGGTTTTTTAACATCTGAATACCTTGAAAATTCATAATATTCCCTGACATTATCTTCTTTTAAAATAAGAGCTTCTTCGTGCTGATAACGTGTTGGAGGAATAAACTTATTAAAAGAATAATGTTAGAAGAAATGAATTTAATATAATAGAACCGAACAGCTTTATAAAAGAACAAAGAAGGAAAGATGACAAGAATAGAGTAAAGAGTACAAACCATAACTTTTTGTACATAGGTACACACCTAATAAGTATAACATACAACAGATTTACTACTGTATTATAATCTTTGCCTTACATTAAGCCGAGTAACAAATGAATTTGAAGTGTAACTATGTCTGTTCCATCGTTCATTGCAATTTGTACGTTGCCCATTAAAATTGGTAAGTCATTGTGAGGGTCGTTTGTATCACTATTTCCAAAGCGTTGCAATAAAAATTGGTCCAGATTCCAACTCGAAAATAAGACGTTTTTTGGTCGTCTGCCAAGTTCATTATGAGCGTTCATGAAATTTCACATTTGAATTATTTTACTGTCTGACTTATGGCCGTTACTTAAATATTTGGTAAACAGGAAAAATATAGCTCTGATCGATCAATTTTAATGTAGTGGGCTGAAATAGCGCATTTTAAGTGGATCACGGCATTATATTACGAGATCGGTGAGCTGTCTGTGTTTTTTTATAAAGGAAATGGTTCTTGGCCACGTAACATCAAAGAACAGGCTATCTAAGATGTAAATAAAATATGTTCGTGTGGATATTGAATGTTTAAATCTGCATATAAATTCTAAAATAAAGTTGCAAATGTGATATTAGGTTGGTACAACAAAGCGATGGTCATTACATAATTTCAGGTTGCAATATGCAAGCCAACAATAGACCCGAACATTATGAATCATCTCCGCCTGATCCATTCGCCGGCCGAAGATTATCGAACTGGAACACTAACACTTGCGGGATGCATTAAAACGCACGTGAATCTAATTTACGCCTGCAAATAATCTCCTCGAGGCGGCTAACTTTAACAAAGTAGTAGTTGATGCATCAAACGATATGACATTTGTGGCTAATAAGTTCTAAGACATTAAAATATCTTGCTACTCAGTTTCTACGTTCGTAAACGTACGTATGGTGAAAACCAATGGGCGCGCTAACTAGAGCCCCCCTTATTTATAGTGCGCCATCTGTCAGATCGTAACCGTTCCAATTTCAAATTCAAACAGAGTTCTAATTGGATTGTATTTTTGTTTAAAGTGCTTCTAATAAGCTGGCTGGAATCACGCACATTGTTACAACAATTACAAACACATCGACGTGTGTTTATGCGTTCTCAATTAGATCGGCCATTGATGTATAGGTAATGTGCATTTGTGTGCGCATTGCGTCCGATTGAGAAGTAACACGAGGTCTGGATCTGGAACTGATTAGCGGCGCGCGCGCATGTGTTAGTTAATACGAGCTCGTGAATAGATTCGTATGTGTTGTTGAGCATTAAGTATGCTTTGGATTTTATTATTTAATGATTCATCTTAGGGTTATAGAAATAGTCAGGAATGCTTGCGCTTCGCGTTGAAAAGCCAGTAATAATAGAATATTGGCGCATCTGCCCCACTGTATATGTTTTAATGTTATTACTCTTCTACTGTATGATATTTCGCTCCAGGTTTATTTTAAGAGTGTTTTATGTTTTTAATTGCGTTACGAAGATTATTTTTCCGCTGTCAACTAAAATTTTTACAGCTGTTTTTATATCAGCGATGTGACCGATGACAGAATTAAGGTTGTTTTTAAAAAAATCTCGGATTGAATTAAAATTATGTGGAATAAATTAGGTTATAAGACACGATACTATCTTCATAATTTTGTACCGTGGGTGTCTTTAATGTGCACGCGCCTAGAAGCTCATTGATCTTGAGTGAAACATTATTTTACTAGTGAATTAGAGAACTTTAAATTGACCCAAACTTGTAAGAGGAATTGTTATGTTCAACATAAATATTTTGCTATGTTTATTTTATTATTTATTTATAGAAATCACTTTATAGGAGAGATGTTAAATTACGTGTCATGTCTAACAATGAAAATCTAGGATGCATCACGATTTCATTGAATATTCATGATCTATGGTAACACTAATAAGAAGGAAAGTAAATAAAGTAACTCTTTTATGGTTTGAGAAAACATTAATAATTTTAGTGGGTTTTAATATTTTTTGCTGTAGTAGTTTATAAATTGATTCTTGTTTTATTGTATAACATAAATGAATCACTGTTCAAAAATAAACACTAACAGCTTTAATATAAAACGAGTATTCGTTCCATAATTCAATCGGAAAAGTCTCACGACACTTGCGTCTATAATCCGATTTACAAGCATTTGGTATTAATTATAGGTAAGTAACTTGAACAATATTTCATAGTAACTCACTAGTCAGCATTCATTTACACAATCATGGTGCACTTTATTATACGTGCCATACAATAGAAAGAACGTTTCGTAACAACATCACGAAACCGCCTAAATCTGAAATTAACGTGTATACTAAAACCATTATTGAATGACCCATAACCGCCTCCTTAACACTTGAACATTTAAACAACGCAGGGGAAAATAAGAAAGAAATTAAAGGTCAAGCAGAAGTGGTTGTTGCGTTCAAGCGCGTTCCACAGCAGTACCATTAATGTCGATCATTAAATATGAATTATAAATATAAAAGAAAGCACAAGAAAAGCAATCACCGCCTTCCATTATTAGATTAAATACATATCTTACTGTTGTGTAGACTTGCCAAGCGTGTCGATGTGTGAGTGCCTCGTGTAAACATTAAGCAATACAGGCTGTATAAGTATCATATTTAAAATCAGTGTGTATTAAGAACGTTTTAGTTGAGGCTACTCATAAGAAAACACCGAGCTGGACATCCTATAAGGTGGTATGGCAAGTACTGGATACGAGTAGCTCAGAACTTCTTCACTCCACGAAGAAGTTTTGTAACTATGAGACCTTCTTTCATTCTCAGATATCTCAATCGTTACTGGCCATGTACTTATAAGGTATTTATTTAAATTTTTTATCCAAACTACATGTTTTTAAAGAAGAAACCTTTGAATAGCTAATGATACCCTCCAGTAGATGCGCCTGCGTCTTTTTTCTAATCCCTTGCAGTGCAAATGTGCATCCATTCGCTAGTGTTGTTATCGACAGCACTACAACACTAGCCAAAGTATACATGTACCTAATGTACAAAAATAAAAAAAAAATTAAACACAAATTAGCACTTTCTTTTATGAGTATTTGACTTCTGTGTATCTGATTCTTAATAGCAACACTGTCGGATGCTGTAAAATATAGTGTGTGTGTGTGTGTTATTTTTCTCAAAATCAATAGGTTTATTTGTTAACGGCTAGGAATATTGATTTTTTTAAAATCCAATGATGCAGATTCCTTTCAGCATTTTTCTCTATTCCTAGTTAAGTATTTGGCCATACATCCACACCCATTTGTAAAATTCACTCTGTTTATAGATAGAAGTTAGCTTGAACATACTATAGTAGCACAGCTAGTATATACTATTACTTATTAATAATTTATAAGAAATACTTATTTGAAATGTATTTTAATTTGGCACAAGTTATTCTAAAAAAGTTATATTGACTCTTAGTGTCATGCTTTCCAATCAACCAATCTCGTAAACTATCAAGAGAACTAACGTTTATAATCATCGATATACAGGATGTAGACGATTATTCCGTAACTATAACAGATATGAAAAAAAACTGATATCGAAAGTACGTTACGTAATCAGTAAAATGACATCAATAACTTTTTTTAAATCAAACCAGAAGTATCAAAATTTTTGATATTAAACACTCCCATACGTTTAGTATGAGATTAGTAGTAAGGTTTTAGTTTCCTTATTTTAAGTGGTCTAGTACTCAATTTACCTCGATCTCATTTTATAATTACGTATGATATGATAATAATGATTTTCAAGTAGATATACGTGAAGATAAATTATCTTACCAGTTCAAATTAGTAATAAACCTTGTTTCAATATTGCATTAATTTGAACTGGCTGAAAAGCAACACACTACAAAAAAATGCTTTGAATACAAAATTTTCTACTTACTAAGAAATAAATGTTATTCAATTAAAATATAGTTTTATTTCTTTGTTAGGTTAATAAACAGTTTCTTTTAATATCAGTCCTAAGCTAAAATAACCTTTTAAAATAAGGAAACTGAAACCTTTCTACTAATCTCATACTAAATATATGGGAGGGGTTAATGTCAATATTTTGGATACTTCTCGTTTGATTAAAAAAAAGTTATTGACGTAATTTTACTGATTAGGTAACGTACTTTCGAAATTTTTTTTCTTATCTGTAATAGTTACGGAATAATCGCCTGGATACACTTAACGATTACACCCTGTATAAAGTCGATGTTTATAATAATGTTTCCTCCTTCTATGCAGGCTACCATATCCAATTAATAACAACTAAATTACTTGTGTACATCTAGTGCGCTGGTGCTTTTCTAGTATTATTGAGCGATTTTTATATTTTGAGAAATCAATTAAATTATTGGATGTCAATGCTAATTTAACCGACTTCATTTAACTTACTGTCTGTCATCCTAGTGGTAGGTTAAGTTCAACTCTATACCGTATATGATAAGGATGAAAACAATTAGTTTATATTGCTACAAAAAAGTATTACAAAATGTTATCTTAAAAATGATCTCGGTTCTAAACGAACACATAAAAACATAATTTCCTAGTAATATATACCCATCATTAATCTTATATCACAATTAAAAAATAACATTTGGTTTCATCTTGATATTTTTACAGTAAACCGCAATCAATCTTAAGACAACGTGAGTATTTCTCTCTTGTTTTAAATATGTGCCAATGTCATTTATAAATACGAAGAATAGAATATTTTTAAAAACGTACCTACAATTTTTTTAACTATAAAGACGCAATTCCATTCAAGTTGAGCCGATCAACCTACAATCTTTACTTATGATTAGTCAAATTAAAATTGTTTATCTTTAGACCAACGTCACATTCATATTTTCATAGCATTTTTTTATTCTGGATAAGCTTGTGTTTGACAATTACACCATGATGGTTGGTGATGATGTGGCCGAAGGTGGTAAGCACACAAAGCCTAGATGGGAACTGGCTCTCAAGTGCAGCTGTTGGAACACACCCATAGGTGCATGGCAGATTTTAAAATTGAGGGTGGTAGCCAGCCAGTCAGGTACTACAAAGTATCCTACCACCGTGCTATGGTTTCCTCACGATGTTTTCCTTCACCGAAAGCGCTCATTGTAGGATTCGAACCCACGACCTTCGCCGCGGTATTCGACGTCACAACTACTGAGCTATCATCGCCTTATAGCATAAATAATATGTCTTATGATCAGAGTACAGTTAGGTTTAGCCTCTACTAAGAGTCACCACTTTCTTTGGATTTTCGCCCTGCATATCCAATTTAATCTTGATACCTTTTAAGTACCTGGAGGTATGTAATTCATTGAAATATACCTAATGTTATAAAAATGTACACTCATCTTCGCCCATCTCCTTTACATGGCAGTGTTACCTCCAAGGTCTGAAAAATGGGCAACAAATAGTTTCATACCCAACAAATCTGTTTGTAGCATAAAATAGAACAACTAGCAAAATATATGAAACTTAATCAATTGACTATTTGTCGAATTATAAATTCAATATCTGAGAACTTTTTTAAATCAATTGAAGAGCGTTATACATTCCTATAGCTGATGATTATGGAATATATAAAATATGATATGATTTATGGAACTTGGCACCCATTCAGATATATTTTTTTTTAATATATTTATTTAGGTAACCAACAGCGTACAAAATTGATTTGACAGAAATAGAAATATTAATTGATTTTACTTAGAAGTAAGGCCAATAATAGGTTTACTCCTTTTTAACTAACAATATTGTGCGTTAAAAAAAATAGGTAAGCCTTAAATAAGGCTTACCTAGCCTTACCTTATTTTTTATCGACACCAACAAACCCTAAACTTTCTTTGGACTGAACTAGGCCCCGTCTTCACATTGTTATTTTTGAGCACTGTAGGCTATCTTATCACGACAGTTAGATTAAAATAGGTATATTATATACCTGCTATAGTAATTTTATACTTTTAAGTGTATAAAGATATAAAATCAGGTTGAATAGGTATTAATCTTTTATGAATGTTACGAGTTGATGATGTACCTTCTGTTCCCCGCGGCTAAGCATAAGCATCCCATCTAAGCTTTGTGTGCTTACCAACTTCAGCATCATCACTTACCATAGTGAGATTGCAGTCAAACACAAGCTTACCCAAAGGTAAAAATAAATTCTTGCGACGGATCCTTTCTATAAATTAAATAAAAGCGTAAAAAATCTATATTAACTTAATCGTATGAATTTGAGCGAATAAAATCATTAGCCTCAAAGCTGTTTGTATGATTTGCCACGCTCTAACACGGGTCTCTTAGACCCAGAACATTATCAGATTCCGTCACACTTTAGGTAATTTCGTTTTGACCCCCTAATGAGTCACAGTAACGCAATGAAGCCAGCACTTACGATTATGAGTGCCGGGTCATTATGACCATTGACATTTATAAAAGTAATTACAATAGAAAGTGGATTCGTTTTGTGAAGATATTGTTCGTTAATGGATTTTATTGGTTACATGTAGTTTATAAAATATTTTATTAATGCTCCTGATGACATTTAAACTAATTAATATTGTCAAAGTCAAAACTAGTTTATTCCCTAGCTAGGGGACTTATAAAAGTGGAGCTATAGAAGTTACCACTGCTAGCTAGCTTACTGAATATTATTCCATGTGCATCATCATCATTGTTATTACTAACTCCAAAATTTAAACCTGCCGCCTGGTGTGTTCCGGTAGTTCCACTTGAGATTTTGCCTTTAAGGGATTATAATAAGGTATACAACATATTGGCAATTCCGCTGGTATTTCTAATGTCTGTAGACATTGGTATTCACTTACCATTCGATGATCCGCCTGCCTCGTTGTCACTTGTTTTATTAAAAACCTCTACATACGTAAAAAAAGACGTAGAAATTCCGGGTACGTAGTTAATTTTATCTATAATGTTGCTATCAATACTCAATATGTTTATAATGTTTGTTTATATTATCGTTTGCATAAGACTCAATAGAGGAAGGCCGAACACCAAAACTTTACCCAACTAACCAAGTTCAACAAATTGCTTACAATACATCAACCATATTTCCCTCAAGATAAAAGACATTTATTCATTAGCAGAGGGTAACATAAACTACCGTATTGTCTTCCACACTCCGCCTCATGCCTCACCAGTGATAATTTATTAATTTCGCCATCCTTTGTTTGTTCCTCATATTCCTTATGATCAATGTATCCCTCCCCTACAAAGGAATGATAAGACTTTTGTTTCCGTGATTACTCTTTGTTAATCACACTTTCTTAATTAAAGGAAAGTTGTAGTTAATTTGGCGCGATCGAACGATAAAACGGCAAGTTTGATGTTCTGTTGTGTTAATGATACGCTACAATCGTATTTACTCTGGAAGTTACTTAGTGATCATAACTTTTAATTAAAGGTTATATAAGATAAACGAAGTTAAAAGTACGAAAATAGATTTAGCTATGAGTGTATGTTTATTTTTATTTTAACCATCGAATTACTTTTTCAGTTTGCCTATATGTGTGTTTTGAAGATGATTGATATTTAGGTAACAGGAACAAAACTGAAGACACTGCTTGGAATATATGTTTTAATAAAAAAAGTTACAAGATTGAATGATACAGCTGACTCCGACAATGTGTGAAGTGACTGTCCAAAAAAGGTAAAGCCTAATAGGTTGTAGTATAAAATCAATTAATTATGGTGCAATAATTATTATTGTCAATCATCGGCACATCAGTTATAAAAATAAATATCGAAATTTATAAAACAATGTTACCTTTAGACGCCGCAATATTACAATAAGGCTTAGGTACGTTATGCTTGAGCATTCACCTAGTTCACCTTACTTCTTCCGTTTATGGGAAGCAGTAGAATCAGTAGGATTTTTTAATGAATTCTTACATAACAAACCGCTTTCACAATGTGCTGGTATCCAAATCCTGCCTAGCCGTGGGGCTATTCTCCTATCAATCTCACAGATGATAGCCCGCTATCTCGGAGTCGAGCACTCGAGATGCATAATGCTCAGTTCAGATAGCTGTCTCGTGCACGAAGCCTCCAAGCTTTGCAATTTATTGTTTCACGATCTCAAGCCAGCTCATTATTAAAACGGTTTGATACGTTCGGAGGTGTTGCTGACGCCTCAGGCTGCCCTGCGCCAATTACTCGACCAGTGCCGTGCCCTGCCCTGTTGCTTGATTTTAACAACGGATCGCTTGACGTTTACTAGTGTTTTGTCTTCTGGATTATGGTCCCCTGGTACTCTTTGTGTGTGCTTATTCAAATATTGTGTTAAGGTAGGGTTAGTTATCCCAGGATTCTGTACTTAGAAAATAAATATATAAAGACTCATTAAAATATGGTATGGTATATATTTATTTCCCACCGTCGATGACTTAACGATTGTATCTAAAATTTTACCATGATGGAAATTTTGTCCAATCCAAATTACTTTTATGTTTTTTCACTTAGATACTGATAAATTTTTACTATTGTATTTAAAGGTATTAATGTCACCAATAAAAAGTAAATTATTGTTTTCTAATAAACAATAACGGGGCAGAGAGGTCAATTTAAATGACCGAGAATCCATTAGAGGAATAAAACGATGTCGATTAAACGTCGAACTAAAACAATTTTCTTCAACTTCAACAAACAAAATCGATTGGGCTTAATTGCCGTCTGATCAATAACTAATTGTGTTCACCACACGTACGACGATAAAGTATAATTACTGGCTGCCGGCCAAATAAATCGATCCACATCAAAACGCGAGGTTAATCCATCATTTAGATATTACGGTCCGATTGAAGCTTACCGTTTTTAATTTCCAAAATTACACCGCCCGTAAAGTCGGACGAAGGCGCCTAAACACGTATACGTAATTACCATGTCGTAAATTGTCGAACATGAGTAAGGGAGGGGGAGGTAGATCGGGTGCCTGAAGCCCACCTCACTCCTCACTCCTCGCTCCATCGCCGACCTGTCGTGTTATTTCTATAATCACTTTCATTTCGTAAAACGCGACATTAATTAAAATTTAGTTTCAGGCCATTAGTCGCCATCGCGTTTCTTCAAGTTACATTTTTACTTGGCTGTAATTATAGAGCGCGGGTGCGAGGCTAAATGGACATTGTAATGATAAATAACATTGTATCGAAGGTGCTCATGAATTTTGTATTCAAATTAGTGCCACTAATAGGTGCGAGGTGTGGATTTAAATGTAGTCTTGGTGCATTGCGCTTTTCATAATTATTGGGTAATTTTTATGCAGCATAAATTAGATAAGGAATCTAGGGCTTCAAAGCTAATAGAAGCGTTTGTACAGAGTCCATTACCGTGTGATTAGAAAACCAGCGCCGAAACTGGAAACTGGTTTAAGTCAGACTCGTGACTCGTGAGATTTTACCGGTAATAAGGCTGTGTATACACACTGCGCCGAGTTATTAATTAACAGGTCGACAGCAAACAGAGAGCGGCTACCGGACTGCGCTCGGTACACAAAGGTATTTGCTCGGCGAGACTTCGCCGGAGCGGCGTGTAGAATCTCATTACCGTGATTCTCAGAAAATTGGAAGTGAGAAACGAGCTTAAAAAGATATAATGCTAGTATATTGGAGCGGCGGTATTCTTTTTTCAACTATTATCACAATGATATGGAGAACCATTTTTAGGGACGTTTGCAGGTAAAAGGTTGTATTACATATGCCACAATGTGTGACAATGGGACCAATGTATACAATACAATCTCTGACAAGTCATCGCTTAATGGCTAGCATTACTTTACCTTAACTTTACTTTACATCAATCAAATCACTTCAATGCCTTAGTTTTAGTTCACTCGAAGATTGTTTGGGGTTATCGTAGTTCTCGTATCATCATTGTCATCATTTTAGCCAAAAGACGTTCACTCCTGGACATAGGCCTCCCCCAAAGTTATTTTAACTATTTTTTAATATATTTTAAGTAATGAATTATTTACACAGTACACTTTTTTTAGTGTGGTTATTATTTTAGGGAGACTTACTGTTAAAATGTTTGTAGCTAGAGAGGCCATTTTGTAAAGCAAAACAAATAGGCTGAATCCTAATCCTTAACAGCTATTTTACTAGTCACCTATAAGTAAAATATATTTTGTATTTAGCGACAGGTAACGCTAAATACAAAATATATTTTACAAAGTAGTTTAAACTTCAATAAAAAAAATGTTTGGTCACGAAATAAATAATGCTTGGCTTCATATTCATACATGCAATACTTTACTTTATCTTAAGTGGTAATTAAGATACATAAACATGACAGAACATACCTGAACCAAAGTAAATGACACCTAACGATTTCAAAATTAGTAAAAACCTTCGTGGCTCACTTATTGACAGCACAAACATTTGTTCACAGGTACAGGTAAGCTTGGAGTTTGCTCGCCACTCGACATACCCGTTTGCTTTACACACTTTTATTTTTAGTGAAATATTAATTACACAATCGGTATGAGTCACAACACTAGCTGTAGTTAATCGATTCGTAAAATTTTCGATTTCCAGATCGCGTTCGCGCGTAGGGCGGGCGGCGTCGAGGCGTGCGCGGGCGCCGGCAACGGAACCGTTTTGGCGTCGTCCGCGACTGAATACCCGTAAACTTAGTGTTTGTAATATTGTAAGCATCTTGTTGCATATCCAAAGGGCGAGGTTTACATGTCTGCTAATTTTATGATGTTTATATATTTCTGGGTGATTTCGCTTTTCTTATTTCTGGCTGTGTGTTTAGAAAATATGACATAAAATGAGTAATAAAACTTATGTTATATCTTATTTATTTAATATTTATATAATAGTCTTCTGTTTTTGGGAGCTGTTGGCAGTCCTAGTGTCAATCTTTAATAATCCTAAAAGATGAACAGGTATTCAATAAGAGTTTGGTAATTAACAATAATACTACAGACTTATCCTTTTCCACTAACTACCTCGTAAATATAGTTATAAATATAATATTCACTCTACTATATTTAACAAAAAGATTAATAGAAAAATGTAATGCCATTACATATTATTATTGGTCCAAAAACCCTCATCTCAACGCTAAATCTCTCAATAAAAAGTATAATATTCGGTCGGTGTTAAACAAAATTTTAACACCGACCGACCTATTCCGCATAATTGTAACAGATGACTCCATTCCTATTTTTTATCGAGACGTGGAAAGTTATAATGAGATAGCTTCTATTTCAGAAACACTTAGGTTAAGAATACACTGCATATTACTGGCTGTCTTATTCGAATACGACCTTGGCAGTTTAATCGAAAGTGTTGACACGAACCCGTGATTTATGTATTTCATAAAATTCGATTCGAACGACGTAAAATCAAATATTATTATAGTATTTAATGGGCAACGTGGGCCTCTTTGTTTTATTGGTCCGAAAATAAACTGTTAGTAATATTCCTATGCGTTCCGATGATAGAAATGAATTCCGCTAAGTATCTATGTGATTTCAAAGTGAAATGAGCTGGAGTATGTCGTTAATACCTCGGTTTAATGGATGTTATTAAATTGTTTAATTTACGATGCTTTGTCTTGTGCAATTATCATTTAAATTATGACAATCTGGGATTCAAATGTAGTTTCTTTGTTATGAATATCTTACTACTTTAAGAAAGTTTAACGGTGTGCGTTATTATTTATTAAGTAGATATATTTACCACTACCTATATATTTAAGCGAGTGTATGTGCACAGCTTACTAATCTATAGATCTAGATACTATTACAAAAACCCTCAAGAAAAATCTATGGCCAAACACCTATCGGTGAGTTCTGACAGCTGCACTTGAGAGCCAGTTCCCATCTAGGCTTTGTGTGCTTACCACCTTTGTTTACAATATCACTTCCCATTGTGAGAATGCGGTCAAAAGAGTAAATATAAAATAACAAGGTATAACTGATTGATTAATAGACTGATAGATCAACGCACCTGAACTACTGGGTCATAGAAGTGCAATGAATTTCGGTGGATATTTTCCACATTTTTTCGCTATAATACACTAAAGAGTTGTATTAATTTACAGACCAACAATACCCGAAAGATGTTATGTGAGAGGATAGATGGTTCTACTTTGTGTGAGTCTTACTATACTATAGATCTCTATTTGTAAAAAGAACGGTATAAATTCCTATATGTAAAGGTCCACGAGCTCTTAACTGTACAATTCATTCGAGTTTTGTTGTGGATTCGATGCGGATGCGGAATTATCGGTGTAGCAAGCGAAGTGGGTGACATTATTTGAATCCCCCTGGGGTTCCCCCCCCCCCCCCCCCCCAGCGATGATCATGGTTAATTAGCTCTTCAGATTTGAGTATCTTCTAACAATACCATATTGGTGGTAGAGACTTTATTTTCTACATAAATATTAATTTCGCAATTAAACCACACTACAGCTTGTATTATTCACAATACTGTATTAACCTTCATCCAGCCGTTGTTAATTAGAGCTGGCTTATAAACGTCTCGATCGGTAATTAACCTAATTAAATCAAGTGTCACCGGGTCGGCCGGCAGCTTCAATTACGTCAATTCTTGTCTCGCCAAATCTGACTGCCACTAATTAGTACCAATACCTAGCTAATATAAGGATAATTGGTCTTTCAATCATTAAGTTCTTTGAATTTGAGAGGGAAAGGGGTCTTGAAATCGATCAATTTAAAGACGCCAGAAAGGTGCCTACCATAGACAAATACGATCTATTTTTGTCAATGGTATTTACTTAATGAGGATGTCGAATATAATTGTCACTAAGCAAAACCTAAAATTCCCTAAGAATATGATCTTATTTTTTTTTGTGGTTTGTGTTTTCGGTTTTCCAATATACAATATATTCTGATATATTGTATATATCAGACAACTCTTGATACAACTCTTTAGAGAAAAAATGTGGAAAATATCCTCCGAATTTCATTGCACTTCTATGACCCAGTAGTTCAGGTGCGTTGATCTATCAGTCTATTAATCAATCAGTTATACCTTGTTATTTTATGTTTACTTTTTTGACCGCATTCTCACCATGGGAAGTGATGTTGTAAACAAAGGTGGTAAGCACACAAGGCCTAGATGGGAACTGGCTCTCAAGTGCAGCTGTCAGAACTCACCGATAGGTGTTTGGCCATAGATTTTTTCTTGAGGGTGGTAGCTTGAGGTGGTATCTATATCTATAGATTAGTAAGCTATGCACATACACTCGCTCGCTACATAAGTGGTAAATATATCTACTTAATAAATAATAACGCACACCGTTAAACTTTCTTAAAGTAGTAAGATAAATTATATTATACCTATCATAATATCTTATTGATAGGTATTTTGGATATGAGTCCATCAAAATAAAATAAAAATATGGTAATGATTTTAATTTCAATAGTTGTGATGTTTTAACTTTCATAAGTACCGTCGAGATTTTAACTTTATTGCAACAACAGTACGTAATAGAAAATTATTTAAAAAAAAGTTAAAATAAATTACCATATTATTAAACAATTAATTTCTCAAAGGGACGTCATGATGAACCCTTAAAAAAGAGACTGAATGTTTCCATCTCTTTTCTTCTATCCAAACAAACTTAATAGCGAGACAAAGAGAGTTAATTGTGATTTAGTATGGGTCAATTAGAGTTTTAATCACGACAATAATGTGCGATATAGTGTGTTAAGTACTGACAGCCGCGTACCGATTGTCCATAGAACTGTGAATGTAATAGAACTGTCCATTTTGATGGCATTTGCAACACCATAATCAAAGAATGCATATATGTGATTTATTACATAATACAATTCTTCCGGTAAAAACTAGACACACACCATATTCAACTATGTAGGACATATATGTTAGAGCAAAATCCAGAGCTACAGTTAACCCTGGGATATTCCGGTAAAACCTAAGATTTACCAACTCTGAGTGGTAAAAGTCCGAAATGTTTTGTGATTATCGTTCATTTCAAACTTTTACCACCTTCAGTAAATCTTAGGTTTTACCATGGTACTATGTTATCGCCAAGTGTATAATCCAGATATTCTAAATGTAATGTTTAAAATGCCGAATGTAGTCAGGTAATATAATTCTTTCTATTCAGATTCGACATGGATTGTTTAGGAAGCTTAAAATCTTTAAGCAAAATTAATTAGGTTAAAAACCTACTACCACTTTAAGTACATCTGTTTGAAATAATTGTGTAAACCAAGCATTGCGTTTAAAGTTCAGAAAGTTTAAGTCACACCTCTCACAATAAAAAAAAGGTTTTATAGAAAAGGCGTAAATTGAGCTCTATAAACGGCAACGTATCGGAAAACCCACCGGTACTGCTAATTGTAAATGCTAAAAGTATTTCAATCCGAGTGTCTCTCAAGTACATGGTAATGTATAATTTTGACACTAATGCAGGGCTTGAACAAGACCCAATGAAACCATTGATTGTATTAGATGTAGATAGGGTTGAAGTTGTATTATAGCTTAGATATACTTTTTATTCCTAGCTCTATGGTGCTTACGAAATGCGGGCGTCTGCCACCTAATTGTTGTGAATTAATTGTTACATCCATTTAAAAACCACAACCGACATCCATTGTGTACGGTCCACAATTGTCGCCTTAATTCATCCTCACAGATTGGAGCTGTAATTTCAATTATTGAACGTTCCGAATTTAATTGGTTACTGATTATATGGGCTGAAGTTACCATTTATATTGCTTTACATCTCTTTGATTTCGAAATTCATTTAATCGAAATAAGAATAGTTTGTTTAATTTGTCTTTTTATATTAAATCACCACGAGAAAATTAATTATGTTTATAGACAAGATTTCTCTCAGGAGTTGGCTAGAGCTATAAAGTTGAGGCACCTAAAGATAAGCACTTCTTACATTGAAATATATTTACGTTGATTGATAAAATAGGGACCTAAATATTCGTAAAAAGGTTTACAAATTAACCCAAAAATTAAGTGATAAATATGTTTTTATGAATACTGAGAAACAGTTTCGTCACTCGAATGATAAATGTGGCTTGATAAATTAATACAAAAGTTTTATATCAAAACGCAGTCGTTAACCCACGTGACGACTGCGTATTAATTCTTTAACTCTTCCGCGGGCTCAGCCTGAGTCATCGCCCTGAAAAAATCACTCATTAATACTTTTCATACAAAATCTTGTGTCACTTTTTCACCATTATTCTAGTTCAAAAATAGAAAATGCAAATAAATGAGCATAATCAACTTCAAACAAGCATAGTTCTTGAACTATTAACGTGTATTAAGCATATAACTCATAAATAAGATTTAGAGGCGCCGTACGTTCTCAATTTGCGTCGGAGTTAGAAATCGTTACATTTTTCAAGCCTCGTTAATCATTAAAAACGCTAACAACGACCTCGAAATGTCCCCAACTTCCAAAAAAAATACTGTTTGGTAAACTAATAAATAATTTACAACGTTTTAATTCAAAAATATCTCGAGGATGAACGTCCTTCAAAATTCATTGAGTCAAAGGTATTCCAATGGATTTTTTTACAGAGTCGGTTCCCCTTATGGTAAATATTAAAAAAATGTAACCTTGCTGAGATTCTTGCCAGTTCTTCTCAGTTGAAGGCTGACTTCCAAACCGGTGGTAACTTCTGCAATTCGACCTTCATAAGTGCCCTTCTAGGGCCTAAACTGAATAAATGGTTTTGATTTTGACTTTGATCTTAATCATAGCTGCTTAGAAATATACCTATGCAATACTAATGTCTCCTCAAAGGTGTGAGAATACTATGCCGATTTTAATGATGAAATTGACATATTTCAATTCGTATAAAAATAACTGTATTAATTGAATTAGATGATGTTAGTGAATCAGCTGTTAGCTCGTAAAATTCCATTTCCTATCTGGACTCATTGTTACTTGAAAACACTTTTATAATAAAATATTATGGCTCTTAATAGCCGTATTATATCACACTAATTGCCATAATATTGCTATTTAAAATATAATATAATGACAATTTTCTCAGCCGCGATCCATCAAAGAGGATTTTCAATTTCACATACGAGCATGCCTGCGTCACATCTCGCCACGTGAAGTGTGAAAACGCGAAATAAAAGCAATTCTTTCTAATTAACTCCCGTCGAGATTGAGTCGGGTGTCTCAAAATAGACTCACCAACTAACACCGGCTGATTTACGCACCACGACTGTTTTTGAACGCATCCGAATAATTAACGTTCAGTATTTATTTGATTGTTTTGATTTGAAAGGATTGATGGAACGTGTTACTCTCGCGGAATGTTCCACATGATAATTTTTATAAAACTTAATGCAAATTCGAATCTTATTGGGGTTAATCTGAGTATCGTTTTTGTTTGGTCTAAAAGCCACCCACGCATTGGACATTAACGATCTACGAAAGTCGTTTCTTTTTATGAACATAGGTATTTATCGTCGATTCACATATTATTAATATTAAATTAAAACGAAAATTGTTAATCAACTTTAAAATTCTTAATAAATTAAACTGCATACAAATTTGCATAAAAATATTATAAGAGAACTTATGTACCTATAAAGTTACTGCAACACTTGTCAACTCAGCGCCTGTTCATACTTTACCATGTTCATAACAACTAAATGATGTTTAATAAGCTATCAGTGCAAAAGCTATTGGTAACATCCGCGTCACGACGCCTCACTCATTTACCAGCAAAGGCAATACGAACAAAAAGGAGCCAAGCGTAACTAATGAAAGATCAACGGTTGATTAAGCAGCCGCTGTCATCGACGCACCGGTCACGCATTCAGTGCATCGACCACTCTGCCAAGACCATTAATTGCCCGTTTCATCGCAGTTATGTTTCATTAATATTCAAAACTATATTGAGCACCGAACACCGATAGATGCACATACCAGTAGAGTAGGCAAGTGACTGGAATTAACGTGCAAAACGTAAGGTGTGACATCGTTGCTTTTAAAGTTAGCATTCGTCAAGAGCGAGTCATTACAGTTCAATCCAATCTTTTACTTTCATGGGTGATAGTCTTTGTTTTGTGTTGCTTTTGTAAGTTATGTGCTATCCTTAAAATCCATTGATTAGTGACACTTTACATATCAACAATACATGTAGAGCAAAGCTAACAATAATATTAAATTCCAACCACTGACGCAGAAATAATTGTGCGTGTCAGCTCCGATTCGCGTCTGGAGTTTAGGTCATTTTTTTAGTGCAAATTAATGTGCTGCCATCTATTGTCAGGTACATATAACTATTTCAACAAAACACATTAACACTCGATTTTACTACCCGTCATATTTTCGTAGCGGAGTTCGATTTTTAAGACTCCAAAAAATACAAGAGAACCGAGGCATCAAGTTTTAATTATAATTTTAGTTTTAATTTTAGTTATAATTATAAGGCGATGATAGCTCAGTGGTAAGTGACGTCGGATACCGCGGCGATGGTCGTGGGTTCGAATCCTACAATGAGCTTGAGCTTTCGGTGAAGGAAAACATCGTGAGGAAACCATAGCACGGTGGTAGGGTACTTTGTAGTACTCGACTGGCTGGCTACCACCCTCAAGTTGAAAATCTGTCGCCAAGCACCTGTTGGTGTGTTCCGGCAGTTGCACTTGAGAGCCAGTTGCCTTTAAGGCATTGTAATAAGGTGTACAACACACTGGCAATCCCCTTGGTATTGCTAATGTCTATAGGCGACGGTAGTCACTTACCACCAGGTGACCCGTCAGCTTCGTTGTAACTTGTTGTGTAAAAAAAAAAAAATTATTCCTGATGATAAGGCGATAGCTGTCATAAATCATGTAGCTGTCTAATTAAATACATGTCACATCACATTACCACAAATTCAAACAACCAAAATATTAGAAGTAATTTGCATCATAATAACAAATTGCTCCAAAATCGAACCATGCCAAAACTATCCGACTTAATGTTTTTTTTATAAAATGTATTTATTACATTAGATATATTATATTCCTCCTTTTGATGTAATTTATTGTGATGACGTGTTAAAGGTATCCGACTGAAGTATTTACATGTTTCTCAAGGTAAGTATTCTAATTTAAAATCAACATTAGACAAGTAACTATCGTCTATTATGATTTTATACAAATGAAATAATATTTTTCCATACTTTATTGTTCCATTAGCTTTTAGTTCTGAAATCTTTGTAAGATGGGCCTCATCTTCGTCTTCCTACACGTTTTTCCATTAACATGTCAACGGGTTCAGTCTCTTTGTTATTTTGTATTGTTTTGCTGTTTGCTTGAGATTTTATGAGTAATTGTAGGATAATTATAGCAATTCATATATGGCATAATTACGTGTGGTGTTGATATGAAATCATCCGTAGGTACGTCTAATTACCATCTTTGTAAAAAAACTAAACATGGCGGGTCGGTTGATGTGGTTGGCAAGATTTAATTATTTATACACAAATTACATCTATATGACAGGAATTACCCAATTCAATATAGTAGTCAACTTCATAATTTGTAAATACATATTATTCAAAAATTTAAGTCAAAGGTCATTTTTTTCGGCAACCAGATTCAATTTGTGCAACGTTCTCGTCAATGGCGTCTTAGCTAATAAAAGATGCTTGCCTGTCTGATTGTCGATTGAAGCCTGTCTGAATATCCCAGGATACTGTTTTTATTTTTTATTGTATGGAATTTTTTCTGCAAGCCCATCATAACTCAAATGTAATTTTGAAGTAAACCATTAAAATGGACCAAATCTCAATAGTCTAAATATTAGGTTAATCTACATTCCGATGAAGTTGGATGTGGGCGTCAAAGTTGATGGTCATAATCAACAAAGAAGTCCTCATAACTAGACATGACCTGTTGGGTATCAGATGGGACTGCTGTCCCACTTAAACTATAAGATAAAAATTGAATTTGGTATCTATATAAACGAGTCAAGTATTTTGAATCAGCAATGCACATTTCATTGCAATTTTCAAAACACAAAAACTTTAAACAAAATTTTCAATTTAATAAAAATATTTTGACATTATGTAACAATAAACAAGACATACCTACCTATCTACTATTGATGCATTTCACACCTACTGTTAATTATATCGATTTCATGTTGTACTCCGGTTACCACTATTTTACATGACACTTAATTCAGATTGAAATATGACACATCAATACGACACTTTCGAATTTAATCTCACATCTTGAGGGCCTTTACTGATCATAGAACTAAAATTTTGTCACAATCTCGAATTACTAATCGAATACTAATAGCCTCATAACATCGTATCGCATTACTGTTAGATGCTTTTTGTCGTGTGTGGCTGCTATAAAAAATTTAATTTGCATAAATCTAACATCTAATTTGAGACCGTAAGTAACATATTAATCAAACCGCTTTTTTAACCTCGGATTCTTTGGTTGATCCCAGTCGCAGATAGATTATTATGTAATTAAGTGACTGTTGCATCGTATTGCTTGATATATAAGTAACATCCCATCTAGGCTATGTGTGCTTACCATCTTTGGCCACATCATCACTTAACATGGTGAGATTGTGGTCAAACACAAGCAAAAAAAAAAACAGTCGTAAAAGTTGTATGCAGGATCTTCATACTTATTGTACTCTTTCGGTTCCAGGTTTTTTTTAGATGGATATCTGGTTTAGTATCTATTGATATGTTTTGAAATAATGTGTTGATTTAGGTCATCAGGAATTAACGAGACCGTTTTATTTTCTCTCTTTATTTCTATTAATTTTTTTATGTTAAACCTATTTATTTTGTGTGGCTTTTACTGTAAAATGTCAGCAATGAAGCTTGAGGGATCTTAATCCCTCAAGATTCCTCATAGACCATATTATGGTCTTCAATTGCCCAGGTGTCACGAAACTAAACATGAATCATAACTTACGACTATCATTTTTTTAGGGACATAATAGGTATTGTATTTAAGAAGCGCTATATTTTTTTAAATTAATTTTCTTGTTAAAATGTTGACTTTTGTACTAAGTCCCTAAAAAAGTGATAGTCGTAAGTTATGATTCATGTTTAGTTGTGCTAATAAAAACTAAAGACTATCATTTGGATTCAAATCGATATTATTTGCATAGAATTGCAATTAAAAGCGTTACGGCTATCGATTTATTTCGTAAAACCATAAAGAGTATTTTAAACAAGCTTAAAATAACAATATTGACAACACGAGCCGTTGATATTCTTAATTATCTATAAGTTATCGTAATTATTCAAGTCAACGCCCAGATGTGAATGATTATTTTTCCTAAAATTAGCATACAAATTTATAATTTTGTAATTTTTTACATAATCACCACCTAAATTACTACTTACTGTCTAATCTAAATTGCGTCTTATATTTTTAATCAAAGTGTGTATAAATTTTGATAGCACAGTGACAATATTTTGTAAGTTTTTTATAAACAGTGTATTGATTTTGAATAAATAAATATAAATAATGTACTATAAAAATAATCTTTACTCAATACAAAAAGAATAGGCATATAATAATATAATACTTATCTTTCTAGAAAATACCAAATGCACAAGTTTTTGTAGAATAGGTACATGTTTATTAGTTAATTTGTCACGAGTAAGATGACGAAATCTCGAGACATGCACTTATTGCTTCAGTCACATGCAGATCCCAAGCGAATTTATCAAGCAGACAATCAAACGAGGAACACTCGATCAAGACAGAGACTAATTACAAACGCGTGTCGGCCATATTGGAATCCGATAAAATAACAATTAAGGCAACATTAATGGTTGATACAATGGAGGCTCGCGCTTGCGCCCGCGCCGCGTCTCTCTGATAAATGACCTCACCCGCGGGACGCTAACGGCGTGTATTTGATTTATAACATTATTTGAATATAATAAAAAAAGAAAAGGAATTGTTTATTCAAACGCAATCGATCCTGAAGATCGCTTGGAATGTTCGAGCTCTCTAATTACGAGAAGAATCGCCTATTGTTCCAATTTTGAATGTGGGTTTGTTTTACTCATGTTTTTTGGAAGTACTTAAGTTAAAAGAAATTTAAAAAATCCAATACCAAAAGATTTAGATCTGAATAGTCTGCTATGTTGCTACTCACTGTTGTGACAGAATTTATAAAGATTTCTATATAATGAGATACTCATAAAAAATACTGCTATAGATATTCATTTATTTCAGTTTAATTTAAAAGTAGTGTTGTTCCACCGAAAACAAATAAAAAATGCAGGCTCAATATTCTCAATTAAGCTCTGATCAATTAACAAATTGTATTACGTGTCTGACTGGTCAATTTCCGTTATCTTCCCCAAATCATTACAAGAACATCGTTGACAACTGTAACCTTAATATTAAACTAAGTAAAAGTTATAATTTCTTGACGGAAAAAAATTATAAAACGTCCTTACTGGCAGGCAATCTTGCATCAACTTCTTAAAAGGGTACAAGCTCAATTTTATGATCATCATAAATGCCACATAAAAAAGGATAAGAAGTTTTAATTTCTCTCAGCTTAAATGAGACGGTGTTAATTTTAACTCGCATATGAGAATTACGTATATGGCATACACTAATTCTTTGTCATTATAGAGTATTTTATGTTATGTCTCCGCATAGCTGACGGTCATAAATAATATCCAGTTATGTTTGTTGGTTTAACATTAATGTGTTTCATATAGATTAAATTCTAATTTATTTTTTGGAATCTTTGAATATTTTTGAAGTGTCGACGGCGGGTGGTTATGATGGTTTTGTTATAGGTACAATAAATTACCTTATATCTTTGAGGATCCAGTGACCGATTTGGAGGTTTTGTACTGCGTGTATTAATATAGTTTTTGTCCAAGCATTTTTCAATAATTCAATTTGATAGAGCTTAGAGAGCTTTAGTAATACAAACAAGTCAGATTTTGGAAAAATTGACGGATGTCAGTTATAATTTAAGTCAGTTACAGATTTTTTGACAGGAACTTACGAAGTGATGTTGTCTTTTTGTTTTATTTTCATTAAAATCGAATATTTTGAGTTTTATTGAATAATATAGGTAGTTTTTTCTTTCAATAAAGATAAATCTAAGTGCACCAGTAAAGTAAAATGAAATGAAAGCGTGTATCGTGACTTTTCATATAGGTAGTTCCAAAAAGTCCGTGAAAAGTTTAAGTGGATTGGCCACCCATTTTATTAAAATCTGACCTGACTTGACTAACATTACTGTGAATGTGATATAATAAAACATAAAATAAGTATAATAATAACGTGACATTGGCAGAAATATCCTAATAGCCAGCAAAGGCGATGATAGCTCAGTGGTAAGTGACGTCGGATACCGCGACGAAGGTCGTGGGTTCGAATCCTACAATGAGCTTGAGCGTTCGGTGAAGGAAAACATCGTAGGTACTTTGTAATACCCGACTGGCTGGCTACCACCCTCATGTTGAAAATCTGTCGCCAAGCATCTATCGGTGTGTTCCGACTGTTACACCTGAGAGCCAGTTCCCATCTAGGCTTTGTGTGCTTACCACCTTCGGCCACACATCACTTACCATGGTGAGATTGTGGTCAAACACAAGCATATCCAGAATAATAAAAATAAAGTCAGTTCCAAAATTATAGGTTTTTATAAAAAAAATATTAATCACAAAACACAAAATAAACATACTTACATAATCATTTTCGTATTTTCGTAAATTCACAAAAAGTCGAAACTTAATTATACAGACTATTTAAAAATAATCAAGACTTTCGAGAGTTTTTATTTATAGATTTAAGAAATTAATTTGCAAATTTATTTACACTAATGAACTAGTCACGAACTAGGTAGTTAGCGCTTTATAGTTACGTAGGTACCTACTTATGGAATGGTAGTTTCTAGAATGCATTCTAATGACACAGGAAGATTGAGGAAAGAGCTAATGCTGAAATTATGGTTGATAGCGAGAAATGGAACATGCTGACCCCGCTTAAGTGGTATAAGGACAGCAAGATGATGATGATGATGATACTAATGGTAGACCCTTTTGATATAGTCATAATATATTCACAGCCACTGTAAT
This sequence comes from Ochropacha duplaris, assembly GCA_951361185.1. Taxonomy (NCBI): domain Eukaryota; kingdom Metazoa; phylum Arthropoda; class Insecta; order Lepidoptera; family Drepanidae; genus Ochropacha; species Ochropacha duplaris. Next base: position 7,505,212 of record OX592702.1, on the reverse strand, counting down.
CTGTACCTAATGTTTGCACGCCGCTTACACATACGTTTGGAAAGGTATTTTAATTTTGACTGGTTTGTGTTTGATCACAATCTCACTTTTGTAAGTGATGATAAGGCCATCACATAATGGTAGTGAGCACAAATAACCTAACTGGAACTGGCTCTCAAGTACGGCTGTCGATACACACTGGTACCTAGAAGTACGGTAGCCAGCCAGACGAGTAGGTACTACATAGTACTCCACCCTCCTATGATTTGCTCACGACCTTTTCTACGATTTACAGGTAATAGTAGGAATCGAAGCCACTAGCTCTTTCACAGCATTCGACTTCACTACCATTGAGCTGTATATGTGGGTGTGTGTGTGTGTGTGTGCGCGCGCGTGTGTGTGTGTATGTGTGTGTGTGTGTGTGTGTGTGTGTGTGTGTGTGTATGTGTGTGGGTGTGTGTGTGTGTATGCGTGTGTGTATAGCTTAATTTTGTTAAGTTTGGTCGCATATAAAAATGTTACAAGTGAATTTAAAGTATAAAATTATATTAGTAGCTTTTGCCTGCGACTTCGTTGTTATTAATTATCTATTTAAGTATGTATTTACAAAAAAAAAGTAGTATATGTAGTATATCAGTCATCTGGTTTCCATATTACAAGCTCTGCTTAGTTTGGGATCAGATAGCCGTGTGTGAACAAATGTCCGAGGATATTTATTATTATTTATTATTTATTAATCGACTAGTTTTTAAGTTCCCGAGGGAACTAAATTAAAATATAGCCCATTATAATCGATTCAGTATTTTTTAGTTTATCCATTACAACCAGACTTGAATAGACAAAAAAGGGATAAAATAAGATTATTTCAGTTTTTATTATCTTACTAATCTTCAACTAGCACATGTAATTTATTATTCAACTGAGCTGCTACGAAGACTTTATATCAATAAACATTTAATATAGGTAAATATTGGTTTCTTTGTGTAAACTTTCACCTTTAATGAACACTGTCGAGGTGTCACCATCAATGATGCCATCGTATGGCCTGCCTTATTACGTTTGTTTCTTGATATCAATGAAGTGCTATCAACTTAAAAAAAATGTTAATAAGTAAGCAGATACTTATAGGCACATTTAGGAGAACTGATTTTTGGAATAACCCTATGATACGATTTTTTACTTTGTTTAGACTTGTTATTGATTGACCAAAATTGCGCCATGGTAAGTGATGTGGCTGAAGATGTAGAAAGCGTAGATGGAAACTGGCTCTCAAGTGCAGCTGTTGAAAAATACTGGTTTACATTTTGAAAAGTTGTCAGATCAACAAGGTGTCCAGTACACAGGATAATTTTTTTAATTTTTAAATAGTTTTGCAGGCGCTTTAGCAAGAGTAATTAAAAACATGAATAACCTAAAAAAATGTTGTCCTTTAGTCGGTACTCATTACCAGTGTAAAAAAAATATTTAAGTCTTTATGGGTATTAATATTCCTATTATTTGATAAGAATCAAAAAAATATACACGTAATAATAACCACGACCCAGCCGTGCCTGTACCCATATATTTACTTTATCTTGTTCAATACACTTAAATACAAATTAATACAACCGAAGGACCGGATCTTAATGGCGGTTCGGACTGTTTATTTTACACCTCAGGATGGGACATGCAAGTTTTATTTTTAATTTTTTTATTGGGCCCACTCAGCTTGCACCGAAGCGTTGGCTTTTAGCGCCTTCTAAAATGGGCAGCTCCTAGATTTTTCTTAGAATTAAACGCTAATAGATTTCGGTCGGTTCAGATTTTATTAGTTTTGGAAATTATATGGAATAATTTAGGACATGGACAATTTTAACCGACGAAAAATGCTAACTTGTAATTCGTTAGTGTAATATGAAAACAAGCAGCGTTAGGACATTTATTCATTGCATGTGATATCGCATTAGTATTCTCCGATATACTCACTGCCGCAGTTAAAATATATCGATACAGGAATCCATACATATTCATATGGTTACCATTCCAATTTACCATCTAGCTTTATCGTAACTGATAATACATGTATATGATGCTTAAACTTGCAAATACATGCAACTCAATTAGTTTAAGCACTGCTCGCATTTTCTGCATCGTTATTTCACATTACCAGTACTGGTTATCGATACTGTATCGACATTAATATTCGAAAAATATTGTCAAAGCGCCTCACTGGCCGATAAAAATATCGGGCCACACGCAACAGGTCATTAGACACCTCCCGGAGGAAAATAAATTAAAGAAAACGAGAAATCTCGACCGACAACCTTATTCACGAAGAACAACATTTGAAACATGCGCTTACTTCATTTGCATAAATATCCAATGCTTGTTTTGACACCAGCCTCTTCTAGATTACAGCGACAAAAACGCAATGCATACAAATGTTGATATTAGAAACGTATCGCAATGATTTGAATAGGGATATAAGCCTCGGATCAATTAAATGCCATAAGATACAAGCACTATAAGTCAGTGCGAAGGCGAAATCCAAGAAGTAATGACTAAGGCTCTAGTTTATGTGGTAAAAAGAGCAGCATGTCTCGTTTTACCAACCATTCAATTTACTTAACACTGTTTTAATTTTCTGTGAGACTTGTTACTTGTAAATTAAACACATTTCGTAATTGTCGCATTGTCTTGAAAATAATTGGATGAGTCGACCTCAGAAGCATTCACTTGAATTGATTGAGTACTTGTGAACAATTCGATGGCTACCTATTTAACCGTAGGTAACATTAATGTATCTTGTAAGTATTTACATAATATATTACCAATTCATCAGAAACATTTTGACAATATTTCGTTTGAATTTTTAAAATATATACATTAATAGCCAATAGAAATCATGTGACTCAACCCTATATACTCGTATCTGTCCTTATATTTTCCAGGATGCCAATGTTCGTTCATTATTCCAAACAACATTGGAGAAAACAATTAAAAATCTATTCTGTATTCGTAAGGAGACTCGCCTATCCGTTCACCTGATGCTTTTGTTGCCAATAAAACTGTTTATACTCCTTAAAAAATAATTCGGATGCAAGTCAGCTGGATATAAAAATAAAATGGATCCACCTGGTAATCGTTGTCTACTAAAATAAAGTTTTTTATTGTTGTCATGTCACTTAATTAGGGCTGTAAGAACGTGCATGGAAAATAATAATATCAACTTTTACTTAGTATCCATGTTTTTTAGGAAGCAAATCTAGGATTGGTAAGTTATGTAAGCTTTAAAATAAGTTTGGTTCGTATTGTTAAAGTTAAGTCAAGTTTTGATTAGTTTACTTAAATTGACTTACAATTACTTTAATTATAATGAAATCATTAACCTTTTTGCAACATCAGTATCGAGCGTTTATATGAAATTCAATTGATGCGTATTATATGAACCTAGTCGTACAAATTCTTATTTATATACTTTCCTATTGATACAGGGTTTCAATTACTTATTTTAATGTTATGTGTTATACACTCATGAATACGCAATGTTAGTCTGTCTCAACAACATTATCTCCTTTTTACAACTTAACGTTTTTACAAAACATCGTAAAACTCACTAGTTCTCATGACCTTACTTACCCTGTATATAAGAATACTTCGTGGATACTTAAATTCTAGTAGGTACCTGATTTTTTTAATTAAGTAGGGCTTGTCTATGTCATCCTAATGTTACAAAAATCTATGTAAATAATAGGGATGCTGACTGATTTAATAAATCAGCTTCTTCCTTTTTTTAAATGTCGATAGATTAGTATGGAGATTTGTATAAAATACTGGCTTGTGACGTCATCTTCATCATAAATATGCACATATATGTCAAAAGATCCACATTTTGTGTCTAGAATCCATACTAATATTATAAATGCGAATGTCTATCTGTCTATCTATTTGTCTGTTACTTCTTCACGCTTAAACCGCTGAACCGATTTAGATGAAATGTGGTATAGAAATAGATGGAACCTTGGGGAAGGACATAGGATACTTTTTATCCCGGGAAAAGATAAAATCCCTCGGGAATGCGGGTGAAACCGCGGGAAGGAAAACTAGTATTACAATATTCGATGTTTACGGGTATTTTTACATGTATTGGTATGTATATATATGTTACCGGCCAAACCCGATTTCTTTTTTTAGTAAGTAAAAATCTAAAAGAATACAACTAGTGTAATTTTGAACAGGAATTTAAAACTGTATTTCGTTATAACTATAATGATGTAAAAGAAAAACAAAGAGCTATCAAAAACAACCAAAACAGAAGGTTTATCTAACTGTTAATTTACGACAGATCGCGTACCAGACGCAACGATAAATCAAGATGAATTATTACAATGATCGGATCAAGTTTTCAATGCATAATCTGACATTCATTAAGATTTACAAAGAAACTCTGTCGCCTACACTAACGGTGAAAATTGGGACAGATTCAATTTCATTGGTGATTCATTTAAAAATGTTGTTCCAAAGACAGGTAGTATTACACCAATGATAACTGCGGAGATTCGTGATTGCTCTATTCACTCGCGTTCCTAGTAAGTATAAAAGTTTCTTATAGGTTATTTGTCTACTATAAGCCGTTATGGAGCTAAGTTGTAACAAACAAATGTAAATTAATTTAAGAAAGATCTACAGTTGAAAAAAAACTGCCATTCTGAGTTTCTTGCCGGAGTCTTCTCAGTTTGAAAATACTCATAACACTTTTAAGGCGATGATAGCTCAGTGGTAAGTGACGTCGAATACCGCGACAAAGGTCGTGGGTTCGAATCCTACAATGAGCTTGAGCTTTCGGTGAAGGAAAACATCGTGAGGAAACCATAGCACGGTGGTAGGGTACTTTGTACCCGACTGGCTGGCTACCACCCTCAAGTTGAAAACCTGTCGCCAAGCACCTATCGGTGTGTTTCGACAGCTGCACTTGAGAGCCAGTTCCCATCTAGGCTTTGTGTGCTTATCACCTTCGGCCACATCATCACTTACCATGGTGAGATTGTGGTCAAACACAAGCTTATCCAGAATAAAAAAAAAAAACTTCACAATCGAATTGGAAGTTTGAGGATTTTTTTTTGGACTATGGAGAGTCCATAATGGCGATGGTCATTTACAAATTAAAAATAAAGTAAGGTAAACTAAACTTACAAAAGACGACGAATTATAAATATATTTTTTTAACCTGGCGGGTTTTTTAACCTCAATATTG